>CM077481.1:33168940-33901440 GCA_039654755.1 Calcarius lapponicus
AACCAGGTCTGTGATGGAGAACACAGGGTTCTTGTTTGCTGGGTTTTTTTTCTTTTACAAGGGCACCTTGCAGGGTTTGGCATCTCCTTTGTCTTTTCACTCGTTCCTGCTTGTGTTCACCACGTACAGCTGCCATTAACTAGGGTCACTTCCACACATAGCCAAGCCAGAGGCAATGTGAGCCACTGGCAGGCAAAGCCAGGTGCCCAGGGCTGCTCCCCTGGCTCTACATGATACCCCTGGTGCATCTGTCTTCAATGCACAGTGTCAGTTCCCCGCTCTGCGAGCTGCTGGACCATGCCACTCTGTCTGCTCCCCCTATTCACCTGGGAAAGAGGGAGAGCCAGGCAGAAACCTGCTGATGAGAGTCATAGAGACCTTCATGGAGTTGGGAGAAGAGAGAGAAGATAAACTAGGTCCTGCTAAGGGTGGGCAAAGACAGTGGAGCAGGAGAGCAGGAAATTTTCTTTGATCAAGACCACCACCCCTCCAAGTTCCCTTTCCCAGATCTGAACCCTGGAAGATCCATAAAATGCACCAGTCACAAAAGGAGGGTGAAATCTACAAGTGATGAAGGGCCTGTTGTCTGCTACAGAAGATGGACAAGATGTCTACAAAATAAGATTGAGTAAACAAAATTTTGTTCTATAACAATTATTTTCCTGCCAAATACTTCTACCCTCCATGCATTCTGGTTGGATTGAATTGCATAGTGCTCACACTTCTGCCTCAAATCTCAAAAATAAGGGATTTTATGTGGCATGCACTCATGGTCAGCTACCACTAAGGTGGCTTCACATTGTAAATAAATAAGAAGCAGTGAACACTATTTCCACTGCTGTTTTATCTTACTTTGTTTAGAACATATGTGCCTTTCTCATATCTGTGAGAGACAATTTTAGTGGTTTTGAAGGAATCAAAATGCATATAGATGACACTTGAATTTGGTCCTTAAAACAGTCCTATTTTGGCCCCAAAAAAGCTCAGACACAGTATCATGATAGTTAAAAAGCAGCTGTTTCCACAAACACTGTTGGAATCAATCCAATATAAGCAAGCTTTTGCTGATGGTATATTGTTTCCTAGGGCCTGAGTGCCAGCAGAGTACTAAGGGAGGATAAAAAAATCTTACACCAACAAACTGCTAAATGGCACAGCAGGGCTCTCTGGAACTCCATACAATGCCAACACTGCAATGGAAGCTCCTGGTTTCTTCACAAGACATTGCAAGATACTCCCAAGGCCTCTTCAGGACCAAAACCACATGTGTGTTTTGCAGTGATATAGTACAGCTGGTCACAGAAGACCAGTTAACAGGATCAGATAGGCTGCACCAAGCACACTGAAATCCATACAGACACAGTGGGTAGAAAATGGTGGGTTGTTTGGCACATACACACTAGGGGTTACAATGCAGAATCTTTTCTGTGAGATCCAGCAGGGCTACTGACCCAGGCTACTACCACGCAATTTGGGTAGCAGCTGCCAATATTTAGTTTACGTGCTCCTTAAATGTTCTCTAAGAAATAGCTGGGAGACAGAGCCTACAGCTACACTGATCTATTTTCTGACAAGCAATGCTTTTAATAGTTAACAATAAAATTGCTATAAATTTTCATCTATTGTCAGAGCCATGCTACAAAAACAACACTGTAACTTAAAAAATTCCAGATGGAAGAGCTACTTCTGAAATTGTGTAACACCCCTACAGGTTCTCCCTGTTGCAAAGTTTTTGTTGGTTGGTTGGGTTTTTGGTTTTGTTTGTGGGTTGATTTTTGTTTGTTTAAGACACCACCACCTCTGGATTACATTGCCTCCATCTAGTTAGCAAGTGAGTACTCTCCACTATAATTTCTCTTCCTAAACACCTGTCAATCCTTGTGATAGAAGTCTTCATCATTTCATATTATTCTATTTGGTTCCATAGTCTAAGGTGACATCAATTGTTTATGTGCCACAGAAACTCCTACCTAACATATTCCTACTTATCCTTCACATATGAATTTCTCTTGCATTTTCTCCCTTTCCTAGTGGCTATCCTCCTTCTCATCTGAGTGGGGGCAACTGCCACAGCCAGCAAAGACAAACAGGTATCTCAGCTCCACATTATTCCAGGGAAGCATGGGGCTAGACACTTGTAAAAAAAAAAAAAAAGATTTTTCTTTGAAGACACACCAATTTCAGACAATTTAGCAAAGAGGTGAGACTCCAACTTTGCTGTCCTAAGAAAGCAGTAAAAAATTCAGGGAAAATAAAATTAAAGGAAAGCTCCTTTTTCAGCTGCAGAAGAATTCTCGAGAAGGAAAACAGATGCTGACAAATTCTCACTGGGGTTTCATACACCAGAAACACTGGGCATGTAACAGTTTCCAAAGTCCATCAAGACTAAATTTCCAGGTGACACATTATAGGATATTCAGCTTGGTGGACCTAATCTCATTTAGCTGCATAGGTAAGATTCCTTAAGTTAAGGAAACCTGCTTGTTTCAGAAACCAGAATTCCATTTTTTGTCCTGCCAATTTCAATCAGTAAAATTTGAATTCAATTCTGCAGTACCGAAACCGGTATCTTTATTGCAACATGTTCTTTGGGTAATATATCAACAGAGAAGCTTTAATAAAAACTAACAAAAAGGAAAAAAAGATAGAAAATAGAACATTCATAATGTAAGGCCCACGAATTTACCAAGTAACACTGAAAACCAGAAGTGTTTAGACAAGAAAATATGTAACTTGATTTTAAATAGATTGCTTGACTTCAAACTCCCGAAGATTATCAATGGACAGAGATATATCCTAGGGAGAAAAACATGAGCAACTTAAGTTGATGAACAACTTAGCATGAACTGGCAATGTGTACTTGTAGCCCAGAAACCAAACCAACCCTGGCTGCATCAAAAAAGCCGCCTGGCCGGCAGGGCAAGGGAGGGGATTCAGGACCTGTAGTGACAGAACAAGGAGGAATGAGTACTAATTGAAGGAGGGGAAATTTAGGTTAGAGATTAGGAAGAAATTCTTTACTGTGATGGCGGTGAGGCACTGGAACAGGCTGCCCAGAGAAGCTGTGGATGCCCATCCCTGGTAGTGCTGAAGGCATGGACAGACAAAGCCTTGAGCAGCCTGGCTTAGGGTGAGGTGCCCCTGCCCACGGCAGAGAGTGGGGTTGGGACCAGATGATCTTTAAGGTCCTTTCCAACACGTAACATTCTAAAAGTAACTTTTCACATACAGCACATATCCAACATCTTAAGTTAGCTTATCCAGATCTTTCACAGATTTCCTTAAAAAACTGACTTGTTCAGTAAGAACTGTTATTACTCAACAGCGTACAGTATTTTGGGTTGCAGGTTTTATTTTTCAGGCAAGGCTTATTTTTTTTCTGCCTAAACTATAAAAATCTTAGCTTGTAGAAAAACAGCCTGTAATTTGATATTCATTAGATGTATTCTCATAGGCCTCCAGAGTACACTGCATTTAAAGTAACATCCTGATGTTACTGTTCATCTTCTATGGCCACTCAGAACTCCCCACAACACATTTCACTTTCACCTTTTTTCCTTTTCTTCCAACTCACAAAAATCTGATTTAAAGCATCTCCCACTCCAAAAATTAATTATGAAGCAGGCACAAAGATTACAGTATTATTAGTATTATTGCTTGCAATAAATGAAGTAAGTTGCTTCCACAGCATATGAACAATCTAATTAAATTACTGTAAACTACAGGAGTACTTTCCGTTTGGGTTGTGAAAAGGAACTGATCTTGAATTTTATGCATATTATAGAAAAAAAAGTCTAAATTTTCTTCAAAGTGCAAAACCAATAAATAGTAGGTGAAAGAAATCTGACATTCTTTCATTGTCAAAAGTTTTCAATGTTCCTATGTAAAAATTAATACAGATGGATTTGAAGCAACTTTACTGGTATGACTAGAATTTGGATTTGAGCCATGCATCTTTTCCAAGTAAAGCCTGAGCATGTGTATTCTACACCACATGAAAATTTTAACTACAGCTAGATTCCTTTGTAGAATACTGCTTATGTAAGTGCATTGATGCATGCAATACAGAACCTCTCTTAAAAGAGAAACATTCTCATCAAGGTGAGTGGGGTGTTACAAATGAAAGTTTTACATCTGTACCTGAGCATATGTAGGCAATGTGTTTTGCCTGGATGTAAGCTCCATGACCTTGAGCAAATCTGTACTGAAAATAAAATCATACTTAAATTCATACTGCCCTTTTTTCTACAACCAAATTTAATTCTGAAGATCACCTAATGCTCTGGAACAAGTTAAGCCTAACATAAGCTATAAAAGTAGCATTAACCTAATTTTACACATCCTTCCACCCTAACTGTAAATACTGATGTAACATGTCATTTAAGCATATCAGTAAAATTATCCTTATATACTCTTATATCCACTGTATAGTAAAAATATTGAGTTTTGAGGTCCACATTTACATGCTCAAGCAGGTAAGACCATTAACCTCTCAGGCAGGATTTTAGCGAAACCTTAACTTTTCCCAGAGTCACATGAAGTGAACGCTAAGTATTTTCCATGCTTCAATGGCACAGATATTGAATCTCAACCATTGCAGTTTTCATGGAACACAAGACCTGACACAGAAAACAGAAACACCTCCTACCACTCATGTATTTGAAGAAGTTCTCTCTTTAGTAAGTGACTAAATCTAGGAAGGTGCTCCTAACAGGGATTACTAGCTGACATATGCTTCTCTACAGACTGGAAGTACATGCTTACACTACTACAAAAAGGAAAGTATTTAATCTTGCAATCACTAAGCATTAAATTTGTTATGCTAACCATGAACTCTTGACTTTTTTTTCCCAGAAGGTACTCTTCTACAAATTGCAAAGTTAAGAGCCACACTGTTTCTTTATGAAGCTGTCCTATAGCATTTATTACCAGATTACGGGGAAAAATACAAATCAAAACCCAAAACACAATTAAAAAAAATTCCCAAAACACAAGTAGCACCACAAAACCCTCCCAAAAATCCAAGAAACCCTGCAGCTTATTTTGTATTTGCTATCTACATCCAAAAGATTCCTTTATTCACTCAACAGACCTTGACAGCTTTATACAACCTCGCAGTCTGGACTGATTGTATAAGAGCTCTATGCTTAAGGTAGCATTTATAAATTAGAGATCAGGCCTTATTTGATGATAATGCTTTGGTAAATCTCATCTGGAGGTTCTTGACATACAACTAAAATACAGTGCTAAATTCAGCACTTGGTAGCACAAGCATATGTGATTTATTCCTCTGAAGAGTAAATCCAGTCCATCATAATGAACATTTCGACATGCTCTTTAAACCAGAAGATACTTCATTCCTCATTTTCTGTTTTTCTTCCCTCATTGTTTCCTCATCAAGTACCAGAAAAGAACATGTGCAAACCTCAGTAGATTAGAAGCAAAGAGACTGCAGCACCAGGGCAAATATCAACATTCTTTGTTGCACTAGGCAGTGTAAGAATATACAGGAACAAAAGACATGAAACATTAGGATTGGTAATAAAATAACCGCAAAGTCTAAGTTGAATTTGTCACAAGAAATTACTTGTTTTACACATTACATTTCAAGGTGTTTTAGAAACGTAAAAAGATCTGATTGTTATACATTTCTATGGCCATAAAGTGCTACATACAGCTGCTACCCCATATGTATTAAAACAGATATATAACAATCTTGCAACAGCTTTCTTGTAACATATATTTGCTTTCAATTTTTTTAAAACAGAAATTCATTCTTTATTCTGATGAATAAAGACTTATAAACCGTAGTACAATGATGTTTCAACATATTAATATTTGATTGATATGTACAGACATGAAGTTTTTTGTAATAGTTTCTAAGTAGGCAATTCTTAATCAGAGAGAAGCTTTGTCCTATAACCAGGCTAATTTATTATTGCTTACCTTAAAAAAAAAAATCTATTATCGGAAAGAACTAAATTACCTTTTGTCATAATGTAACTGTAAGCTCAGCCTTTCTTGCTTAAACTAAAAAGTTAAATTTGCTCTTGTATATATTATAATTCCTACTATTATCAAGAGAGCTGATCATAGGTAAATGATTGGCTTTGCTTAGTTAAGTCTCAGCACAATATTAAAAATTCCCGTGGAGGATGAGCATGTGCGGTGAGTATTATAAACAGCAGTTAAGACTAAATCAGAGCTGTATTTAAGGCCCAGTACAGAATACAGCAGATTAAAAAAAAATTTTAAAAAGCCACACACCCTTTGTATGAACTCTTAGCCAGGAATCACTTAACTCGGGCATAATGTCTTAAATAACACTGCATCACAGATGCATTGTGTCAAGGAGACATGCACTTTTCTGCAGCATTTGGAAATCTAAGCATCTCTTGCAGCTCTGTGGAGACCCACCTGAACTGAAGGGTAACAAATCACTCACACATTTGTACGTCCACTGTTAACAACTTGGAAAAAAATGTTCCGAATAAAGCTTAAAGTAAGAATTCTGATCAGTCAATCTTTCTAGCAAAGTCTGTAACAGCAGCACAGAAAGGAGGCAAGCTCTAAACAGCACTTAATATTGGGTCCTCAAAACACTACAGAGGGTACTGGAAATTTTTGTGGATAAGCGTGTCTCTTCAGTCATTAACATCACCCATGGAAAAAGTACACTGCTTCTTGAAGCTTTGTACTAAACTTTGAAAAAATCAGTTTCTAAGGAATATCATTGTTCATTTTTTGTTAGTTTTGATTTCTATTTCAAATCACCCCTAAAATTTTAGCTCTAAGACAGTCCCCACAAAAACAAGAGATCAGAGACTACATCGTGCTCCATGCTGAGAGTCTGTAGTCCCAGTTTTTTCATTTTAGTCCCAGTTTTTTTTATTTCTCTCCTGAAATGAAGTACTGTTTGGAACACAAATTACAGAAGTTTTACTGGTAATCGTTCCCATCACCTTCTACAGAAAAATGAAGCAGACTCCAATTCAATAATCAGATTAAACTAAAATAATCTTAAACTGAACATATAATGCCCACAGATGCATCAAAAGTATTTTCTGAAAATACATGAGTTTATGCTCACTACAATCAGATATATATAAATGAGTAAATCTTTAGAGAAGTCATTTGACAGCATATGCTAATCTCTGTTTTGAGGTTTAGCTACAGTCAACTGAATATATTTGAAAATAAACATGCATACTTTATCAGTAATTCAATGTCTTGGGTATTTAAGCTTCAAATTTACATGTGTATAATTTTACATAATAACTTAATTTACACATTTACAATAGGCAAAAATTTCAACCAACAAAGAAAGATTTTGGATCAGGTTTCCATTTTGAAAGACCCATTAAGTTTATTTAGCTAATATTTTTAAACTCTTACTTCTCCTGTAAATATACCACTCTATTACAGAATTATAAGCAATTAAATGACCCCATTATTTATAAGTCATAGAAGAAAACTGTGTTCTCAGTAACCTGAGAAGAACTTCCATAGATCATATTGAATGTTTAATTAGAAACTTCGGTTACTCATTTACTGAGGACACATTTTTCACCTATTTCTTTCATCCTGATTTTGCTTGGGTGGTAGTTAAGGGCAGGGAATCACATACATGAGCACAGGTACTATGAATTTACTGTGCAGAAGTAAACATACCAGACATGGATAAAATATGGAAATGGCAAGTTTTGCAATAGCTAGTGAAAGAAGAGTTATTGGGTATACTTAAATAAAAAAGATATATATTTTTATTTTTAAGAACAGACAGCTAGAATCTGTGTATCTAAATAAATGGGAAATTCAATTTCATACTGCTGTTTGCATAGAAACATGAAAGGAAAAATGCACTTTTAAGTATCTCAGTTTAACTGCACATTTTCGGCAGAAATTAGACTAGAATATGCACATTTTCTTAACAGCAAGATTAAAAGTGGATTCACTTCTTGATGCATAATCAACTTCTTTTAATATGAATTCTAACTCATTATTAGGAAAATACATAAATCCACCAATATTTTATTTACTTTGGTTGGGATCCAAGAACAGAGAATACCAACTAGAGTGCTAGTCTATAAGTACTAAACGATTGCTTTAAAAAGGGAAAGAACAATCCTTTCTCCAGATCCACAACAGGGAAGATGGGAAACAATCAGTTTCAGTTGTGTCAAGAACTGTTTGGGGTAGACATCAGGCAAAATTTCCCAGTCTTTTCTCAGTGGGAAAGACATCCTGTGTAAGTTCCAAAATGACTGCTCTCAGTGCTTTTTTGTTTTGTTTTAAACAGGTGAAATAAATCTGTCAGGATCAACTTAAGACTACTTTAGAACAAGGACATAACGTCCTTTGTAGCTCTGCTTTTCTACAAGTGAAAAATATCTCCTAATATGCGTTTCTTTTGACTGAAACAGACCTGCAAAGACATTATAACTGTGGCCCTGCTTAGCTTCATCTGAAGCCCTCCTTAGCTTCATCCGACAGAGTAAAAATATTGCACTTCACAGTTTAATTTTGTTCCCAAAATAAAATTAAGTCAAAAATTACTAATTATTTCCTCTGGAACACAAGTTTCAGAATATGGTACGCAAAAAAATGTGGGTAAGGTTATCTGCAGACATTGCATTTTTGTTCCAGAGGAGAAAAAAGTCTCAAGTGCACTGCAGAAAACAAAACTTTCAAAAAATGCATAAATTATCACCAGTTTCACTGCATAACCTGCATCTGTTCTTATATAAAAAAAATAAAGTATTTTCATTAAACTTTATTGCACCATCACCTTTTTTTTAAAAATATCCCCCATTCAAGTCAAATATTAAATTATTTTTATCAACAAAATATAAGGTCTTCTTTAACAGCATGTAGATACAGTATAGGCGCTATACAGAAAAGTCTAAAAGAATGACATCAAATCAGAAGTGACAGAAAACAATCATTATGTTCTTCTCTATGATGAAAAAAAAGATTGTGTAGGCTATTTATTGTATGCATGAAAAGCATCCCTTCTCATTCAAGGTGTTGAAGCAGGTGACACCTTCAAGCTGTCAAGTGCTGCATGAATTCTGAAGTGCAACCTGGACTCCATAGAGTATTCCTTGTAGTTGTTTCTGCAAAACAGACAACTTATTTTAAGAAAAAGATGTTTGGATTGAATTGTTTCTACTTCCTATGTTTTTAAGTTAACAATCTTTATTCCTTCAACAGGAAGTGGTAACTGACACACAGATGAGTTATGAGACATTTAAAACTACATCCACAAATTGAGTGAAGAAAACGTAGACCAATACTAAAATTAAATGTCCTGATAAACTGAATCCATGTCTTAGCATCTCTTTCACTTATTGTGATCCTTTTAACAGCCCTCCCAACTACTGAAATTTGCTGTGAAAAGACAAGCCAAAGTCTTTTCTAACTACAGGAAAGGGTGTTAATGGAAAATGCATGCTTCAACTCAGAACACAATTCAGCCAGAGTAATAAACATCATATGTACAGAAACCGTATTCTGTAAATCCCATCTCCCCAAAACAAACAAACAAGCAAAAAAAACCCCATGAGGGGACACTATTACAAGACTGGGCTACTTCTCTGTTAACACAAGGGACATTCTATCTTACACTACAGTCTACAGATGATGCAAATATGCTGCTCTACAGTACATTAAACTCTCAACTGGTCTTCTGCAACACCATGTGAAAGGAAAAAGGGGTGCAGTCAGACAGGTGTAGTGGCTTTTGACCTCTCTTATGAACACCTTTAGTGGAACAGATTTAATTCCCACAGCTGCCCTCGGGTACAGAATGGTACATATCCATTCCCTGGACTCTCCAGCTTCATCCCATGCATGCAGCGGACCCTCAGCATCTCTGAAGCCCATACAAGAAGTAAACATTTTCCCTTCATACTGTGTCTTATTTGAATCTGTCTACTCCACTGTGTCTGAAGGACAGTTTCATAAAACTGCAAAATTCAACTATATTGGACAAGTCCTGCAAATCAAGAACAGAGATTTATAATTACTTGGATTTTGCAAGGAAGCTGTCAGGAACAAAAACCAAGTGTCCTCAATGCTGCAAATACACAGTTATTCTTAATTTGCAAGGTGATGAAAAAAATCCACTTACTTTGCAGTTTCTATGTATCTTATTGCTTTTTCTGTCTCATCCTGCTGTTTGTACAGAAGACCCAATTCATACAGCGTGAATGGCACCAAGTAGCTATCATATTTTATTTGCTTCTCACTAGAAAACCAGAAAAATACAAAAATGTTTACTTACAACCCTGTTCTAAGTGACTGGTTAACTTTAAAAGCAATCACTGCCTGTAACAGCACATAGCCAGAAAAAACATTCTGAAGCCTTTTTTACTGGTTAATTCTGTACACATTGATAAACAGTCTTGAAGTACCACAGCGCCCTAAATATGTAGAAAATAAAGTTGAACAAAATGTAGGTACTCCATGCACCAGAAAACTTTTACCCTCACCCATGCAAAACATACACTTTATGAAGAACTGTTGTCTTTAGCTTTTTTGAAATACCTCAGCTATAAAAGCCTGCCCATTGCCAACTCCCTTTAGAAAAGGATAGAAAAAGATAGTTCCAGAAATAGTGTTCCTTTAACTTGCAACCAACCAAACCCCTCTGCCCTGTAACTCACAATGTGCTTCACTAAACTCACAGGGGACCTTAGAAATGGTAAGAGAAAACAAGATAGCAAGATAACTAAAACACATTAACAATAACTCAATAACAAATTCTCAATAGCAAATTCTATTACTAATTTTTCTAAATAATTTGTTAGAAACATTGCACATGTAAATATGCTCCTTCAGTCCAAATACCTAAAAACTTACAAGACATTTTCAACTACAACCAGTACTGGACTCATGTTTTATACAGAAAAGCTATTACAACTGGTATGGTAGCTGACACCTGAAAATCCCAGCACAGGAGAAACCAGTCTTCAACTGAAACATGTAACAACAACTTCTCATCTACATGGGGAAGCATTAATTACTGAACTGAAGCATTAACTGCTAAATACTGAATTAAAAAAATAAGCCAAACAAACAGTAAACCTATCTGTATTGTCATTACTTACAGGTAGCTCTGCAAATACAATTCCAAATGTATTTGGGTATGACCTGACAGTTTGATTTATTTAGCCTCAAACACCACATATCTAAAGCTACAGTAAGCGTTAAATTGCTATAGAAAAATACATGCAAAGTCTTCTGGTTTTCTAACTACTTTCAGAGGTATTTTAATTCCAGGTCCTTAACATGATGTTTAATTAGTCAAAATTCAACATGACAGCTGCAACAGGAGTATCAGAAATGTCACCAAAAACTAGAAAAATCTATTTCTGATATTTTTTACCTTTGAATTACTTTACTGAAACATAATTCAGCTTGCATGAGTCTTCCCAAGTGTTTCAGACAGAGGCCTTTCAGTAGCTGCAACATGCACACATCATCCACATAGTATTCATTGTGATCTAACAGTAAAAGTGAGATATGTCAAACAATTTGAAGACATCATGAACAGGAAAATTAGATTTTCAATAGGGAATATGTATTCAGACGCAGGATGTTACTTCTCATGTTCTATACCTCAAAATGTACATATCCTTCAGGCATGATTTAAAATACTGTTTACTAAAGAAGATGCATCCATGACATCCGTATCTTTCTCTTAAAAGACAGGCAAAGAAGAAATAAGAACTTGAAACATCCAAAAAATGGGCATAAACTTCATTAACTGAAGATTAAACAATCAATAATTAAATACATTACATTACATAAACAGTCATTAATTAAAGATTTCTTACTTTCCTTACTTAAAAAGACTTCTTACTTCTTTATAGCTAAAAGTACAGTGAGACAGAAACCATCATATTATCTTAACAGCCTCCCCTGGAACAGAGCACTGGCAGACCTCCAGTAGCATAAAAAAAACCCTGTAAAACCACATCATGACACTCTTACAGAATTCTTCCAAAGCATAATTTTGCGGTACAAATTCAAGAAACCATGTTTACTAGTATTTTTATCATCTCTAATGTTTGAGAAGCCTCAGAAGTAGTGTATAATATTTGAAAAATATTTGAAAATAAGTAATAGTGTATAATATTTGAAAAACTTTATTGAAAGTCTTATGTTCAATAGAGCTAAAAATACTAGATGAAAGAGAGTGTTTGAATCAATTAAAAATTTACTTAACAAGTGTGATCATTTTTAGTTCCCTTAGTTTGTAGCATTTGCTGGGTACATGGAAGAAAAAGAAAGGAAAGAAAACACATATGGACAGACAGATGGCACCACATACATTAACAATTCAGCAAGCAAAACACTCTCCCTTCAGATCATGTTGTTTACAACTAATTACCAGCTCTCTAAGGTCACATTAATTTTTTTCCTTAATAGTCTGCCAAAGAAATCCTACATAAACAGTTCTGAAACATGCAAGACTAAAGCATTTTAGGATTCCACAAAGTGCTTTGCCATCATGTTCAGCCTTATTTCTGTCTGTGTTTAAACCCAGAAAGTCTTGATAGATTGTAACTGACAGACTGCGCTTTTAGGGATAGCAGAAGTGCAGCGCATGAGTACTCTGCATTCTCTCTAGCCTGTTTTGCTTTTTGTTGGACTCTGTGACTGTCTCCTGAAGGACTCGTTCATTGAAATTACTGGGGGCATGCACTGGTATCAGTAAGGGCTCACCAGTCTTTAACAACTTCAAGTAGTACTCTAATTTCCCAAAAGAATAGAAGCTAAAACATTAACTCTAAATGCACAAATAACAAATGCACAGGCCAATTTAACACAGATAACCTTGCAATAAATGTGGGAGAACCATCTTTGCAGCTGCAGTGGTCTACACCAAAGGATGTATCAATACCAGGATAAAAAAACAAGCAAAATCTATTTTTTCTTGAAGTTAAAGAATCTCTTTTTATATATTGCATACCAAAAAAAAAAAAAATTCCCAGAAATCCTGTGGAAAAAAAATAAAAACACCATGTCTAATGTCCTCCATTCGTTCCTTCTACCATCTCTATTTTCAGCTCTATACAACATAAAATTACTTTCAGTCCTTGAGAGATTCCATGCTGTGCCTGTTCATGTGAAACAAATAAAGTAAACACAGTTCTCTGAAGTCTCAATCCCAAAATGACCTTTGTGTATATCAACACCCTTCTTTCACAACAGCTTAGCAATCCATTGATATTACTACCACTAAAAACTGTCTATTAAAATTATATTGTAACCTTGTCATACTCTGTCAGCAGCCTTAATCTTTTTTTTTTTTTTCCTGGAATTCAGTAGCAACTCTTTATTTTCACTGAATCTATATCTTTAAAAGCAGATCAAAATCACACATATGAAATGCAGAATAAAATTACATCTGACTGAAGTTATTACTAAAAAAAAAACCCACAGAAAGTATATACACTTCCAGACTACTTCCTATTTGTAAACAGTGAATTTCCTTAAGAAAAAACACAGTGGTTTTATCTCCATTGCTTTAATTTTGGTACCTTGTACATCTTTCCTCAGAGATTCGACAGGAAAATTTACTTCACTGTTACAATAGATGAGCACTTCAACTATAAATCACTGTACAATACAGCACTGGATTTCCAACAGGTTCTGCCAGAACCCTCCATGTAGAACTCATGGAAGTGACTTTATTTGCAAGTATCTTGCATATCACTATACTTTTGTTTTAATATTACAAGAAAAAAGGAAAACGCTTGAGATTTAAGAAGTGCGCTATTGATTCTGCAGAAAAGTGAAGGGTAACACAGAAAATAAAGGAACCCCATTTCAAACATGTTACTCTCATTTAGTTTATTATATCATCCAGATTTGACCATTATAAATTTCTTGCACGTCCCTGTATAATTTCTTATGCATCGCCTCAATTTACACTATAAATCATACTTAGATATATATTACGTTTCAAAATTGCGGTTTTAACCACTAAATTGTTCGTAAGTGTGACTTATGGTTTAGTGTTCATAACCACTAAACCACATAACCACTAAACCGCTAAATTGTTCATAAGCGTGACCAGAATCTGGGTTCAATAAAAATTATTTTAATGAATTATCATTTAAAAAGATTCACATGAAAAATGGTAATATTTATTCCAGAAAAACTCAAAAGAGAATTCTCCCCAAAAATTCACATGACAGGTAAAAAAACCATCCTGATAAAATCCGACAAAAATCAAGTACTTGTGCAGTAAACCAATTGTAATAAGTGAATTTAAATTCTTTTAGGAGTTAATTATGGGCTGACTCTCTAAACATTACTAGAAGATGTAAAACCATGTTCAAAGTTTATTCGTTAAGTATGTTTAATTTTACAACTAGCAAATGTGTTTTATTTTGCCAGAAAGCAAAACAAAAAACCAGACTCATTCATGCATAGCACTTAATCAAATCTTTTATACTTTGTCATGTTCTATGCAGCATGCGTCCTACGAAATAAAGCATGATATAAATTGGTTTAGAAAAAATATTTTTCAGACGTTTAAGATATTAGCAGATTATGGTCCAAGAACACTCTCAAAGACAAGAAAAAACGAAGCTAGACCAGTCATGTTCTGTAACTAACAACCTCACGTCCCTGCCTTTTCTGTATTCGTCTGCAGCATCAATCACACTACATAAAGAACATATTGAAGAACCATTCCTAACTTTCATGAGGCTTCAAAACTTCCATACTTTGACTTAATTAGAACATTGTCAAAGCCAACACTTACTTCGCAGAATATGAGAAGACAAAAGCATAGAAAAATGTCAGCATTTCTTATAAGATTATTAATTCCACCTTAATTGATCACTTACTAGTTTCATTTTGTAGAGCAGCTTCTTCTTTTTCAATTGTTACGAGTAAGTTTTCAGTGAGGTCTGCTCTTTTGCCCACAATTGCAAATCCATTCCAGACATACATCATTTCCTGATTAAAAAAAAAAACCAAAACCAACCAACCAAAACAAAAAGGTGAGAAAGACTCATGGAATTGCATAAATATTTAAATAAAGAGTGCCTCTGAAAAGGCTGTTGTGGAACATTTTTGAGTCGTAAAATGTTGTACCAAAAGCTTGTTTTGGTACAACACATCACTGAATAGGAAAGGAAAAATTACATTGAATGTGTGTTGACAAAGTTAACCTGGGTTTCTAAGATTTGAGTGTTTTGATGCCTTTTTAATGGATTCTACTATCATGTATTTTCAGCAGATCTTCAGCAATTAAACTAAACAGATTTTATCAGGACAGTTTACCATCACCCACATAACACGTTAGCAAAACTGGATGCTTTAGATTCAACTTGTGGTCCTTGCCGCCTAAACTAAAGAAGGAGCTAAAAGTAACTTCTTTCTAAAGGATGATAGGTAAATTTGGAATTTGCATTTGAGTGTGTTCTTGTATATACAGCATACTTATGTAAGCAGGCACCCAAAAACTCGGTCTTGTGTTTATATATATATAAATGCTTTAAATAATAGACAATTGCCTTCCATTCAGAGCAAAACTGGAGATGGATAAAACTTTCTGGATAAAAATGTGATTCCAGTAGGCACATCTAACTTACGATTTTACTATAATTCCTACAAAATTTTGTTGGGAAAAAATCAAGGCAAATCCTGGAAACATATCTTCCCAGATGCCTCAGTACAACAGGTAGCAATAAGCCTGTTTTCATAAATTATCACATTGTAAAACTTGAGGAGAATGAGGGTTAATGCTAACCAACAAGGAGCTTTGCCAAGATCTTTACTCAGTCATTACAAACCAGAGTATCATTTGCTCTTCCGTAATTGAAATTACACCTCTGAAATATGATGCCTAATGTCATTCTGAAGCTGATACAATACATTGGTGAAATATTTCCACTTGCACTTGTAGTGTAAATATGTACATTTTCAGACAGAGAAAAAATCTGGTTGCATCAAAGTCTGAAACAGTGTTAATAACATCATCAACTACATCATGCTAGATTATTTCAATTCTGTAGTCCTGTCTAACTTATACTTACTGAAATAAATCATACATTAGGTTTGGTTATGCTTACTCTATGATGAAAATATTCCTAAATTAAAACAGAATGCTGGATTTGACAGCAAGACCAAATATATATACTCACAACTTACAAGCACTCTGCTGTACAAGCCCAAGACAAATTTTACTTAATCCTCTACATGCAATTTAATACAGAATGAATTTTAGAACCAGAGGATTAATTTTCTTTGGACTCCTCTTTCTATATCAATGAGCATTAACATAAGAAATTTCTTCTCGAATTAGGTTTTTCATGCACAGTTGGTGGTAAATTATGCACATACAAAGATTTTAGCATACACATATGAAAAGTATCACTGCTGCGCACAAAGAAGCGGACTGTGCAATACTAAGGACTCTGATGTTAAAATACAGGAAATTAGAATAGCATTCATAAAGTTACTTTAGCTACTGCTTGTTTTAATCAGACTTAATACAAGAGGAATAAAAAAACACAACAAAAACCAACCACCACACTTCATTCTCATAAGAAAAACAGAAAGTACCAAAGTACTCTTTAACTTCCTAATGAGACTAGAAGACAAGGACTAAAATCCTACCAACCTAAAGAACATGAATGCAGTTTTCTGTATGCTGAACTTTTCACATGAGAAATATGGCACTTGTTTCAGACTGCTGCTTAGTTGGTAGTATGATCCAGTCTCTAATACTTTTCACCAAAATCACATTGCTTTAATGCAGTACTTCTTTAAAAATTTTAAAATGCAGACATATAATACCTGACAATATTATTCCTTCCCTGTATAATGAACTATTCTGATTTCTTTTCTCTTTGCAAAGGATGAAAACAAAGCAAGAACAAATACCAAGGCAGGTAATATCAGCTTCACTGGTTGAGGACATGCATAGCGTCGAGCTTTCCTTACTGCAAACTTCTCAGTCGGGATAGATTTTCCTGCAATTCTCTGTTTTAGACCGTCCACTTGTCTACAAGAAGGGAAAATGGGAAAAAAAAAGTCCTTTGTTGGTATTTTTTTTCATCTCATTTCAGTTAGAAAGATTTACTGTTTTCCTCTGAAATATAACATCTTAAAATTTTTTTACACTATGGAGACCAGAGCTGCAGGGTCTATCTTTGCTGATAAAAGCAATTCTAATGCTAAAGGCAAAGAGAAAAAATGGAAAGTTATGGTTATAAGGAAGAAGTAAGTCACACAAGATAAAGACATGGGGAGACAAAGAGTACATATTCAGCTGCTTTATAAAAGGTTACCTGAATAAAGACACTATGTCCTCACCAGTCCTCTTCAAATCATCCTCTGGAAGCATACACAGAATTGCTGCCTTCTGGAATACATATATTGCCTATTTCAAAAAGAAACAGCAACAGATTACCACAACAGATTATCTAATTTTCTGTGTTTAATCAATACATTAAAGACTCAAATTCTCACCCAATTGCTGTAGCAAAGTATTCCCATAATTCTCAGCCAGATATAACTATAAAAGTTTAGTATTCCCTTTGACACAGAATTTATGCTGTAAGTTTATTTTTAATGCATTTATATTTTTATATTAGTCAGAAAGTTAAAGGTATCTCCTGCAAAAAACACGAGAATTTATTATGCAAACCACTGTCAAAGAGATGAGGTCAAATGACTTAACTATTCTAAAGTCCATTACTGTTATTATATGATCTATTACATGTAGAGACATGAAAAAAACAGAAGGAAATATCTGGGTACTGATTCAAGGAACGTTTAATAACTGGGTTTCGCAGGAAAAAAAAAATTCATAATTCTATTAAAGACACTTGCATTTCATGTTGAATATACTATTCTCTTCCTCTTTTGCCAAGAATTAGATGTATACCCTTTTTCATTAAGATAATAAAACAGTAATCTATAGAAGAACAGATAATAATAATGCATAAAAGGTTATCGGCACATTGCACTCGGTTCATCCTCTGAAAAACGTTTTTACAAGGAAAAGGTTATCTGATAGCCCAGCTTTGGGATCCTATCCCCAGCAGCCTTTCTCATTTTGTGCCGCAAAGCATCTGATGAGTAGGTGTGTGTGTTTATAAACACCAAACACAGTTTCTTCAGCCAAGTTTTACTAGTGAATGTTAGAATTTGACTTGAGAGACAAGTTTACAGTTTTCCTATCCCTCTTCTTTCTCCCAAACCGGGTAAGCACCTCCATTTTTGGAAGGGCCAAAGCATTGCTGCTTATGGTTCTGCTGCTTCAAAACATGAAATAAAAAGTCATCCTTAACCACCCAGTCAAAATAGTTTGGTCCCATTGTGTCTTTGTTTATGAGTTTCTCAGGAAGGCAAACATTACACTTATTGTGCAAAATTAAAAATGACTTTAACTGTAGAGATCACTGGTATGCAACAACAATGTCCACCTGCCCATTTACCTTAGACCACCTGCTCTCTTTGCTGAGCAGGTCTGCATACCGATATGCCTGAAGCCAGTCCTGCTGGAAGGTGTAGCACCACATCAGTTCCCAGTAACAGAGATGATGAATCTGTTTCCACTCTTGCTGGGCTGCTATGCAGTCTTGGAACCTCAACTGTGCCTAGGAGTGAGTAGTTAAGGAAGAATGATGGAAACTGGCTCAATACAGCTCCATGTGAGAGCAGTGTCTAATTACAGGACAAGTTCTTACCTAGCACCCAGGTGGAAAACACCTGACAAGTAAAATGAGATAAACTTCCCTTTCAGTCTCACTTAGAGAGAGGGCTGGAATCAACATTGACAGTGAATGTGAACAGGGATAACAGCATATTTATCAGTCCAACTGATGCGTAGATGAATTAATTGTTTTTCCTCCTCAGGCTAAACACTAAACAAAAATCTTAGAAAGAAAATATCATTTACCTTCTCAAAATTTCCTTTCAGTATATCTATTCTGGCAGCGTAAAACAGAATAATGGAACCCTTGAAAACAGATGAGAAAAATAACCAGTTAGGAGTTTGAGCATAGGGAAATACATTTCTGTTATAAAATTTATTAGAAATACGCACATTTGGAAATTTCAGGAGGTAGGGTTCGAGGAGACTGTCTGCTTCCTGAATGTTGGCTTCCCCTGTACCTAGAAAACGTAACAAACCAACCTCAACGTACTTAAAAGAATCCAAGTTTCATAGACTAAGATTTTGTTTTCATATTGTATTTGATAGATCAATGGATGATTGCTTTATGTGAAAGCAGAATTATTTCACGATATTGTGTTTCTATAAACTAAACCCTTGTCCCAAAGATACTAAGTAATTTAAAAATACTAAATGTCTGTAAATAGAAAAAAATTATATACAATATAGGAATATTTTTAGACTGTTCCATTACTGATCCTAGTTAAATTTTTAAATCCCTTTAATTGCTTTTGCAAGACAGGAAAACATCCTCAGCTGCCTCTTCTCCTAATTTTGATCTCAGTAATGAAATACAAGTGATACTGGAAGAAATGAAGTTCTCCTTAATTTCCTGATGAGCCTGAGGGACAAGTACTAAAATACTTAAAGAATGAGAAAATATATGGTAAAGAAGCATATAGAATTAATTATGACTTCCAGCTCTAAGTGGCAAAACCAATTAATTCTGGCTGTATAGCTTTTTTCTGGAGACAGTTTTCACAACATCTGATGTTAATTTATGGAAAATAACTTTTCTGAACTTAATAATATTTTGCAATATTTTGCTGTTGAGACAGCCCTGCAAATGGAGCAAGATGTTGGTATAATGCTATCTACCCTCATTGTTTCTGCAGACACAGCTTTGTCATGGATATTAATTTTAGATCGTAATTAAGTATACAGCAAACTCCTATTTGGCCACAATTTTGAAATTCTGTTATAAAAATAAATCACAATATCTATCATAAGGTGTAGCATGACTGAAAAGCTACACAGTGGGTCTCACCAAGGATTAAGGAGACGTAAGTATGATAAACCAACAGGGTGAAAGTACACAGAATGGCCCTCAAACTGCTGCCAGATGCGCCTTCCCGTAGTTGGCAGAGGCCCAACTCCTAAGAAATATCACAAACACATGCAGAATTAACTATAAGTATACAGAGTTACTATCAATTTTTTCTGGCTAATGAAAATTCAGTTTTCCTTTCAGATGTAAGTATTTCATAATTCAGTACTTATCTCAAATCCAACACAACCCTCTACAAAAACATTTCTGTCACAGCTAATAGCACTCAGGAAGAAGACTAATCTAACTCTTAATAAAATCATGCATTTCAGTGCTCTGGTGAAATGGGAACACCACATGAACCATGCAGACACACAGGTCTACAACCCTTCCCCACTGTGTTCTATGAACCTTTCAGAATAACAACCTTCAATCTATGTTTGGTGGGAAACTCTCTCAACTGTTCCAGTGCTACTTGGTGGTGCGAGTCTTCCTTCACTGAAAACCCTGGTTACCCTCAATCCTCTTCCATCAAGTCAGCCATTAGTCAAATATTTTGAGGCTCTGACCAAAATATTACCTCTGCTGATGCACCAATGTCTAAAGACAGATCCAGATTCATGGAGCCTTATGCAGATCTTAACACATGAGACTTCCCTTACATTTCTGTTTATACCCTTTACATAACAGCTTGACTATCTGAGGGTTGTTGAGCTCACAGCTTCCCTAATCAAAAGCAGTGACTCCCCAGAAACATAATTTTGCCTCAAAACAAATATTAACAGATCAGTTTTATTGCATAGCAACTTGATGAATTATAGGAGAATTCAAGCACCACACAAAAAAAAAATTGTGATATTTCAAAATCATTCCTTTTTTTTCAGCCTTTACTGCATTTTTAGTCAGGGAAAATGTGTATTTTGGAAGAGCTTCAGCAAGAACCAGGTTTTTTGGAGGAAGAAACTGAATGAACTGGTCTCTACTGAAGTAGAATTTTACAGAAGGAGAACCATATTGTGGACAACCTAACAGCAATCAGACCATATGGTGACTGCAGCTATAGTAATTTGAAGTTCAGTTGTGTACAGTTCTGTGGATCACCTCATTAGAGTTTCTTACTTGAGGTGTTTTTTAGGTTTTTCATTTCTTATGGGCATCAAAAAGAGTTTTAAAGAGCTGTAAAATAATTACAAAACAAGTTACAAATATTTTTGTCATCCATGAGAGAAAGATGTACCTAGAGTCCAGGATGACACGTGATATTCAGAATTTTTTTTCCAAAAGAAATGGGCTGGGATTTGGGGTGGAAAAATGTAGAAATATGATTCTTCCCTCAGTTACTGGTGAGGAATGTCAATTTCTCACTACATCAACTAGGAAAAAAGCTGATATCCTCTACTTGAAGATCAGCAAAAGAAAAGGATATTGCATTGGCAAAATCTCCTCTTAAGTAAACTGGTCATTTCCCATGCATGTTAAAGAGTGGAGTATCACCATATGTGCTTTTATGCCTTTATCATCTAACCCATTTCTCTTTTTAACAACAGTAAAATACTGATAAACAATCAATCCTATACTTCTAGTGTGGAATACATGGCATTAAATCCATCCAGTCTTTTATCTGAGAAAAAATTAATTTGAAAAAGCAAGTATCGAATTGAATACCCTATTGCCAGAAAATCCAATAAATTCTAGAAGTCGGAGGATCCTTCCTGGTAAAAGTGACAGCATCTGAAATACATTTAAAAATAAAAAGATAATTGAAAACATGTACACTTCAAAAAAAAAAAAGTTACATTGCTATAAATGTGAACCAAAAAGGCCAGCTATGTTAAATGCTATTACACACTAGTAAAAAATTAAAACATGAAAGAATTTGAAAGTAAACATGAATGCTCAGAATTCTGATGACCATCCAGCATGAAAATAGACAGAGTCCAGCTGTGCTTCTTTAGATAATGACAGATTTTTCTATCTTCAGCTGGTCAAAATTGCTTGAAATTTGTGGGTCTTTTAGAATGAAAGTCTTACCTATTTTAGTATGGCTCACAACCTACAACTGCCATCTTCCTATACTATTATTTCATTTTATTGGGAGTCTCACAGAGGCTCTACTTGTTCCTCCTGTGGGAGTACTGAATCAGCAGGATCAGTGAGCATAATGGTTTTAGAAATACTAGCTGTCGCTATCATCCTTTAGCCCTCTATTACAGGCATTTTTGTTCCCTCTGCAACTGCATCCTCCACATCCTACACAACAGAAAATGTACAAACATCATAAATGCCTCTACAATGAGCATTAAGAAGCAGGTCAACTTGAGGGTCACTTTTTAGAAAGCTCCATTCACCCTAATACATTTTGCCCATCAGACACTTTTTCTGTTAAGCCTCCTACTGAGAGGACTCCATGAAGAATAGGAGAGGCAAGAACACTTATGAACACAGCTGCTTGAATTTTAAAGTCGGGTGCAGATAAACTTGAGTTCTTCTGACCATACTTAAAACTGGCCCTCTCCAATCTAGAATGATACAGAAATTAACATACTGGCAGAAATCAACTTTAACCATTGGCATGACAGATGTGAAAAGGTAACTGTAGGAAATTGTAAAGAAAAGGCAATTTTCTTTTGCACAAACTCAGTAAACTACTGTTCATTCTTCTAACTATAGGAGATTCTAGGAGAATCTAGAGTATCTAGTCACTGAAGCAAAAGAATGGGATACATGGGGGAGTTAAAATTAAACAGTCACTCCAGGCATTTTGTAACTGCAGCGTAAGCATCTTTAAAAATCCTGCTACACACAGGTAGATGCAGCTCCTTTTTCACTTCAGAAATGAATGTATAAGTTATTCCCAGAGAACAAAACAGTTCAGAATAAACTAACAGAAATATCCCAGAAAGCATGCACGCCAGAAGTTAATGCTGGTTTCACATTGCATAAAACCTCCAAACCCCATTTTACATTTTACCCCTATTTTACAAATGTGTAAATGTTAAATCAGTTACAGTAGCATATATACAAAGAAAGACAGTCCTACAGAATAACCCAGTGGCCTTTCTGTAGAAGTCATACCAAGTTGAACGCTCCAATTCCAAGTTTTACTCCTCCTTCAAACTGGTAGTACGTTTCATTTTTGCTTTTGTTCCCTTGAGTCGTCTGTAGCACCTGATGACATTCCCTTGTGATGGAGAAAAAAAGGAGGGAAGGGGAAACAAAACATAGAAATTACTGATTGATGACTATGATACATAGAAAAATATTCCTTTGTATTTTGGGAGCATTAATGCCACTCCAACTGCTTATATTACTTTTGAAGTCAAGTGTTTTCTAATAGCTTACTTGTATATTTGGTAACTTGTCCTAATTTTCAGGCCACCTTTGATAAAGTTGATCATATTTTCATCCTGGAAGAAAAAGATCTAACTGTAAAATATTGTGTGTTCATATTACACATTACACATACATAACAATCCTCCAGCTACATATACATTTATTTATAAGTTTATGTTGTAGTAGGAAACACTAAAAATGTTTTTCAGTCACTAGATGCGTCTCTAAGACTGACACTAAACTTGCTCTAAGTTGTCAGGGAAACATTTCTTTGATGCACATTACAAATTTTAAAACTGAAGAGGGAGATGAAAAAGAAAGTCGAAGTGTTAGTTATAGCAGAATTTGCGATGTATATAAATGAACCAAGAAAGCTCTCCACCAGATGGTGCTGCAGGAACTGTTTCAAATATTTGGAAATGGCGATTCTGACATACACAAGGGAGCCTACAGAAACTGGCAGAAGACAAACTGAAAAATCCCTCGAACAGATGAAACTCCACTGCTGATCAAAAGTAACTACCTGTGTTATTCAATTTATGTGCTTACTAACCTCCAGGAAAACCAAAACAAAGCCACAACGCACTTGCCATCAAAACTAAATTCCTGAAAAGCAAGATATCGGTTCAACAGGATGAAATTTTTTCTCTTAGAATTCACATAAAAGGGGAAGATGCTGGCATTTCAGAAACGCAAATTTAAATACTTAGGAACAGTATATACAATGTGGAAAATGAAAAGAGCAACAAAAAAAAAGCCTCAGAATGAGCAACCAAAGGAAATTCTGGCTTCCATAAAAAGATTACCATTTTAAAACTCCTCATCTCTCTTGTCTGCAAGTCTGAACACCCAAATGCAAGTGTTTCAGTACAAGAATTCTATTTCCCTCTGAATGTTTACATTTTTGTTATCATCATCATCCTAACACTAATCATCGTCAGCCAAAGATGAAAAATATGGGGCAGCACAGCAATCAGCAGAGTAGGGTATTCCAGTCAAAAGCAATACAGATGTGGTGTTTCAGAGAAAATATACATCTAATGGTTTTTAATACAGTCCTAACTCACCTCCTTCAACAACATTCTTTTCATGGTAAAAACAGACTCCACCCACCGAATAAAAATAAAGAAGGTTGCTTCCACAGGGCTAGTAAAGGAGCAAGCCAGTTACAGGAAAGACTAGCTTTCCATTAATAGTATTTCCTGACACTTCTGGCCAAATCAAGTATTTCATAAGTCATAAGCCAAAGGAACTTAATCTGACCTTAGTATCCTACATGCCTTGCTTCTTTCTCATAATTTATACTGGAAAAGATTATCTATAATATATATTTAATAAACACTTGTTAAATACTCACATACCTTCAAAAAGTATGATGAACAACTCCTGTTTTCAGAAATCAGGTTGCAAATTGAATTTGAAAACTCTGTAGCATGAAGTCCCTGAATCACAACCTAAAATACTAGCACCACAAAGTATAAAATACCAGATCTTTCTGTGAGCTGAATTGTTACCTCAGCAATGCTAAGCATGCCCATTTTATGAGCATTCATTACTGTATTATTCCTGACACCATGTGCATACAGAGCAAGATGGAATTGGAAATTACACATGTGTATCAGCTGAAGTTTTGTTAGTTGGAAAACATTCTACCCAGTCATGCAAAAAATGACTTGCACTTTCAAACAATACGCTTCCTCATACTTGAAAATATTTTTATGCAGGCACTGGACACTGTCCAATGTGATGCAAATCATTTAAACATACCACCTTGTATAAAACAGGAGGTATGTTTAAAAGGTGGTATGTTTATAAGTGGTATGTTTATACCTTAGGGTAACACCTTGGTATCTGAATATCATCTTTGGTTATTCATACAAACAAAGAACTTTGCTGAGCAGCACAGGATTTACCATACTTTCAATCGCTGCCATGAAATAACATTCACTAGCAAAAAAATTTTGTTTAAACATCACATCTTTTGTTGAGAAATTGACTTTACCTGTACGAAGGTGAGAGCAGCTTTCTGTAATAAGCATTCAGCATAGCAGATTTCAGCATGCATTTCCTCTATATAAGAAAGAAAAGTTATTTACTATCAGCAATGTCATTGTCAATACTGTCTTCTTGGGGTCAATGGAACAAACAAAAAATGCTGCCAAGACAAGAAAGAAAAAACAAAAAGAAAGAAAAAAAAAAGCAAAATTCTGCTGTTGCCATTTCAGTAACTGCTGAGTAATAGCTGTAACACACAAATCCCAACAGAATTCTTCTATTTCCCTTCTTCTCAGATGAAACATTGTCAGAGCTGACCTCAGTCTATGGCAAAAGCTACTTGACATTCTGGTAGATGGTCTCCTACACTTTTCATTGATTCTAAGCTTAACAGCCCACAGCAACTCAGTCTTTCAGGCCTCCTTCCATGTCTTACAAGAAATTTCTGTAAATGAATAGTAACCCTTATGGAGGTTCAGGCTTTTCCTACATCCACTGAGACATTATGAACAGGTTTTCACCAAGTCATGCTTAACAAACTGGAAGCCCCAGGCAGACTTTCTGTCTTCATGCAGCACTAAAGTACATTTGATTTAACACACGACACAAGTTGCTCTGCACCCATGCTGCAAGACCAGCCACATGCACAAGGCTGCTGTATGTACAGTGCATACGTGGTGAGTTTGATGTGTCCAAGTATTAAAGAGGATTCTTGTGCCAGGTTAGAAAAAAATGCATACTTGACTCTGCCTGAATCAGAAATAGGAGATCAGCATTTTCAGAGCCATGAACAATGTACTGATACCATTTCCCAAAACACCTTAAGGCAAAACAGACAAGTACAAAACTTGTTAATATATTCAGATTCCAATGCAACTAATGACAAGGATGTACTCCTCCACATCAATGGTTCTTAAACTTTTGGGAGCTCTCTTAAGTAAAAAAAAAGAAATTTCCCTTCAGTCCTAGAATGTGTTGTGAAAGGCATTCCTTTCTTAATTCATGCATGCTCAAAGACAAAAAAAAGATTAGCCTGAATTCTCCACTGAAGCTTTGCATTCAAATTAGAAAAGATTATATAAGTGGTTTGTATGTTTACTACTGTAAGACACTAGTAAAGTCACAGAGTTAAGCATATTTGTATACATTGGTAGGGGTAGTTTTGAGCTTTCTTCACTTTTTTATTTTAACTGTATTATTTAACTACTTACCTTCAGTCAATTGATCCACTGCCTGTTTAGAAACTAGATTTGACAAGGATTCCACCACTGTGTTTCTTTTCCTGAATCTAAATAGGTTATGCATGGAAGAAAAGAAAGCCATAAATTTCAACACAAACCTAAATTTAGTAACTGGAATTCTTAAAAACTTCCAACCAAAATTCACAGAGATTCTTAGCAAAATGATCATTTGTCAACAGTTTCAATTCTTTCAGTAGTCTAAAGACTTGTATGCCTCTAGGCTTAAGAACCTATCCAACATTAAATGCATGCTTGCAGCTTCAATTAATCTACATTAAATGTAAGACAGCTTCAACCCCACTGCCACTAACTAGCTACAGAAGTGTCGCTGATGCTGGGCAAGAAACTTTAACTGGAATTCAAAGTTTTATGAATTGCTTTTTTCTGTTTTTTAAACATGCACTCAAAATTAGAATGAAAAAAAATGAAAAGGAGCTCTGTTTTCAACAGAAATGTTTCAGTATTTTATGGCGGTTTATGCCTGATATAATGCCAAGACAATCATACACTTTACTTCCAAGAGATCTCAACTGCACGTTTTAATTCCAAAAATTAATTTTTGGCAAAAAATTACAAACAACTCAGCTTTATGAAGAAGCTATAAGAAACAATGCTATATTCAGAAAATGAACACACTCTGTAAGCTAGGGAGTCACTGATTATAAATACTAACCATTAGCTTATCATTTTTGTTTACACTACACATTGACAATTGTGGGATCCTGAGAAGATTATAACACTACACATTAACATAATGCACACAAGAAAAGAGTCAATTAAGGTACATGCAGTTATGGTAATTCTTCAACTTTGAACATTTAATTGCCTTTCTCTTGCATTTTTATGAGTTTTACAACAGACTAGACCAGAGTACTCATGAATTAAAGTTTATATCCTGCAGAGATGAAATCCTGTACTGCAGCTGTCTAGATTAGAGGGACATCTTCAGACACACTAAACAACACAGTTCAGATGAAACTGCAAATTGATAGCACATCCAAAAAAGATGCAGAAACTGCTGAGCCCTTCTCTTCTTCAGATAGCATCTGAAAATGTTTTCTGGGGTTTTTTTTGCCATGGCTAAGATGATGATGATATTACATGTCTAAACTAATATTTGGCAGTCATTTTTTGGGAAATCATTGTGATGAAATAGACTAACCAATATGATGAAGAACCAGCAAAGCAGAAATAACTTATATTTTTCCCAGAGATTTGTTTAAACTTTAGCTTTCACAGCCCATTTTCTAAGGGGTTTTTTTTGCTGTCCAAAGAAAGACCAGAAGCAAAATGTTCAGTCCAGATAATTTCTGATGTAAGCAACAGAAATTGCTCTTAAAATTGTTAATTTCAAGGTAAGCTAAACACATTTGTAACAATAATAAAAAAAATTATTTGGTTTTCAGCAGAAACCTTAGTACAAGCTTAATTGTATTAGACTACTGGTTCAACCTTTGGAAACAACTTTTTTAAGATGTTTTCATGCTGAGAGGAGACAATTCAAAATGTAGGCCTTTAAACTTTTGGAAAAACAAGAAGTCACAGCTGCCAATGGCTCAGACAATTCAAAAATGTCAGTTTGTGTGTAGGTCTACACAGTGAAACCACCATTTAACTTACTGTAGTGGCTATTAATACCCACACAGGACAAGTCTGTTGTTGCCACAACACCATGTAGAAAAATATCCTCACCAGTAATAATTGTGTAGTGGGACTTACTCCACCTTTACAAATTTAGACCACTCTCATACAGACAAGAGTCTGCTTTAAAAACATACAGAGAACTGGGGTACGTCACAAATAATACTTTTTGGATTTAGTATCTCATAATGATTGGGATTGCTTGGGCTCACCTTTGGCAGGTTTGCAAAGCATCCTTCATTGTAGAAATCCCCATTTGTATATCCTGCTGTTCAAAGGTCATTGCAGCTTGCATAACTAAAATAGTGCTGTATCCAAGTGCATGGTACATACTATCTTTGGACCTAGGGAAAACATGAATCTTGTGCATTTAAGCAACACTGGACATTGCAATACAAAATTAAATGCAGAGACACTTGTATTAATTTGTGAAAAGATGGAAGAATTAAGCAGGAAAGTAACAGATCTGAGAATATAATCTACAACTGTTTATTGGATAATTAGGACATAAATAGCCTTGAATAGACACTATTTTAGCTCACTTTCTCGACTTGTTAGAGAGAGCTCACATCTCCTGAGTTTGTAATAGATAAGGATAATAAACTTCAGGGTGATACTTCAAAAACAACGCCTCCTGAGTTTTATTCTCCCTGACCTTGGAGCAAGAAAGATCCTGGTATTCCAACAGTTATATCATCTTCCACTGAGCTTAACTACAATTAATTCTAAGAGATAATATTCCTGGCCTACTGCCTTCCTCACACGAGCTCTCCAGAGCACTAAAAGCAAAGACGTGATAGCTGTGTCATCCTTCTGACATTTCATTTAAAGCTGTCTTTGAGCTTGTTCGTACAACATCAACCAACACATCACACTTAATCCATTCTTACTAGCACCAAACTGCAGAGCGAGAACATCACTCCACTCTATTAACATGGGCTACACATCCCTCTTGCCAACACATCCCCTAATACCATGTGCTCCTTTCAGACACAGACAAGAGAAGAATGGTGGATGGGATTCAGATCCCAGTCCTAAAGATCAGCCACTCAGACTGCCTCCCCTTGAAGTCACAGGTAAGAGAGGTTTCACCTCTGAACTTCTCCATATTCTTTAATTCCCTACCGCTGCACTGCCATACTTTTCTTCTCAGCGGATGAAAGGCAAGAGGGGAACAAGGAAAATAGTCAGAACATAAAAAGATGAGCTTAAAGATAAGCACCTGACTCAAACATAATATAAAACACAACCAAAAGACTATTCTGGAGCTTTGTTCCAGCTTTTCTGTATTGTCAAAAGCAGTTTCATTGCACAACATTATTTGATCAAAGATGCATTGAATATGATATTGCTCCCCAGCCTCTCCCCTCTGTGTGAGCACAGACAGCTTGAGTGATCAACTCTAACATCACAATTCAGTGCTTCATAAACAGTTTTTGAGATGGTTTTAATGACTCAAAAATTCTAAAAAAACGTAATATGGAGAATTTTCTCTTTTGGAAAAAAGAGAATAAATTAAAACTACTATCTTCAGACACTTTAAATTAATCTTCAGGTACTAAATACTGTCTGTTTACAACAACTTCAGGAAATAACAGAATCTCACCATGGACGAAGTAGTTCCAGCGCTTCAGAGAACTTATTGTTTAGAAATAAGTTGAGTGCCATTGAACATTCTTCCAGAGCACACTTGAGATCCATCTTGGATGCCCTACAAAACAGATTCTTAGTTTACTCAAACTGTAAATATAAGCAAAAAAATTTAAAATGTCTTTTCCTTATGTAACACAGGTCTTTTGTAGTGATTTTGTTTTCATAATTTAGCTTTGCAAAACCAAAGCATATGCTTAACATTTTATCTATGTTACACAGGTGCACAGGTGCTTATTTAAGTGATGTATACGGCTCTGTCCTCCTAATCTTACCAGAGAAATTCTCAAATTTATCATCGTGTCCAAGCTCTCAATCTTTCCTATCAGTACAAATGCTGTTCCAGACTCTGTGTTCATTTCAGAATCTTGAAAGAGGTCACAAGACAACATTTTAATCTAAAAAACGCAGTAAGCAGACACTCATACAGCAAACAGGTATCCTACAAATAGTCCTGTCAGAAACCTGTAGCTACGCCAATACCTTTTGTTCATCCTAATTCACTTCAAGTAAAATCACTTGCACTTGATTAAGCAGAACCCATCTCAACAAACCCATTCTTTGGCCAGTTCTGCCTGAAATACTCAGGAGCACTCACAAATTATTCTGTGGGCCGAGCCTGGGACAAACTGACAATCATGGTAGCAACATACAGCTAGAGGCTACAAAGCCATCAATGTGCACAGATGGATCTGGAAAAGATAATCTCTCTACAGCTTTAAAACAACAGGTTTAAACTAGATAATGGGCTTTCTCCAAGTACGGTTAAGCAGTGGTAAGCAACAGATCATGTCAATGAGATAAAGTACTGACCAGAAGTAAAGAACTCTAAAGGAGGAATTTAAGAAGAGAACAACAGAGGAGTACAGCTGCTCTAAATCTAACAGTAACACATATTCAAAACAAACAAAGAGTGGGGTGGACATGAAAATATGACTGGACAGGGGGCTTTTTTGCCCTCCAAAGAACAGCGTTAAAACAGCTTATAAAGACCAAAACTTTTTTAAATCATTCAATTTTATTAACTAATTCCAGGAATACCATCCACCAGCAAAAACATTCCAAATAAATATTTTTAAACTAGATTTAAGGGCTGATTTTTTTCCTAGTACACAAGCAAGGACCTGAGTTAGCTCCTTAATAACACATCATCCCTACCCCAAGTAGGGATGCTTTTGTATCTTCTTTTCACATTTGTGTCTAATTAAACTCTTTTCACTTGGTCCATCCCTAGTTAGATTACTCATTCCATTTGCTCTGCCTTTCCTGCTAGGAAGAATGGATTAGCTGCTTTCAAAAGTTTTTCAAAAAGGTAAATAAAAAGGTGGGAGGAGAGTGGGGAGGGAATTTTTCCTTCCTTTAAATACCAAATTGGCACTAGTTGTCTTTAGTGGCAAAATAAAAAAAAAAAAAAAAAAAAAAAAAACACCACCACCACCACATCAGTAACTGAAGTTCATATCTACTAGACACCAAAAATGAGTTTTTATTTTTTCATATTTGGACACTACAATTATTTTGTGACTAGCACTGAAGTAGTGACTGTTCCAGGTCTCTTCCCAAACAAATGCCAGGGTTAGTACTAAGGTGTGTGGAATCTTCAAAATTACAGAGGACAAATGGCCCTTTTGGTCCTCTCCTCCTTGCATGCATGGTTACTAACTTTGTGTGGACCAAGAGCTCTGTCAACCATGGGAACAGAAAAACCCCTTGTGAGGCAATTTTCTGCTTCACAGACTATGGAGAATATGAACAGTGATCTGAAGTCAAGGGAGAGAAGAGAATGGCAAGCAAGACATGTATAACCATACAGTTCATAAAACAATCTGAAGAAACACAGACCACTAGTAACTACAGGTAATTTAACAACTGATGACTGCCTTAAAGACTAAGTTTCAAAGTATTGGTGTTCAGCCTCAAAACAGTATGCTTCCCACATGAGAAGCATCAGCAGAGAAATAATATCACAGTACTCCACCATTGTAGCACTTCTCCGAAGGCAAGGACCAAGATCTAAGGGCGATGTTTTGTTTTCAACTGCTTCACTAAGCCTCATCTTAGTGAACAGAAATACATTTTCTGTACTTGTATGTTGTAAATCTGCACACTTCCAACTCTGCAATCAGAAACTGCTGGAACTTCCACTGGACAGAAAATCTAATCTTTGTTTTATTTAACATATCCATGGACATGACAGCATTTTAGCTGCAGGTATGGATGGTTTGCCATCAGGCTCCCAAATCCCATCACACCACCAGCTCGAGCATCACCACAGTATATATCAGTATTTGCAAACTGATCTCATAAACCAGGGTTGTGTAAGGACACAAAACTGTATTTTCCCAGTTAAATAGGTAAGAAGCATATCTCTCCAGCACCTGGCTATCATATTTTATCCCTTTATTACAGACTCATTCCCCTGATGCTGCCTTTATGTGACCAAAGTCTGCAGACAATGCAAACAGTATTCCTTAAGTTAATGTATTTAATGTTCCATGCATCAAGCATGCTAATGACATTACTCTGACACCTCAGACATAAAACTTGGGAAGCTAGTTTTCTCAAACTGTTATTTTTGGTAATTGAATCATACTCTCTACCAGAAAATTCCTCATTCCTGTTTCATTACGTTTCACATATATTTTCTAATGTTTTCCTACATCCTGCGCAGAAGAACATAACCAGAAGGATTTGTTTCAACTCAAGATTCGTAACTTGACAGCGGAATAGTCAGAAGAAAGGAGCACACTGACTCAGAAGCAACTTGGTTATCTTTCCTGCCATTTCTGTGCAGCGGCTCAGAATAAGCACATTTCCTCTTCTATTCCCGAAACATCACAAACCAATTTCTACAGCAAGTTACCAGACTAGAGAACAGTTCAGTCAGTAATGCTGACTCACACTCTCTTTCTGACTCATGCTGTTTTCCTTCTATCTTATTTTTTTCCCCTATCTCCACATAGTTTTCCTAGAATGGACAGGAACTTTATACATTTTAGCACATTAGATGAACATACCCTTTAATCTACCCCAGAGCAGATTAAGTTAACACTACTTCGGTGATGTTATTATGGATTTTACACCTGGTGTCATGATTTAACCCCAGCTGACAGTCAAGCCCCATGCAGCGGCTCACTCACTTCCCCAGCAGTGGGATGAGGGAGAGGACTGAAGGGTAAAAGCTAGAAAACTCACGGGCTGAGATAAAGACAGTTAAATAGGGAAAGCAAAAGCCTCACACACAAGCAAAGCAAAAAAGGATCTAATTCGCTGCTTTCCATGGGCAGGAAGGTGTTCAGTCATCTCCAGGACAGCAGGGGGCCCTATCACAGAAAGCAGTGACTTGAAAAGACAAACATCATGACTACAAATGTCCACCCTTTCTCTTTCTTCCCCCAACACTATATCCTAAGCATGATGTTGTATGGTATAGAATATCCCTTTGGGGCCCAGTTTGGGTCACCTGCCCCTGCTGTGTCTCCTTCCAATCTCCCACATACATGCAGTCTCCTTGCCAGTGTGACTACACGAAAAGCAGAAAAGGCCTTGGCTGTGGGAGGTGGTGATCAGGGAGGTCCCTGATCAGCAATAACAAAAATATCTCCATATTATCAACCCCATGCTCAGCACAAATCCAAAACACAGCCCCATACCAGCCACTGTGAAAAAGGTGTCTCTACCCTAGCCAAAACTAACACTTATCCACCCCTTATTCCATACCCTTTATGTCACACCAAATGTCACACTTCCCAATACCCCATCACCTTCCCTACTTATCTGTTTTGATAGATATACAGACAGAATCATTCCCCTAGTCTATGGAAACACCTTTCTCAAATGTTCATAAAACATCCACAAAAATTTTTTTTTGTTGAATCCATGCAGTCTATGACTTTGTCCTTCACTCTTGGTAACAGTGTTTTGTCTTAAATTGCAAACATAAGATGTGTGTGTGTGGGGGTGTGTATTCTATTGCCATCTGTTAGAAGTGGGGAAGTTACCTTCCGTTAATTGGGCCACTTGCTAAAACCAGGTGGGGCAGTTTTCTTTCTTTTTCACAACCCATCCTCCCTCCCAGAAGATATTTTCTGTTAATGGGCCATTGAGTCACACACTCCATGATTGATAAAATTACATCATCCCATTGTGAGATGCTCTGCCCAGGGGGAGGGGCCAAGCATTCCTTCCTGGATATAATCTGAGATTTGGAACACCACATGCAGCCTTTTTCCACTGGATTCCCAGAGGAGCAGCCTTTTTCCACTGGATTCCCAGAGGAAGACCAGGCCCATCTACACTGTCACTGGACCTTCAGAGGAAAACTGCACCCTTTTACAGGATCATTGTTTCAACACATCTGTCACTCCGGGAGGACTGCAGCCACCATTTAATCAGACTGCTACCAACACCCTGACCAACAGGGTGTCAGGTTGTATTCTGACTCTGTCAGTATTGTTTTATATTACTGCATTTTTATTTTTGTGGGTTTTTGGTTTTCCTAATAACCGTTATTACTACTCCCATATCTTTGCCTGAGAGCCCCTTAATTTCAAAATCATAAAAATTCAGAAAGAGGGGGTTTACACTTTCCATTTCAAGAGAGGCTCCTGCCTTCCTTAGCAGACACCAGTCTTTTCAAACCAAGACAATTTTCCAACCAGGCAGCAATGTTTTGCCACAACTTAGCAGCCCAGATGGGTTTACCCCTAGGTTGCCAGTTATTCTGATTCCACTGCTGCCACCACCCCCATGGGGCCACCCCCCATGAATCAGTACAGAGGTAAAAAAAAGGAAAAAAAGCATTGGCCATTTCTCTCCTTCAGCAGTGTCTAAGGCCAATTGGGTGGCTTTCATCTCTGCTTATTTACTCAATTCATGTTCTCCTCCAGCAATTTTTGTGACTTGTTACAGAGGATGCCATAGAGCTGCTTTCCCACAGGCAGAAGGATTAATCAGGAAACAAGACATATTGCTTCTCATTTTCGGGGAATTTATTATTTACTGGGGCCTTTTCAGTGCAAGCCTGGTGATATTCCAAAAATCTTTGGCTTCTGGCCAGTCTATGATTAAGTCCAAGTTTCCTGGATGACAAGGTTTTCCTATCCAAACTCCTTATGTGATCAATGCAACTCCTTTACTCCCTTTGAGCATCCAACTCAACGCAGGGTAGCTGTGGTGCCAGAAGCTGTGTGTCAGTACCAATCATCTCTGAAAGGTGCCAGTATCTCCTTTTCAGTTAGAGTATGGTGGGCTTCAGTTCCTCTGTATGCTCAGCTCCAAAAACCTAGAGGTCAGCCTCAAAACTTCCCTGGTGCTTTCTGCCAGAGGCTCCAGGTAGGTCCATTCTCTCCAGCTGCAATAAAAAGCATATTTTTTACATATGTTCAGACTGGCCCTGTTCAGACTGGCCCGAGGGCTACAGCATGAACAATTTCCTACTTGATTTGTTCAATGGCTTGTTGCTAGTCAGAGGGCTATTTGAAATCATTCTTCTTCCAGGTCACTTGATAGAGAGGGCTACAATCAGACTGCAAGCTGGAATGTGCATTCTACAAAATCCCACAACACCTAAAAAGTCTTGTGTCGTTTTCTTGCTAGTTGCAGGGGACATCACTGTTATCTTAATAAAAACCACTGGGATCTGATAATGTCCATCTTGACATTTGATTCCTAAAAGCTGGATCTCTGTGTAGGTCCCTTTACCTTGTTCTGCTTTATGGCTATACCAGCTTTTAAAACGACTGGATTATTTGCTTCCTTTTCTCAAAAACTTCTTCTGCTGTATTTTCTCACTAAATGGAATCACTAACACACTGCAGGTGTTCCAGAGCTTCACCTTGTTCCAGTCTTCAGTCTGTGGCAGATGATACAGCTGTGTTTCCTTCTGACTGGCAGTCAATTCCAGGTACTGTGGACACAGCTCCAAACAAAAGCAAACTGTGGCCTGCACTCTACTCCCAAAGGGACTAACAAAAACACAACAGCAGTATCAATTGTGGCACCACGTGGCTTCCTTTTGACTCCAGCTCGTATGGAAGTTCCAATATATCTAGTACACCAGGACTCAGAGATGGTACAACTTCATTCAAGCCACAGTTTACTGTCAGCCTCCATTCTCCACTGGAGTCTCATACTGGCCATACAGGGTTGTTAAAGGTAAGCAGGTCTTGCTGACCACACCTTGGCTCTCTAGGTGACAAGTTAGTTTATAAATGGGAATTACAGAGTCTAGATTGTGAGACACTGCTTCTAGTGCACTGTTGTGGTGGCAACTGGCACCTGCTGTTCTTCAGCCCCAGAACAAAAGGGACATCTGAAATTTCCTCAATCTACAGGGCAGTTATACCAAAGCCCATCAACAGCCTTTTGAATCCTTCACATATTCTCTCCTGAGATAGTCTATGCTAGTCTAGTCTCTGCTCCTGTCAAGATAGGGTACTTCTGCCACTCATGCCAGTCAGGCTAGTCTCAGCTTCCAATACAGTCAGCTCTTTGGATCCCTCTGTCATCTCAGAAATCCAAATGGATCCATCCCTATGCAGCTTGATGACATTAGGGTACATTGTGCACCAGTGTCTATTGAAGCCTTGCACTCCAGTGGGGCTCTGTGCCAGGCCATCAAACCCACACAGTCCAATAAACCTGGTTATTTCTCTCCTCCCCTAGGTGGAGGCAGGACCCCTCCAATACTGGTCACAATGTTCCCCACTATTATCTTGCAGAAACAGACCTGTACTTCTCTCCGCATGTTGTATTGCATTAAATAGTTTATTTAGTTGTTGTTTTGCAATGGATTTGGTATTTTGCACTGAATAGTATGTTTGTATCCCATGGTTTGTTCTGTTTTTCTCCTCTCCCCCAAAGCCCCTGTGGTGGTGGTCTCTCCCCAGGTCATCCCTCCCCTCACCCCTCCCATCACTTGTATCCCATTGGCTTTGAGCCCTCTCCTCCACCTCCCTTTCTCTGGGTTTAAAAGCTCCCACGATGAGACCCTTGATCTCTTTTTCTCTCTCCCGGACCCCCTGGAGTAGTTCCACAATAAACATGGGACGTTTGTCCCGAGGAGAAAGAGCATCTCCAGTCTTTTACTTTTTACCTGTGAGACTGTGAAGGGCCCGAGGGTCCAGAGCTAGCCAGACTGGACTCCCCCAAAGGCCCTGGGTCAAGCTTACATCCATAGAGGCAGCAGTATGATCAGACTGAAAAATCTGCCTAAAAAACTGTTCACTGGAGACTGGAGCACCAACTTCCAGTAACGGTTGTTTTTCCCTGCAATTCCCACACCAGTGCATCTGCAATCAAGGTGTTCCCATCCATCCCACTTCCTTGTATCATCTCCATGGTCCCGCAGGTAAAACCGTAGGGCGCCCCATGGTGTGTATCTTCTATATCCTCTCTCTTGAAGGAAGAGGATACCTGCTGTCAGTTACTGAAATACAGGCTTACACAGATGGGGAGTATGACATATTCCCCCTGAATTGCTGGAGCTCCTGAATCAGTTCATCAGTTATCTTCTCCACAGATTCTGTGATGGAGGAAGAAATACTGTCTTCATATTACCTGAGTTTCCAAATTGCATCAATTGCTGTTGGTGGTTCACCATCTTTCCAAACTACTGTTGTCAAGGGGTTTCATGTGCCCTTGCTGCACTCCGTAGAAATTTCTGCAACATGAGTAATTGACACAAGATGTGGTCTGGCTCTGTGGGGACCTGGGTGTTGACCACATCAAAATACTTCACTTCTTGAACAGCTAATTCCCTTGGGAAGTGAGTCACTTTCTCTACTGCAATCCATCTGTCTAAATTACACAGAATATCTTCTTTACAGGGATACCTTTTCCCCCTCATACTTGATAAGAATAATGGCCAGAGGTCTTTTCCCCCATTGCTTTGTCAGTGTCTGGGTCCTTAGCAAGTGATCTCAGCCTGGCTCCTTACCCTCTCATTCCACACTGTGGGCTCCATTGTCTGACCAGCACACTAGCCAGGCAGTAATATAGTCATGGATGACTGCTGAAATCTTCTCATATCTCCCATAGCTCACTCAGGGATAGGAATCAAGTCATGTCACTTCTGGTTCCTGTGATGGCCTTGATAATGGCTCTGAAAAATCACCCTTGTGATGGTTCTGTTTCATCATCCTCACTCTCCTTGTCATTGACTGTTTTTTGCTAAAGCTTTTTGACTGGGTGATTTTCATGTACATTTCTTCTGCTTCTGTGCAGGGTCCACCAACACCAGCCCACGCTGATTCTCTCTTTCAGCGGTTTCAGTGTCATTGTCACAGTTGGGGGGAGTGGAGCAGTCACAGTGTCTTTCAGGTGGCTGGAGCAGCTGCAGGGCCTGTTGTCATCTCACTGTCATATTTAGAGACCTTCTTTTTCTCCTGCAGGTACTAAGCAGTGTTGAACATCGTGACAGAACAACTTTTTTCAATATTTTACTAGTTTTTCTGGATTCTGCACTTGTTCAGGAGTAAAGGTGCAAGAGTACTGAAGGTGCTCACTTAGGTACTGGCCCATATAACCCCAAACACCCTGTCATTCTGAATTATCGAGCTTTTGGACAGATCTCATGTTATCAGTCTAACTTTAAACAAGATCTGAACCATATGCAACAACATGCTGGCTCCTAGCAAAAAAACCCAGGCTGGTTTCAAAGTTTGTCAAAGGATATTCAAGAATCTTTAAAATCTTGACAACCAGCCTGGAAGACAAGAAAGGGAAAAAAAGGAGGAAAAAAAATATATAGGAAGGTGTCTCCCTCATAGGCTGTTCCTCTGAGGGACCAAAAAAACAAAGATGTGATTATTAATTGCTCCCAGTAGGTGACTCCCAAAGCACAAAGGTGCCTGCAATCTTGAATACAGACACACCACACTGGTGACCAGCGACACTATCATGTGATAAGCCCATTCCATAAAGTACAACACACAGAACATGTTCTGCAAGTAAGGAATTATTTCTATAATACAGACAAAATACCACAAGTATAGGAGCAAATAAATCCACATTGTAACAAGCAACTATTAAACCAATACAATGAATGTTTATAACAATTTTAACACACTCTAGTCAGAGATCTCCTTATCTCAACCCTTTGCGCCCCACACTGGGCACCAAAAGAGACTCTTGTGGTTTAATCCCAGATGACAGCCAAGCCCAATGCAGCTGCTGACTCACTCTCACACTGGTGAGAAGGAATTGGAATGGTAAAAGCTAGAAAATTTGTGGGTTGAGATAAAGGGAATTCAATTGGGAAAACAAAAGCTGTACAAGCAAGCAAAGCAAAACAAGGAATCAACTCACTGCTACCCATGGGCAGGCAGGTGTTCAGCCATCTCCAGGAAAACAGAGCCCCATCACACATAATGGTGACACGGAAAGACAAATGCTGTCACTGTGAATGTCCTCCCCTTCTTCTGTCTTCCCCCCATTTTATATACTGAGCATGATGTCATATGGTCTGGAATATCCCTTTGGTCAGCTTGGGTCACCTGAACTGCAGAATCACACAGAATTAACTAGGTTGGAAAAGGCCTTTGAGATCAAGTCCTATCTATGACCAAACACCACTGTGTCAGCTAGGCCATAGCACTAAATGCCACACCCAGTCTTGATTCTTAAACACCTCCAAGGGTGGTGACTCCACCACCTTCCTGGGCAGCCAATGCCAAGTCATTCTTTCTGTGAAGAAATTCTTCCTAATGTCCAACCTAGACCTCCTCTGGTGTAGCTTAAGACTGAGTTTTCTTGTCATGTCACTGGTTGCCTCTGAAAAGAGACTGATCCCCACCTGGCTACAGCCTCCTTTCAGGCAGTTGTAGAGAATGATAAGGTCACCCCTGAACCTCCTCTTTTTCAGGCTAAACAACCCCAGCTCCCTCAGCCATGCCTGACAGCATTTGTGCTGCAGACCTTTCATCAACTCCACTGCCCTTCTCCTAACACACTCCATCTCAACATTCTTCCTAAACTGAGGGCACCAGAACTGAACACAGCACTTGAGGTGTGGCCTCACCAGTGCCGAATACAGGGAGACAATCCCTGCCCTGCTCCTGCTGGCCACACTCTTGCTGGCACAGGCCAGGGTGCCATTGGCCTTCTTGGCCGCCTGGGCACAGCAGGATCATGTTCAGCTGCTGTCAGTCACTTCCCTGAGGTCCATTTCTGCCTGACCACTGTCCAGCCACTCTGTCCCAGCCTGTAGTGCTGCATGGGGCACTGGCAGTTGAGGCCAAAGTGCAGGACCTGGCACTTGACCTTGTTAAGCCTCATTTTGTTGCACTCCACCCATCAATCCAGCCTGTCCAGGTCCTGCTGCAGAGCTCTCCTACCCTCCCTACAGCTCATCAATACTTGCACCCAATTTGGTGGCATCTGTGAATTTACTGTGGGCACACTTGATCTCCCCATCCAGACCTCCAATAAAGATATTTAATGGGACTGGTCCCAGCACTGATGCCTGGGGGATGCCACCAATGAGCAGCCACCAGCTGGAGGCAGCACCATTCAGCTCTACTCTTTGGGCCTGGCCATCCAGCCAGTTCTGAACTCAGTGAATAGACAACATCCACCAGTTGGTTCACCTGGTCATAAAAAGAAACCAGATTGGTCAGGCAGCACCTGCACCTCTGAAATACATGCTGGCTGTCCCTCTTATGTGCCCTCCCAACCTCCTCACCAATGTGGCATTACAGAAAATGGAAAAGGCCTTGGCTGTGTGTGAGCCCTGCTCACCAGTTACAAAAGCATCCCAATCTTTTGGCCTTTCAGCATATCAATCCTGGGTTCAGCACAAACCCAAAACACAGCCCCATACCACCCACTTTGAAGAAAGTTAATGCTACCTCAGCCAAATGAAATAAAAAGGATCAGAAAAATGTGCTATACTGAATGTTACACTAAGATAATAACTTTATGTTACAAGGAGAATAAAATGCTACTGTATTATAGTTCTGACAGTTAAAGAGGAAATGTTGTGAATTCCAGCAATAGTTGGTGTACCTTGAGTTTGGTGCTAAACTAATGAAATTATTCTAATTCAGTGGGAATATACTGTCCATAAGCAAGTTAATTATTAGCAACTTCAAGTAGGTTCTTCTAACAAACTACTTGGAACCACAACAGAAACAAAGCATAAGAATACAACCTGAAAACCCCAGACATATTGGAATACTCACTTACTAGGACAACAGTCCTCAAGATGAACAGAGAACAAGAACATAATTAATTTAAAACATCAAAATAGTTTACAACTTAAGTTCCTTTCCTTTTTTTCCCCCTCTATAGATTAATAGAAAAAGGGAGCATAACTACTAGCCTAAAAAAAGGAAAAGTCAGTGCATTAGTACTTAAAAGTTATGTAAACACAAATAATGAGTTAGGCACTGACATCCATCTCTCTACATCAGGGCTTAGTCTAAGAGTATTCCTGAAAAGCCATTATATAGCTGAAGTTAAACCTTAACTTGGTATATGTGGCTGTCTTTGTATTTACAGAAGATTTAGTAAGCTTTTAACAATCACCCCAGGTGCAGTGATTTACCAACTCTTCTCTTAGAAAGGGTTTCAGGAGATAGTAATGGGAGAACTGCAGAAAAAAAATTTACCTGTAATCTACCACTGCTTTCCACCTTTTATATTAAATATTTAGGACTGAGTCCCACATCACCTTATTAACATCAGCTAGACTCAAATGTTCCAGCAACACTTTACATTAATAAGGATTGAAGAATTTAGTTCTTAAACTTCTAAAACATTTTGTTGGCTCTTTTTACAACACAGCCAAAATAATCAGGCTTATCTGATAAACTACATTGAATTGCCAGCAAATTGGTTTCATTCAGCTGTTCTTATCAAAGGTAGCCTCACTACAGTTACTGAAAATGTTTGTAATGATTAGTTGGAATAAAGCAAAATTTTAAGTAATGAAAACCACAAGAAAGTGAAACTAACAATAACTGTTTTAAGATAATCACATTAAGATGCAAATCTAACACAAACTAAAGGAAAAATAAGGTCTTCTAAAAATGCAGGAAATATGGAGAAAATGCTATTTTGAGTACAAGTATCAAGAAAACAAGATGCATTACAATTAAGAGAAAATTTTCCCAGGACATAAACACTGTAGCAAACAAGTGACCCTTGACATTTAGAGGAGCTTAATCAGAAGGGAAGTATTTTAGAGGCATTTACTTTCATAAACTTAAATAAGTATCACCTCATGTGTGAACTACAGCGTCAGCAGCAAAAAGCTACCATATGCAGTACTCTTCTTGAACAACATTTATGCAAGTATCTGCTAGAGTATTTACTGCCAAACTAACGATGACAAAAACAGCTTTAAAATGGATTGCTCTCAGCTGGTTCTTGTCTTCTGGAGGAAGATTGTTAAGTCAAATAGTCATAATATGCTGTCAAAATCTGATACTGTCACTATACAGAATGTTTATATGCTTCCTAAAGTAGATCTTTCCCTTTGCAGCAATGAATTGGTTCAAGAAAACTCAATATTGAACTGCTTATGTTTTACCATATCAAAAAGAGTAACTATCTTAAACAGCCACATGACTTAACAGGAATTAACACTTGATCCTCAGTAGAATCTATCCCATACTTCCATTTTCTTGGCTAGAAAGGCTCTGACTATTTTTGTACACTGCTCTACTTCAACTTTACTGATCCCTTGTAATGTCCAAGAATAGCAATAATTTTGAAGTTTTTTACTTGACAGGAACCCTTTTCTCTTCCCTCCACATACCAAGGGAACTATGGGCAGATCACACTATGCTTTTGCCACACACCTCACCCTGAGCTAGTGTACTTCCATGCCTGCTTAGCATAAAATAAACTCAAACCCAGTCATCCCCTGTAGATATCCATAGGGCCTGCCACTAGAGCTGAAATGCCCCAGCCCTAGAGAGGCCAAAGTAGGCAAGGAGAAACACCCCTCTAGTTTAGGGTGAGAACTGCCTCCCTCCCGTAGGCCTTTGCAGGCACATGTTAATATCTTGAATTCTATTGGTTTGTACAGTTGTTCCACCCCAGTTCAGCCCTCGTTCACCATACTTGTACACTCCCTAGAATGCTCTCCCCTCTCCTGATCCCCATTGGTCCCACTTTGCTGCAGTGTTCCATTCCTACTGGTTCCCCGGTTGGCTGTCCCTCCTCTGCACCACTTTCACCTGTTCCCATTCGTCCTTGACCCTCAGATCAACCCCTTTTTCCCCGCATAAAACCCTGTGCCCCTCAGACCAAGTTCAGCTTTGTGCCTGGACCCCTTCCAAAGCAATAATCAGCTTTTGGATCTCCAAGCAAAGACCTGTCCTTCCCCTCTTTCGTCAGCCATTGTAGCAAGTGTGCTCCGGACCCCGAGAGCGCTGGTCACTCTCAGAAAAGCCTGCTGAAGCACACTGCTTCACTCCCAGTCTCCTTGGAAGACTTCTTCCTAGTCAACATCAAAAGCTGGACTAAAATTACAGTATCAGAGGTCACAGTTTACAGGTCACAGAGATAATAAATCATCACTTCATGTTTATGTCTCAGATAACTTTACATTGCCAAAATGCACTTCATGTCCTCTTGCCTGGTTTTACTAAATAGCAAAAATCCAAAACATTTGAAAAACTGTCACCACCATATTACTACTCTTTTTTTAAACTGAAATGACTCAGACACCTTGTATTACTGCAGCAAAAGTCTATTCCTGGCATAATTCTTTTTTGCTGTGTTTTAATTTTAAACGATGTTTCAGATTAGAAGCATGTCACTAGGACAAGAATACTAACATCCTTAATTCTGCAACATTTAAAAATCATACATTAAGAAAAAGGAAATTGTTATGGAACAGGTTCTTTGTTGATTTCTGTCAATCCTCAAACATTCAAACACTGGAAGTCCTGTCATAGTCCACTGTTACTTCAGTCTCAGTGAAGGCAAAAGAGTCATCCTCTTTTACTGTGGCAGAGACACTTTCTTTCTGCCTAGCTCTGTAAAATACCATACAAACCCCATATCTTTTATTTTCTTTGGCTATTTTATCTTCCACCGACATGTGTCAATTCCTCCTGTGATTAAACCTTTCCTCTGTAAGGTTTCACATTCTTTCAATAAAGTTTAAGTAGAAAACACAAACTCTGTGGGTAATAGGAAACATATCTATCATGTTTATTTAAAGAAACACCAGTGAAGTATGATTCTTTGTACCTATTTAATGTTCATCCAAATAGAGGGCAGTCTCCTATGTCTGAAAAGCTTGCAGGATTGCTTATCTCTCGTGAACACTTTTTTCTGATGTTTTGTCCTTGAAATATCCATTTTAAGGCGGCATTTGATGCTTTTATATGCACAGCTAGCAACTGCAAAAATTTGAAATGTCCAACAGGAATTACTTTCACATAAAGACTAGCATACACCTATGTGTATTCACTGTATCTGAGCAATCATACAGACAACTCAGATATTACTTCTGTCTGGAAATATTCAAATAATTTTCTTCATGTTTTGAAAGCACTGGGCTTCTCACCACTAAGTTTGTAATTTTAAAAGAAAAATGGCTTTTGCATCTTGTCCCTCTCATGCATCACTCATATACCAGACAATAGTAATACTCCAGTTCTGTCTAGTGCTGTACCATTTAGATTCAATCCCTTCTTAAGGGACAGTATTAGATGCTATCACTTTTATTAGTCATTTGCACAGACATAAAGTTGCAACACACAGAAGGTGATAAAATTGTAGGAGTACCACCTTTCTATAACAGAGCAGTGGGTTGCAGTAGTGCTCATGGCAAAAGCCCACCAAGAGCATCATGAAATGAAGCAAAATAACTTGTTGCAAAATCCTACTGAGATAGTCTGTTAGATCTACATTTTATGTTCTAGATTGTTTAGTGAAGGATGGCTGAAGGTAGTACTATCCACTGACATACAGGAAATGTTCAAAAAAGCAAATGGAAATAGCTTTTTAGTTGTGTTGGATTTTCTTATATCCCACAAGTGAAAGACTTCTGTATGATTTGGTTTTAAACAAATACAAGCAGAAATGCACAACCTTTAGGAACAATTCCTGTATCAAGTCTGAAACTAAGGAATTCTCATGAATGCACATTATTCTGAGGGACTACTGACATATGCAAGAAACTGTGCACACACCTCAATCCCACACTATGCTAGAGCTGGCACATGTCTTTCAGTATCTTGTTGGACAGGTAAAGGACTCAGCCTCTGAAGGGCCATCAGGCAAACCTCATGAAGCTGAAATTTTCTTCTTTTGCCTATAGGCATACCATGCATACCTTTCACCCAGAGAATAATTCAGAAATGCAGAATCAAACTGAGTAACCTGTCTCACAGCTGAACAATTCTTGCTGCAAAAATATTAAAGTATATTACGTCCTTGACATTAAAGGGATCACAATATTTTTAAGTGGCCAATCACATCCAATTTATGAACAAAAAGGATTTTTAAACCCTTTGTGTTAGTTTAAAATAATTCTGGAGAAATATAAGATCACACAATATTTTTTTTAATGAAAACAGAAAAATTGTTGCAAACTTTTTTATCATTTAATCTAAAAATCAGTGTTCAACACCACTTATAAACACACAACAGAAAAATGGCTAAATGCCGTAAGAAAAATGCCTTTAGGCATACCACTAGGCATATGAAACATTTTGCAATTTATATAAAGCATTTCCTATCCTAGGCTATTACCATTAATACAGAAACTCTGAAAACTTCAGTCAACTGGTCAGTATAGTAAACAGTAACTTATTTTACCCAGGTACTAAATCCACTAGTCATACCTCCACAGCAAATTCTGCATTCATGATGTATACACCCCTTCTTACGAGAAGCATGAATTTTAGGTAAATAAAATATTTATGGTAAGCACTGAAAAAAAATTTCTTGCCAATGCAAGGCAGACTTTATTCATTTGAAGACTCACTGTCTTCACTGTTCCAGAACTTCACCAAAATGCATGCAATATTCTGTATGCTGAACATTCATTTAAAAAAAACCGAACTGGCAGCAAAAGTATGCAAAACTGTGCTAGCCAAATTGCAAACAGGAAGAACTTACTTTAAAAGCTCAGTATAATAAAATGTACCCAACATCATGCAAATTTGAAAAGAAAGAAACAAACAAAAATAATAAAAAACTCTACCAGAAAACACACAACTGACAAAACGCCCCCTAAATGGTAATTTAGTTTAAATTACATTAGGTTATGTATCTTGTACTCAGGCAAAACCATCAGGGTAACACACTTATTTTCACTTATTCCTCCCTTAGGACTTCCTTACACTGTATTTGAAATCTTATTCTATAGCAGAGACAAACAGCATTGTTATGACCCAAACCCTTCCTTGGTACTACCTTCCATTTGAATTTTTGGAGACAACTGTCCACCCACAGAGCTGGTAATATGCACATGACACAAAGACCATGGTAGAAAGCAATTCAGATTATTGTTGCATCTCCCTCCTCAACACTACCTGACTATGAGACAGCAGCATTTAGCCAGCAAGTTGTATCTTTATCAGTGAATTTTGGGATCATTGCCACAATACCAATGGACTTGCCCATACAATCCTTTGGAATGATTGAGCTAACTCACCACTAGGGCATTTTCCTTCCTTTAATAGCACTGGGGGTTTTGTTTCATTGCTTGGGGGTTTTGTTTATTGTTGGGTTAGGATTTTTTATTTCTTCTCCCTCACCTTACAGTTGTGGCAGAAAAGATGATTCAGAGCAAAAAGAAGCAGTAGCTAGCTGATACTACATATTTGTATACATAAAGAGAAAGCACTGAAAACTATTTTTCAAAACAAACAGCTGTGGAAAAGAAGCTGGAGCTCTCAGAAAAACAGTGAAAAGGGAAGAGGTAACTGAGGGAGAAAAAAGGAGATAGCTGCTCCTATTGAAAACCAACTATTATTAAAATAGTATGCACCAAAATCAGCTGAGAATGACTTCACAGTTTTATCTATTCCTTAGCATTGTCAAAAAAAGGTGAGGCTGATAGCTTTTCATAGACTACTGGAATTTCACTAAGAGAGGATTTTATTTGATCCATTGCTATACATTAACAGGTATAATGTTACATGTAATGCAAGGATGGCAGATACAGCTCTGTCTTACAGAGCAGAAGCTGGGCACAGGGGAAACCTGCTAGTATTTTAGGTGTGCCCTCTTTCTTTTTAGATCTAGAAGTCTCAGTCTTAGCTCTTCTAAACTAAACAGATTTACCTACAAGTGACAATTTTAAGAATTATTACTGCTCACAGCAGCAGTAATGCTGCTGCATTTGTAATGCTGTCTTACAAATGAAATGCATTAAAAGACAACAAACAAAACCTTTCTATTAAAAAAATCCTTCTTAGAAGTCTCATCTAATCTTGAAATTTAAATGTCAGATCACCGTGTATCAGGAGACGAATGTTTATTTGCTTTACATTCTGCATGTAAGTTTTGTTTGCAATCTCCAGCTTAAGAGGGCATGCACTGGACTGCCTTCCCGTCAGAAAGCAGCCCAGCATCCACAGTGCTGCCTCATAGGAATCTAACAATTGACTACAAAAAAGTGATCAAGAGGTTCAGCTTCCAACTATTTCAATGACTGAGGGAGTGGGGATGGATGATGAGACAAGGAACTTTCCTAGTCATCTGTCTTATTAAAAACATCGATTTTGCTTATCTACATATCTCTACCAAAGCAGCGTCGGAACATCATATATCCTCACATACTACTCTACAGGGGCAACAAAGCAACAGAATAAGCAGGAAGGAAGAAAATCTAGGCAAAATTGACCATCTGCCTGAATCTCAGGTGCCACAGGATATAGTGCCAAGATGAATCTCATCTTGCTGGCCCACCATCAACTCACCACTGCCAACAGAGTCTACTACTCTGAAAATAACACAGGCTACATTTCAAGCCACTTTTGTATCTTTTTTGTATTTTCAAAAAGAAACATGAGCATAGCCAAATGTTCCAGTTTTTGACTGATCATTATCCAGATTCAGTAAGTCAATAATCAATTTACTTTAAGTCAGGTGGTTTTTTATCATCTGAGAAGCATCAGCAGCTTTATATGACAACAAGTTCTTAAGTTCAACAGCAGATTGCACTGCACATGGACAGAGAGAAAGACCCAAATTTCCAGTAAGGGCTTCACTCATATTGTGAAAGCAAGACACGCCAACTCCTTTGGTTACTATTTACCCACCTGAATATGCATACACAGTTCATCTGATCACCAAAATGATTACAAAATAATCCTATTTAAGTCTTATCAAACCACTCCAGCATGAATTTGACCCTAAATATATGTAAGCTTAAAAACTGCCAAGAAAACAATCAGATTACAGGCATTTAGAACTGACCACAGTCTGCCTGAGAAAGCAGAAAAATTAACTAAGTGTCAGTATTGGTTTGCAGGTAGAAGAAAAATCTGATTTAATATTTCTATTCTAAATTTCTGTTCTGTTCAACACTAATGGGAATACACAGCAGTGTAAAAGATTATCAGATTTACTGAATGGGACTCAGTGGTTAGACAGTATTTTTAGATGTAAGTTTTAACATGAGATCTCTGCGGTAAACTGAGAATTTACTGTATTTGCATACTCCTTATCAGACTAATAGTTTGTATCAAATAATCAAGCTGAGGTCAATGCATGCAATATGGTGTACAAAAATGATCACCTGAATACGGCAGAGAGCGATACTGCCAAAACTTAATATATAGCATGTAGATACAGACAAGTAGATGTCCACCATAAAAAATACATAACTTTGATCAGTTCAACATTTCTGCTAGAAAATAGGTCCAAATAAGGCATACTGACAAGAAAATAGGTTGAGAAGCAACCTCCTTGGAGAGCTAGCATGTATGAATAATGACAGCTCACCAGCAGTTTTACATTAAATGAATAAAAATTTCACTTATCTTGCTATGGGAAAAAAAAAATCATGCTGCAAGTAGGACACCAGATCAGGCCAGATGTTTATGGGACTAACACTGCGTCACACAAATACTGGCCTAGATCCAAAGACACAATTAGGACATCATGATCCTAGCAAGACACTCTTCCTAAACTTCAAACCAATTTACTTGTATTTATTACATAGTGAACTTACAGCCTATGCTGGAGATATTCTGAACTAAAGTGTCTAAAAGCACACTGCATTATACTTAACATGCAATACTTTGAAAGCACTGCATTGCATCCCATGAAATAAATTATTTAAGTAAAAAATTATATAACCTCAAATGGTTAAACGAGCACAGCTACCAAGAGCAGAACACATAGTCTATAAATGGAAAAAGTAGCTCTAAGTCTGATACTGTCCTTAAATTACCACATTTTAAAGAATGGCATCCCAAAATACACACCTTGCAGTGTTCTACAACCTACAGTATCTGAGCTGATTAAGCACTGACATCAGCAGAGAAGCTTCTGCTCTCTAAAAGCATTGTTCACCACTGCAAAGTGCAGAGGAGAAACAATTATTTCATAATCCCATTGTGAATATATCGTTTTTTCTTCATCTTCAAGAAAATCTGTATAAAAATAACAACATTGCATTATGGCATACATTCTAAAGCAAATTTTCACAGACAAAATCCCATAAATCTTACTACCACATTCATGATTTCAAGAAGTATTAGGCAGAAATAATATACTTACAGGATTAATTCAGTTAACTTCAGGTATGTAAATATAGTCCTTGTGTAAAAATAAGTGCTGCTTCTTTCACTCTTTTCCACCGTGCGCACACACACACACACCAAAAACAAAAAAGGCAAAAAGACAAAGAAAAGCACAAAGAGAAAAGTGATTCTGTTTTATTTCTCAATATCCATGAGATTTCATTAATGAGTTATCAAGCAAAAAGAATAAAAGTTTCCATGCCAGCAGCTGGCAACAGAGGCACTCTCCATAGCCGAATTCAAAAGAAATGTCAGTGAGAGTGGCAGCAGCTACAGTCAATGCTGGAAGCTGATGCCTCTGCAGGAAGAGGATGCTGGGAGATTCTACCAATCTGTGCTGCAGCCTAATTCTAATCCATCACTCCTAACTGCAACGGGAAAATGGAGACATGAGGAACGCAGAGTAATTTATATTTAAAAACAAAAAAGGAGTCACCTTTGTATCTCCTGAATAAAAAAAAAACCAAAAAAACCCCCCAAAAAAAACCCCACAAAATTAAAGTCAGACAGAAAAGGAAAAGTATGCTAATTAAACTGCAGTAAAGTCTGTTAAAGCAACTGAAGGAAAACTAGATCAAATATATGAGAGTTCATAGCAAGGAACACTGAAGAAAAATAACTAGCTCATGCTTGATTTTCTTTATGTGACAGTACTCAAACTTCCTTTTTTTTTTTTTAATTAATCCTTCAATATTCTTTCCCCCAGAAATCCAATTTTTTAGCTGGAGTTCTATGACCAAAACAAATCACCAACACAGAGAGCTGTTAAAAAACAATTCTCTTCATGAATATCAGCTGCCACAGAAGAAAGCAGGAGTCAAAAGCAAAACGGCTGCAACACAGATAGTTTTATCCCCCTTGGTCTAATCTCTCTAGATGAGATATGATGAAAGTTCAGTACACGGGAGCTAAGCAGCAGAAAATTAAACAAGGTCCTCCACTATTACCTTCAAAAGGTATTCTTTAAAGCTGTACCAGCTGAACTAATAGTACCTAGTTCTAGCTATGCTTACTGTTTTTTACTCACAAAAATGAGTAAAATAGAAACCACAGGTTTGCATTTACTTATTTCAGGTGCATGCAAAATAGGTATCAGCAGTAATACTTCAATTTATTTCAACTATTTACTTTTGTTAAAACTTTCTTATTTGTAACATACTAGGAAAGAATTGCACAGTATTTTCTACAACACCTGTGGGAACCAAGGACTATGATCAGGAGGAAAAGGTTTCATGAATTTTGTAAACCTTTCAAAGAGATGAAATTGACACCTGTAATTTATGGACAACAGCACCTTTAAAATCGGGACATTCTACCTTTTCCATAAAACTTGACCCAGCAGTGTTAAAGACCAAGGAGTTGAGAGTTCTCTACCATGCCATTTGAAGCAGTGCCTATGCATATTGTCAGTTAATATACTAACAATATTAGGGGCAGGGAAAATAAAAGTGCCAAGATTTCTGTAACCTTGTCTACACATAAAGAACAGACAAGTTTGAATTGAGGCTGCCCAGTCACAAAGAAGTAATCTCAATTTCCCCACAAAACATACAGTGTTCTGTTTTTAACACAGGCTAAGTTTCAGACAGTCCACATCTGACGGCTCAGAAACTACTTTCTAGAAAAAGCTGAGTGAGTCAGGAGAACATTTCCAGAAAGCTGATATAAACAAGCTTTCTGTCTGCAAATACCAGCCCATGCTCAAACATTTTCCCCTGAACTGACTTAAAGAAAATGAACTAATACACATACACTAAACCTTCCACACAGATGGATTCCCAAAACACTCTGTGACAGCATTTAATCATTAGGGAAGGGGATGGAAAGGAAGGGGTGGACATGACATAACCAAATCAAACACCAAAGCAACACTATAAAAAACCAAAAAACATTTTTTTGTTTGTTTGATCGCTTAAAATAAACAAACAGGTAAATCTGTGTTTCAGTCTGTTTTCCTTAAAAACAATCCTGCTTGATTTCTGACCAATTTATTATTTTTCTTCATTGATGAGTTAAAACTCATCTTTCCATTTTCTTGTCTAAAGCACTTACATCTTAATGGTTGCACTACAAATCCAAAAGTCTACATCACTTTCCAAGTCTCAGAAGTTATTCAGAGAAGGCAATTCCTGAGCTGCAGGGCTACAAATAGTGTTATGCAGTCTTTATTAAAGCACAGAATAAACATTACTTTTCTGAAAAACCTTTAAAGAAAGAAAACAGAGATATCATCATGTATTCCAGCATAATATCAAGATTCCAACACAACACTTAAATAAATTCCAGAAGTCTCCAGAAAGTCCCACTCTAAAAATGATGCGAATTTAAAGCCACAACATTAATTTACTTGTAATGAAAGAACAAGCCACAGAACAGCAAAGAAATATTTACATTCAAGTAAGGCAGATTTCTTTTGGTGAATGTGAGATAACAGAAAAGCATGCTGTACTATCTTTTTGTGCACCAGCTTTTCAGCAAAGGCCTGCAAAAAGAGTAACAGGGTGTGGAAAACATGCAGAGTTTTGGGCACTTCTGTGGGTTTTTTTGACTTTGGGTTTTTGTCTACCTCTCTACTCACTTTCTAAGGAGCTACAAACACAAGTGGAAACACACATTTCAAAGTGAACAGAAGATCCCAATACAAACAATAGCGCAATGTGGCCTGACATCTTCTACTGAAATATAAGCAAAAAGAAATCTTAAAGCAAAGGCAAAAGGTGCAGTGGGAATAAACAAGTGTTTACACATGAAAATATGTAACCATGAAAATGTGTAACCAATGGAAACCTTGCCAAGTTTAAAAATCTGTAATCTTAGAACTGTTTGGGGTGAGGAAAGATTAGAGAGATAAGGCTGCTGTATCATTACTGCTCTTTCAAATCTTGAAACTCACAATATAAACTAGCTAGTGGGTCATATTTTTATATTTATGCAGCTATGAAAATATTATCTTCTAGACACAAAAACTGCCTTTACTTGAACTTTTTGCCAGTAACCTTTAGGGTCAAACATAAGAAAATAAAATTTTGATGATTTAAATTGTCACAGCTGCTTCTCACCATCTCAAGACAATGTCAAAATGTGAGCTTAAACTTATGCAGACAGGAACTGTCCCTAAAAGTTGTTGGCTCGCTGAATTAAAATTTGAATTTAGAGCCATTTCCTTAACTGTTCAATTTCATTCACTGACAAAATGCTCACATGTGCAGGTGTAACTGAAATCTTAACTACACATCTAAGATTACAAGGATAACCTGCTCTAACTTCCTTAAACACTTCTGGCCCTTAATCTGTCACCCCAGTAATACCACACAGAGCTGCTTTGGCAGGATCAAGGATTAACAGTACACAGCTTTGGTTAGGCAAAGAAAATGCAAAAGAGAATCAACGAAGTATGTATCTTTTTGCTGAAATTGATAAAGACAAAAAATTCCAGGAGTTCCATTCTTGATCAAAAATCATGTTTGCTTTGCTTACAGAATGCAAGCTCCCACTCTTCCAATACTTGATGTTTTAAACGTATTTAAATGAAATCTCACTGTCTTTCCACTGATGACATGACACAGGGTCTGGTGTCTGAAATTTCTAGAAAAATAGCACAACATGAAGACTTCCTCTGCATATGAGCTGCTTGAAGCCATCAGGCAGACTACTATGTTTCTTCCCAAAACCTACGACAGAGCATCTTCATACAGAGCATCTACATAACCACACAGCAATCATAATAGAGCAGTTGCTCTAAATGCTGCTATTCATTTACATAAGCCTCTGATGTTTAGTAAACAAAGGCACTATCTTTGCCTTTATCTCGAAGAGGAAGACTGCATGGCAATCTTAAGGCAGATTAAATAGACAAACATAACAACTTGATGGATACTTATCCCTTTCACATACAGATGACATTTTAAGGAACAGTAAGTAAAATGAGATGGACAGAAATACAGACAGAATTAATAGTTCATACATGTTCTAAACAAATTGAGAACTTCAGAGGATAAAATATATACAGAAATCAAAATAACACTGGCAAGGTCAGTACATGCTAAGCACAATACAGTGATGGTTATAAACTGTTGAGAACTCAAACCACTTTCAATCTAGTTGTAAAGCCAAAGACAATATGATTTAGAAAATTACACTTCGACAACAGAAAACATGAATATCTGCGAAGATATTCAAAGAGATTTTCAGAATTCTCTACAGAGAGATTTTCAGAATTATTTGAGTAAAAATTAAGGTAGCAGAAATACTTTGAAAGAAATCAAGGAAGTAGAGAATTATCTTCCTTAGTGAGACTGAAATTAAAGCTGTAGTTTTTCCACAGTAAGGTTTGGGTATTGATGAGGCATTTTTAGCAAGCATTAAATAAAAGAATAAACCACACACAAATCTGCTCCATCTATGTGTGTATATCTATGTTTTTGTACCTGTAGATGCTTGGCAGGAACTAAGTAACTCAGTCAACCACATCCACCCAGCCCAAAACTTGGAAGCAGACACTCCAGTGCAAAAATGGTAAAAAACAGCCTACTACCACAAAACTTTTTGTCAGAGGCTTCAGTTTCCACAACAGAAATCACAGATTGTCTCTAGTTACTCAGTTCCTTTTACAACAGAATATGCCAATCAAACTAGCTCTGAGTTAACATAAGCAGATAATGGTGAATTTACTTTGACATATATTCCACCTATTATGTTTGGAAGGTTGAATATGGTCTATGAAGTGGTACTATCAAACCAGTACTTTGAAAACTCAGTTACTTTTGTTGGCAGAGAAGATATTAAATGCTAGTGCTTGCTTTAAGTAAAATAGCAGAGTGACCTACCGTAATAGTCTTTCTTCACCTTTAGTAACAGTAAACAAAATTCACAGTAAATAACTCTGTTTAAAGGTTTCTTCATGTTTCTACAAAGCAAGTATTTTGTGATCATTACATGTTTTAGAGTTGCTATTTATATCTACAGTAACTACCATGAGTAGAAGATGACAAAAGAGTCTAATAGAGAATCTAATACATTTAAACCACTGGAGCAAAGACTGATTTTCTCCTGGGCCTGTCCTCAGACAAGAGATTTAAGGAAGGATTTTACCATATTAAGGTACCTTACTGCCCTTTCAACATCTAACTTGCACAATCTGGTATCTATCGGTAAGCAATAATATTTAAAGAACAAAGCCAGTTGAAATCAAGTTGGATTAGGAAAACCATTCACTAGCATCTACTGGCACAAAATGCAGAGCCGTGTTACTCTATACATATTTTACACTAAAAACTGCGGAGTGGTGTGTGAAATACATGAAGATCTGGTTGTTACACATTCTTTCCCAATTCTCTAAACCACCATATGATCTGACAGAATCTGAACCAAAACTGATCTCAAAAGTAAATATGAGCCTTTGTTGACCCAACTCCCTAAAAAAAAAGGTCCATTTTAGTTAAATTCAGTAAGATATAACTAACTGCAACAAAGCACTCAAACCAATGCCAGGCATCTCATCACAGAGCTCTAACGATGCCACCTTCCTATCCAAAATAAGGGAGAATGAAACACTGACACAGAAAAATATGAACGTGAATATTAACAACAGCAAAATCAAAAAAACAGACACAGTTTCCCAGAAGCTTAAACCTCGAGCCATGCATTGCTTCAATATAGTAATGAAAAAACTACAATTAATTCTTTGTTCATAGATAGAGAAAACTCAGGAACAACCAGTATGGCATTAGATTTACAGAGGGCTTTCCCTCAGGCAAACTATTAGCATAATTTGAAAACTACAATCAAAGCATTTCAAGAAAGATAAGATGGAAGACTTTCAGAAAACATTCCAAGATTTTTTTCTTCACTTTCTTAGGCATATTTTTTTTTAAATAGCTATATCTTTGAAAGAATTTGAGAAAGGGGAGTCTAATCCAGTGAAGAATCCTGCAGACACAAAGAATATACACATTCACTATGTTCAATGTGATGTTAAGTAACAACACAGTTTTTTGTCCCATTAATATTCTATCATCTTTCATTGACTCTTCTATACAATGCTTATTGCAGTTGGAAGCAACACCAGCCAGAATAAACTGACACCCTAAGTTCTGTTATAAAAAGTGTACCTGTAAGACAGCTATGAACATAGAAGAGACACTCAGGAAGAACAAATCAAAGCTCAGCATGCCAAAAATAAACAACCATGCCCAGCTCAGACATCAACAGAAAACAACAAAACCACTTTCTCATGGAACAAATGAACATTGGATAAATATTCTCATATAGTATTTCAAAGTTACGCTTGTCTGTGTCCCGGGGAAAACAGCAGCTGAGAGATAAGTTACCCAATCATGGACAAACTGCAAGGCAGTCAAGAAAGAATGAGTAATCTTTAACATGAAGAATTCCCAACTTGAACACATAAGGTTCTTGTTTCCTTCTGAGTGTTAAGAAACAATGTTTAATTTTTCTCAGTTCTACACAGATCAGACCTTACTATTCTAGGAAAGATACAAACAGAGGGTATGGCAATATGTAAAATACAATTTTCCAAGACCATGGATGTTTTGGCCATGAAGTTCAGTCCAAACCTACTGCTGGGTCTAGAATTGTTTTAGTGATCTGAGGATACCAGCAGAAGTCCCTTCCTCATGTGTCTCATGGCATAAAAATGCAATAAAATCCTGGAGAAAAACTAAAACCACTTAGAAACAGCATAATGTGTTTTCATCACAGTTTAAGACAGGTGTTGCTTCAGCATGAGATCTTACACCAGAGAAAGGACTATCTCAATTCATTAGGGGAAAACATCTGTGCAACAGTATATTATAAGACAGAGCAACTTCCATTTTGAAAATCTTGCTTAGATGGTGTTGCATAACATACGATCCAAAATTTTCCCAATAATGTTAAGTGGCTATATTTTTTCACCATGGAAAAAATGTCTAGAGCTGTCAGTATGTAACTCAGTTACTAGATTTCTGGTTTAATTCCTTACAGTTTTCAAATTTGTTGACAAATATTTCATCATATATATCAACCTAATCATACTTCTGTTTCTCAGTTCTTGAGGACTTTAACTGTTCTGAAAAATGTGAATGTAGTCAGTGCACATAAAATTATATTTCCCTGGAATGGTGTGCACACAGTATTCTATTTCTGTATAAAGAGTTTCCTCAAACATACATTTTAAAAAATTCTACTTACACGGGGATGTTTTCATAGGCATCTTCAAAGTTTTCCTGCAGAAGAAAAAAAGAAGTTTCAATCTAACATGAATATGTTTTGTAGCACAGCAGAAATTAACAATTACCAGACAGCACTTACTTCTACAACAGTAATCACCAGAATAGTCACAGTGTACTGACTGTTTGCTAAGCTTTCACTGCCAATAATTATAGAGAGAGATTTCCTATAGGCCTATTACATCAGACTACAGCTGAATTAAACCAAAGATGTTTTCCTTCTTATATTCTAAGCTTCCACCATGTAAATCCCAGAAGGCAATACAGGCTTATGCCTCAGGAGTCTGTGCAGCACACATCAGGATGCACTAGCTGAACAGTATCATCTACACAAACAAAAGCTGCATATACCTGATATGCAGGTTGGCCAGAGTACACACAAGAGGTCTGGAATGCATGACAGATAGCATGCACATGCAGACAGCTCCCACATTAAAAGCTGTTATGCAAACAGCTTAGTCCAGAAATCTAGAAGTTGTTTCTTTCCACCTAGATTCAAAGCTCTTTCAACCTAGATTCAAATTTCAAATTGAAATAACGGAAGAAATGCACAAATGTAAAAATGAGCAGAACAGCTTAGCTCAAAGATCATTTATTTCTGTATCCAGTTTCCAAAACTGGGCTCTAGAAGTGTGTAGCAAGGACGAATGGGCTACAGCACTCCCTCACAAATCCCTCTCCACCTCACACTTTCCAGCCTCTGGCAACTCTGGGTATTCAAGGCCTAAATACAGTCTGACCATCATGTGACTTTGAATAGATCTCTGTTCCTTCCAAATACCAGTTTCCTCAAGCACATGTAGACTCTGTTTTATTCATGAGTTATAAAATTAGTAAGGAATTCCATGAGCCTGACACCCATTTTGTGCAAAATAAGAATTTTTACTTGAACCTGGCTCCAGCTACCTTTGTTTAACAATTCTTAGTTTTATTTATTCGAAAACAATAAAGAATCAATTTGTACTTACTCTTTCCTTAAAATTTTGAAAGCTTTTGTTACATCATCCAACTCACCTCTCTTCTGAGCCAAAGACTGCTATTTTACTCAGTCACTCTTCAATCAGAAACTATTTCCCACTTGTAACTGTGTGTTCTGCTCTTTCCTTAAGAAAAACTGGAAGCATGATGGAACAGATTTTTAATATATCCCAGGAAGATGCCTGGAGGAGACTAACCCCCATTTCCATACAAGCCTTTTCATTTAGCTGTACAGAGTCATAAGATCTCTCTGGAGTCTGCTCCAGGCTAAACACTCTCAGCTCCCTCAGCCCCTCCTCACAGGATTTGTGCTCCAGACCCTTCACCAGTTCCATGTCCTTTTTTATACATGCCACAGCACCTCACTGTCTGCCTTGGAATGAGCACCTCACTGTCTGCCTTGGAATAAACCATAACACAGAATTTCAAGAGTGGTCTCACCAGAGCCAAGTACAGGGGGAACTTAAAAGAACTCAGAAAAAGCCAATTAAAAGAATTCGGAAAAAGCCAGATAAATGATTCTCCTGATCTGTGGAGAACTGTAGTTTCAAAAAGCTGAATAGAAACCAAGAGGAACATCCTGAACAGAAATTCTGTTACCCATGTCTCACCCCAGACACTAACAGCAGTCACTAGTCTTCTAATAAGCTCCTTCACTAAAGACTACTTGCCTCCTTTAGACACTTCTGGAGACAAAAGAAGAAATTCAGCAGAATAAACAAGCGAAACACATAGCTTTTGGAGGACAATTCCATTTCTCCTAAGAGAACAAACCTGAAAAGCAAAAGTCAATGTACTTTTAACTGTCAAGTACTTAATAAATAGTAATGACTGGAAATTCACATGAAAAAATATCTATGATGTGACCCTTTTGCAGGCTCTTTCAAACCTTCATACAAGGGCAGCACCTACATACAGAAAGAAACAGAGAGAGAATTTGCATTCTGTCTAGCTAAACGCCTCCTTTGCCTGGTGGCTTCTGAGTTTTGATTCCTGTCATTCAGACTGTTCAAATGGCTGTCCAAACATTTAAAAGGATGAAGTACAACCGTAGTCTTTGTCCCCAAACACCAAGGCATAGGCATAGGGAATAGTCACAGACTTTTAAGGGACTCCTAAAAGGTGCTAAAAACAAAATCACTGAAGGCAGTTTCTATGTTAAAAAAAAAAACAAAAAAAAACCCCAAAACAACAAAAAAACTAGCAAAACAACAAAAAACCAAAAACCAATCCATAGGTTTTTCTGAAGTTTCCCATGTCTTCCTATTCCCACTGCATGCAAAATGGATATTAGAAAGTCTTCAAATTGGTATCTTGGTCCCATTTCCACAGACTTACAAAAGTTTTCAGTTGACTTTACAGACTCTCAGAAAAAAGATGGGGGCAGTAGAAGAGAAGCCTGGCCATTTTCAACTTCATTCCATGCCCATTACAACCAAAAAAGTGACATCATCCTAATGTGTAAAGTAAAGGACTGAAACAAAGGTAACCAGAATAGCTCATCCCTGATCAAGTTCCAGGAGTGATCACATTCCTACCACGGAACAAATTATTTAAAAAGTACTCAGAACATATTCACTTTTTTCCAGTAGTCTGTTAAAATCTACTTGTAAATAAAGTCTGTTCAACAAAAAAATGGAGTGAAGTGTTACATAAAATAAACAGCATCTAAAAGGCCTAAGGGTGTATTTAATATACAAAAGTGTACACATATGCATATGTCAATACAAAAAATAAAATCAAGTGATTGATAAAGTTTGTCTACTCTTCAAAGTACAGAAGGAGACCAAAAACATGGACAGACACATTCTTGTGCATTCAATTACAGCCTAGTAAGGTTTCTATTTTCAAGTGCTCATTCCAGCACTGCAAGCTGTACCTGACACAGCTGAGAAGCCACAACAGTTTCCAGAGGTGCTCGTTCATTTCAGTCTACAGCAAAGCAGGCTATTTAATGCAAGGGAAGTGTTTTTACTTAGCACAAAAAAGGGCATTGTCTGGCATTGGCATTCACTTGCTTGAAGGCAAGTTCCTTCAAGACTGAATGTGACCTCCACACTTCAGCACAGAACACCATTTCCATTATTTACATGGCTGAAGAGACTGAGGTGGATTCAGTCCTTCATTCATTGCCTTCGCCTGATCCAGGTCTGTCCTGCAGCAGGTCCCAAAGGTTCAGTATGTCCTTGCTATAATGGTGTCCTGTCCACAGGACATACATACAGCAGAAATCTTCAGGAAATATAAACTGTAGATAAATGCACAAAAAGGACAACAAAGCCTTTTTTCAGACACTCTACCCAGAAAAAGAAATACACAAGCACATAAACTAGCACCAAGAGAAACAGTCTGACATCTGTCTTGCTCAATACAATGCTTGTTAATGCCGCAATCCACAGGTTTTTAGAGCACTTGTTCCAGAGTACACATCAATCCAAAAATTTAAAACACATAAATATATGAAAAACTGCCACTAGATGGCATGACTCAGACGTTTCCACAGATATCTGAAAATCATTACCACAAGATTTATCAAAATAGAGATGTCTCAAAATTATGTTTCTTGAATTGCACAGTCTTTCATTTTGTTTGCTTGATAATTGCATTATTTCTTTAAATCTTTATGATGCATCCTTTTCAAGATGCAATCAGGCTTAAAAATAATTAAGTTTACATAACTTAGAGATACTAATATGTTTTGTAATGCAAAGAAAGTGAAAATCAGTCAGAGACATAAATGGACACAGCATACTAATGCAGAAGAAGGGGAGAGTTCCTGCACTCTAGCAACAAACCACTCACAGCAGACACTTCACTTCTCAAGCTTCACAAAAGCAGCATGTAAGGATGGTACTTTAACTAATACAAGAACATCTACCTACATTTTTGTTCTAATGCACTGGAAGAAAGAAGAAACGACTTGCTTATTAGAGATTCTAGCATCAAATGTGAACTCTACTTTTTTCCACATTCATCATAAATCAACTCTAAGGAAATTTCAGACTACATCCCATGACTCCTAAACTGTTGTTTTAAGTTTACTAAATGTTTTATCAAGCTAAGCATTTAAACACTGCTCTTTTCCAAGTGAAGCAAGCCAATTTGATCAATCTAAACCATTCCTTTAAAATTCAGATTTATGATAAGATATGACTACCAAGTAGAGCATGAAACATCTAGGTTCTCCCTACTGAAAACAACATTACTTCAAAAAACTAAATCAAATAGTATCTAGATACCACAGACACAATTTGGAATTCGTACTGATTGGGCAAAGGAAACAAGGCCCCACCAAAAGTGTTATCTCAAAAATATAAACATAGCATGAATAAGGGTGCTTATTAATTCAACAGATAAATGAGACCACATAAAATAATAATGAATTCCTACCCAGCATTTAATACTATTGCTCTGCCACATTCCTTGTCCTTGTCACAGCTTTATTTTGTCAGTATTAAATAAAGAATAGTTTTTAAGTGACTTGTAAAACCACAAACTTATCTGTAATACCTTCCTTGGGTACCCTCCCACATATTAAGATATTGCAAAGCATAGGAATCCATGAAGATGGTTGCATATTTAGCAAGCAAGATGCTTTTGTCAAAACTTCTGTTCAAGTATGCATACATCTAACTACTCTTTTACTCTTTCATCTTTTGCAATTCAGTCTCACACCATCATTCTTCTCAAACAAGCCATCAATGCTAGGTGAAAATGATGCACAGGAAACCCAGTCTCTGGCCTCAGGCATGCTGCCCTACATACTCAACTGCCTGCAGCTGCCCATGAAAGCTCAGTTACCGTTTTGGAAGTCGGTGACTGATTTCTACATGAAGAGAAAAAGGCTTCACTGAGAGGTCTAAATTTTCTTAACTGAAAAGAAAGGATAACACACCTTTCACTGTGTTCACGTTAGAATTATCATTCTGTATGTGGATTCATCCCCCAGGACTTAAAGGGATTTTAAATAAAACTTAGCTGACAAGCTCAGAAGCAGCTTTCTAAAATTACAGGAGAGGCTTCCTATTGACCCTGGCTAAAAGTTGGCAGACTCAGCTGAAACAGCACTAGCATATAGATTGCATGTGGGAGTATGCATTAAACTCTTTTCCCTTGTAATACTGAACACAGGAAAAACATGCAACCATGGGGAAGACAGTGGGTGAGGTATAAGAAGAAACTGACCTAGTGTAAAAAATGGAGGGTATTTTTTTTAAAAGACTCAGTTTTCTTATATCTTCTGGAAATTTTTGGGTGACCAGCAGCATCAAAAGGCCACTGCTTTCCAGACTGTAATGGGGAAACCTCTGTTCTTGTGGTTATTTACATCTAATTTTTGAGCTAAATGACAGTGAAATTTGTTTTAATTTCTAATTGTTCATCAGCTCTTTAGTTAACCTAACTTCTAGCAAAAGTGAGTTTTACCTTACCAGTTCCTCATTTCTTCTTGGTGTGTGGATGTGTTTCTGGCATTGTAATATTTGGTGTCATTTAGTTTTTGTGGTTTGGTTGTAGTTTCTTTTTTTTTGGTTGTTGAAGCATGACTCCCAACCAAGTCTTGAATGTGGCATGTTCTATTTACATAAGAGTGAGTAAGTAATCTGAATTACCAAGTCTGTTATTTGGCTTCTGACTACTGAAGTTCTTCATAGGCAGTAGAAAACACAGCTTCTCCAAAACAACCACCATTGTCTGTCCACTCAGCTCTCTGGAAAAACACTCTTATTTTAGGCAAATAATCATGAGAGTTTTTAAAAAGCAGATGAGTTATGTTTATAGTTCAGACCAAAAAAATCTGAAATAATATGCAACCACAAAAATATGTGCTTTTTTTAGAGAAATTAATTTCACCTTTTACTTTTCATGTGAAAATTGGTTGTACTGTGTAGAGCAGAACTTGTGTATTTTCATTCCATTCTTGCTGCCTCAAGGCTATTTCTGTCTCTGGCAAGGGGAAATAATTTTCCTATTTTGTAACAACTTCATCATCCCCTTTCCCTTTGAACTGCATGTTATTCATTTGTTTCTCTTCCAAGGCTATTAATTGTTAATACCTTGATCTGGTGTTGAAGTGTCAAATAAAGCATGTGTAGGTGACAGAGATGAAGACTGGGGGATATCTTTTCCTTCCTCTGCTCCCCTACGTTCTTTCTCTGCCAAGATAGCATTGAAATGATGTTTCTCTCCTGTATTGGTGTTTTTTTTTTTTTTTTTTGCCTGTAAACATAAAGATGTAGTTTAACTTCTATTTTATTTTCTGCTGGTTTGTAGAGTAGATTGCTCTTTTCTGTAAGAAATTGCCATGAAGTCTAATGAAGCAGTAGCTAAAAAGTTAGGATTTTTAAGCACTTTATAATGCAGAGTTTTGTCAATTCTACAGAAATACTGGGAAGTGAAAAGTATCTTTTATTTTTGAGATGAAACCTACATTTTATTTGGCTCATCAAAATACTTATTCTTTACATGAATACTTTATGAATTAGCTGAAGATACATCACAAATTAACTCTTGGATCCTGCTGTAATGCTGGGTTTTGTTTCCTAACATATGGGAAAATATGTAGTATTGAGTTGGGTTTTCTCATGCCCATTTAAGCAGCAATTGTTCTGTCCACTGCCATCTGATTTTTATGGACACCCTTCTTGCATATTAATAGATTGTTTCATAAGTCAAGTTCTCAGAACTACTTGTCTTTTTTTAGTTCATGCATGTACTATCACAGTTTCTAGATGTATGTAGCTGTGTTACCCTACTTCTCTTCAAACCCAGCTTTCATGGCTGGATATATTTTTTGGACTGAACAGTCTTACTTACAAGCTAAATTTTTGTCATTTAAGACTGATGAGTTGCTCTGTTGTTCACCTCCATCATTCTTTTTTGTGAAGTAGTAATTTCTGATATTTGATGCTTTAGAGTGTTGTCCACAAAAACCAGATTTGTTAACCAATGTGCAACAAGCTAATAATTCCACAAGAGAGACATTGATTATTTATTTATTTCAGAGTTGCACAACCCTGGGTGCTCAGTGGCATTCCGCAAGTCAAGCATGCCCTTCCAGGCTTCCCATGCCATTATTTAGATGCAGAGTTCAGTGTTAGCAACCTCCCAAGTACAGCCCCTCTATTTAGTTAGTGATTTCCATACAAGTTACGTAATCACAGGGATGGGTCTTCACCTGAGCAAGGGTCTTCTTGACTTGTACATCTGGGAGTTTTGCCAGTTGTGTTGCTGTTCTTTGTTATTTTCCAGCTTCTATTAGCAGTTCTCAGTTCAGTCAAGTCAGCTAAGTGGAGAGATAGCATGTTGTTGTTTGGTATTCTGGAGTAATAGTCTAAGGAGCTTTCATATTGCTATAATGTTTGGTAACTTTTAAATGCACAGTATTTTTAAGTTATTGCTTCTGTGGACCTGAAATGAAAAATTTTTAGCCACCAGTTTCTTTAAATATTTTTTAATGTAGTCCTGGCTAAGGATAAGGAGAAAAAAAATAGTCACAAAATTTCTTAACAGAAAAAAGGTGGGGGGGGAAGTGTATGTATTTATATTCTATTCTACCTGATAATAAGAGTGTGTGGTGACTGCTGGCTTAGAGAAGCTGTTTGGAAACTGGTTTCATCGTTGAAATTGTGAGAAACGACCCTCACTTTTAAAAGTTTAAAAGGTTTATTAAACCTTAACAAAAATTACAACAAAGGACTGAATAAGGAAAAATTGCAGTCCTGGGAGTCCCTGTGACTATCAGCCACATGCTTTTAAACAAAATGGATGCTCTGCCTTTTATATCCTTAGCCCCCTCTCAAAGTTTTGTCAGTCAACTCCTTCTCTGCCATCCATTACTGGAGACAACTTTCTTGCATCTTGATTGGAGGTCAGGTGTTGTTACACCTCGCCTCCTGTTAACAAGCTGGCCTTCTCCTAATGTCCTGACTACTAAAGCTATTACAAGGGGGAGGGGAAAGAGGACTATGGGAAGACATATTACAGTAACATCACTCTACATTTTAACGTCCACATAATATCTACCTCTTAATTGTGAGAGCCAGCATTACTCATCTACAATAAAATGAAGACCACATGGAAGGTCTTCTGTAGTCTCCATTCATATTATAAACATTGTAGGTCACACAGAACAAACATTTGCAATGGAAACAACTGTTATAATTAAGAACAGCTTATCAACACGTTACAGAAAGTGGACAGTTCCTAATCTGCCTTCAGCTGCATGCAGCCATAGTGTATAAACCAGGGCAGGACCAAGAACAAACCTCAGCCAAAGGAACTGCAGTCACACGTCAGGCTGGCTGCATACCAAAGGCAGCCTCAAGATTAAGGTTTTTCTGAACCTACTTGTAAAGATGGGCAGCGACATTTTAAAAACTGGTATCACTCTCACCTGCTATTAACAACTGGGTGATCTTCTACTGTTTTAAGCAGGACCCTTCCTTCATGATTGAAAAGTGGAAAAATCAGCAGATTCAGTTACGCACTCACCAAGTAAAGCATTATGACTACTTTAATTGACATACAAATGGCTGCTGTCAACAGTTTTCCATGATCAGATTCATATCCAACATGCTGCACAAGAAAGCAGAATAGAATTTCAGTTAAAAGTTGGCTAAACACCAGGACTTAGTGTTTACAGTGGCATCTTCTTGCTATTCAACCTGCAGTTCTTTCTACAAAAGAAGCACTTCTAAAAGGCAGAAGAATAGGGTAATAGCATAGAACTTCACTGCTGCAATAAAGCATTGATCTTCCTAGCTGATCACCTTTTCTGTCTGTCTCACACAAACCTCCCTGGGCACCCCCAAGACCAAAGGAGCGTCATGTAGCTTCTATGCGTTTGAAAGCAGTACCAGAAAAAAACAAAACAAACAAACAAAACACAAAACCAAACAAGAACAACAACAGAACAAACAAACTACATAATCAAGAGTTTAACATTCATTACATTTGCACCAAAGTGCACTCCTCATAGAAAATCCCTACAAATATTGCGTATGATTCTATTCTTGGTCAACTTCATTACACAAAACTGATTGCCAAACAATCCTAAACTGAAAGGCAAATACAAACAATCACCTTGTCTGGACACATCTTTTTCCTACTGTAGGAAGAGAAATTTGAGAAGAATGCAAAAGCTAGTACGAGAAGACTGAAAAAATACACAAGCATTCTTCTCAAAACAGGTACTACACAAGGGAAAACACTAAGCTTGTCCTTCCTAGCCATAAGAAAGATAATTCAATCAAATTAATTCTTCTTGCAGCAGACAAGCCAGTAAGTATTTCAAGAACTCTGTGTCAAGCTCATCAGTTTTTGTAAAATCTCATACCATCATTCAATCATTCCACAGAAATTGCATAAAACACCACTGAATCAAAAACAATTTTAGGATGCTATTTATTGTGTTTCTAAAGTTAGCAAGAGTTCTAGTACATTTTTCTAGTCCTAATAATTCCAACACCATAACCAGTAAGTACTAGTTATAGCTGTATCTTCCAGGACACTGGACACAAACATGGATGAGATACCACTGCTGAAAGACCAATCTGATAAGGCTTTTCCTACTTTAAGCCACACAGCTTAACAATAAACTTTCAATAAACTTCTGTTGGCTTCCAAATAAGACTATTTCATTATTATTTTTCATTTGATAAAAGAGGTGGATACTATGTAATTTCAAGACACAAGCAGAGAGTAATTTGAGACACTACCTGAAGGTAGAGCAGCAGAAACAGAGCAAGTTAACTCTCTTAACATAGGCAGTCAAGGCATGGGCAACTTCCAAGTTACTAGCCGCACTGAACTCAAACCAAAAAGCTTGGTCCTTCCCAATCTGGGAAGGTTAGTATTTCCTAGCCAGTGACCTACCATTTTTTTTAGTTCAGAATTGGCTCTCTCTCATCAAGTTTAACTTTCCATGACTCAGTACCACTCACAGGAACTTCAGCTCAGTTCAGTCAAAGGATCACTAGACAGTTTGCTGATAATGAAATGTTATCACTTCAAGAGATAGGGTATCAGTAGATAAGAAGCCAAGATACTTTTTGCCCTCACTTGAGTAAACACAACCTACCAAATAAAATAAAAGTTATGTGAAGAGGAAAGAAAAATATGATTGGAAGATCCATTTAACAAACAACAGAAAACACAGCTCTTCTTGGAGATGGAGTATCATGCTTCCTGTCTCACAAGGGTAGGTCTATTTAGCAGTTTTATCTTACCTTTCCACTTTCATTCCCATACTTCAGTGTTTGTAATGTGACTGATGAGGCAGAACCTGACAGTTTTTACTTACACGTAACTCACACATACCAGGATGGATTAAACACAAAGACATTGTGAAAGTCAAGCTGCAATTACAATTAAGAGACAGTCAAACAGCGAGAGTGGAGTCTACTTCCCGCTAAAGTAAAATATAGACAGCTAGAGGAAGAGCACATTGTGTTATCCTGGACTTTACTAAGCAATTTTATATAAAGATGCTTCATACTTACCACTTCCAACAGATGTCTAAAGCTACCTGGAAAAACCCTAATTAAGGTTCACTGTGCACTTAATATATACTACACAGACAAAATCATATTACGGCTTCCCTAGAGGGCTATTTTGACAGTGTTACAGAATGCTTATAAATGACAATGTAATCAGCAATCCTATATTAAATCTCATTAAAGACACATTACTTTGCCACTGGTGATATTAATACATTCCAGAGATGACCCCAAGCTGGGGAACAGAACAGGTTTACCTCATATTAAAAACAACCTCCCTGTAACTAATAAAGGCTAGCTTTGCCTATAACAAATAAAAAAAGATGAAAGGGGCATTAAAATTATTATCTTAGGTTTTAACCTTCTCCTGTCTTCCTCTGGTTTAGTATCTGCTTGACTGTACAGCTGATCACTCATTTGTAAAGAATATTAATTGTAATAGCAGTTGCTGCATATTTAGCACCACAAGGTTCTATTTTATAGTGAAAAGCAATTTAAGTTATTTTTCTTAACTGATTCATTTCCTTTAAAAGAAGATCTTGCTGCAGTAACGGTAATTCCAACAACCCTATTTTTGATTAGGTTGTTCTTACTTCAGAACTTCAAAGTCTCTACATTTTCTGACCCATTAGCAGTACTAACTGCAGTAACAGAACAGACCTTTAGAAATCAACATTATCCAGAGTTAAAAGTGGCTGTAATGCAAGATGAAAGCAGCGACTTTTGTCCAGAGCACAGCTTGTTCTCTCTGTGCAAGATTGGCTTCCATCTCTTCTGGAAACTACTTTATATATTTTCATTAACAGAAAAGCACTGTCAAAAGATTGTAGCAATTTAACATCATTACTAGTATAAAATTAACTAATTATTAACTGCTTTATATGCATTCTAGGGAGTTAGTTCTTTCCACCAGAAAAAAAAGCCAGACAAACACCTAACACAGAAATGCGGTGTCACATTCAGACCAAATGTCACATTAAATTACACTAAGCAGAATCAGATCTTGACTTAACCAGCCAGTAAGCTAAAGTGTTAGTTCTTTCTGGGCTACTTACAGGCAAACACATTCCCATTTGAAGTTACAGTAATTCTTACAAGAAAATAAAACAGGAAAACCCTACAAGTAACACAAAAATTTCATTAACATAAAGTAACAGTTAGCCTATTAATGCCCCCCCTAAATTTTGGTAATGTGCCAAGTGTCCATGAAAGTCTCCAGCTTTACTTCTTCTGTCATGACTCCCCCAATGTCAATTCTTCCTCCAGTCCATCCCCAGAGCATGGTACTTCTTCCGGTGTTGCAGGACAGCTGCAGGATCCAGAACAGAGACACCAAATGGACTACACATGAAAGCAGCATGTGTTTCCCAGGCTGTAACATTTGACAGACAGTTGCAGTTCCATTCCCCAGCATGCACACCCCCCAGTACAGCTTACTGACGTCATCGGGAATTTATAGCCTTTGAAAATTCTAGCTGGCATGTAATAACAAGGACAGGATTAATAAACAGTTGTTACCAGATGTGTCACTCCTCCTACCCAAAGGGTCAGTTTACCACAAATGTAAGTTTACAGTTTGTCAGTACCTCTAGGCAGCTGTTCATGGGCAATCAGAGCACTGGTTCCTCTGCAGCAAGCCCACACTGCAGTAAGTGTCTCTGGCTCTCATGACTCATACATTGCCAAAGGAAATCCTGCATGACCACACAACGGTTCAATCCAAAGCACTCAACCTCCCCTGGCACCCTTCTTCCTTCCACCAGTACCAAGAGACACAGAACAGAAAAAAAAGCCAAAAATGTTACATGAGGTGAGAGGTCTTCTTTTAAATTATGGAAAGGGAAGTATCAGACAGACTATTTTTCCAGGTTGCCAGGAAACTACTTATGTCATAGCTGATCTCTACCTATTACTCGTATCCTTATCCATTTTCACTTTAGCACACAGTCATTATATACTAGAAAGTTTTTATCAGTTTGTGGAAGCTATTGCAAAAGTTTTTGAAATTTCACATGGATTTTTTAATTACTTATTCAGACCCCACAAACACTTAAGGGTGACTATTTTTTAATGTTAGAAAGATACCATTTAGGCCAAATTCTGCAACTATTAAAATCTAAGGTCAATTGCTACCAGACCTCCCATACATAAACTGAAGAAACCAAGTATTATGGTATGGTATACAAAGATATAAACCACAAAACTGATACACAGTTATCAGCATAAAACTGCTTTATCTCATCTACAGCAAAGACCAGACTGAAAACAAAGAAAAAGGATCAGACACAAAACTTTCAGTCAAGGACAAGAGGAGCATGTTTCAGAGACAACTGTAAAGGCAAGCCCTATATCCTTGGCTGTCATCACAAGATGTAACCTCAGCTTCCCCTTCTTGCTCTCCACATGTCTCCTAACACCGGAGGACTTCCACAAACATCAAACACAAAGCAACATGTTATGTGGGTTTAAAAAATAAAAAGAAACTAAGCCAAAATATTAACCACACTGGACGTCAACTCTTTCAATGATGTCAGGCGACTTCCTTTCTCTGCTCCACCAGAACACACCCACGCAGAAACACTGACAGGAATTGAAGGCAACTGTACAAATCCCATTGGCCAAGACAAGCTGCTTTTTGTAGAGAAACTAGGTAACAGAGGACCACAAACTGTGTTCCATGTTGCAATTCAGACTGTTGAGAGATAGCACATAAGCCACTTCTACTGTGTAATGTCTAGTCTTTGTCCCCATGATGTTTTCTTTACAATTCCTTCAGTTGTGCCCACGCACAGCTACCTGTGATGACACACCTGTAACATGAACATCCTGGCTGATTCAGCATGAAACTAGTAACTTCAACATGTATCCAATAACTTCTTGCCTACTTTCCCTTACAGCCCTGAACAGCCTCCTCTTCACTCACACACATTACTATTTAAAATTACAAGCACTTTTTCAGTGCTCCAATTCACAACAAACACTAACTGAGAAAGCAGTTAGGAGGAGTCTTTCAAAGTGGAACTCTGAGCTGCAGAAGATAATAAATATAGAGCATGATTTCCAGGAAGACTCTCCTATGGGGGACCTGATTTGTGACACTGACATGACCCTATATTTATTTCCAGTACACAAAAAAGAACAAAACTGGGAAAATCTGCACTTAGTTTGCACTTCCAGTCCAAATATAACTTAATGAACTCAGCAGCTAAAAATCCTATCATTCACATAAGTAAAGTGGACTTTTAAACAACTTACTTTTTTCTTTTTCTTTTTTTTTTTTATCTTAGATTTTAAGACTCCTTTGGTGTCATTTGCTGAGAAAAATGTTCACTCTGAAGCTTAATTATATAACTTTGGCCATCCCTTCATCTCAATATGACCTGAAATTACACAGTTCACATTTAGCAGAAGATGCAGCACTTTGGCAAAGCATCAAACCAAGAATGCCATCTTCTAGAAGGGAATGGCCATGAGCTACCCCATATTTTTCAGAGCTATAACCATGTGTGGCACTTTAATCCAAATGACATTAAGCAACGGACACTGAGCTGCTACTGAATGTCTCTTTCCCAAGGTTTTAAGAAAACTTTGCTTAAGCTCAGTAAACCACCCCTTAACAAAGCCAGCTACTTCAGTGGTGTCAAGTAGGACTATACAGGCAGGTATATTTAACTGGATCTCTCAGAGCTGCATATGTTTTTCCTGCTAAGATTCTCCCTCTGAACTTGGCACAGATTTAAATATTCTTTAGCAACATGCTTACACCACCAAGTCTTACCAAAAAACTCCTTCTCCAGTCCAAACCACACACTTAAATTTAAGGAGACTGCTTTGTCTCCAAAGTTTAGTTCCTAAGCTTTTCACATTTCTCTTGAAAAGGAACATAATAATTAACATATTCATCATCTATTAACAATAATATAATATTTAGATTAAAATGGCTCAAACACTGCTGTTCTTCCTTAATGCAGTTAACAGAATTACTTTTCAAAATACTTTTCTTACTGGGAAGAGCCAAAAAAGCTGTATTTTTTTAAGTGTTCAGTTATGCTACAGTTTATCAAAAAAGCCAAAAGTATTTAAGTTTTGCATCCCATATTATATATTACTTTTCTCAAAGTCATTATTTTAAATTGTTTTTGTAACAAATTACTGATTCCCCAAATTAAGGTGGGAGGATTTTGTCAAAAATGAGGATTAGTTCAGTTTTTGCATGTTTATTCAGCTCCTTCCAGCCAGCTGAACTAGAAGAACCTTGAACATCTGTGTAAGATGCCTCACTCTGCTGGTTTTGGCTGGGGTAGAGTTAATTTCTTCACAGTGGCTAGCATAGGGCTGTGTTTTTGATTTGCGCTGAACACAAGAGTTGATACTATAGAGATGTTTCTGTTATTGCTGAGAGGAACTTACCCACAGGCTTTTTGTTTTCTGCTTTGTTTGTTTTCTGCTTTTTGTATTCCAGTTTGGGGAGGAAGTTGGGGGTGCACGGGAGACTGGGAGGGGACGCAGCAGGGGCAGGTGACCCAAACTGACTAAAGGGATATTCCAGATCATGTGGCATCATGCTCAGTACGTAAAGGGAAGGAAGAAGAAGAAAGTAGGGGAGTCTATGGAGTGGTGATGTTTTTCTGCCCAAATCATTGTCATGTATGATGGAGCTTTGCTCTCCTGCTGATGGCTGAACACCTGCCTGCCCAGGGAAGCAGTGAATTAACTCCTTGTTTTGCTTTGCTTTTCTGCACAGCTTTTGCTTTCCCTATTAAACTGTCTTTATCTCAACCCATGAGTTCTCTACCTTTTACCCTTCTGATTCTTTCTTCAATCCCACTGGTGGGGTAGTGAGCAAACGGCTGTGTGAGCTGTCAGCTGGGCTTAAACCATAATATACACCTAAAAAGAGATGGATTTACCAAATCCACGACTGGTAATTTTACCTCTCCACCAGATTTCCAGTGGCAAGGTCCGGTTTTGCCACAGGATCTCAGAGTAGCTGTTAAACCATAAAGTACTATATATGCTAAAGAGAAAAAAAAGAAAAATATTAAATATTCTCTAGCCCTGGAAACACTACGTTTGCAGAAAAGGGGAAAAAACCCAAAAAACAAAACCAAAAATAACAATAAAACCCCCAAAACAACAACAACAAGACACCAGCAAACCAAAAACACAAACAAACAAAAAACCACCAAAACCAGAAAACAAAAACCAAAATGACACAGCCAAAAAGCCATTAAGTTTAACCAATTGCCCCACTGGATTTAGTAAGAACAGTCTTAAGGGAGAGAATCCAGATAAAACAGCCTCATCTTAGTCCATTATTTACTGGTGAAAATAAATGCCAGTGTGATAGACTCTACCATCACTATAATCCCACTTCGCTCAACTAAAATGAATAGAAATATTTCTTCTTTCCTCTGGCCTACTACTAGTTACAGACCAGTATTCCTACTCACCTACCCAACACTAAACTTTTTAGAAGAACCAGCGCTGCCAAGAGTTGACAGACACACAATTATTTTCAGAAACAGGTTTTCCACTAACCTCTTCTCTGTTTGGATGACAGACTGTCCTCGTTCACCCTCCAATAAGAGGATTTCTGGAGAGCAAGAGTGCGTGTGAGGTTGACTTCTGGGGATGACAAGAAATCAGAGGAGTGCTGCACACCCAAACACTGGCCTGCAGAAGTTTATAGACCACTCTATGGCAAATTTAATGCTTCAGAGAACTGGAATAAAAGCATGATTCATTCACTGCACAACAAAAAATACCATTGCTACTAAGATATTGGATTATCTTGCCTTAGTATGTGGTAACAGCATTACCTCCTTACTCCAGAATAAGATGACAAGCAAGTCTTTACTCGCTTGATAAGAAAACTCTATCATTAGCACTTGGTGTTTGGGTGTAAGTCCACACGTCTGTGATATTTACTGTTGACTGAGCAGAAACCTTTTCTTGAAAAGAGGGCTTGGAAAAGCAGTCCCATTTCTGACTATTCAAGCAGACACTTGACTAAGTGCAGCACACAGGTCTTGGCATGTCCAGGCTCTAATCAGAACACATACTAACAGCAATGTGTGTCCAACTCTCAGACTACTTCTCAAGTCTTTAGCTGCACAGTTTTGCTCCCTTTTCAAAACGAGAGCAGCAATCTACCATTTCTGTTCCCTCTAATACTGTTTCTATTAATCCAGAAGAAACAGCATTTGTTAAAATTACTGCCCACCAGATGGGCATGGTGTGCTGTGCTGTATTCCTGCCACCCTGTCACCAACAACTGGGATCTTATCTCTACCTCCTCTGCTGGTGTCACACAGGAAAAGAAAACCATACTAGCTGCAATAGTAAGGAAAGTTTCGAATATGTCCTTATGGTCAGGCAAGCTTTGGGAGATTTACTTAAGACAGGAGGCACAAGATCAGACATGTCTGTCACCTACTCCTATATTGAGTCATCCTGGTCCATGCTGCTAAATAATGTATGGTCTGTCAAGATGCAACTAAGCTCCTTTTCTCTTTCAACACACAACCACTTTGCCAAGAGAGGGGCCCAGCAAGAACCTTTATCCAAGACAAGGCATCAGCTTGGCAGTTTCATCAAGCTCATCAGGTCTAGAGGTTTTTCCAAGCATACTGGCACCAATACGTCAGCAAAATAAGAACAAACATTTGCAGAACCAAACATGTTTCCACAAAGTCATAGCTCTCACATAGATTGACTGGAACTACAAGAAAATCATCCCCCTTTAAGATTATATACGAAACAGAACGGTCTTTCCATGTAGGTTGTGGAAGAAACAGTTCAGAACTGTCTTAATCTTGAGTTGTGGATGGCTCAACCCTGGTGGTGTTCAAGGCTAGGATGGACAACACCTCGAGCAACCTAGTCTAGTGGGAGATGTCCCTGCTGTGGGTGGGAGGGCTGGGTCTAGATGATCTTTCATGTCCATTCGATCCCTTAACATTCTGTGATTCTACAGTGGCTGGCAAATTTTTAGCTACAATTACCAAGGCAACTGTACAATTTACTGTTGTAGTGATAGTAACTTCCACTGCTCCAAGAAAAGGCTACATTAAAAGATCCTGGATGCTACTTTGCACACCAGAATAGCACCAGTTCAATATACAAAGTTTCTAAAAACTTAAGAAAAAAGCTAACTCTTCCTTTTGGTTACACTGTTTTCCATTCATATACAAGTAAGCATTTAAGTATCACCACCTCATACCCCTCCTCCTAGGAAAAAAAAAAAAAAAAAAAAAACAAAACTAAAAACAAAAGAAACCCCAAACAAACAAAAACAACCCCAAAACCAAACCAAACTTCAGAAAAGAAGTAAAAACAAAATTTACTTCCTTTTTAAAATTCACTCCATAGGTACATAGTTTTTCCCATTTAAATCAGCTCTGCCTCCCTAAGAGGCACATGGTGCTTTTTACAGTGACTCCACCTTTTCCCATATCTTCTGTACCCTTTATCTCTTGTTCTAAGGAGAAACAACTCACAGGTTAATAATAGTGAATATTAAAGAAGACAATTTAATTGGAATACTGCATACTCCTTTTTCCCTTCAGTAAATCAATAAAGACTCAGGGTTTTTTGCCCTATCAACTTTCCAATTTTGTCGCAGTCAACCAAGGAACGCAAATGCATGACTCTAGGAAGCAAGTAAGAAATGGAAAAATGCAAAAAATAAAGGTAAGCCATCTCAGAACAACATAGGTAGTATAAAATTGGAGTACATGTACATTCTTATTTTAAATAGTAGTCACAAGAAAACACAGTACCTCTCAACAGGTACACCTATAAGTAAAGCAAAGTTTTATTTGAACTTAAGAACTTCAGAATCTTGGAAGGACAGACAAGAACCTAATTTTGTTTAATAAAAAAGAAATTACTAGTCATGTTTAGTTTTCCATTTGTGCTGCTGAAGTAGAATGGTCCTTATCTTAGATGCCAATGTGCTCTGACAGTAGGAGAGCCCACACAGAACCAGGAAAAATGGATGAACCATGTGCCAAAGCACAACACTTTGGAAAAAGCAGGCAAGAGTACAAATTTTACATTCTTCAGCTGACTAGAGTGTACTTCTCAAAGAAAATCATACAAGTCAGATGAGGATGTTTAAAAAAAAAATATCCTTCAAGAGAGAAAGCATCCCCACCACTGCTTCCCAATTCCATATTTTCAACACATTCTAGTTTTTAAGGTGAAAGGGCACCACAACAGCTTGCTTCCAGTTTCTTAGTCTCTGTGGAAATGCAGCTACCACTGTCTCTTACCATTGAGAATGCTGAAGAATCCTCAGCATAAACATGAGTGAGAAAATAGCCAGTTCTGCACATTCTATAATTTATTCTAAAGTGCATTATTATATAAAGCTACTGATGTAAAGAAGCATACCACTAGGACGCCACTTATTTAATCATAAGTGCAGCAGCTGCTGCAGCAGTGGATGAAACTCTTGAGTACTTAAACCAAGTACTAACCGGCTTTTGAATTAAAGACGATGCTGGTTTCATTTGAAATTAGCTCTGAAGATAAACTGTCCAGGCTGGTAAAGCCAGCCTATACAGTGTTTATCCCTGCTTGGGCAGTTCAAGGGAGTACAACATGCATCATAAGACCTTCATTACCTAAATTTTCCTTAATAGCTTAGTTTAGAGATGAGGCACAGATTAGCTGAATTGGCCAAGCTGTCCTTAATACAAGTCAGGGCTTGTACCTGCAACTAAGCCAGCAATTAAATACCACATAGATGCTCTTTCACCCCATCACACCTCACATTCCCCACCCCATCCCCCCGGCAGGGCTGTGTTTCAACTCTAAGGCAGTCAGTTGCAGGTGTACTTGACACCTCTAAGTGAAAGTGAACTCTGGCCTACACTCTGCTGCCAAAGGCATTGAGAAAAATCCACTAATAATATCAGTTGTGGCACCACTTGGCTGCCTTTGAGTCCAGTTGTTATTGAAGTCCCAGCATGTCCAGTACAGCAGCACTCAGAGGTGGTATGACTTCAATCAGGCCACAGGAGTTCTACTGTCCCTTACTTCCACTCTCCCTTGGATTTGACTGGGTGAATGGGTCCTGCTGATCACTCCTGGGCTCTGGAGTTTACTGATCAGCTTCTGGGTGAGAATCATGGTCTCTCCTGGTGCTAGGCAGAGACACCAAAGCACCACTGGTACCCTTTAGGCCCTTGAAATGTACTCTCCTGAGGTAGCCTGTGCCAAGGATGTACAGGGCTCTGGGGTCATCACAGTAAGGTGCTTTTGCCACTCATTCCCAATCAAGCTTACTTCAGCCTCCAACAGTCAGCTACTGGGATGCCCTTGTCACTCCAAAAGTACAAATGGGTTCTTAACAGCTTGACTCTGCACTGGTGACTGCTAGAGCCTTATACACCCATGGGTCTGACATGCCAGGTCATCGGATCCACAGAGTTTAATAATCATGGTTGACCCTCTCCTACACCTGGCTGGATCAGGGCCCCTCCACTCCTGGTCACTGGACTGTCCACTTACTTCATACAAAGAAAATGAGATTAGAACTTCTTTGCAAAAAATTAGGAGTAAGGTAAGACCTTCCACTCTGGTAAACTGGAGACTGGAAGAACAACTTTCCTGGTAAAAAAGCCATTTGGGATTGTTTCTTCCTACAACTCAGGTACCAGTGCCTCTAGACTTGAAGGTAGGTTTTCCATCCCACTTTCTCATGTCTGCTCTGTGATCCCTCAGATAAAAATACAGAGCAACCCACTGTGTCTACCTCGCTTAAGCAAACACTTACTCTTAATAGCAGAGATACTGTAAAGATGGGGAGTAGGATCTGTCTTTTTTTTTTTTTTTTTTTTTTGTTGCTGGAACTTCTGGAACAGTTTTTCCCATATCTCAACCAGTATTTCTGGTCCACAGAGACTCAGTATTGCCAGAGCTGACAAGCCACTTTGCCCACCACCACTGCCTCTTTGTCTCTCCAGCTACCCAGCTTTGTCACATTACCACCAATAAACTGGCACACGACAATGGTGCATGGGGTGCTCCACTCATATTACCACCCCTAATCGTCATGCACATTGGATTTCACCTGGATCTGTGGGTAGCTACACATTGTTTTGGTCACAATAAATCATCTCTAGCATGGCTGATTCCCTCAGGTACTGGACATGGTGGTCCACTAGCCTGGGTGGCATATAACATCTCCCTTGAAGGGATACCTCTCCTTCACACTTGACAGAAGTCACCTCCAGAAGCTGACAACTTGTATTCTTTTCCTAATTGCCTTGGTAATGCCCCCTTCTGTAGAAAGAAATCCCAGCTACTTCCTTACTCTAAAATTCCAGGATGGGTGAAGTCTCTTCACATATTCCACAGTTCACTCAGGGATAAGGTATTGAATTGTCATCTCTTATCTGTCTTTTCCTCCTGCTCTTGCGATAACCCTGCTTCACCCTACTTTACTATGAGCTGACTTGTGTGTCCATTTCTTCTTGTTTATATGAATGACTGATACATGTAAGAGTTGCTCCACCTGCAGTGCCCATCAATGGAGTTAGAGCCTGTCACCTTATTGACATAAAGACCTTCTCTTCCTCTGATGGTACTGAGTAGGACTTTCCCTTCATGAAGCCATACTGGCTCTGACTGATACCTGCGTTGTATTTGGATGCTTTTCAGTAATTCCCAGAGTAATCTTCCCTACACTTTTACTGGTCCCTGAAGCGAGACTGACAGGCCTGTAGTTTCAAGGATCACATTTGTAGTCCCTTCCCTTCAGAAAATGTTAGCCAGATTGCAGTTGACTGGGACCTCTCCAGATTCCCAAGACCATTCAAAATTCATTTAAAGAGATCTTGTGATGAATGACACCATCCAGCTGTTTTGAGTACTCCTGGCTGAATCCCATCAAGCCCCACAAACTTCTAGGGATCCAGCTACTTTTTCATTCTCATAGCCATGGTCCTCCAGCTCAGGGTGCTGGGACACGCTTAGCTTATTTTCAGTGTTGACAACAGAGGCAAAGAAAGCATTAAACATCTCTGCCTTGTCTATGTCCCTGTTTGTGAAGTGATCATCCTCATCCTGTAGTGGGCCAACGTTATTTCTGCACTGCCTTTTGCTACTGATGTATCAAAGGACAAAACCTTTTTTTTATTGTTCTGACAGTCCTGGCCATCTTCAACTCCAGCTGAGCTTTGAAAGCACAAATTTTCTCCTTACAACAGGGAGCAGCATCTCTGTATTCCTCCCACGTCACTAATACAACAAATGCTTTTAAAAATTTTTCTAACATGTTCTAGTCAGATTTGTTATTACCTGAACTCCTATTTGGCACAAGAAAAAGACTGTCCTGGTTTAACACCAGTCAGAAACCAAGTATCACACAGCCACTCCCTTGCTCTCTGGCCAGTGAGATGAGAATAAGATTGGGTGGAAAAAGTAAAATCCATGGGTTGAGATAAAGACAGTTTAATAACTGAAATAAAGTAAAATTAATAATCATAACAACAGTACAGAAAGCAGGAAGGAGAAGGAAATAAAACCCAAGAGGAAGAAGTGATCCACAATACAATTTCTCACTGCTTGCTGATTGATACCCGGACTGTCCCCAGGCAGTGACTGGCCCCTTCCAGCCAACTCCCCCCTGGGCACGATGGTCAAGGGTATGAGGCCACCTGTCCTGGCCATGCTCCCTCAGACCTTCTTGTGCACCTGGCTGCTGGAGGCACCTGAAAATTTTTGGTTTAGGGTAGAAACTACTTAACAACAACTAGAAATCATTGTTATTCAAAGGATGCCCATACTAAATCCAAAATACAGCATTACACCATTTAACTCTATCCCAGCTAAAGTCAGGACAAAACCCTAGAGTTTACCACAGCAAGGGCACCAGATCCCCTTCAGATCTCTAAATAATCCTTAGTCTGGCTCCCTTTGGCCAAGCAAGGAATTCTTTTATCACCTAGATGCCTCTCAGTCATAAACCTTTCTGTCCAGCCACACCCCTCAGATGCACAAGGACCTCGATTGGGTTTGTGGGTTAATTTTCTTTTAATTGATAGGGAATCCCCAAGTAACCAATTAAGCTGGCTTTAAGACTTTTAAAAACCAGGGCAGCAAAGAGTGAACTTAATGGGAAGCAGATCTGGCCCGCTATTTTAAGTAATCTTTAGACAGTGAGGGGGGATGGGAAAAGGGTGGATGGGGAGAAGAATTAAAGTTTTGCTTGAAGACTCTCCAGTGGCTGGGAATGCTACTTTGCCCTTAACATTAAGTATATCTGTCCTAGATTTCTAGCTCATTTCAGAGGAATACCAGTGTGAACTCTTTTAGGGGGTGAATTCAGTGTCATATGGCAGTTTAAGTGTTGATGGTATATCAGGTTTGAGTTCACAACTGGCCACGCCACAGGTGAACACTGCGATCACATAGTAATTAGGAAACTGCTTCCTCATAGAGAATGACCACAAACACACTTCAACACCACAGAAGCAACACTGCACTCAGGGAAACCCTGAGTTTAAGAACTATTTTTTTTCCCAGATGGCATACCCACAACACTGTCTCATTGATACAGACTCTTAGTCTTAGGTCTCTGGTTCCTCTTGGTGGGTTTCATTTTCCTTAAATAAAAAAACACCAATGGACTAACACACTTATGTTAGTTTTAAAAAATCCAAAGATTTATTTACACTTCATGCCATTTTCTTGCTGTTCCCATCAGAAAGCCACAGCTGCAGCCAATGAGACATAAATCAGGAAAACAAAAACAAAAACCCAAAAAAACCCCAAACAAACAAAAAAAAACCCAAAAAACTCCAAACAAACAAAAGCCCCATGGTATCTGGCACTTCCTTGAGCTGCAAGAAACATCAGGAAAAGCACAAATTTTATTCAGGGACAGACTACAGCAAGGGGCAGCTACCTGGTACCTTATGCTTGGACTTTAGAAGAAGGGTTCTTGCTGGTCTATGTCCTGTTAAGTAGGAAAAAACTTCAAGGTTTAGCTTAACATATTCCTCTTCAAAGCTTCAGGGGCGAAGAAGCATTCACAAGTCCCTGCAAAGCAAAATTCTATGCTAAAAGCTATGTTCATATAGTACTAAGCATGCACACTTAAATGAGGAAGCAGAGCTCTCATCTGCTGTGCTCTATGTAAACAATACTATTTAGATGCATGAGGGTCATAAAAAAAGGCTTATAGAGGTGTTCTGCTACCTCTGTATCTCTGCATCACAGCCACTGCAAACACCAAAAAAAAAAAGCTAAGACACTTAAAAACAATTACCATGTGCATAAAATCACAACAAGCTTATTAGTAAAGAGACTATACTGAACATTTACTGACATACTGACTATACTGATTGGGCAAAGACAGTCCACAGTGGTCTAGACATCTTTTGTTACAAAAGCAGTGACCATCCCCAAGATAATCATGTGCCCTCCCCTCCTGAACTCTGGAATCTGACTAGGAAAAATCGAAGTATTTTCTGCATTACCACTACAGGTCTGTTTCAGACTCCAAAGAATCAAGCACTATGCAAATCAGGCATATGCAAAAAAGCATAAGGTATTTTAGGCTTATACTGAGAAGGTATTGGTCAAATAACGCCTCTTTCATGGTCTTTTATGCCTACCTTTACATTTTATTTGTTTTTTGCATGGCAGTTTCTTTTCCTCTGAAAAAGCATTAGCATTAAACACCAAATTCAATGAAGTATATTCTTTCCTACTGTTCATACAGAACAGCTGGGCTACAACAAAGTTGTTGAATACCTGTTTCAACAGCTGTGAATTCCAACTATTTGCTCACTGAGAGAGCTGCAAGAGCTAGTCAATAACTTTTTTTCTCCCGACTGGAAAAAAATCTCGGCTTCACAGAGATGACTTAATAATTTTGCATTGATTCACTCTGGTGATACAATGAAATTCAAACATTTCATATCCTCTTCACTGCTGCCACATATAACCTTAGGAAGTAGAAACTTTCACAGCATGCTCTGAAATACAGGCTAACATATATTCCCATTCCCTAACCAAGAACAAGCTAGTTCCACTGAACTGCACAGCATAGCAAGTCCTACGTAGACATCAGTCACTTGCCACATCGTACAAAATAGTGCCACACCTCAAACACTGCTCACTGAAAAAAATCTACTATTAAGTACTCATTCATAAAGTGTCTTCAGCAAAATTTGGGCAGATTTGTCTTGCCAACCTTCCTGAAGAAGCTGCTGGAAGCACACAACACTAAAATCGCTCATTCTAGACTGTGCAGTCAAAAATCAAGTCTGTATTCCCACACGCGCCTGCCAGGACTGCGTGGATCTGTGTTTAAAAGCACACTCCAGTTAAAACTGCCTGTTTCGCAGTACCATTCTCAAAAGCTCATCTAGGACGACACTTTCCAATCACCAGCTTCCGAGAGGCGCTGAAAAGGAATCCTGCTACCGTGTTCTCCTAGACTGACAGTGTAACAAGGACAATCTTCAAGTTCAAGCGATCGTTTGAAGGCATTTCTCTCCGGGCTGTTTGAAGGGCCTTTAATAAGACAGCGACGAAATTATAAACGCATCTTACGTACGCTACAGCTCTGACGAGCTGCATTTCCAAGGCAGAGCAAGTGTCCATGGAAGACCCCAGGCACAGGGGGCCCTCCGGGACGCCCCCGCAGCGAGGCCTCGCTCGGCCGGCGCGCTCAGCCGGGGGTGGCCGCTGCCGCGCACCTGTCCCTCGGCCCCGCGCCCGCCCGCCGGGAGCGCCGGAGCGGCGGCGCGCCACGCTCGCACGGAGCAGAGCAGGAGCTCGGGTTAAAGACAAAATTAAAAAAAAAAAAAAAAAAAGGGGGGGGGGGGGGGGAAAGGGGGAAAAAAGGAGAATTGAAGAAGAAAAGGAAGCAAATGAGGGGGATGCGGCAAGGGGCCGCTTGCGGCCCCGCTGCCGGGACAACTCTCCCCAACTCCAGGCGACTAGACGGGCGGTCAGGCCTGCCCCTATCCTGTCCGGCCGCCCGCCCGTCAGCCCCCACCGCGGAGCAGGTGGGCGATCGGGACGGCCGGTGCAGAGGAGCCCCTGCCCACATCTCCGCCGCCGCGCCGGCGGGGACGGCCGCTCGCTGCCCGCACGCCCGGAGCCCCTGGGCAGTCGCCCTCCGTTTACCTCCTCGCCACCGCCACCGCTCTCCTCCGTGCCGTTTCCTACGCTCGCCATGTTCCCTCTCCGCTGCCCGCCGCGAGAGATCTCTGCGGCCGCCGCGAGCCGTCCACTGCTCACAGCCCAGCGCCGGTGCCGCCCCACGCCCTTCCCGGCCGCCCCCGCTCGATCCGGCCCGCTCTGGCCCGGCCCCGCCGCTCCCGCCCGGTCCGTCCGGAGCCGCGCTTGCCGCCTCCTCCCGCCCCGGCCGCCCCGCGGCTCCGGCGGCCGCGCCCCCTCGTTTGCATGGCAGGACCCGCCCCCGCCGGTCGCGCCCCGCTGGCCCTCGGCGTCCGCCCCCGCCACACGGCCCGCGCTGCCTCTCGGCTGGGGCGGCATGGGATGTCCCGGGGCCGCCGGACCCGGGGGCGGTCGGAGAGTGCAGCTGGACGGGTCGGAGCAAGCGGAGCGTCGTCCCAAACTCATGCCGAAGCCCTCGTCCTTCCCCCGTCCTGCAGCCCCACCTCCAGCCACGCTGCGGCTTCGCGGCACCGTGACCGGCTTCAGTGACCGAGGTGCCGCAAAGCTTCCCGCAGTCGTTCTCGTGGTGTCCTTTCCAGTGCCTGGGTTACCTGAGCGGCAGCCGGGCCGGTTCAGCACACCTGAACCAGCGGTGGCGGACTGGCCGTCCGTGCCGGGCGCCAGCCGCCTCCGCCGGGATCTGCCGCGCCGCCTGGCCGGCCGCTCCAGGGAGGGCAGCGCGGGCTGTGCTCGTGTGCGGAGGGGCCTCGGGTAGCACTGCGTGCAGACCCTGCACTCCGATGGTGTCAGTGACCTACAGGTATTCACTATCTGATGTCCGGGAGACACTTGCACTTAAGAGTCCTTCAGCTCCCAGTCGCCAGGCTCTCTGGGGAAGAGCGGCTTCATCACCATGCTGGCTATCACTTGGAAAGAAAGTTCACAAAACAGCCAGCTCTCTGAGAACTCTTAGCGTCCCCCACCTTGCCTTGTCCTGTCTTTAGTTCACAGTATCATAATGCTCTTTGCTCAAAATGTACCAATTTCTGCTTTTCTGTATTCTGCCAGCTGAGGTCAATGCCAGCTAAAAGGCAGGTAGCATGATGCCCACTTCCTACTGGTTAGTTCTCTGTCACAGCCCTCGTTAAAAAGTACATATAGTTTTGATAGTCTGGCTTCTATTAGAAGCAAGAGAGATTAACACAGAAAGAGAATTGAACAGATTCAGCTAACCAGGAGGAAGATACAGTCTAAAAGTTTTTTGCAAGATTTGGGAATATAGTCTAGATAGGTCCTTAAGCCTAAGAACAGGCAGAAGTACAGGCTTTCAATGTAGACTGACAACCGAAGTGTTGCTACTAATCTTACATAGACTGCTCTGCTATATCTGCTATTTTTACCCAGCTCAGCTAAGTAAAAAGGGAAGGGGAACCTAGTATAAATATGTTCATCTTTCCTGCAAAATTCAGTTAGGGTACCACAGACACACTGTTCTCCCATTCTCATATTGCACTTGGATGAGTTTCTTTACTGGCAACTTGTTGGAAGATACTTCACTGATATTAATATTTTCCAGGATTGAACTGAAGCATATGAAATATACCAGTCACGCAAAAGCAGAAGACAGGCTCATACATGCTTTGTATTTGACTCACAGCACAGTCATGTCTGCCCACGTCAGCTCCACCTGAAACCTTTTTTATGCTGTTCACAAGAATTATTCTGGAAGTTATCATTCTCTTTTGAAGACATGATTCTCTTTCTGTTTTTCAACTTCAAAAGCAATCCCTTTGAGGTATCCTTTAGCTTAGAGCAGCATACTATCTCCATTTCAAACCCAGTTTTTAACTACTATTATAATTTAACAGAATTCTGTGGGATATGTATTATATGTGTAGGATAACAACTAATACATAAGGTCTGGATGAGAACTAGTTATGCCATTCAGTAGAAGCCACACATCTAAGCAGTTATGCACTAGCAAGAGAGAATAAAAAGTTAGCATGAACACAATCACTTAAGTTTTTGTAGAAACTGTTAATGTACTATAGCACCAACATTTCTAAAGTTAAGTTAGGGAAATCCCATTAATGTGCAGAGTGTTAAGTCATGGGTGGTTACTGTGTGTGGAAGACGTAGCTCCATGAGTCAGAGGTTCAGTTAATGTACTTAGCAAGCTCAAGATCAAGGACTAGTTCATTTTGTCAAAATTAGCTCTTGATAGGTTTCATTTATATTACTGTATTCTCTCTTCCCCACTTATACTCTTGGGCAGATTGAGGGTGATATATATCAATGGCCTTTCTCCAGTCAGAACAAAGATGTGTACTAAAATATTTGCGGAGGAGATGACTGCATCAAATCATGTCTGATTGAGGTAGCTAAGGCATGAAAATTGCTACTGAAGTCTGAATACAAGCCCTGGGAATTGCAGAGCCATTACTAAGTTTTGCTTGGTCTTTTAGAGCTTCTACAGTGCTGGCTTTTACTAAAGTCATTTAATAATGTAATAGTCAAAAAGGATATCTCAAAACCCACCCCAGTTGGCTTTAATTGAGTTTAATAATTCCCCCCTTCTCACTTGAAATGTAAGCATTAAAGAAAATCCTTGTAAATTCCTCTTACAGTTTTCATTTATAAAAAACAAAACCAAACCCACCATTTCTGAAGCAATATGAACAACGAATAATAGGTCTTAATCCTCTGAGGAGCCTGCAGCAGTTCTCAGCCAGCTCTGGTTTCTATCCATTTGGACTATAGGTGTCTTGCAGCAAGAAGATTATGAGTTGATTACTAATCTTTCAAAGAGTATTCAGGGAACATTCCAGTGGATGTGTTGAAAAGATTTTGCTGTGATCTGACAGAGAAGGCCAGACCTTGAGATTCTGTTCTCCTCTGTCAGGTATATCTGGATAGAATTCCCACACAGAAAAAGCCTGCCTACATTTTCCCCATTTTCACAGCCATAACTCGCTTGTTTCTGTGTGTTAACACTGTGTGGACATTTGATAACTCTTCTAGTGTGTCCTTTCACAGTATAGCTATTCTCTGTGAATTTACCTCATTATAAGAATTCATGGGGACAATTTGGAAAAGAAGTATCTTTTGCTATTGTTTTTGAGCTTAAGCAATTAAATACAGATCTTACAAGGATGAAGAGTCCTATTCTGCCCCTTATGATTAGATAATATAGAAAAACAAAATCCACCACGGTATAAACACTTGGTACTGGTACAGTTTTCTTGAGGACTAGAAAGTAATCCTTGAGAATAAGCTCTCTGTAAAAGAAGCCTAGGAAATTGCCCTGGCAGTCCTACAGCTTCTTTCCAGTAGGGGTTACTCTTAGGCTCAAACAAACAGCAAAGCTGTAAATAACACTCATTAAACTATTAGCAGGTTGGTTTCCCTGATGGAGCTAGAGCAAGTAAGCCAGGGCAGAAACCGACTCCCGCCTCGTTCCAGAAGTACTGTTTCATAAACTACCTATTAGAATAGTGAGTACTCTGAGCAGTACAAACTGTATGTTGACTCTACCTACAAAAACACCTTGTGAAATATTTTTGAGAGAGTCAGAATCACCATATTTGAGGAACACCTTTCAAGATCAAGAGAATGAAATTTCTTACTGCTGCACTGAGTTGGAAGCTGGCAAAAAAATTAAAAAATAAAAAAGCAAACCACAGACATAAATATCTGAAGCAACTTGTCAGAGATTCTATTTTGTAAAAAAAAAAAAAAAAAAAAAAAAAAAAAGAAAAGCAAGATGTAACAGCCAAGAGCAAAAAATTGCTGACAGTGTATTTCCCTTTGGATTATAACTGCCGTGCCATAACCTCTAGGCAATTAGGGGTTTTTTCAACCAGCACTTATTTTGCCAATTGCGGTGAATGAGGTGAAGCAACACCTCTTCTTGATGGGAACCAGTATGAAAATATTATTTCTTTCCACAGGCTGAGCTAATCCGTGACACAAACAGTGTTTCAGCCATTACTATAGCAACAGCAGTAATCCCTTTATAATTAAAACGCATGAGAGTGCGCTGATGCATATGTGTAGTTGGTTTGAGGAGGCTAAGGTAGATCCTAAGATAAATTCAATTCCTGCACATACACACACACACTACCCAATCCTGCAACAAGTTTTACCCTAGGCTCTAGGAGGAATATTAACTTGCAGTCCCAGCACCCATTTTCCCACATCCAACTGAAAGGAGGGTGTAGCGAGACACAAAAGCAGCTCACCTAGCTAAAGTAAATGCAAAAATTGAAAGCACTAGAGTAAGGTAAGGCCAGTGTGCTCAAACACGTGGTCTGGCTTTGGGCCCCAACAAAACCCCAAAAGGGCTGAACTAAGGACCTGAATCAACACACCAACATACAATTTTTATGAAAGACATGGAAGAAAGTTGGCTTTCCAAAACACCAAAGTACTCGTGTTCTGCAGATTTACAGATACAGACATCAAAACAAAACTTAAAGTACTGAGCTGTTACACTTAGGAGTGAAAGTGTTCTACCCGCAGTAAGCTGCTTCATCTAAATCCTGTTTGCTAGACTTCTCAAGAATTTTATTTGAAAGTGAAGAACCTCAGTGTTATTTCTTTCACAAATATGTTTATGCAGAGATTTTATTTGAATACCTAGACTTTCATAATCTGCTAGGCATTCTTTTAGAGAACCAGAGTGGTTTCAAACTCCCAACTCTTGTTTCTATATTTAAAACGTGGTGGCTATGTTGAAGTAAAGCCTTTTCTTTTTGTTCAAACAGACATATTTGCCTTCATTCACCATACTAGCATGAAGCAAATATTGCAGAGGCAATATTCAGCACACAGAGGATCTTGAAAAAGACACATAAGGAAGTCTCCTCTGTTCACGGAAGCTCTGCATCTTTCACAAGCTAGGGTAAGGACAACAATGAACTTTGGACATGGTGCAGAGGTTTACCTTGGTTACCATGTGACTTGTTTCTGTATACCGAAGCCAGGTTGTATAAGTGATCCTTAGTGAAAGGATAATGCAATTAACTCACACGGATTTTCAAGCAGCCTCTAGTTCTTTTACCAATGTATCTACATAGACATTGTTTGCATAATAGTTCCTATCAACATTTCTACAGGTGCTATCTCTAACTTATGGACTATATTTGGATTATTTTCTGTAGCCCCTTATAAGCTTCCTAAGGGAGAACCATGAAAGATGCCACTAAGAAAGAACTCTTAAACTTTCAAGCCCTAGAAACAAAAAATACCCCCCAACATTTACATACATTTCTCCTCCTCCAGGTGAGTCAAGCTGTTCTAAGGCTGACACCATTAAAATGGATTTATCCATAGCCAATGCGACAGCTTTTCATAACAGTGTAAGTCATAGAGTATCTGATTCACCCTCTGCTGAATGTACAGCCAAGCTCAAGGTATATAGAAGGTTGTCACTAGACACGACACTTTATGAACAACTAATACACCATGTAAGTACAGGACTACCAAGCAAATCCTCAGAGTACTAGGTCACTCAGCAAGGGATGATATATAGAGGAAATCGATAAGTCCATGCAGAATACCAATAAACAAAAAACAAACAAAACCACATAACAAAACACCAAAGCATTATTATCTTTGTAGAAGGCTTAAAAGTCTCTCTGTTTCTGCTGATTTTAGACAATTAAGCCAAAGATCTACCTGGCATTTCACTACATTTCAAAGTGCAGGTAGGCATCCCATGACCTACACGCCTCCTAACTTTACTGGTCTACATTCTCTTCTCAACATTCTTATCCTGTTCCATCCCACTCCCCACTCTCTGATATTCCATTCTATCTCGTTCTGTTCCATTCCAGGACATTCCAACACATTCCCTTTCCCCCTGCCCAAAATAAAAATAAAAAAGTTTTCCAGGCATTTGTATGTTTTCTTTCCTGTTTTTCTCCTCTTCTGCTCATTTATCCAACCAAGAGCAATTTTTTAGTAGGGGATTAAGAGGCGTCCCTAACTCCATACATTGGGCCGATGATTAACCCTTTCCTTTCCCTACACCTGATGGAAGTTATTTATCTTGGTATGTGATATCTCATTGCAGTTCCCTCTCTCTCCTCTCCTCTCCTCTCCTCCCTCTCCTCCTCTCCTCTCCTCTCCTCTCCTCTCCTCTCCTCTCCTCTCCTCTCCTCTCCTCTCCTCTCCTCTCCTCTCCTCTCCTCTCCTCTCCTCTCCTTTCCTCTCCTCTCTCCTCTCCTCTCCTCTCCTCTCCTCTCCTCTCCTCTCCTCTCCTCTCCTCTCCTCTCCTCTCCTCTCCTCTCCTCTCCTCTCCTCTCCTCTCCTCTCCTCTCCTCTCCTCTCCTCTCCTCTCCTCTCCTCTCCTCTCCATTTTCTGCTATTTCAGCAGGATATTCTCTGTACTTTTCTCACTCTTATCTCTAAGCCTCATCCTGTTCATGATCATATTTTATCTCATTGGAAGTATTTTGATGGGCTTTTTCCCAGCCTCTTGTCAAAGTGCATTTTCACACAATTATAGATTAATAGAGGTCAGAAATGACCTCTCTGACTGTTCTCATCCAGCTGTCCTTTTTTTAAGATATAAAAAGCTACACTACATTTTGGTACTTGTTTAGAATATAAAATACATTAATGTGCCATCACTACCCCTGACACTAACATGATGCTTGATGTTTGAATGCCATACTGTAAATGATACACCTCTTCCTGTAGAATATCTTGTTAAATAAACCTGTAAGGGCGTGCCTGCATTGCTGCACCAAGGTTAATTTTTAATTGGCTCTTTTTTTCCCTTTGAAACCTTTGGTCCTATTAACAATCCAAACTGTGTTTTGTCATTTGATACTTTTATTAGCTTCAAGAAATGGAGTAGATTTACTGTAAATCCTGCAATAACTGGAGATAGTGACATCTTTGAAATTATATTACTTATGTAGCTAAGTCCTTTCCATGTGTTTTTTCATCACATACTGTACTATTTGAAAAGCAATGGAAAAAGCTGTAACTGCACATTACAGAAATGTTCTTTGCCTTAATACAAAAGTTTTCAAATATATACTTGCCAGAAAATATGTCACATCTTTTGTCTATTCATTTTGTTGTTCTTTCATTGCTCTAAAGACAACATGTTCAGGATTGAACTAGCTGAACAGATGGTTGCTACATGTCCAAGTCATCAGGGAATGGAAATGCCTGAAAGCAACCCCTTCCTTCCCCCCACCAAAATAAAATCACTGAGACAAAATCCAAAATGCCACACATACAACTCAATGTTCTTCATCCTACAAAGGAAAAGGATCCTCACTAAGAGAGAATGTTGTTAAATTGTATTCAAAGGCCTTCCCTTTACACTGTCAGAAAATAGATTTATTGACTGACTTATTTAAATACTTGTATTTTAACTCTTGTTAATTGACAGATTATCCATGTTATAGATGCCTTTTCTACAAAACACAGACCTACAAAACTTCCTCTTGTCATGTAGGCTGCCATGTTCAGAAGCTCCTACTGTAATGCTAGGTCTGGTCCATCTTCAGTGAAGAGATTTTGCTGCTGTTTGGCTAGGAACTGCCTCTGTATTTTGCAGCCAAGTGCATACATTTAGCTGAGAAAAGCCTAAGGTGTCTCATCTGAGAACAAAAATCTTGTTCTGTTCATAACAGCATCTGGTTAGTATATAAGTAAGAGCTCTTGAAGGCTAAATATAAGTGTTCTGGCTTCAAATTCTACATTAGCCAATGGAGAAAGAGACACATATTAAGAACAATGTGAATTGGTGTATTCTCTTACTAATATTTATTAGAGTGAACAGTATCTATTAGTAACTTAAATGCAAGTACTGTAGGTTTCAAGTACTTTGCTTCTTAAGTTTACTTGGAATTTTAACTGCATCCATGATTTAATTAGCTCATTCAAACCACCTGTTATTTTAAAGTCCTAAAAATGCAAGACTTGTGTAACAAATTTCTTTAAAACGTTTTATTTACTTTATTAGTTAGAATTTATTAATACATTTAGAGTATGGATAGAGTTATAGATGAATCCAAGCCTGCCTTGTCCACATTTTATGTTGGTTTTATCTGATTTGGCTCTAATCAAGAGCCCAGTAGGTATGTTAGGATGATGCTGTGCCCAAACTAATATGCTTCCATGCCACTCTGGTGTGCAGCAGTTTTCCATTGTTCCTCCATTAGGGTTGAAAGTATGCATTCTGTATCAAAATGTTAACATAGTACTTTGTGGGAGCTCACTTGTCCACTGATTTGGCAGACTATCTGAAAGAAATGAAGATAAATGCTTCACCAAGGGATTTGAGGATAAGTGGATTCGTGGAAGACTATGCAGAAAAAGCAAGCATCTGGTGAACTTACTGTCTTTTTATAGCAAATTTTGGGCTTCTGAGACAAATTAGCTAATACATCTCGTAGAAACCCCCCCCTGTACCTATGCTCTTTGTGAAAATACTTGGTTTAGCCATATGCTGACCACAAGCTACATGTAGACCCTGACAGGGAAATCACTGTATTATGGGTATGCATTTACTTTGATTTGAAAAGCCATGAAACCATTAGAAATTTTCATGGATGGATGGAATTCATATGGATGCTTCTGTCTGCAATGAAGGTAAATTTTCTCAAGTAATTCTGGCTTGATTAATGTCCTCAGCTTGTACGGCACAAGCCCAGGAGATGTCAAAACATCAAATAGAGGGCAGACATTTCCCAAATGAGCATTTCATTTACTGGCCACATACAACCTAAAGAAAATTTTCTGTTCATGCATCAGCAAAATACCAAACGTTGAAGAGCATGTAGTCAGGTAATATATAAGCTCTAAAGAGAATATTTTCTCAGTGTTCCAAGTTTGGTTTACAGGCAGATAGAAGGAGAAGATTTCATCTGAACAATAAACTGGCTGGGCACAGAGGTATTCTGAAAAAAAAATGTTCTTGTAGCAATATATGAGATCCTTTGGGAGACAAGGTGATTTGTATTCCTATCAATTATGCAGAGAATAGTTTTTTGTTAAGAAAATTAAGGCTCATACTGATAAAGAGACAGGTCAGACTTTTCATAGTGTTTACTGTTTCCATTCAAAACCACAAAACTACTTTTATTGAACAAGGAGATTTTCTGCTAGGACAGAGTAGGTTTGGTTTTTTGTGTTGCAGCAGAATGAAAGGCATGAATAGACCAGATAATATTTTGCCTGTTTATAGTTTCTGCGTTGATAAGCTGAAAAGCTTTCAAAATTAATTTTTAACTGAAGAACATAATCATTATTAAGAAGAAGAAATATGTTTTATTTCACTTAGAAGGCAAAGTTTAGAGTACTTCAAAGCTTTTCATGAACTGATCCAATCTCATTTCCCTTTAAAAGCCCTAATTTTACTTTTGGATTTTTACAGTTCAGTATTTCTTCAGGGTCCTCACTCTGAGAAATAATTCATTATCATGTGACTGAGCCAGGGCAGGCCTTTTCAACTCCAGTACACTCCAGTACAGGCCAGGATGCCAACTCATCCTCAGAAAATGGGTGCATTAACAAGATACTGTGAGATATGAATGCAAAAGTGAGTTAGTTATTATAGGACTACCCATCCAGACACTAACACTTGTTGAAACTGCTGGCAATTGCTTCACCAACTGCTGAAGGCCAATAGGATAAACAACTTCTCATTCTTCATTGCATAAGTTATTGTTACCTAAAATATTGTAAAGCATCATAGATTTCTTTACTGTAATTTGCTTACATTTGTTTGATGTGTCCTTTTCTCTATCCCATTTGCTGGTCTATCACAGAATCCCACAATCAATTAGATAGGAAAAGACCTCTGATATCATTGGGTCTGACCTGCAATGAACACCTACTCTCATGTCAGCTAGACCATGGCCCCAAGTGCCACATCCAGTTTTTCCTTAAAGACCTCCAGGGACAGTGACTCCACCATCTCTCTGGGCAGCCCATTCCAATATCTAATCACCCTTCCTATGAAGAATTTCTTCCTAATGTCCAACTTAAAACCTCTCCTGGCACAACTTAAGCTTGTGTCCTCTTGTCTAGTGCTGGTTGCCTGTGAGAAGAGACTGACTCCCACCCGGCTGCAGCCTCTGTTCAGGCAGTTGTAGAGAGTGATAAGGTCACCCCTGACCTTCCTCCTCTCCAGACTTAACAACCCCAGCTCTGTCAGTCACTCCTCACAGGACTTGTGCTCCACACCCTTCACCAGCCTTGTTGACCTTCTCTGGACATGTTCCAGCACCTCAATGTCCTTCCTGAATTGAGAGGCTCAGAACTGGACACAGGATTTGAGGTGTGGCCTCACCAGTGCTGGGTGCAGGGGAGTAATCCCTGCCCTGCTCCTGCTGGCCACACTCTTGCTGGCACAGGCCAGGATGCCATTGGCCTTCTTGGCCCCCTGGGCACAGCTGGCTCATGTTCAGCCATTGCCACCAGCACCCTCAGGCCCTTTTCTGCTGGGCCACTTTCCTGTCACTCTGCCCCAGCCTGTGGCGCTGCCTGGAGTTGTTGTGGCCAAAGAGCAGAACTCAGCTCTTGGCCTTGTTGAATGTCATAGCTGTGGTCTTGGCCCATCTCTCCAGCCATTCCAGCTCCCTCTGCAGAGCCTTCCCACCCTACAGCAGATGGATACTCCAACCCAGCTTGGTGTCATTTGCAAATTTGGTAATGGTACACTCAATTCAGATCACCGATAAACTTATTAAACAAGACTGGGCCCAACACTGATTCCTGGGGGACACCACTAGTGAGCAGCCACCAGCTGGGTGCAGCACCGTTCCCCTCCACTCTCTGGGCCCGGCCATCCAGCCAGTTCTGAACGCAGTGAAGGGTGCACTGTCCGAGCCATGGGCTGCCAGCTTTTCCAGGAGAGTGCTGTGGGAGACAGTGCCAAAGGCCTTGCTGAAGTCATGGTAGACAGAGCCTTCCCCTCATCCACGAGGCAGGTCAGCTGGTCATAAAAGGAGATCAGACTGGTAAGGCTGGACCTGTCTTTGCCCATTCTGACTGGGTCATCTATCACATGCTCTTGTATCTGCCCAAGATTGATGGCATATTTGCTTTATTTAAGGTAATTCCTAAGTAGTTCTCATATTTCATTAGATTCATAGTGCTTTATTCTTAATACACTTGGGGGACAAGAAATAGTTAAGGCTTAAGCAAGGCAATTATATTATTCTTATCAGTTCAAGGAAGCCAAAAATGAAGCATGTGGCAAGCAGGCAACAGACTCTGCAGTGCTGTCCAAAACCTTGACCTTTCAAATCAGATCAGTCAATGCCTGGAGGTCACAAAAGACTTAATGAAAAAAAGGGAAAAGTTGGCTGATAGCAATCGGTGAATTGCTCCCCATGCCATCATGCATAAAATGCATTTACAAAGACTTGTCAGGGAGATGTTTTGCGTTCAGATTCCCCCTCACCAAATGCCTTGTCTTCTTCCATGGCAGCAGCAATTCACCTTTTGGCACTGGGAATGGTTGTGCAGGGAATGGGAATGCAGGACAATCCCAAGACTGCCACAGGAGCTGCACATGGCCATTACTTATGTGATGTAAGAATATGCTGGAATTTCTTCATCTTTTCAACAATCATGGAACTTCCTTCCCTGTTGAGTCAATTTTCTTTTGTTAGATGTGGGCAATGTGTCTTTTATGAACAGAGGTAAGCCCAAGAGTATTTCCTTGTCCTGAAGGTCATAAAATGTTAAGAATAGCTGTGCTTTACATATTCCACAAATGTGTTCCTGTATGATACCTGAAATGTGGCTGTTCTCTTAACACCTTATAAAAAAATACTGAGTCCTAACTTGATTTGAATTCCATTCTTTGCCAATGACATCTGTGGCGTTAAATCTTGGATTTTAGGCCTTTTGCAAAATCATATTCACAAATATATATGTAGGCTAGCAGAAACATAACAGAGTTAAAAAATAAATTTTGTGGCTGTTCCTGGTGCCAGCACTGATTTGAAAGACAGTTTGCTGACAGTCTGAAGTCAACTGACATGGAGAAATAGAGAGTTTCCAAAACCCAAGTGGAGTTCCAACACCCCTCACACATTTGGGAAACTCATACGTTTTTCTCATTGACATTTTGACTGGGCCTTCAATATCCACTGGCCGTTTGAATATGCAACCACTGCTACAGGACCAGGTAGGGTTTTAGGCAGCTAATAAATGCTCCCCTAGTACTAACAACAACTAACTATCAATTCTTTAATTTACTAATATTGTAAAGGCATCTTTGAGGTACTAGCTCAGAGAACTGTTAGATTGCCCAGACCTCAAAAAAAAGGTCTTTTTGCAGACACATCTCCTGTATGGAGACACACTGAAGAGGAGAGTATATATGAAGAGTGAAGGAGAAAAAAAGAAAAAGTTTGGGGTTTGATACTGTTTACAGATTAATGCATGTGGGCGATATCTTACTGTAAACACAGATGGCTGTGAACCACACTAGGTCATGCTGAGAAGCCAAGCATATATTTGCAGGCTTTTTATTTCCCACTGAAGCAATGATTACTCAGCAGAAGGGCCTATATTTGTAGTCCTTAAAATAAAATCTTCTTGATTAGACAGTTTTGAATTAAAGTAAATTATAGATCCAGCAAGTTGAAGCCTAAAAATGGAGTGTCTGATTATGTTTTCTTTACTGACTGCAAACAAGGCCTGCAGATTTAGGTTTTGAAATTTTCTTATAAAGATGGCTTAGGAAATGCAATGTCATGTCTCAAGTAGTCACAGGATTTTATTCCTGCTTGAGCCAGTGTGCAAGGAAATCCATATTGGAAAACAATGTGGAAGCACTGGGATGCAGCCACATGAAAAGGCAGATGGACAGAATGGACAAGACAGAAGATAGAGAACTAGTATGAAGCTTGGATAACTAGATCTACTGCCTGTCCAGGTACATACTGACTGGATGATCTTGTGCTGGCTGCCCAGGCTTTCCTGCCACAGCACTATAACGTGGGATAGCAAGACTAACCTGCATAAGCAGGGTGTCATTAAGTTTGATACTGTCACAAGTATTTGCATAACCACTTAAGACCATATAATTACCTAGGAAAAAAAATACATATACTACCTGCCTATAATAGGTCTGTGTACAGATAGCACAACCTCCAAAGGTCAATGGGCTTATCTCCAGATTAGTCTTGGCCTATAACTACATATTCCTCTCACTGGGAGCTGTGGGAGGTGAGGAAACCACAGAGACCACAGTTTTTCCCTGGGTCAGTCAAACCACAGCTGCAGCCTTACAAGGTAATAATAACCAAATGTCTCCTAGGGAGCAGCAGTAGTACTTAAACCTGTGTTTAAGTTTAACTTAAAATGTGTGATATAAGTTAATTTTTCTGATATGGGGATACCATAAACATGTAGGACAGCTGAGATGGCAGCAATTCATTTACTTGGTACTGGCTACAAAAATAAGATGCCATCATGTGAGGTTTCTGCAGCACAAAATTGTTTTTTTTCCATAATGGAAAACACAGGAGAGTGCAGGGAAGCAGTTGACCAGACAGTGGTGGCTTATTTATTCCTTTCCCTTGCATGGCTGGGTTGGTCCATGGCTCAGAGGAGGATGTGGAGAGCACCATCAGTTAAGAAATCCTGTATGATGGAGAGCCAGGCTCAGCCAGCTGCTGTCCAGAGGGCCTGTTGCTGCAGGGAATGTGGACAGCAGACATCCTGGGAACCACCGAAGTGGCAGTACAAATGCAGCCAGGGAGAGGATTGTTTTGATGACCAAATTAGAGTCATTCTTTGAAGGCACAAGACAAATGCAACCATGCTCCTTTTCATATATACAGTAACTCTCAAGTAATTCAATCAGTTGAAATTGTCCATTTAACAGAATGCATATTTATTAGCACAACAATGAGAGATAGTTATTAAATTGTAGTAGTTATAGAAAATCTTAATTGAAACATCACATAAGTCTCCAAATTACCATTGGTAAGAAAGTGAAGAAGCAACTTTTCAAGACACTATTTAATGTTCAAAATTTTCTCTAACATCTATAAAGCTTACCTGCATGATCAGTGAAAAGAGGGGCACAGAGAATGCTCTCCTTGAATTCTTTGCCTAATTAAGCCTCCCTTGAGGCCTAACAGTGATTGAAAACTGCATTCCTCCTTATGCATTCCTCTTCTCTCCCTTCCATTGACAATAGTACTACTCTGATCACACAGTAAGATGAGCTCTGTGTTCCAGATGAAAAGAATGCAACAACAACAGCAACAAAACCCACAGGAATTAAAACCAGTTTTCAAATGTTTCACATGGACTGCCATTTCAGGCTCCAGCTGTGCCATCTGGTCTCACAAAAGATCTGATTTCTTCCAAAAATGTCATGCAGCGTAGCTTCCAGGGTAAAAATGAATTATAACAACTTCCCTTTTTCCTTTGATCTAGTCTAAATCTCTTCTACTATTTTTCAACTGACATTCTTTATTTTAACAGGCTTTAGGGCAACACTACTTCCTCTGCCACCTTGAGTTCAATTTTTTTTTCAGTTCGAAATACCATGTGCCTTAGAAGTAAATATAAAACAGTATAAAACTTAGGCAGTCCAGATTTCAGCTACTGAACACTACTTTTTTTCAAAACAGTCATTGTTAGAAGTTAAAATAAAAAATTTAACCTTCATATTCATGTGAAGAACTGCCATGCTGTCCCTATTTTAGAATGTCTAAATCTAGAACACATTTACAATCGGTGAGTAATCACTAATAATTATCATCACTGACATTCAATAGATTTGTTTAGAGGAATAGCTTCCAGTTTCTGATTGCAATGTACATCCCTGAATTATGCCTGCACAATGAAAAATGTGTGTGATTATTGCCAATCATGTCACTAACAGCTGGCCTTTATTTAGTAGATTGAAAATTATTTTGTTGGCAAAGGAGGGGAAGCCTGTGTTGAAGGAGGTTATTGTGTATTTGGTTCAGAAGACATCAAGGTTTGCTTTAACACTACTCTAGAGGGGCAAACTAATTTGCTTGGCAGCATGAACAGTCTATCTGCCTCACACAGCTGATATTTTAAATAATGAAGTGGGATGTAGCTTTCATGTCATATCAGAAGGAGAAGTGAGACAATCTTTCTAGTAACTTGAACCACAGCAAGATATGAAGAGGATGATTGGCATGATAGAGTTAACATAGAATTCTAGAGAAAGTCACTGATGAAACAAAACACATTGCAAGCAGGACAAACTTGCTTCAAAACTACTTTTATGCTTGTGGTTTAACCCCAGCTGGCAACTGAGGACCACAAAGCCTCTTGCTCATTCCCCCACCAGCAAGACTGGGAGGAGAATCAGAATGGTAAAAGCTAGAAAACTCATGGGTTGAGATAAAAACAGTTCAATTGGTAAAGCAAAAGCTGCACATGCAAACAAAGCAAAACAAGAAATTAATTCACCATTGTCAGTCATCCTCAGGAAAACAGGGCTCTGTTGTGCATACTGGTTACCTGGAAAGATAAACACCACCACTCCAACTTTCCTCCCACTTCCTGCTTCTTCCCCACCAGTTTATATACTGAGCATGATAGCAGCTGGGATCAGCTGTCCTGGCTGTGTCTCCTCCCAACTTCCCAGGCATTCCTGGTCTTCTCACCAGTCGAGGAGTGTGAAAAGGGGAAATGGCCTTGGCTGTCAGTATCAACAAAAACATCTCAACACTGTTTCCGGCACAAATCCAAAACACGGCTCCATACTAGTCACTGCAAAGAAAATTAACTTTTCCCCTGCCCAAGTCAGCACATTCTTCCACCACAAGGTGTAAAAAATCACTCAGTGAGGCTTTTTTTAAAAACGCATTTTATGAAAACAATAACAACAACAACAACAACAACAAAAATTCCCCAAAAAAACCCAAACAAAAAAAATCCCCCCCAATAAATAAATAAATAAATAAATAACAATTAGCGTGGAAAAACATATGTTTTCAGTTCTATGCAATGACATCAACATTTACAGGAATTAAGAACAATTTGGAATCACCACCCATAGCTGAGATTTTTCTGCCTGTGGTTGTCTGAATAACTAAAATATTGAAAAGACTCACAGGGCAGTTGTTAATAATCAGGATCAGAAGGCAGAACTCTCAGCAGACCATGCTATGATGATGATTTGTGTTCTCCTTGCCCCACAACATTTCACTCTTTGCAGCAGCCACCTTCAACCAAAAGGTTTTCCCAAAAACTTCACAATTTTAGGATTGCTTTTTGTTCCAAAGGAAGAGCCAGTATACTGCAGAATGTTATTTGGCTATCGCTAGCATTACAATCCATGTTAGCCCTGACTTTTCAGAAGACAAGTGATTTTCTCGCAAGCCTGCTGATTTTCTACACTGTTTACTAGTTACTAGTGAGATAGAAAGCAGTTTTCTTGTGGACAGCACTGCTTATTGGTAACTTGTCTCTATTTAAGAGTTTTGGATGCTATATAGAGTGGAACACTCCATCACATCTATTCAGCTACTAGAGACAAATCAGATTTACTGATATAAGGATATAAGGGATATAAAGATTAATTTTACCTTAATATACGTTAGTAGATGGATGTAAGGGACCAAGACCATGAGTAGTGCAGCACAAGAAACAGCCTAAAAGTCTTGAAACACATTTCTCTAGATGTCCTTTCAGGACCCAAGGCAATATATCTTTGTACAAGCAAACTGGCTTGCCTTCATGTTGATAGAGCTAGGAAGCCTCTCTCTGACCTAACCAGAGAGCCTGAGAGCTTCAGTGGAGTTTAGTAAGCAAAACTATAACTATACACAAAAGGTGCTCTTACCTGAACCTACTTGAAGCAGAATTCTTCCAGTCAGCTTTGTTATCTAAACAATGGTATGTTACTTTAACTCTTCCCACTCAGGATGCCTCAATGGCTGACGCACAAGAAAACACAGTATTGATCCACTTCAAAATAACTTCACCATAAGAACATTAGGCACAAAGCAAGAAACAAAAGCGGTCCCCTGCAAAGCAAACTGAAAATTTTACACACAATTTATGCCAGATGCACACATTTGTGACCAAAACACTGTACAGTTTGTTTGTTTGAATGTACTCTGTTCACTGACTCTTGGCAGGGGGAGAACAAAAGTCCATGAACAGACTTTGGCTCTCACCCTGGCAAAATTGAATATTCATTACTACTATTCTCAAGAAATGGCAACAGCCAATTTTCAACAAGGAGGTATCATCATTTGGTGTAATAGAAAGCCCTTTAAATTGCACAAAAATTGCTGCTAGGGATAATCTATGGAGATGGCACAATGGCTAAGATGGGGACAAGACCCTCAGGTGCCGTCAAGAAAAATCATCATCACACTTGAATAGGGCTGGAATGTTGAGGAACTCTTCAGTAGGATATGACTGCTGGCACTGTGGGCAGAGCACTGTGTCACAGCTGTCTCCTCAATAAACATGCCCTATAGTCCTGTCCTCTTTTCTCTGTTTGTTCTGTGTACAGGACAAAATGGGGTCTTTGTGCATGACTAAGGCTCTTGGGGGAGAAAAAGGTAACTATGAAAAAAAAAAAGAAGAAATGATAGTTTGTTCTCCAATCAGATGAAGAAAATATTTTAAAGACCATCAGAGAGTTCTATACTTAGATTTGAAAGTCAGAAACACAGTAACTATAATATATTCTATAGACTACATCCATCTCTTTGAGTGGACACCTTAACCATAAAAGAATAACAAAATTTATGGTGTTAAAATGCTTTTGTACTAGAGAGAATATATCTGTTAATTCACCCTCTTCTTACTTAAAAAGGCTGCAAGCATTCCAAATGCTTATTTTTATTTGGAGTTTTTTCAAGTTAGTCTTTATTCAGAACCATTTCTTTCCTTTTCTTTCTTTCTTTTTTTTTTTTTTAATATTATTATTATGCCAAAGTGTACAGATTAATATCTGGTGACTGTAGCATAAAATAACTATAGAAGTTATCCTACTGGTGCATTGAAATACCTTTCTGAAGTCAAAGACTATCTACTAAATTTCTAGGCTACTAAAATTTCAAGGCAAGTTAGTTGAAATAAGCTCATTTATTTAGGTTTCACGACTAAATTTTAACAGTTCAAAACAGGGTATTTTTTTAGATAGATAAAGTCTTCCATATTTCCAAGACAATGACATTTACACTGATATCAAATGCATCTTGATTTTCTTTGAAAGATAAACTTCTTTTTCCCAGCAAAGTATTGAGTGCTTCTGTAATCAGCCCTCCAAATGTATAAATCAGAAATTACACACTCCAGCCATGAATTATAGATTTGTGTGAGAAGGTTCCCTCCATAGTTTTCAAAGGAAAGGTCAGGACTGGAGGGGAGCAGTTACACATTGTGCAAATGAAAGATTTACAAATGAAAGATTGTTACTGAGTCTTCAGTCGAAGGGATCAGGTGGATCAGGTAAGACACCTTGCAGAAGCTCAACTATAGTCCTGCTTCATGACACATAAAATCTTTGCATGCTTTGACTAGGAAATACTTCAGCTCAAAGAGAAAAGGTACCTGGAAGAAGTTTATAGTTCCTTAGGTCTTATACAAGCACACTGGTAGCTGACACTGTAAAAAGACTAAGTAATTTTGTTGTAGTGCAACTTATCCCTGCAAATCTGCACCTGTTATGTACTATTTCACCTTCTTAGGCAAACTGGCATGTAAAACCGTACTAGTTAACATTTTCTCAGTCTTTTATTAGATATGTTACTTAGCTAGACTCATAAAAAATTCCTACGCCATAAACCTGTAGTTTGGCCTCAGAAAGTGAAGTCATGTTGACTGTCATTGAAATTCAGATCAAATTTTCTGGAAAGAATACCTAAACTTTTGATGACGGAAAATTTTGGCAGAAATTTCCTGGAAGAAAAATGTATATATGGTATATGGTATATGGCGTATGGTATATGGTATATGGTATATGGTATATGTATATGTATATGTATAATGTGAACCTTGAAAAGAGAGCCCACCAAGGGAGATCAAGTACGTAATATATCCTACATCTTACAATTTTTAAATTTAATTAACCCTATTGGCGTACTTCATTGCTTATTCTAATAGCCTACTCAAATTCAGCTGCCAGAATGATGTGGTTCAGCAACATCTGAAAACTAAACCCCTGTCTGATCTGGTTTGGATTATATGCATCCCTATCATCATCTTTCTCTTAAGCTTTTCTTCTTCAACTTTCATCTGTTTTAATGGCAGGCAAGAACAAGCATTAGAGATAGATGAAAGCCCTTGAGAGAAATCATTCTGACTACTCAACATTCATGAGAGGAATGCATCCTGTACTCATCTGATTGTCAATTAAGTTATGTGACAGCAATAATCAGAAAATAGAAATTCAGAAAATTTATTCCAAAAAATGACAGAAAAAAATCAGAAATTACCAATCACATATGTTTCCTTCCTTTTTTTTTGTTTTCATTTGGTTTGGGTTTTTCCGTTGTTTCTGTTTACCTTGTGTGAGAGCAAAACAATATACTATATACTCTGGCAAAACAATGTGCTACCCTTGGGAAGTGCTCTGACTTTTGAGAAGAGATGCAAAAATCATCTGAACCAAATGTGAACTGAACCAAAAGTGAGTTAAACATCTGTCTTTGGACAGAATTATATTTTAGTTACACAGCTTTCAAATTGCCTGCAGGTTTTTATGTTTAAACAAAGATCCATGTAGAGCCATTATGATATGTTACCATACATTAATATTTTATTGTATTTATTGTAAAAGTAATGCAAGATATGTTTCATCCCAACTATTGCTACATTTTAGGAATGCAATTCTTGTACTAGTAGGTGTAATAGTAAAAGATGTTATTGGCTGACTTTGAGAGTCTTTGATGCAAGGATTTTTACACCTCTAGACCACTCTTCACTGTAATGGGAATTTTGGAAGCAGTTACAGGACAGATGTTTCTAGGCCTTCCCTTTTATTTCCACTTCTGGTGGGAACAACTGTTCTGATGTAGCCCTGTGTGAGATTATCCTATCACAGCTTAGCATAGGCCAAGTTAAAAAATCCTTGCTCAGAAGGGTTTGGGCAGTGCTTTCAACTGGGTTTGATCAGTTCTTTGGGTGCTGCTGTCCAGAACAAAGGCCAGAAATAGGGTGCATGACAAAGAAAAAACTGACAACTGCGGAAAGTTTATCTCCCAAAAACTATAGCCCTCTGCATAGTTCTGTAATTGTTGTGCTGACACAATCAGTGCTTAAAAAACGGTGACAGTGCTCTTTGCCTGCCAAGGTACAATGGTAACACAGAGCTCAACCTTAGTATAACAAACAAGGATGAAGCAAATTCTAAAACACTGAATGAAAATAACATTCAACATCAGTTTGCCAAAGGTATTTTGAGACTACTTACAAATATTAAGTTTGTTAGTCATAATACTCCTGCTGGAGCTTAAGTGATGATCATTGTGATCATCACTTGGATTGAAGTGCAAGCCCAGTAAATTCAGTGACGAGACACAGGGCTGAGACAGCATAAAATTTAATTTATGATTAAGCCACAAAACTACCCTTTAATAAGCATTCTCATGTCATTATATTAAGGCTATGTCTGTTAGAGGAAGTACTATTCAATACTGCCATGGAATTGTGATTAGCTTCACAAAAATTTATGCGCTTCTATAGTTGTGCGAATCAAGAAAGGAATGAAGGATGTTTCTTGTGTTAGGAGTCTGGCCTGGAACTCAGGGGTTTAGGGTCTTTACTTTAGATTCATGGGACTATTTAGGATTGGCTTTTCAAAGTTGTTATATATCCACAGCATTTACTGACTGTAGCTGTAATTGTGAATATGAAAGCTCTGAAAATTAGTCTTTCAAGCTCACAGGATACGACAGTACTACAAAATACAGAATACACATTGGTTACAGTTTTTCTTGATACCTCTAGCAAGTACAGTACTTTTATTAGTTTGTTTTCCAGTTGTCTTTTGTACTATCTTCACTTCTCTAACTCAATGTACTTTCAGCACTTAGTACAGAGTTCAGCACTTAGTAGAGAGTTCAGCCTAATACCTGCAGTTTAAACTCCTTGAGTTGTTCATACATCCTTCATGACTTTATTATTGAATTATTAAAGTCTTTCCAGCAGAGAAAAGTAAATACTTCTTGGAAACCTTGAAATGCCCATGGGCCTTATGCCTAGTATATAAAGGGCAGATTAATTCCAAGCTATAAAAATAAACAGCTCTCTTTGTTCTTAAGAGGATTTGGATTGAGTGGAGTGGCTTTATAAGTATATGACTGCTTAGTATTGAAGTTTGGAAACAAAACAGAAAACGTATTATCCATTCATGTTTAAAAATTACCAGCTTTGGTATTTTCAAGGAACTTAGCCATTCCTTGAGCTTCTTACTAAGTTTTCCTGCTTGAGGTCTGTGTATTTTACAATTTTGGATTTTTTTTAATGAATACAGAAGAACTTCAAAATCAAACCCACCATGAGGAGAAGGAAGAGAGGCAGTGAGGGAAATTCATATATCTAACTATATTCTATATGTCAAAGTCCATGGGATTATGACGAAAAGCATGAATACTTAGAGCACAGCAGCCTCTAGCTCCTTCCAAACCTCGCTACCCTCTGTGACACTGCTCTGTTTGGCAGTGACCACCCTTGTGGTGGGGAATTCTGTGATGTCAGTTTTGCATGGTCTTACAAAAAACCCCTGCCCACTGATTTCCACAATATTTGGTTTTCTAAGGAAGGTTTTTGAAAGAAGTATCTTATTTACTTTCTATGGAACACTAAAAATCCCTGATAGAGTTCTGAACTAGTAGGATTTAATTCCGCAACTCTTTGGCTGAAATTCCTCCCACCTGTTTACGTCAACACTACACTTAGATCAGTACAGTCCTGTCACTTCCACCCTAGATGTGGCTACATCAGATAAGTGATGGGGTGTTTCCAGCTTTCAGGTAATGTTGCAAGTGCACAAAGGGAAATAAAATAAACAGAGCATAGGCAATAACAACAAACACATAACAAGGCAGGCACGGCCTTGGAAATTGGAATTATATTCCTCATAGAAACTCAGAGGTTTCAGGGAGGATTCAACAGGAAGTGAGGGCAACAGCCCTTAATCAAGACTTCTTCCAGAACTGAGGAGTGTCATGAAGCACAAAGGTGATGGATGAAGAAAGCAGAGGGTGTAACTGAAGAAGGAAACAGAGACTCTCTATACTTATAGGAAAAATGGAGCTTAGCAAAACTTTCCTAATGAGGAATAATAACTATAATTAAGAGGCAGAAGTTAATGAGAGCTAATAAAAGAATTCAGCATTGAAATGCAGTGCAAATCTGAATATAACTTGGGGAGGTATAAGGGCTTTAGGCCACGTTGTTTTTGCTAAGCAAAGCAAAATAAGCTCTGGCTGAGCTTTCTTACATTCTTAACTCCCCCTATACTACTTTGCTTTGTGAAACTAGCAGGCAAATCCCATAACCTTCTCTCAGCATTCTGCCCATTCCATACAGCATGCAAAAACCCAGTCTCCTTTCATGAACTTTTTCAGGTTTATCTTCACCCCTTGCTTCAACACCATCTGATAATACACCTCTTTTTCCAGCATTATTTTTCTAGTTAGAGAAATAAGAGGAATAGCTGAGATAGCTGGAGTTGTTCATAGTTGCTCTCTACAAAGAAGAGAAGGCTTCAGGGATACTGGAAGACCTTCCAGTATTTCAAGGGGGCTTACAAAAAGGAAAAAGAGATTTTATAAAGGCAGGTAGTGACAAGAAAAGAGGCAGTAGTTTTAAATTGAAAGAAGTCAAGTTTAGATTAGATTTTAGGATGAACTCTTTACTGTGAGGGCTAAGCACCGGAGCAGGATGACCAGAAAGGCTGTGGATGTCCCATCCCCGGTACTGTCCAAAACCAGGCTAGACAGGGTCTTTGAGCAACCTGTTCCACTGGAAGGTATCCCTGTTCACAGGAATGAGTGTTGTAACTAGATGATCTTTAAGGTCCCTTTGAACTCAAACCACAATTTGATTCTCTGATTCCATTAATATTTTGTCTTGAAGCAAGTGCAAAGGCTGTGGTTCAATGGGTATGTGCACCAGGTATATCAGGTTAGGGTAAGCCAGATTTACTTCTGTTGTCTTCCTTAACAGGTTGTGCTCATGTCAGCTTTGTCACATTACTTCAGTGGCGAACTCCCAGATGGTTGGCACACATATATATATATATCCTTTTTTAAATGTTGGTATGAGCAGTGTTAGGTAAAAGGCTATGTATCTCATTAGCCTTTTTCATCGTACCAAGGCATTAAGTTTTCACTTTGGGAGGAGAATAAGCATATTAAAGGAGACTGTAGCCAGGTGGGGATCGGTCCTTTTCCCCAGATAACAAGTGGCAGAATGAGAGGAGAGTCTTAAGCTGTGCCAGTGTTTTGTTGTGTTTGTTTGGGCTTTTTTGTTTGGTTGGTTTTGGTTTTGGTGTGTTGTTTTTTTTTGTTGTTGTTTCGGGAGTTGTTTCCTCCCTAGCGAGCGCTGCCGGTGCTTCCCGCCTGGCAGCAGAGACACGGCAGCCGCTCTCCCCGGCCGGCGCAGCTTCCGCTCCCGCCCGCGGCCCGTGACGCGTGTGGCGGGCCGGGCGCAGGGCGGGCCCGGCGGCCATGGCGGCCATGGCGGCCGTGGTGCCCGATTACGAGTTGGCCGAGCTGTACACGCGCGCGTTCCGCGTGGGCGCCCTGGGCCTCGGCTGGCGGCGGCTGCTGGGGCCGCCCGACCTCTCGCTGGCGGCGGAGGCGGAAAAGGAAGAGGAGGAGGACGCGGCCGTGGCGGCGGCGCTGGGCTGCGCGCCGGGCACGGCGGCCGAGCTGCGCGCCGTCTGCAGGTGGGGAAGGCCGGCTGTGTGCAGGCCGGGATTGGCGGCTCCGGTGCGAGGGGGATGCCGGTGGCCTCGCTCGGCGCTGTTGCGGGGAGGCGGCTGGTGCTGTCCCCGGACGCCGCGGCGGTTCCTCCGGAAAAGCGGAAGGTGCTCGGGCAAAACCGCTTCAGAGCAGCCTCTTCCGGACCTGTGGCACGCGTTTGTTTCTATTTCCCGAGTAAATACAAAGTCATAGATTGTCAGAGGGCTGGAATCGACCTAGACGCCATATAGCCCCATGCCGTGTGCAGGGATGCATTCCGGTAGACCAGATAGCTTGGAGCTTCATCCTGCCTGGCCTTGAACACTGCCAGACTTCCAAGCATCCACAGCTTCTCTGGACAACCTCTACCAGTGCCTCACCCCCCTCACAGTAAAGAATTTCTTCCTAATACCCAGTCTAAAATTGCCTCTTTCTCACTTGTACTGAATACTCCTTCTCTTGTAGTACAGTTCCTTATGAAGAGTTGGTCACCAAAATCTCTGCCGGCCGAAAGTACCGTGAAGGCAGACCGTTTTTGTGGAAGGTCGTGCTCCAATTGTGGAAGCCTTGTTACATCCTGCGAATTTGAACAAACAGTTTGGCGCTTAAAGGCACATGGGTAAACATTTAGGAACGTGGTACTGGTTAAGTGCTTAAAGGTACCTGAACATCTTAATAGTTTCGGGAGACAGCAGTTGTACAATGAAACGTATACCTTATACAAAGAAATAAGCCAGGCATCTGGAACAGGTTGCCCAGAGAAGCTGTGGATGCTGAAACTGGTGAGCTCTTGGAGTTGCAGCACAGATGTGGTAGTTCCGCCTGGCGTGGTGTGTTTCACATCAGTACATCTTGGTTAGATTCAGTTTGCTGAGGGAACCTCAGAGATCCTCCAGTTCCATTCCTTTGCCGTGGGCAGGGGACACCTCCACTAAACCAGGTTGCTCAGAGCTCCATCCAGCCTGGTCTTGGAACACTTCCAGGGATGGGCATCCACGGCTTCTCTAGGCAACCTGTTCCAGTGCCTCAACAGCCTCACAGCAGAGAACTTCTTCCTAATACTAATCTAAGCCTACTCTTTTAGTTTGAATCCCTTAAAAACATCATTTAGAGTAGTTCAGGTAGCTGGCTGCATACAGTACCTGTTGAGTGTCTCTTGGTCTGTAGCCTCCACTGACTTGTTTTTCTCAGGGCTGGTGGTGAAGTCAGAGGTATGTAAATGATTTGTGGGTGTTGAGGCAGCAGCAAATCTACCACGTTGTGGCTGGAAGGCTGTCAGGTCGCGTGGATAGTGAGAATTGTCCTTCACCTGTAGAAAAGGTCTGATTTCGGGCAATAATTCCTGTAGAAAGCATCACAGTTAGTTATTTACCTGTAGTCTGTCAATAAGGAAGACATGCCAGAGTTCTGATCCTATCTGAATAACTTTGTGCTTCACCCGTTACATTTCTGGTGTCTAGCATAAATTTTTACCGTTACTAGATTTAGTAAAAATAGAGGATGATATTGGTTTAAAGAAAAAAAATAGTATTCTGAAGTGGCAGAAACTGTGACAATTACTCTGTAAGCTCTTCCAGTCTAGATGGTCCCTGATTGCTCCTGTGCTGTGCCTTATTCTCTGTGGCAACTCCGTTGCCTGAACCTGTCTTTGCTGTTTTCGTTTGAATTCCGAGGAGTTTTCCTGTGGTTTCTTTTTTTTTTCCCCCACATTCCTTCTGCTTTTTTTCTTCTGTTCTGCTTTCTTCAGTTTACACCTGCTGCATTTCACTTGCTGTCTGCATTTGCTGATGTTACAGAGCAATGCTGTCTGCTTGAGGCTGAGTGTATTGTGAACAGTGGTCGTTTGGGAAAGAGCAAAAAGACTGGTGATCTATGAAGGGGAGAGAACTGATCATCTGGCAGCCTTTTGTTGGCTTTGCAGGAGAATTAAGCTAAACCTGCCCATCCCGGTGTGGCCTTTCCCCTGTTCAGACTAGAAATCTCAATCTGTAATCTCCATGTGCTTTTGCTTTTAAATTAAATGGCCCTAGCCTTTTGAGTCTTTCCTTCACATTTGCCAACCTCAAATCACTACTTCTGATCACTGACCTGCCTTGAGCTGCTCATACTCCTGTCTTGAGGAGAGATGAGAACTCTGGGCTCCACCCAGATCTGTTCTATGATGTCCTGGGATGACATTTATTACTGGTGTAAATATGATTTTATAAGTGCTGAAATGAACACGTAATGGATATAAACACATATTTTTCTGACTCTACTTCTGAGGAAACTTCTGACAAATTAAGTAGGTTTTCTTGGGGTAGAAGAGAGATAGGAAGATGTGGAAACTCCTACATCTGTTTTTAAAATCATGTAGAATTAAAATAATCTTTCATGGATTCAGGATGGAGTTTTTCAATATCCATCATTTTTTTTTTTTAGAGTAGTTACATAGTGTACATTTAAGTACTCCTGACAACGTAGGTTCTTCTGGTGAGGAGAAATGGTATTGTGTTTAAATGCTATTTAACTCTTTGAGCACCCCAGTGCAGTGAGGTTATTGTGGGGTGTTTTTGTGGGTTTTTTTGTTTGGTTGGTTTTGTTTTGTTTTGGTTTTTTTTGTTGGTTTGTTTTTTGGGCTTTTGGTTTGTTTTTTTTAAACTTTTTGTTTGTTTTGTTGGGTTTTTTTGTTTATTTGTTGCTTCGTTTTTGTTGCTGTTTTGCTTGTTTTGGATTATTATTATTATTATTATTATTATTATTATTATTATTATTATTATTATTATTATTATTATTATTATTATTATTTTACTCTATTTTCTTCCTGTAATACATTTCTGCAAACAGAATGCAGGAAAAAATTTGTGTCTTCCCTCACTTGCATTTGACTCAGTAAGAATGCCTTGCATATTGCTCAAGTGGTATGCTGATAATCATTATAGAGATTGCTCGTGTTTTCATCAGATCTTAAACAGATGTAAAATTGTGTCTTTATCTGGAAGATTCCATCAGTAATTCTCTTAAATAACCAAGGTATCAAAAAAGTAAAATTCTAAGCTTTGTTCAAATGCCTCAGGAATCTGTAAGCAAAGAAGTTTACCTTGGTATTTGTGATTGGTGCTTGAGTGACTGAAGTCCTTGAATGTTGGAGATGCTGAGTTATGTTATTCTGTTTTGCCTTCTGTGTGATGTGCTTCTTGCATGTATAGGGCAGGCTAAGCCTCAAATCACTGTGGGTTTTAGGTAGGTCAAGAGAGGTGAGGCTTGCAGGTACCTCATTCAACTTCAGCCCTAATTCACCCTCTTGTTTTATTAGAAGGGGTAGTTCTAAATATCTCTTGGGATGTGTTATAAAGCTGCATTAAGCTAGTGTTAACGTCTTAACGTATTAGTATTTAGTGTCTTGTGGTATTAGTGTCTCAAAGGTGATGAAAGTACTACCTTTAAAATATGTGCAATATAAAGAGTATTATGAACACTGTAACTCCTTATAATAAAGTATCAGGCCAAATAATAAAATATCTTTGAATTTCTAAAAGAGAAAACTCGTTGTGCTACTAGAATACCTGGGAAAAGTAAGGTCACAGACTTTGAAAACTTCATTGGTAGATTGCTTCCAAGTCTACATTTCCAGAGAGTTCTCTTTAGCCTTTTTATTTCTGATCGCCTAAAAATATCTTTGTAGGGGACATAAGTTTATATAACACTTGGCATTTGACTTTTTTCAAGAGGCACTTTCAACTGTTGTTCCTCATTACTGTCGTACACTTCAGCTTAGTTTCCACTAAACAGCATGGGCAGTGTTTTCCCCTCTCTGTAGCTGTGTGCACTGAGTGAATTTGTCATGCATGCAGGGAATAGTCTCCGTGGCGACAGAGTAGGATCCCAAGCTTGCAGCAGTCAGGAGTGAGGTGTTCCTAGTGAAAACTCTGTATTGCACACACTTCTGTGTCTTAGGTGTCCGACACTGACTTAGCCTTAATTTCTGAAGGGATCAGCGTATAATTCCTGTTTGTAAAGCCTGGCTTCCTCAGGACAATGGACCGAGCATTGCTTACATGGTTCTGGCAGCAGTGGAGTTACACAGGGGGAGCTCTGGCATGGCCTGTGTGTACGGCCACACAGCAAAGCCTTTCCAGAATTCAGTGCATGTGATGCAATGACAAATGTAATTAACTATTAGACAGATTTTCAATACTAAAAAAAGTGCTCTGCTTTTCCTTTAGATATTGAGCGTTTCTGACTTTTCAGGAGTGAGAAGTGGCAGTACCAGTGCTTGCAAGGTTCCATGGAACTTGTCAGGGGTTCAATGTCAGTATCCCTTTACACTAGCTACCTTCCAGTCCTCACAAGGAAAAAGAGGAAGCAGTTTTAGTGTCAGTTATTTTACACGGTGTCTCTAAGTAGCAGCTTTTCCGAGGATATTAGTTTTTTCCCTGAAACAGACAGTTAATGGTCATGATGTGGATGGCACAGCCAGAGATCCCACCTAGGGCTATGGGAAGAAAGAAAAGCACAAATATTATTGGTGAGTTCTAACATATTGTTGGTGGTTTCTGTCACAGAAGGGAAATGGGAAACTGTCACCTTTGATGCAAGTGAAACTTCACAATGGTAGGTAATAAACATTTTCAGGTCCTGCATATAATTCCTGTGATGTTTAAAAAACTGAATACAAAGTAATTTCCTCAAAATAGTATATTTCTATGAATATTATACATATTCAAGTGACTTGGGCTCTTTGGTGTATAGGATCACTGATCCATGTGCCAGGAGACTTTGGATAAATAATTTGGTCACGTTGTCAGTTTTACAGAAAGGGTCAGTTGTGAGTTGATTTGTCTGTCAGGGGATGTCCTTTACTTGAATATGTGGTTGTTCATAACAGCGCTATGCTGCCTGGAGAACAGCCCCATCTAAAAGGTTGAACTGTGTTCTCCAAACTGCTGTTCTCCATCTTTCTGTTAGTTAGATTAATATTTCTCAGCTGTGTTTGAGTCTACATTTGATGCAGGATTAACTTGGTTGTCTCTGCCTCCACTTCCTCAAGGGAAATCTAAGGATAAAATCCATTCTGTTTCCAGGAGGTTGTGGCTCATTACTGCAAAGTTCCTTTTAAAATGCTGCTTCTGAGAGAATCCCATTTTCTCAGTAACTTAAAAAAAAGCTGTTTGAGATGAAAACTGTGAAACAGAAAGTTTAAAATTTTGTATGTTGCTGAATGGTAAGTAACTGAACAATAGTAAATTTATATTTACTGTCAATACCGAGTGACTTTACTGGCTCATCAGAACAAAGCCATCTGTCCACAATCAAAATTTTGTCTCTGACTTTTGCTTATTGTCAGCTGGCAACAGCTGATTCCAGATTTCTATTTCTCAATTACTTTGTATTCCTATGCAGTTCCACTCCAAAGGGTTATTCATTACTGTAGTGATATTGCTGACATGGGAAATGTTATAAGATTATAATGAAAAAGAATATAATGAAACCATAAATGTAATTGAGGATAAATGGTACAGTCCAAGAGGTTTTCCTGGACTTCACCAGTGGTAGTTTTGTCCCATAAGGAGATGGGTTTGCACAAGAGTTTGCTGGTATTCAAACTGCAGGTGGACTTAGGCACTGGGGTAATCCCTGCCTTTATATAGTCTGCAAAAGTGGAGAGACAAAAGCAATCAAGTTTGATTTAAAGCAGTTCTCTGTTTTAAATCTTTTTTTCCTCAGACTGTTTTTAAGCTGGATAAAATTTTATTGTGATTAATGCAAAATGCTTCTGGAAAGGACTGCAGGGGAAGGGATGTACATATGATGATTCCTCTGAATCTGGTATGCTGCAGTGCACAACCTGAAATGGGAACTAATAAATGGGACCAGGCGGTGAAACCACCTCCAGGTTCCTGCCTCCCTTACTTCTACACAGACTGTGAGAAATCACTGCCGTGTCCAAAGAGGATAGCTCTAGATTTAGATTAGATATCAAACAAAGTAAAAATTGTTTACTTTGTAGAGTGGTGAGGCACTGGAACAGGTTGCCCAGAGAATTTGTGGATGCTCCATTCCTGGAAGTGTTCTGATCTGCCCCTGAGCAGCCTGATCTGGTGAAAGGTGCCCCTGCCAATGGTGCTGGGGGTAGTGGAACAAGATGATCTTTTAAGGTCCCTTCCAGCCCAAACTGTTCTATGATTCTGTGATTCTATCTGTTATGTTTTTATTGTTCTAGCGTTGATATGTTAATGTCTTCTGAAAAAGAAGAGGACCCAGATGTTATTCCTGAAGATAGCAGTCTGCGCACTCTTCGGTATGCTGTTACAGTGGTCTCACAGTACCCTTGTTTGGGGTGGGGTGGGAAATCAGCACGGAAGTATGGCTGGCTGCTTGTTCCCTTTACAGGCACCGTACGGAAATACCGTAAGGACAGAAACACCAGCTTAAAATGGCATCACTGGTATGAGTCTTCTGAATTTTGCTTAGGAACTTTTTTATTAAGATATACAGAATATGCCTTCTTTCTTTTTGGAAATGGATTTCTGGACCTAGGTGCTTCTGAAGCAGTGCCTAAGTTTGGAGTGTTCAGGGGCCTTCTGATAATCATCTGTGTGAGGTTCCTGCAAAGAAACCTATCTCTTACCTCTAGTAAAACTCTCAGTCACTTTGTAACAGCCAGACTGTAAGTACTGATACTGTATCCAGATAACCTCTTTATCTGAGCCCACTCTGTTTTGTTGAGTTTTGGGTTGTTCATGGAATTTATTGATACATCTGGTGCATTTCAGAGGATAACCAATATATGTAAGGTTTCTATCAGCTGGCAAACTTGGCCAGTTCAGGCCTTTGCTGTACTTTACATAGCACTAATATAAAGAAATGTGTTTAGAAATGTGATCAGTGTTAAGCCTGATTGTTACTGAAAACCCTTGTGGAGGTCTGGAGGGTAAGTAAACTTATCCTGGATGTTAAGGATTGGGTGTTCATGTAGTGGTTAAATGCATGTATTTTAGTAAGTATTCTACTTATGGTACTCTTTCTTCTACGACTGATAATGAAGGTTTGTTTTTTCATTTTCTGAAGTGTCTATGCTGTGGGGCTGAGAAATAATTGTGGGTTGTTTCTTTCCTTGTGCTTTGCTTGAACATGAATTCAGTTTTTTTTTTAATGGAAAGAATTGTTGAAACAGTTTCTTTAAAAGTCACAAAGTGGTTTGTCCTAGGACAACCTCTTCAAACATTCTGCAGTTTTTTGTTGTGAGTGTAAATTACTCACAAACAACCTTTCATTTGCACATGAGGGGGAAAAAACCCACAAGCTGGCCTGTGCGTTCTCAGGTTTTATGAAAGTCAGGAGATGAGTATTTTAAGTTGGTCTGTCCCACTAAGACAGACGGGAATCCTGCTCTTTGAAAGCAGCTCTGTAGTAGCTTGTGTCATTTAAAAATATGAAATTCTTGAAATTCTAAGAGGAAATTATTGAATGAAATTTTGTCTTATGTTGCTACCCCTCAGAATTCGGAAGAAGGCCTTAGAGAGGAGAGAAGAAACAATTATTGTGGATCGGGCTTGCAGACAAGAAACTCTTACTTATGAGATGGTAAGTTGCCTGTCATCTTATAGGCTCTCAAGAGCCAAAATCCAACTTCTGGTTGCTTTTTTATTCACCTCTGTGAAATGTACACTGTAAATGTTTGCAGATACAAGTTCGCTGGTAATGATTAAAGATAAAGACGTTTTAGAGAAAAATAGGACAGGAAGTCTGCTCTTTACTGTCTGTTAGTACTGGACGTAGTTAAGGAGGAACTCCCATCTTGTCACCACTATATGACTGCTTTTATTAAGTGCTGTGAACTTACAGCTAGATATAGAGTAAGACAAAATGTGTAATGTTTTGCTCCTGGTGTCCAGTGTTGGAAACAGCTTCAGTATGTGAATGATTGTGAGCTAGTTTCAGTAGGGCTGAGAGAAGAAAACAGTAGCAGCACAGTAGTGGTAAATTCCTAATTCTGAGCTTTGTAAACCAAGTTTTTGAGCCATTTTAAACAGCCAGGAACCAAGAGTGTAGTCATCAGCCTCTGAAAAGCCTTATTGGAATTTTTTAACTGTGCTTAATAAGTTTGGGTTTTTTTAATGATTTCTGCTTAACCATTGAAGTCCTAAACAGCAAAACCTCATTTCATAAATGTTCATAGAACCATTAAGGTTAAAAGACCTTTAGGATCATTGAGCCCAGCCATTAACACTGTCAGATCCACCACTAAACTATGTCCCTAAGCCCCACATATACACATCCTTTGAACTCTTTCAGGGACAATGAAGTGATGGAGTCCATGGCTTTAGCAAGCCATGAACTGCTGTAAAAATTAGGGACATGAGTGTAGTGAGGAAAGAACCTCATGTGACTATTAGACTTGTTTTTCCTCTTGAGGTTTCCTGGTCTGTTGTGAGTTATCATGTTTCAGCTGTTCAGAGATCCAGGCACATTATGTAAACAACATGATGCAACTGCTCTGCTGGGCTCTTAGTCTGGGGAATATCTGAGAAAATATTAGCAACAGAAACCTTCATAAAGGGTTTCAATGAATACTGCTGTATGCAGTGAAAGAATGAGCACATGGTCATTTATTGCATTCTTTAAGCAAGCTGTGTCAGAGCTGTGATTCTGTGGCTGGGACCACGGATGCCTTTGTACAGGAGGAGAGCATGAGTTTGGAATGTGTCACATGAAGAAGGCAGATGAGAGGCAGAGACCACAAGTATCTCTTGAGTCTTACAGGAGTACAAGTTCCTGTTACTAAATCTGAGGAACACTGTGTGCTGGTGGGAGATGTTTGTGCAGGAACACCCTCTTGATTTACTGGAAAAGGAGAAAATGGCCGCAGAAAAGTACCTTCACAGCTGGGCTGTGTCTTAAATACAAATAAGAATTAAAATGGAGGGATCATTTGCTTCTTTTCTGAAACACGGTACTGTGTCAAGGGCAGTGCTGGGTTTTGGGTTTCGATTTTGGAGGAATTATGGCCTCCAGCTATGTCTAGCTTCCCTAATAAGAGGAACTGTTGCACTGACTGTAATTTTCATATATTTCATTCTGTGTATATTTTCTAGATTAGTGTTTCCCAAATTAAGGGTTGCAATCTCCCTTTACATATGAAAGCATTCAAAGAGCATTTCAAAGCATTAAGTGGTGAAAGTTGGTAGCAGCTGGGTTCCATGAGGGCAGAATGACAGCAGCCTCTAACTCCTTTATGTGGGGCCTCTCAATAGCCAAGGAGCAGCCAGCTGTCTTGCAACAAAACTGAGAAATGAAGGAACATGCTTGCAGTTTCCTCCACCTTGGAGGAAATAGGCTGTTTTCAATTCAGAAGGCTACATAGTCAAAAATGAATTAACGTTCCTCAGCATTTCTCAGACTATTGCCCAGTGTTTATTATGTGTATATATGGTTGCCAGTATAATATATATATGTGTGTGTGTATGTTTTTCCAGGAGTCACATGCAACTGGAAAGAGACCAGATGATCCAACAGATCTAGTTGAGGAGGGAGAACTACTTTTAACTCTGAACATCTTTTATCCTGTTATATTTCAGAAGGTTGGTATGAACTTCTCTGGGTTGTATTCTGATTCTTTCCTATTCAGATAATATCTTGCTCTCCCAAGCAATTAAAACCAGTGAATATGCTGATGACATGTGGTAAACTCTTCAACTCTGATAATTTCTTAAGGCTTTTTCAGAATCTGGCTTTCATTTGATTAGTGGTTTACATAACAAAACTTTTACAATAATTACGCAGTAGTTAATTTACTTTACAGAAAGCTCAAAACTTGAAAATAAATACATGAAAACAAAGTACTTTTTCTTGATTTGGGATAAGTGAGCTCAGACTTTCTGTCTTTTCTGCACTTACTGATGGACAATGTAACATTTGAGTTCCTGAATAAAACTATTAAATATTTGTCTTAGGAGAGGCTGTGGCAGGATGCTGTTCAGAGAAGTGATGTGCCAGATGCTGCCAGTAATGACCTTAAGCTGTCAAATGAAGAGCAGTGCTGATGCTGACAAGTTATAATTTATTTGGAGTTTGTATTCTGTGTTCTTTGTAGCATAAAGATCACAAACCCTACCAAACAGTCCTTGTATTGGGCAGCCAGAGGCTCACTGAGCTGAGAGACTCGATTTCCTGTGTCAGTGACCTCCAGATAGGTGGTGAGTTCAGCAGTCAGCCAGATCAAGCACCAGAGCACATCAGCAAGGTAAAACTTTCTATGTGGAACCCTCTACATGTATAAGAGTCTTGAAAACATAGAATGGGAGGCAGAGTTTTGTTTCGCTGTTTTTTCTTCAGCACTAAATTCAGCTGCATTGGTTCTGCTAGTTGTTTGCACTGCAAGTCCATACTTCATAGCAGCATTACCAAGGTGATCTGTTTTGTGCGATATCAAGAAAAACGTCATTATTGCTACTGCTAGGAAATAGAAACACAAGCAGTGAGTTTTGCATAGATATATTCCTGTGAACTAATTTTATTTTGAGCTGTATTCTGAAACAGCAGAGGTAATAACTTAATCCCACTAATAATAATAAGCTAGACCATCCCACTGTGCTTTGTTGTTTGCAACTGGATGTTAATCAAATGCAGGGATGAAGATTATTCTTCTCTTCCAAAGTTGCTACGTATTCTCTGGATATGAGCAAAACAAGTTAGTCATCTAGTTGACAATACTGAAATTGAATCATTTTGATTATACATCGTGTGCCATGTAATAATATGTTGTATCATAGAATGGTTGACATTGAAAGGGACTTGTGGAGGTCATCTGGTCTGCTCCCTCTGCTCAAGCAAGGCCACCTACAGGCGGCTGTTCATGACCATGTCCCGATGTTTTTTGCATATCTACAAGGATGGAGGTTGCAAAACCTCCTTGGACAACCTCTGTCAGTGTTGAGTCACCTGTATCAGTAAAGAAGTGTTTCTTGAGGTTCAGGAGGAGCTGCATGTGTTTCAATTTGTGCTTATTGACTATAATCCTGTCACTTGAACTGCTAAAATGAGCCTGGCTCCATCCTCTTTGCACCCTCCCTAGAGGTATCATGTATGTTAATGGGATTCCCCTACCTGAGCTTTCCCTTCAGAATTCTAACTCAGCTCTCTTAGCCACTGCTTTTAGGAGAGATGCTACAGTCCCATCATCTTCATGGCCCCTGTGGGACTCTTTCTCCAGTATGTCCATGTCTCTCTTATACTGAGCAGCCAAGAACTGAAGACAGGCCTTTAGGTATGGCCTCAGTAGTGCTGAGGAGAACTGAAGGATCGCCTCCCTTGACCTGCTGGTGGTATTTTATCTAATGCAGCAGAGGATCCCATCTGCTCCATTGGCTGTCTTTTTTGCAGGACACATTGTTGTCTTATGTTCAATTTGGGATCTACCCAGGTTCCCTGAGTCCTATTTGCCTACCTGCTCTCCAGCTGAGTGGTCCTCAGCATACAGTCAAACATCAGCTTGTTTATCCCCAGGGCCAAGACCTTGCACTTCTCCTTGCTCAACCTCACCAAATTCTTGTTGGCCCATTTCTCTGGGCTATTAAGATCCCTTTGGCTGGCAACAGGATCATCTGGTGTATCAGCCACTCCTTCCTGTTTTGGGCCAGGAGCAGAGAGGGTAACACTAATGGATAGAAGGGAATCAAAGAGTCTGAATGTAAAACACATTCCTACTACTGTGTCTTCATGCAGGTCATCTGGGAAGTCCTGTCTTTGGAAAAGCTGCATCTGCTTTTCCTGTGTTTTGGCAACCTAGAGTTAATAGCTCAAAGAGACCTCTGGGCATAAATAAGCATCCCCAGACTGGTCTGATGATGGAGAGTGCCTGGTTGTCCATGGTGTTCCCATTTAGAATAAATAGGAATAATCTTTACTGAGTCCTTGAAGGGTTGCTGAGGAAGAAAAAGAGGCTCAAGGGAGACAAGGTCATTCTCTACAACTATCTGAAGGGAGGGTGAGGATGGTATAGCCAGGTAAGGGGTCAGTAACAAGAGACAGGATGAGAGGAAATGGACTCAAATTGCACCAAAGAAGGTTTAGATTGATTATTAGGAATGCAAGGGTGGTCAGACATTGGAACAGGCTACTCAGGGTAGTGGTGGAATCATCAGCCATGAAAGTGTTCAAAAATGTGTGGGTGTGGCACTTGGGATATAGCTCAGTGGTGAACATGGCAGTGCTGGGTTAATGGTTGGGCTTGATGATATCAGAGGTTTTTTACAATCTTGATGATTCTACAGTTCTATTCCAACCACTTCCTGGGACCTCAGCATACATAGTGGCTGCTTTGGAAGACAAATGCTTTCACCATGAATGCCCCCTTCCTCTTTTCCTCCAGCTCTTATTGCTGAGTGCAGCATCATATGATGTCATATGGTGTGGGATGTCCTTTGGGTCAGTTTGGGCTGTAGCTGTCCCAGCTACATTCCCTCCCAGCCTCTCACCCAGCCCCAGCCCACAGGTCTTGGGGAGACTTGGAGAGACAGCCTTGAAGCTGTGCAAGCACCGCTCAGCAGTAGCCAGAACACTGGTGTATTATCGATTCTCCTTTACCAAAAATGCAGAGCATGCACAGGGGCTGCTATGAGGAAAGTTAACTCCATACACATTAACTCTCTGTGCATTTGATCAGAGCACAAAGTACTTCTTACTGAGGTGACAGAGAATTATTGAAGTCTTGTCAGCTGCACACATCCGTGTGCATATGCTCACATACACAGCTACACATGAGAGCTCTTCCTGGTCACATCTGTATAAACAAGTCAGACAGGCAATCCTGGAAGTTCCAATTGCCTCACTTCTAGGGTCTCACAAGAAAATCTATCATCCTTCAAAATTCTTCCTTAATTACAAAGTTTGTCACATGTAGACAGTCCATTTGTAACATTCTCTTCCATCAAAGATCATTAACAGTTTATAGCACTCATACCAGCAGTGCAAGAGTCAGCAGATGCCAAATCAACTCCAGAAGCAGAGCTAAACATTAACTTGCCATCACTATGTTCTCTAAACTATATTTCTGAGTGCCACATTTGCACAGCTTTTCAACATTCCCAAGAATGGTGATTTCACCACTTCCCTGAGCAGCTTATTCCAATCTTATTCCATGACCATCACCTGCTCATGGGAAGTAGGGAATAAATCACTTTTTATTTTTGCTTTGCTTCTGTATGCAACCTTTGTTTTTTCTCATTTTCTGCCTTTCTTTGAACCCATGAGCTTTCTTGTCTTACTTTGTTTCCCCAGTCCTGTTAAGAAAGAGGAGTTAGGGCAGGTAGATAGGTATCTGGTAGCCACCCAAAGTAAACACACTGCATCTTGTTAATTTTTTAAAATATTGTTCTTTTTTTAAAGTCAGTGCCTTGCAATTACTGAGTTTGTGCAGTGATGCCTGTGTTCTTGTTCTGTGTTTTTGTAGAAGTCCGTAACTTCTGTGATGGGGACTGAAATAAGAGCATTAAAGTAACCTGTAATGACTTGAGAACAGTATCAGCAGAGTAGCTGCATAGTTGGCAATCAAATGAGCCTAGTTTGTCACACCAGTGTCTACAATCAAAGCAGAACTATTTCTTAGACACCTGTAGAATGAGCTCTCTTAATATAATTTAGATAAGGTGTTTATTCTCTCATAGCACTAATGGAGACTTCTCTCTCTGTCTCTCAGGATCTCTACAAATCTGCCTTCTTCTATTTTGAAGGCATCTTTTATAATGATAAAAGATACCCAGAGTGCAGAGATCTGAGCAGGTATGATATTTGTAGATGTTGACTAAGGAAAACCTTAAGGAACATAAAATTTGTTTTGTTTTGTTTATGACTTGTGGTGTTACAGATACTGGATTGTCTAGAGTATTAAGCTGGAATGGACTTTTCCTGCTGTTTTTTCATGATGAATTGGTTTTTACAGAGAAGTAAAACTTAACTTTACTTGCTCTACTTATTCCTTCCATTCGCTTCCCTTTTGAAAAGAGTATGAATCCATTTTTTAACCTGCAAATGCAGTTTTGCTCTGTTGAGATGGGATTTCTGTGTAAAGTGACAAGTGGCATTTTGTACTGGTTTTTTAAGTACCATCCCTACTTGTGATGGGAATCAAAAGACTTGCCTGTGTGGTAGAAGATGTATCAGAAAGTCAACAAGCTCAGCTGTGTGGCAGTGGTTATCCTGCTCAGTCTTGAAAATATGCTGAATGCCTTAATTGTAAAGTTAACATGAGGTCTGTGTGACTGATGAGAAGAGAAATTTGGTATTTTAAGGAAGCATGGTATTGCTGATAACGGCAGTGAGATTTAGGAGATCAAAATGTTTAAAATGGTTGGTGTGGAAGAGCTGACTCTGTTGGACCCTGTTGTTGTGCCAGACTTTGTATGTGACTTCAGGGAAATCAGTATTTTACTTCTTGTCTTTCTGTCTGTGGACAGCAATGGTCTTCACAGAAGGGCTTGTCGTAGCTTGCAGTTAGATGCCTTGCGTGTAGAAGTGTGCTGAAAAGCCAAAAAGAAATTTTCAGTAGCCAGTGCCCTTCCACTGCTAAATTTTGGAAATGTAACTGCACTTGTCAGCTTTGTGTTTCTCCTTGATAAAAATGAAATTTAAAAAGAAAGCTTTTTAATACTTTAAAATGAAGTCATTGACCAAGGGGGCAAAATAGCCTGCTAGTAACTTGAATTATTGGACTACTTAAGAAGTATTGTACTGCAAACAGTCTGACCTGGATGGGTGCCATCAGGAACATACACTGACTAAAACTCCTCAGGAAGCTGACTGGTGAGGACTGAAAGGCATATGTTCCATAAGAGCAGTGGACAGTTCTATGGTGTTGTAGTATTGCTGTGAAATCACCTTAAATTGCTACCAGATCTTGTGAACTGTTTTGATTTCCATCATTTAACCATGTCTCAGTGAAGAATTTTGCATGTCCCCAAGGTATCTTTTTCTCTGTATTCACCGTTCATAGCTTTGCTATGCTGATGGCCTTTCTGTTTTCAGAGCAATTATAGAATGGTCAGAATCTCATGACAGAGGCTATGAAAATCTTCAGTCTGTTAAGATGGAGGACTATGTATTTAATGATTTATCCCTCAAAATTGGCTTTCCATACCTTTACTGTCACCAAGGGAACTGTGAACACATCATTATAATCACAGATATAAGGTAAGTAACTATTCTTTGGGAGTCCTTGGGCAAATGAAAGTAAGCCTTCTCTGGACAAACTTCAGACATTAGATGCTGAATGTTTGTTAGACTAACTTATTCACTGTAAAATTATTCTGCTGCCTTCTGCAGATCTTAAATTTTTCTTCCATATACATAGGAGTATCTCTGAAAGAAATAGAGTAATCTTCCTTGTTTTTTTCTTTTTAATTTGCATACAAAGACTGCTTTGAATTAGTGTGCTATGACTGCTGTGTAACAGGAATGGCAACCACAGTGTCAGGATCTTTCCATGTAGAGCCAATGTGTGGCAGATTTACATCCTGATTCTGGAGCACCAGGGGGCAGAATGTTGTAGGCTGTGGCTGAACTCAACAGTTAGTTTGAACTTGAAGCTAAGGGGCAGGAACTGAAAAGATAATAGAGGAATGGAAATAGTGGGCTGAGATGGATAGGCCAGGAAGAGAAGTGATGTGATAGTGACCGTGAGGTGACAGCCACATCAACACCAAAACCATTGCGTAGACGTCGCTCAGTGCATAACTAGAGAGAGCATTCCTGTGGTTGTCTGCAGTGGGTCATTTTCTGTTCCCAGGAGCCTAATGTATCAGTGTTGATAATACATGGTGCTTTCCAAAAGGAGCATAACCCAGAGAAAAGCATAGATGTTGCACATAAGTGATCTGAAGATTCACCTGACAATAGTGTGCTGGTCTGTATAGGACATAAAAGCTTAAAAAAGACCACAGAAGGGAGATGGTCTGAAGACTTCTGTGTTACTGTACAAACTGAATTTACTTGTGACCATAAAATCCACAGATGATGCAACTAGCAGTCTGTCTCCGGATCTTCATCTGTGTTAAGAAATGTTAAGCAGAAGTCTAGTCAGAGTTTACATGGGAATATAAATCATACCCTATCTTCAATGTCCATGCTTATGTTCAGATAAATTTCAGTATGGCAACATCTTTATTGTATGTGTTATATTTATTTATTTCCCTCAAGGCTTATTCATCATGATGACTGTCTGGATAGGAATCTATATCCCTTGCTGGTCAAGAAACATTGGCTATGTACCAGAAAATGTTTTGTATGCAAGATGTATACAGCAAGGTATGCTACATTCTTGATGCTGTTGTTATCTTAATTCTTTCTAGGTGCTGCTGCTAACTTTAAAAAAATAGTAAAAATAGTAAAAAATAGTAAAAATCAAAGCTCTGTATGTGTTTTGTAATAAGAATAATCTTCACTCTTCAAGCAGCTGACCTCTGTCTAACCAGGAAAAGGCTTCCTGCAAGTAGTGTTCATTTGGAATTGATTCAGGAGTTTCAAAAGAACTAAATGAGTAAGAGATTAATTATTTGGCTCATGCTCTTTTCCATATCTAGAGCTTGACTATCTTATCAATTACTTCTGAAAATCCTGCTTTTGGGGGAAAATACTGCATTTTCCTCCTTTGCAAGATATGTGTTTTAAAACAATTTACCAAAAATCATACAGTGCTTTTGTTTAATCTGGCATCTATGCAAATATAGATCTGTCCAACTCTAATATAATAAAATCTAGAGATTTTTAAAAGGCATTTAACTTGCCCCACAGGAAACTCCTAACCTCTACCTGGAGCCTGTGTGCTCCGCAGCTGTTCTTGAAGAAACTCTTTGTGATTTTCTTCCCTAAAAGAGCAGAATATGAATTTGGTGCTCTTTATACACTTAATGATGCTAATTTAGGTACAAGAAGGCTTTCAATAAACAGTAGAAATTTCTCTAAAGACTAGGCTAGGCTCCCTGATTTTATAGATCTGAATGATTTATTTGTAAAAACACTGTTTGTCTTTTTTTTGTCTTTAGGACAGCTTATGTTCTCAGCCTCTGTTTGACACAGCAACTGTGTCTTCATTGTCTTGCTTGTTTGGCCTTAGACTTCTCTGGAATCAGGCAAAGAGCCAACCCCTTGAGATGGTAGTCCATCCTTGTGTTCCTAACAGAGCCCTGAGGATGCCTTCACAATATAATCTGTGAGGCATTTGGCCATAAGGGGAGGTGGAGCCAAAGGGTCAATATGGGGGAAGGATGGGATGGGGAGGGCATTACCAGAGGTGATGTAAATGCATTAAATTAAAACCAGGATTAAGCACTAAGCTTAAGTGGGGACATGCTAAACCATAGACAGCAGAGCTGCTTTGGCTGGCTGTCCAGTATGTTCTAATTTGTGCAGATAGCATCTGTAATCACCAGAGGCCTTCAGCTGTTGTGGCCTCTTGAGTGCTATCATAAATTAATTACTCAGTGACATGGCAGGCCCTCCTTATACGTGTTAACTTGTGTTCATGTTAACTTCAGTGCTTGCTGGAGTGTGCTGCAATCCTGCCTTTTCTTGTCTGCATCATTTGAGTCCTGCTTCTAGACTCCTAAATGGTTTTGATTGCTCAGAAGAGCTTGGGTCGGTACACATCTGCTCCATTTCACAGTTTCTTGCATTAAGAAAAAAAAGATTTATCTTTTATGATTTAGATGGCCAAAGGGTGGACAGAAGATTCCTGTTTTTTTTTTTTTTTTGAATGCACTGTACCAGCAGCACAGGTTTGAGGAGTTTCTCAGGAAGTGCTGCTGGAGCTGCTGGGGTTGACATGGAATGAGTGTGGAGTTTGGAAATGAGCTGCATGCGTGGGATAGGAGATATGCAATATAGGTAGAACCTTGTGTATATAAAATTATTACTGATGTTTGTTGCTGCCATCCCCAGTCCTGAGTAAAATGTTGAGATGTTTGCCTCAAGTGCGTTTCACTCATAAGAAAACACTTGTATTTTGTAACCTGCAGGTGGGTAACCAACAGAGACAGTCTGGCACCAGAGGATCCTTGTTTCTTCTGTGATGTTTGTTTTCGGATGCTCCATTATGATGCAGAAGGCAATAAACTGGGGGAGTTTCTTGCATATCCTTATGTTGATCCTGGGATTTTCAACTGAAACTGACATGTGCCAGGATTAATTCAGTGAATGACATTGTTGAATCTGTTGCTCTGGCTGTTAAAACCACTGGACAGCTTGGGGTTTGAGCATATTGCTGGGTTTCAGGTTAGGCATGTAATCCTCTCCTGTGAGCTGGAAGGAGCCCTTTGCACTTGAAGACTATCTGGTGTGTTTTTCTGAGTAAGTAATTAAGTATGATTGTACAGATAATTTGGCATGCAAAAATGTAATACACTTCCAGTAGTTTGGATGCTCTAGACTATAAAATGCGGGTGTTTGAGAATCCCTGGCAAAAGAAACCATGACTTTAGGAAGCTCTGCTTATCCAAGGCTCTGTAAAGCTCTGTGGATGAGAACGTGGTCTGTATATATCTTACCTTGAAAACTCTGGCAATTGCCATATTTGAACAAGGATGGATGGCACTGAATTTGTAGGGAGGAGAATGCTTTCTGAGAGAGAAGCTCAGAATGCTGGTTAAACTCTTGGGTCTTTCCTACAAATGAAAGTTTGCATCTGAAGGCCTTTGCTGTCCCTGGTTTCTCACTCTGAGGACTGATTCTGTAGAATGGAAATAGCATTTCACCATTACTGAATTGTAGCCTGCCTTTTAAATAATTTTGCCAACTGTTTACAGTGTATGCAGTGTTCATTGTGCACCTTTTTATTCAGTATCATTCTGTTATTGTAATGTAATGCCTTTTTAAATTAAAATGTGGCAAATTTGTAGTTCCTACAAGTCTCTAACTTTGTTAAGACAGGATATTCTTATTTTTAAAGTCTTCTGGAATTAAGAGTATGTTAGTGGCAATCTTTGTTTTAGGAAAGTTAGAGCTAACTGCTTTTCTTTTGAAAACTTCAGCTAATTCAGCCTCCTCTGACAATCCACATACGGAAAAGTGACAAACTGAATCCTATTGAAGTCCTGTAGTTGCAGATTCTGCCAGTGCTGACTTGATTATCTTAGATGTCTTGAAACAAAGGTATCTGAAGCACTTGCAGGACTCCATTGATCACTCCCATATCTTACTGCTTTCTAGTGGTGTATTAAGTCATTTGAATATAAATCTCTGCTTTTTTTAGGAACAACCAAAAAAAAGTGGGTTTTTTTTTTCCTGTTTTGTAAACCAGCCAGCTGTGGGCCTGTGTATTTCAATGAACCAACCACTTGTAAAAGGTGGTGATAGATCTCTTATCCTTCAGGAATCTGCCGAAAATGGAATGCCCTGCCCATCACAACTGTGACAAGTCCAACTGCTGGGGCTGGGCTGCTTTGGAGTGCTGCAGCAGCTGCTTTAAAGGTCCTCTACTATACAGCTCTGGTTGCAGCTTCAGCATTTGCCTCACAAGTTGCTACTCCTCATCTTTCCCCTGTCTCCTCCTCTTTCAGCTGTCTCCCATAAATACACAGGCTTCCCGATCCTCTTCAGTATTGGATTGGGGATCATATAGAGAGTTAGCTTGAGCAGCAATCAGTAGTTTTTTTGTGGGGGCATTTTTTTTCCTTCTTTAGCCGTAAAGAGAAGGGAGTGGCAAAATATGAGTTTACGCTTTCATTAAATTAATTTACCTCAAATATGCTCTCACACAACCCATTTTTCTTCTTAATTAAAAGTTAAGATCAAATATATTTCAAACTTGGTGTCCCTCCAGATTAAGAAATTTTAGTGGGTCATTCCCATACTTCCAGTAAGGCAGAGAGAAGCTAGCCACAGTCTGGGTGTGGGAGTTGAGAGCATTCAGTGCTTAACTACAGAACAGAGAAGAATCGTATTAGAAGCTTGCTGTTCGTATGACGTGGTCCTCTTTCATATTCAGTGATGCATCTTGAATGACAAATGGAACAAAGCAGTTAGACTAAGTCATAGGTTCTAAAGATCCCAGAAGCTGTCACAGGACAACTCAGTCTGGTATAGATTTGATAAGTCTTTCTGAATGAGTCCTCTGAGTGAAATCCAGCATTGCATACAATGCCCATTTGTAGCTAAATTCTATGACACCAGCTGGATATTTGTTTTAGCAACTTATTAAATGCTGTGAGTGAGTGTGTTGGTGATGAAAATGTCCAAGCAGGTTTGTTACTTCATGATAAAAAATCTTTTTAATAATCTCTTGTCTGTGTGTTGCTAGTTGAATCTCAAAAACATTAACCTGAATCTCTGGTTGGTTTTTGGATTTGATTTTTTTTTTATTAAACACTCAATGATTAGACAGTAGGATCCTTTACAAGTTATTTCAAACTTCCCAAATGTCTTGCAGATTCTCTTCCTAATGAAAGTTTATGCCTTGCTGACAAGGTGATACAGAACACTGTAGCCTGTATTGAGGAAGAGGAGAGGTCCCTCTGATTTTATGCTAATACGAAGTTCCAAAGCAAAACGTAATTCATATAAACAGTGCTATAGCATTTCCCAGTGCTATCCAGGCACTTGTAGCGTTTCCACAAGAGTCCTCTATGTGCTTGAATGATGAACAACTCTACAGGGCTTGACCATCAGATAAGCAGCATTCTCATTTAGCTCACAAATAGAAGTTAGTCACTATATGCTGGATTTTGCAGATTTCCACATTCCAGCTAGTCATAAGATGTACTTTATTCAAACCTCAAGAAACTCAAACAATATTTTAAGCTGTAGTAAACTCCAGTCTTGAAGGAGGGATGCTATTATTGAAGTTAACTTTGCTTTAAATTTTGTGCATAGCTGTGTTTTCTTTCTTAAGAAACAAACAGCCTTATTCCTTGTGAGACTTTAAGTGACTGCCCAGTTAGTCTTATCTCTTATGTTTGTATCTTTCAAGAGACAGTTTAGGGCTATTCAGGCATCTTTGAATGTGAGATGACCCATTCTATAATTATGTCAGACTTTGTGAATTTAGGTTATTTCTGGTTTGTAAATGGGCAGTAAATTTAGGCAGCAAAAGCCCAAGCAGCTGTATGGACAGAGTGATTGCATCCCACAATCAGGACCTTCATCTCTGCATCCAATCTCAGTTAACTCTGAAGCAGTGGCAAGGTGCTCCATTATTACTGAAACAGTTGTGACAGATGAATTAGCTTATCAATACTTATGTGAAAACTAGGTGGCTTTGGCAATTCAGCATCCTTGTCAAATGTACAGTACCTTTTTTTTTTTTTTGGTATAAGGTTTGGTACAAAGGGATGGTAAAAAATGAGAAATGCTTTATACAAGGATTTCCAGTAACATCTTTACAGAAGTACTTTCAAGGATAAAAGTGGAAGTTGTTTGAGTTTCTTGAGGTTAAGTACATCTTATGACTAGCTGGAATGTGGAAATCCACAAAATCCAGCATATAGTGACTAACCTCTATTTGTAAGCTAAATGAGAGTGCTGCTTATCTGATGGTCAAACTGTACAGCTATGTCAGTCATTCCTCTTAACATCAGTCTGTTGTGAAGTGCTAGAGATTGCCAGAAATCACAGTCTGTGGAGGCCAGTCACTGTGGCCATCTGCCAAAGACAGCTGCATACTGCAGCTGCCATGGTGATTGAACTTGCAGGTTTAACTTCAGGTATTATCTTCAAGATCTGAAACGCAGGAGTGAGCAACCTCAAAATGTGAGAAGCCAACCTGGCAAAGCAGGAGGCCAGGTTAGGTGAGTAGTGATATTCTTTCTGAGTCTAGGCAGACCAAGAAGGTGTGTGCTTGGTGAAGCAAGGACAGGGGACGTGCATGCGAGGAATACGGAGATGGTGCTCCCTGCTGTAGAAGAACATTAATGTGGTCAAAGCTCAACTGGGGGTTGAAGCTTCCAGAACTGTGGGCACAATGAAAAGAGGGTTTTTTAATATGTCAATAGCAAAAGGCAGTGCAGAAAAAACATTAGCCCTCACCTACAGGTTGAGGATGGTCACCTCACCATCTAGCTTTCTTTGTCTCTCTTCAGCATGGGTTATGGGGCATGGAGGTCCCAGTGTCCTGAGCTGGAGAACCGTGACTGTGAGAATGATCAGCTCCTACTGGACCCTGGACTTGTGCAGGATCCCTTTTAAGTGTTTGGGGCTTGATGGGATTCATTCAAGAGTACTCAGAAGAGCTGTCTGATGTCACTGCAAGGTCTCTCAATGATATTTGAATGACTTGGGGAGTTTGGAGGGATTCCAGTCAACTGAAATCTGGCTAACATTGTTCCAGTTTTCAAAAATGGCAAGAAGGATGACCCTGAAAACTACTGACCTGTCAGTCTCATTTCTGTGACTGGTAAAATTTTGGAGAAGATTATTCTGTGAGTTCCTGAAAACACCTCAAGGACAATGCAGGTTTCAGTCAAAACCAGCACCGCTTCATGACAGGAAAGTCCTGCTTATGAAAGAAAACTTCCTTTTATGACAAGGTAACACACCTAGATAAACAAGGGGAACCAGAATATGTTATCTTTTAGGATTTCAGTAAAGCTTTCAATACTTCAGCAGTGTCCTCCGGGAGAAACATGTCCTGTGCACAACACAATAAATGACTCCTGAAATGGGTGAGCAACTGGCTCATGGGTTGGGCACAGAGGATTTCAGTGAATGGGGTAACAGCAGACTGGTGACCTGTCACTGTTGGGGTTCCAAATGGCTCCACCTTTGGCTCTGTGCTCTTCATCCTCTTTATTAACAACCTGGATGCAGGACTTGAAGGGATACTGAGTAAGTTTGCCAATGGTATTTGTAGGAGCGTCGGGGGGTAGGACAGTTGGGACAGACAGAGATAAGACATCTCTGAAGCCAGGTCGTGGAACTTGCAGTTTATTGCAAAGGGCCTGGGTGCAGGGCCCTGCTGGGAGCTGCCAGCTGCAGCTCGGAGCAGGCCCAAGAGAAGAGAAGGATAGAGAGGATGAGAGGGTAAGAGAGTAAAAAAGGCAAGAAACCGAGGTTTCTGTTACAATCAATCTTCTGTGTTGAATATTCTAATTCTCACTAACCAATCTAGTACAATATACAAATCTTATAGCATTTAAATACGCCTATAAGAATCACTACATTATTATACTGTGTTATATTTTAAACCCTAAAAACTACTCTTTGAACTCCTTCTGCTAAGCTGGTAGGGTCTGCTCTGACCCTTGGACCTGTCTGCAAGCAGAGGGTCTTATTTCATCCAAAGGGGATTACCTTCAGCTGGCCACACCATTGTTTTCCAGTTGTTCAGTAGCTAAGGTATCTCAAAGCTTGCTTTCATTTCAATCTCACTTATAGTTTCTATATTCTCAAAATCTTTTGCCAGACAATCATATTTATAAAGTTTTCCTGTTTCATCTTCCCCAGCAGGTATTAAACTGGGAGAAGCTGTTGACTCCCTCAAGGGCAGGGCAGCCCTGCAGAGAGACCTTCATAAAGTAGGGACGGCTGGGCAATCACCAACCATATGAAGTTCAACAAGGGAAATGAGATGCACGAAGGATGGGGCAACCTGGATGTATGGACAGACTGGGAATGAGATGCTGGAAAGCAGGGCCATGGAAAGGGACCTGCGGGTCCTGGTTGATGGCAAGTTGAACATGGGTAGGCAGTGCCCTGGCAGCCAGGAGGGCCAACCCTGTCCTGGGAGGCATCAGCCAGCCAGGCAAGGGAGGGGATTGTCCTGCTCTGCGCTGAGCTGGGGCAGCCTCACCTCAAGTGCTGGGAGCTGGTTTGGATGCCACAATATAAGACATGGAACTGTTAGAGAGTGCCCAAAGTAAGGCAGTGAGGATTGGTAAAGAGCCTTGAGGAGTGGCTGAGTTCATTTGGTCTGTTCAGCCTGGTGGAGACTCAAGCAAGATGTCACCATAATCTACAACTAATTCACGAGGGGAAGAGGAGGGGGAGGCAGCACAGATCTCTTCTCTGTGATCAGTGGTAGGACCCAAGGGAGTGGCCTGAAGCTGTCTCAGGGGAGGTTTAGGTTGGATATTCAGAAAAGTTTCTTCCCCCCAGAGGATGGTTGGGCACTGGAACAGCTCCCCTGGGAAGTGATCACAGCAGCAGCCTGACAGAGTTCAAGAAGTGTTTGGGCAATGCTGTCAGGCACATGGTGTGACTCTTGGGGTGTCCTGTGCAGGGCCAGGAGTTAGGACATTGATGATCCTTGTGGGTGCCCTTCAACTCAGCATGTTCTATGTGTATTCTCAGGATTTTCAAACTCTAATTTCTAACCTGGCTGTACCTCTGTCAAATACTACAAACAAGTTGTTACAGTATTGGGCAAAGTCTGTGTTTCAAGAAACATGCTTCAGAGGGGTTTGTACCTGATCTATTCCCTTTCATGCCTCCAGGAGTTAAAACATTTTACCAGTGTTTTTGTTAAAATTCTATAGAGGTGCCCAAGTGTTTCTCTTAAAATTCTAAAATTCTATAGAGGTTCCCAAATTAATGCCAAAGCTGTAAAATCAAAATAGCACTAAAACCAGACTCATGTTTTTCCTATAAATGGTTCTTTCTATACAATGATGTCTTAATCATTTTGAAATTCTTTAATTCCATAAATTGTTCAAGACAGCGTTTTCCAACCATTCTGCATCAACAGGTTCTGTTGTGAGAACATCACACTTTTCAGTATACTTACTATAACAAAAGCAAACCATAAAAGTCACATTGCAGTAAATTGGCACAAGGCATTTTGCAAGAACAGAACTAAACTTATTTAAAAAAACAAAGAAGTATACTCATACATTAACATTGTAACAGCTATAAAAATGCGGCTTTCAACTCCTACAAAACACAGTGAAAAGACATCCCCAACAAGAGTTGAAAAACTGCACAGAGGTAAGTATCATAGGAAGAGAGGTTTTATACAAATGAAGCAACTGGAGAGTTAGAAGTATTTACACTTTTTCTTGCTATTAACTAGACAAACACATAGTAGTAAGTTAAAAATATACTACAACTCTAAGTCCTGTAACATGTAAGCATTTTCTAAGTGGGACTTCCATCTTTTGAAATGTGTTACCTGTTAATACTGGATACAACTATTGGCAAAAGTGTTTAAATACTTTAAAACCAAGCTTAAAGGGACTTTTATTCCACAAAATTTAACTTCAAAATACTATGCTTATAAAATTATTTAGAATTTCAGCAGTCTATAGATTTCAAACGCAAAACTTAACAATCCTCTTTAATTTGTAATTTAAAAAACCAAACAAGAAAACTTCAGTGATGTCATTTGTTTTCAAAGGCAGAATCATCTGCTGGCTTTTCAAGCTCTCTCTCTTCACCACATGTCCTAAAAACAAAATAAAGCAATGTTATTGATCACATACAAAAGCAGCAAGCAAGGCTTATTCCAGGTGCTTGCACAGTCTAGAGTAAACGATGCTGATGAACACTCAGCAGTACATGAAGTCTGGAGAACTGAGGCTGTTAGCGGTGCCAGCTGTTATGTTACCCCAACAATGCCCTCAAATCTGAAGCTAAGCTGGCAGTGAGTGGCATCACTATGATGTATGTGATGGGCTGTGAAGGGCAGTCAGAGCTCCATTTGTGTCTGTACTGAATGCCAATTTAGGTGGAAAAGTGCTCTAGCTTAACATGCCTTACCTCCTGCCACTGAAATCCACTGTATCCTTGAAGACTGAGGTAACCTTGTGGGGCAGTATATATTTTTACAAAAAAACACCCTGAAAATTGTTCTTAAGTGAGAATCAGATCAGAAATTTTAAGTTACTTGGAACTTTTTTCAAAATTTCTGAATTACATCTTCCGAAAGGTACATCTCCCTCTAGCAGAGGGAGAAATGTTCAGAACTAAATACAGTCCTGTGATTTAAGAGGTTTACCAGCTCTTTGCTTAGAGTGAGCCACACAGGTGTTTTGGATATTATGTATTTTGTTTACTTGTTTCTCACTTATAAGAAACCAAATATTGCAAATAAAAATGTAGAAAAAATACTGAATGAAAGAAAGTTTGTGTGCTGGAGAGAATGGAGCTTGAATTCAAACATGTGGATGCATTTTTCAAGATGCACTGTATTTGCAAGGATTTATTTAAAAATCTGGTTTGTTGCTGTTAGCTACCAGTAAGTTCACAGACCCTGTGTCCAAGTAGCTGTACAGTATTTTGTTGCAAAGTGGGTTTCTTTATCAAAGATCATTGGAGTGTGGGTTCAAATCCACAGCAAACACCACACACACACTTAATATAAATGTTTATTTAATTTGTTTAAGCAGGGGGGTAGAATATAACCTGTGTGAGAACCTACACTTGTAACGCCACTGTGTTACTGTAGCATGCTGCTTGTTCAGACTGAGTAAGTACTCAGCATAACTGGTTGAAAACTCCCAAATCCACTTCAGTACTTCTGAGGCTGCCTCACAGTAAATACCAGATAAATTGTCATCTTAAGTGGTGGGTTTTTTTGTTTCGTTGTGTTTAAGTTTATCCTACTGTAAATAACAATCAATATTTTAACTTGGCAGATAGCCAAAAGAATGCCAGGCAGCTGCAATTTCTCCTAATGTGCAAGAAGATAGTGGCGAAAGGAGCTTGGTCCAATACATACTGCTGAACAAAAAGAATCTCTGAGTGCAAGGTGCAGAGTGCATGGAGAAAGCAAAGTGTACTTCAAATTTGTTACTAAATTCCAGTAAGTGTTTCTCTTTCTGCAAGAGATTCATTGCTTGTTGTTTATGTTTACAAAACATATTTTTTGCTGCAACCAAGGTTTAAATACTTAATGCCAGACAAACTGAAGCATTCTTATGGCATCGTGCTTAAAATGGTAAGTGCATCCACCTCTATAAGCCAGTCATACTTCTGGAATTTCACAGGTTTAAGTCCTAGCCTGCAGTTTACCTGATTTGACTGATTTTTATGGCCAAATTGTAGAAAATTATTTAAAGTGTATTTAAAGTCTATTGATGTCAATACATGAATTCACAAAAAATTAATAAATATCATTAGTTTCTGTAAGACTTGGTTCAGACTTCCTTTGCTTCCAATGTAATAGCCTAAAACACAGGAAAAAGCTTTTACTTTGCCCAGGTCCACCACATGCTAATTCTCTCCAATAGCAAGACATCCCGTAATGTTTTTTAAGTCTCTACCACAGCAGCAAGTGAAATAACATTTAAAATATTCATTCAAAACTTAAACAGAAGATTTGCACACTGTTACTCTCTAAAGTTGAGAGTAAACTCTGTGAAGAAAACAGTACCTTAATATGGTTAAGTAACTTCAATCTACTGCTGTTCTATTTTACGTGAATAAACTAGAACAGAACAGATCATCAGCTCAATAAGGTTATTAACTCACTTTTTCTTACTGCCAACTTCATGCCTATCTTTCCTTTCTTCAGCACTTTCTCCATTGTGTTGTGACTGGTTGGTGTCCTGGGCTTCAGACCCTCCATTCAGAATCTTTGAACCTTTAAAATGGAAGAGCAGAAAAGTGGTACTTGCAGGGAATAGAACTGTATTTTAATAGCCCCCCAATAATTTCTTTACCTTAATGAAATAAAACATTATAAATATTTCCCCCCTTACCTTGATATCCAAGCAGCTGAAACAATACAAAAGACGCTAACTGATACAGCTTCAGTTTCTGAACATCCCATACAATGTGCCTCATCCCATGGGAATTGAACAGTTTATATTTTTAGTGCAATTTCAAGTTCTTCCTGTGCTTGCTAGGCTACAGATCATAGGCCTAATGCTTGTTTGTATCCTGAGCAGTGAGAGAATATACGTCAATAGTAAATTCTTTTTACCACTCTAACCAGGTCAGTTAATTTTGGGGATTCTTGTTACTTTAACTGGTGAAGTTATTCCATTACATCTCATTTACTCTTGACTCCAACAAATTATGTATAATCAAAAGTTATATAAATAGAAGTGTTTAATGATAGCATGAATTTTTCAAGCAGAAAGGCAGCACTAGGCTGGAAGGAGTATTTAGTGAAGTCAATGCAGAAAAATTTAACATCTTTTAGAATTTCTGTGATGACTACATGTCTTGATTTGGTGTTACAAGCCAGTGAGTTTTGAGTGAGTTGAGGAATGTCACTCTCTGAAGTGGTGGTCCACTTTACTAGAAGTTGCAGATTTATAAAAGAACTCTATTAAACTACAGAGCTACAGTGAGAAAAAAAGACAAGATGTTATTCATCTGAATTTTTACAGTTTATCTGTTTACACTTGCTTAGAATCAGTTCTGAACTCAAAGGCTTCAGGAGGAATTTGATAAAACAGTAAATGCTACATTCCCTTATTACAAAGCAGATGATCTGATGCTGTGTAATAAGTACCACCAATTGCAGCGTCATTCTGTATTGGCTATCATTGTGAAGATAGAGTTCAGCAGTCCAGTTTTTAAAAGGGCAAAAGAATGCATGTAAGGATCAGATTTTCTTTTTACAGCAAGTAAAGAAAAAACTACTTCCATAAAATATCGCTCTACTCTGATAGAACTTCTTCCCATTCTCCATGTGACTGGGCAACAACATGGTATTTCACTGTGTGTGTTCTGCTGAAATTGTGTTAACCTTATCTAGAGTGGCTTCACTAGCCAGACTATGCCCAGGAAGCCTCTCAATGTAGTTTCTTTGTTAAAGTATTAGTTGTGCTATCGCTGGTTTGGGGAAAGAGCTGTATGGAACCTCTACTTCATTACACATTCTCTCACCAGAAAATGGTTGGACTTAAATCATCATTGCCTTCTTGGCAATTACAAGTACAGTGATATTCCTGCTATAGTTGTGTTGAATACTTGGCACCACAGTTACAGTAATTTGTTTAATCTTGATCCGTGTGGTGTTAACTTTTAAATGATTTTCTGAAAAAAAAAAAACCCAGTTCTGCTCCCAAAATTGAATTTCAAAGTAAATGTAGTTTCTGTGAGAAGCTTGTGGAGATCAAGGATCTAAATAACTTGAATAGATGAGTAGAACTCCTTCATTGCAACATAGCTTTCCAGTGTGTGTCTCATTTTGTTCTTCTATTGAAAAATGTTTATATTTTAGTACTGACTTAAAGTTATTATTGAGCTTGCTTACTACGGAAAGCTTTTGATATTCTGCTGTACAAGTGCTCATGAGTGGAACTGTACTGTTAAGAGCATAAATACATTCACCTGCCATAAATTATTATTTTTTTATTGCTAGGCTGAAGAACTACTGAAGTTGCATCCGGGAAGTAACACGGAAGTGGTTAAAAGTTGCTGCTACACATGGTAGTGCATGCCTGATGTAGAAAGAGGCTAGGGAAGGAAACTAAGCAGTTTCAAGTTCTCATTCAGTGGCAGAAGCTTAGGCACCAAAAAACTACTGGAGGAATAGGACATTGTGTTGGTTTTGGCTGGGGTAGAGTTAATTTTCTTCATGGTGGTGAATATGGGACTGTGTTCTGGATTTGTGCTAAATTTGATAATACAGAGATGTTTTTTACTTCTGAGCAGGGCTTACACACAGCCAAGGCCTTTTTATGTTCCCACACTGGGGAAGAAGCTGGGTGTACATGGGAGGTGACACAGATGAGACAGATGACCCAAACTGACTTTCCAGACCATATGGCATCATGCTCAGTATATGAAGTAGGGGGGAAGGAAGGGGGGAATATATTTAAGTGATGACGTCTGTTCTCCTATTATGTGTGAGCGCCCTGCTCCCCTGGGGATGGCTGAACACCTGCCTGCCCATGGGAAGCACTGAATTAATTCCTTGGCTTGCTTTAATGTGGTCAGCTTTTGCTTTCCCCATTAAACTGCTTATCCCCACCTGTAAGTTTTCTTTCTTTTACGATTCTGATTCTCTCCCTTATTCTACTGGTGGAGGAGTGAGTGAGTGGCTGTGAGGGGCTTGGCTGCTGGCTTGGGTTAAAGTGCAACAATGGTAGTATGCCATTCTACCACACATTTAATGTTTTGGGGTGTTTTTTTTTAATTCTGTAACATTATGAAGTTAATTTACAGAAGTAAAATTTGCAAGACCTAATTTTTGCAAAAGCCATTTCCTTTAGCCAACTGAGACAAAATGGCCATGGTAAATGTTACATTGAATTTTAAAGTTATTTGTAGCAGTACTGTCCTTGACAACTTCAGATATGAAAAGGTTTTCACAGACCGGTGAAATTCCTGCATCAAGGATATTTTGAAGCTGGCTCAGAAATAATAGAGACTCAGTCTTTTATGTGACAAGAAAGTAAAGCCACGGTGACTTACCTGTTTGGTCTTTTTCCTTTTCGGTTTTTTTATTTGCTCCTTTCTTCCCCTGTTCTTTGGTTTTATTAGCTTCTTCATGCTGCTTTTGCTCAGCAAGTGATTTGTTCAGTACTTGGGAAAGAACAGAATCTCCTTCCCCAACCAGAAACATGGTCTTGAACTTGTTATATAGCATTGTAGATTTCTCCATGATAACTTGGCTTATTTTAAATTTCCGTATCTGAAATCAAAGTAATAAAACAGGCTCCACTTATGCCCCTAAATATCTGTGTAATTTCATTACATGCTAGCTTAAATTCATGTAACCTACAATGAGATCATAGACTTTTGCACTTGAAGTGTCACAGAACTGCCAGGTTGAGAGGGTCCTCAAAAGATCTCCTGGTCCTACCCTTCACAGGAAAGGAACCACATTATCAAGGACTCTTGATCCCACCACAATTTGAAAACCTCTAGTGATGGAAGTCCACCACATCCCTGAGGAGGCTGTTACAGTAAAACAATTGTTCTTACTGTAAAAAAAATAATAGTTTTTTTAGCATCAAAATAAAACCTTTCCCAGTGCAACTTGTACCCATTGCCCTACATCTGGTGAAGACAAAAACTTCGACCCTCTCTTTGCAGCAGCCCTTTAAACTGCTGAAATAACATAAGGACTTTTCTAGGAAGGAAGGAACTAAACCCTTTAATCTTTGGTTACAGGGCAGGTTCTCCAGCCCTTTGATCTTCTTGATGGCCCTCCTCTGGGCCCTTTCCAGTCTGTCTGCATCGTTCTAGATCTGTAGGGATCCAGAGTGGACAGAGTACTCCAATAGTAAATAAAGCTGGTATCAATTTAAGAAAACATATACTCTACATCAACTAACATTGAAAATCTCACCTTCTTGAGAGTTAAGATCATCTCTGTATGTTTCTGAGCTTGTTGCATTGTGACTTGAAGGGATGCAAGCTCATCAAGAGCCTCAATACACCTGTTCACATCCTGTATATAAACAAAAAATTAGTCTGAAGGCTTACATATTAGTAATCTTTAATTAGCCATACTAATCTAACTTCTGTACACAATGACATCTTCCCATAATTAATTCTCCCTTGACTGTGTACTTAATTTTAGAACAATTTATGTAGTCAAACTTGCCAACAAAAATTTAACATCAGTTGTCTCTTAGCTACTCCCATAAAAGGCAGATTATATTTAATTAAGTTATAACATTTAACAAGAATTTTAAGCTTTCAACGTACATAAAAAGCAAGCTTTATGCTGCTTTCATGATTCTAGAACTTCTATTGCTCAAAGCTGTTCACCATAGTCAGGCTTTATCATGCACAATTTTTCACAAGTGATTAACCACTGAGAAGGCAGGAAAGCACTGTAGTTAATACAAAGAACTGTCCTTATACGCTCCCTGCCATCCAATATGCTTTGCCCTCTTTTTAAGTTTTCAGATTCACCACCATGCAGACTGAGGGGCTCAGCCATGCCCTGCAGTGGTTCCTCCACTGGAGCAGGCTGGAACTGATTAAGTGTAGCACAAAGCAGTCCCCCACCACCTCGGTACCAGAACCTTGCTTCCAACACCCAGAACAACTCTGTGTTTCCCTAGCTGGAACAGCTTGCTGCTCCTCATGCCATACTTCTTCACTCACGCTTATTTTCTTATCTCTGTATTTTCTCCATACTGAACACTCCCAGCTCTCTTGGCCTCCCTCTTTTTCAACACATGCTCCAAGCCACTAATCCATCTTTGTGGCGCTTTACTGGGGCCCCTACAGTAGGTCCATGCCTCTATTTTTCTAGGGAGCCTAAAATACAGTCCAGTATCCCATCAGTGCCAAGTAGAGCACAACCACCACACTCCTTCCACATTCTGGCAACTCTCTGTAATGCAGCCCAGAAAGCTGTTGGCCACTTGAGCCACAGAACTGTACTGGTGACTCATGCTAAGCTTGGTGTCCACCAATACCCCCAGGTCATTTTCTGACAAGCTGCTATTCAACCACTCAAGTCTCCAGCCTATGCTGGAAGCACAGGGTTATCGCTCCACAGGTGCACTACTGGAGTTGAAGTTTACGAAGTTCCTGTTGGCCCATTTCTCCAGCCTGTTCAAGGTCTCTCTGGATGGCCCCATCAAACCTTTGATTTCAGTTTTGCATCATTTGCAAACTTGCTATAGGTGTGGTTGTCTCCCCACTGTCTCAAGATGACTTAATTCTCTACTTCTCCTTGATCAGGTGATCTGCAGAAGATAATTCTCAGGATGTCACTCATTTTGGTTTGCCCATTAATCCTGACCCCTAAGCTCCCAGTTGGCTTATCAGCTGTCCCACTGCAAAGCTCCACACATTGCAGCTGGTCTCTCACATAAAGTTATCCTTCATCTTGTCTTCCCAGCTTCCCATCTTTTCTAAAGAGCCTGTAAACATATAAGGCAAGGCTCACGTCACTTCTACCTGAATCTCTGATACCAATGAAACCACAGCCCTGCAACTGCAGAGAGATGTCCAGTTTCCCACACCTGCTCCTCACACTATATGTATTAGTGTACAGACATCCCTAAGAGAAACACAGTTGTGCTGACATTCCAGAAAGGTTATGAGAATTTTCCTCATTATGCTGGGCTGCCAGCAATTCCTCATTGAATGCCACTTCAGCCCTGTTCTGCAAAGAAATTCTATTGATTACAAAGTCAGTTTACATCATGCTGCTGACATCTGTTTACATCTGATTGCCATCCTGCTCCACTATTTCTTCCTCTGCTACCATTCCTAGTTTGATGCTCTTTAACTAGGCTGGCCAGCCCATTGGCAGCACTATTTTTGGGTAGGTCCTGCCATCTCCTAGCACACCTATCCACTCCTTTGTGAGACCTTTCCTCAATAAAGGGATCACTACCTGGGTCCCCATACCTTTACTATTACCCTCAAAGTCACAGTCATGCTTGATACTTTCCAGGTGTCCTCTGACTGTTATCACTGGTGCCCAACCTGAAAATCTGCAGGAGCAAACAGTCATAAGGCCAGAAAGCCTCAAACATCTGCCAGTAACATTCCAAACCCAAACCCCTGACAAGCAGCAGATTTCCCTTGACAGTGAGTAGAGTCAGTAGACTGGAGCCCTAATCACTTGCATCCTGGTACTGCATCCAATGTCCTGGTGTTTCCACATGGCTCAGCAAGCTGACCTGCCACCAGATGTTCTGTTTGACGTAATTCTATCTGAATGCTTCTGATAAATAATTTATTATGTAGCGTTTTCAAGCAAAACAGATTTCATTTGCTGACACTTATCTTTCACTGCCCAGAGTAACGACATTTAAGCACTAGTTATCTTTTATATGGAAAAAATGCCTTTCATTTTCAGAGTATTAATTAAAAACAAGAACACATGCCAAGTATTTCCTAGTGGAATTTGAAACATGAATCAGTTAAAAAAATATACTTACAAGATTATCAATTTTCAGGGAATTCTTTATTTCTGCATGTATCCTTTGAAGCCTAGAATCCACTGAAGTTTCTGAAGATGAAAAATAATACTCATGAACATTTGTTAATCATATTGGGTTTGCTTTTGCAGAAATAATTCCACAAGAATGAACCTCATACAGAATGCAGAAGAAAACAGGCAGACATCCTACATGCAGGTGCACACATAAATACAATCAGAAAAAAAGTACACAGCTTTTTAAAACTGAACGTGATTGGCAACCCATGCAATTTTTTCCTTAGGAGTTACAACTGAAAAGAATTCTCTATTCCAAAACACAGCTGCCACTCTCTAATTGTAGGCAAGCTTAACAAGAGGTTTTAATAAATTTTAAGAGTTATAAAGCTGGAAGACCCTCCATGACAGGAAACCTGGATATTGATGGTTTGTTTTCAGTAAACTGGTCACAATTCAACTTACAGTCCAAATCCATCAAAAGAAAATGTTCCCAGTACACAGGCTTCAGAAGTGTAAAAGATAAATGGACATGGCATTCCCTAATTCACATGCCAAATATCTGCTTAGATTTGGTACATATTCTGAACAATAGGGCAAGCAAACAGTTTTCTTTAAGTCAAACCCATCTTGATGGATTTGGATAGCTTTTATCTGCTCTCTTGCTGCAACACTGGGTTGAGTGGAGTCCACGCCACTGGATCTGTACTGTACTACAAATTACAGATTAGACAATGGTTTGGACTGGTCTCAAAGATAGGAGTACTGAAAAAGAAATTCCTTATCCCTATGAAGGTCAGTCAGCAGACAAGACCATAGTAATCTGAATCTAAGCCTCCTACTTAGTGAGAGGTAGTATCTAAATAGTTTCGAGAGGTCCCTCAGAGTATTGTGTTATGAGAAGATACAAAGGAAAAAATGATGGGAATGACTGAAGTGATTTATATCAAAGAATAAAAGCTTTTTTCTCATGTTCACAAACAGAAGAGACTGGGGTTTAAAAGATCAAATGACAGTGAAGTCAGAAAAGCAAAGACCTGTTCTACTACACTGCACTGCAGAAAGAACACTGAAGAATAAAAATGACATTGTTTCACAGACGTGAAAGAAGAATCATGGATAAAACACCTCAGACTGAGACCATACAGCCGCCCTCAGCAGTACATTATCTTATCCAGGAAGAAATTCCATTCAAAATATAAAATGATCAAAAATACTGGTTAGATTCTTTGAACTAACCTCTCTTCTTCTCAATCTTCTTAACTTCTGCTTTCTTGCCTTCTTCTTTATTTTGCCTATCAAAAATGTTGAAATGTTTTTTACAATGTTGTAAAGCTTGCTTTTTTCCCCCCAGTTTTTGGATGAGAGGCAATATTGAGGTATTATCTTTAATAAAACATTAGCATGCAAAAATCACAAAGAACCAAACCCTGGTTTTTAAGGATGAACAATTTAACAAAAATTAATCAGCGAAGATACTGCTGGTAAGTCCTCCATACTCATTTTTCTAGAAGCTGCAAATTAAAGATATTAAAAAACAAGTAATCTCCAACTGTATTTTGGTTTTTGTTGCATAGTAACATAACATATTAACTGGTAAAATGGCATTATATGGAACTAACTTATGGAGAAAAAAAATATTTTAATTATCACGACAAAAGGAGTAGAATTATTTACCATTACCACAGGGAATTTATGGAGAGATCAATTAAGTCAGTTTCTATATGACTATTTTCTCAAATAATGAATTGTAAAAGTATACATATCTCACAATTGGTCATAAATCTATCAGTAATAATTTAAAAGTTCTTGAAGGAAGTAGTAATACAGAAAAAAAAATTATTACATGTGCAGTGAAATCTTGATCTTCCCCCAGCTATATCACTGAAAATAAAGCTGAGACTCAAGAAAAACAACAAAAAAAGTCTCCATTGTAGTTATAGGATGAAGACAGGCAGAAATCTTTGAAACAAGCTTTTGAGCTCTTTAGCAGAGAGGATCATGAACTTCTGTTTAACAATCCCTCAGTTTTGTCTGACTGAGGGATTTAAAAGCCTACTTTTAGAATATTCATATTTCAGCATATCATAACTAAATGTCCTGTTACTAGTTTTCTTCCTGTCATACTAATATGCATACATAAAATATGTAGGCCTGCATGTCTTCCATGTTTCTTTCATAAAGAACACAAAACTTGTCTGCTTCAACTAGCAGCACAATCTCAACAGTACAGATAAACTTTGCATATGTACAGAATGGTGTACAAAGCACCTTAACTAAATAAATACTAATGAAGTAGCTACCAGAAAAGAGTAACTACACAGATGAGCAAAATAATCAAAACATATATCAGCCTATACTAGTTTTACTTTTTATCAAGATTGAGTTTTGTGGTGTTAGTCATTAACTATAATTAAATTAATTATTCATTCACTACTCCTTTATCTCACTGAAACAAAACTCTATCCTCCAATGTATAAAATATGACAGCTATTTAAAAGCAGAAATTTGATTGTTATTACTAAATCAATGTATGACAGTTTGATTCCCAAAATCAAATCAGCATTTGTTAAATAGTGATTTATTAAAAGATGCTAAGGCAATTTAGTATCTCTGAAACTAGAAATGCTTAGGTTTGCCACAAGTAGGTAGAGTATTTATGTTAGGTCTCCAGAGGACTGACAGGAAGAGGAAAAAGGGCTGGAGCATGAGAAAAGAAATACCCAAACAAACTACATTTTTATTAGTGAATGTGAAAAAGATAGAGCTTTTTTGTTACAGGTAAAGGGGACCTTTATTTTCCTTCCCTCCAAATTTTTACCTTGTTCTTTGCCTTTCTTCTGCCCTCCCACCAATGGTGGGGATGAGAACATCAAGCTCTTGTGGTGCAGCTTCTTCACCCATTTGCAGAATAGTGAACGAGTCAGATTCCTTCCTATTGTCCTACTGTCCAAGTTCCTGATGGGATCTTCTCTCTATTCTTAAGTTTGATTTGAGTAATCTTCTAAATGCAGTTTGTTCTTGGTATCAGTCAACTGGCTTTGCAATACTAATTACCTTTTCCTTATTCTGCTTGACAACATGTGCTCCAACTGTCACTCAGAGAAGGAAATGCTTTCCTGATAACCTATGCATTCCATACCTCATCAAAAATCTATAACCATGGATTACCAGGTCCTACCAATTTTTTCTAAAATTTTAAAGAAAAATATATGGCTGTCCTGAACAGGTTTTCACACACGAACCCCTTTCACATGGATATTCTTCAGTTAGCTCCAAAGAGAACACACCTGTCCTCTGCTAGAAATTCTACATCACTGAAAGACTGACATCACTTAATTTCTATGTTCCATTCTTCCCACAAAGGCACATTTTAGTTCGAGCTTTTCACCTTCCCCTCAAAAAGAAGACAGAAAACCAAAAAGGGCAGGGGGAGATAACAGTAGAGCATAGAGCAAAACAGGTTGGAAGTTTTTCAGAAGTTTCACCTCCTGTTAGGTTCAAAATATTCCTACAGCTTGCAGTCATCACATGTTAAAACATACTCACGATTCAGATTCTGTCTGTTCCTCTTGCTTACGCTTTCTTTCTGTTACTTCTCTCTCATGTTGGCTTCTTACAGTGTTTCTTCTGTGAGCTGCTGGAAAGCTTCTTCCCCCTTTTTTCTTCTGTTTTCATACAGTGTTTTACAATTGGAAAGAAATATAACATTATTATTGTTTCTGTAAGCAGATGAAACTAAGTATCTTTGAAATAACTCTGCTCCATGGAGCAGCCTAATAAACACTGGCTTTCCCTGAAGCTAAACACAATTTCATTAGTCCTTTCTCCTTTTTTCTTTTAAAAACTAAGCACCAGAGGGCAATGCTAAGGGCAGTACTAAGCACCAGAAAAATAAAGACACTACAAATTGTTGGCTAGAAACACTTTTGTACCTTTTAAAAATGTGATTTCAAGCCACATGTTCTCCAGATGCACCCAAGGAAAACAACATCTGTCTTCCAGGGAACATAAGATCAAAAAAAACCCCATAAGCCTCTTGACATTTAAATGTTTTGTTAAAAATACATCTTAGAAAAGATGCTTTTCTTAGAAGATATTCACAGAATTCCTGAAAGAATTATTTGAGAAAAATATACTTCTGAAAATTTTATTCTATATATCTGTACACCAGCCATGCCAGACTCCTACTGTCATTAAGATTTAGCATTAGCTTGGAGAAAGAACTCCAATGATACTACTTTCTTCTATAATAAATTCATCAGGAAAGCAAAATTATACCTTGTCCCCTTCTTGTTCTTCTCCTTCATCTTCAGAATCAGAAGCTGATGCAGAACCCACTTTTGCAACATTTTTCCTTTTTGGTTCAGCTTCTTTCTTTCCTTCTTTTTTATCGAATTCCTTCTTTGATTTCTCCTCTTCCTTCTGACTTTCCTCATCTTTTTTTCCTTGCTTTTTGGGTTTTTCTTCTGTTCCTTTTTTCTTTGTCTTCTCCTCCTCATTAACACTAAAACAAAAATAGTATTTAGGCATCACGTCTATTATCTACAGTGACTTCAAAGAACAACATTCTAACTCAGGAAGCTGGGTCTTTTTAACCACAGAATACTAAAATGATGAAGTTAATTCACTTAACGACTCTTCAAAAATATTCTTTCTCTAAAAATTAAAACCCCCTACCTGTGGGGGGAAAGAGTCCCCAGCAAATAAATATCAGTATGGAGGGCCTAATGAAGGTAACATGAACAGAAGTGCATAGATCCTCACCCAAGAAGCTAATTCTCAATGGACTCCCCACATACAGATGGGTCTGTAGGACCCAAAGTGCATACACTGTAAACTAGGTTTATAAAGTATACTTATTTAAGTTGTTCCTATTCCAAAACCATGTATCTGCCAATTTATAGAAAACTAAACCTATGTTCAACTTTTCCTTGAGTTACTAGAAGCACTAGACATAAGAACTGAAGACAGCAAAACCAAAACTCTGATAACTAACAGTGTTGCAATTTCATCAGAAGAGATTTTGGACACAAAAATGTACAAAAAGAAAAACACTATTTTATTTTTATATGATGTTGTATTTTTTTTTAATAAACACCTTTCCTCTTCATTCAGTATACATATAAGGAATTTTGTACAGATTGGACAAGTTAGGAAGATTAAGATCTTGTCTCGTGTTTCAGAAATGTCCTTCCTTGAATGACTCTGTATTATAAAAATGTCTATAGAAATAGTAACTTATACTGAACACTAACAGGGCAAAATCCTGTAAGGAGTAATAATTTACAAGTCTTAACATAAGGAGCAGCACAGTTGACAATGAAGAAGCTTTATATTAAGAAAAAACTTACAAGTCACCCTCCGAAAGAGATGATGGCTTCACCAGCTTGGGTCTCCCTCTTGGTTTTGGAACTTTTACTTCAGAGGCTAGTAGTTGTACAGAAATAACAGGTTAGTCCATAGCCACCATCTGCTCCTTGTCTTTGTCTCAAGATACTCAACAGACGTAAGCCATGCTTAAATCAAAATATACACCCTTTGTTACTGTACAGAATTCAAATTAATTGAGTACCAAACTTAATCAAGATATCTCTGTAAGTTAAAAGTGTTGGCAGTTTTTTTAGCTGACTGGTGAATTAAAAAAACTTTGATGGTTTCTAGCCACAGACTCTGGCTACTAATTCTTGTGCCTTTTGCAATCTATGCAGTTGCAAACATGAAACATTTTTTTCACATGTTGCATAACTAAGATGAATATTAAATTAGATAATGAGAAACCTGACATTAGAGAATGAAAAGCAGTCACTTATGTCTACATTTATAGTTTGTTGTCCACTAGTTTTACCCATATCTTGGGCTTCCATCACTTTTCAGGCTAACAAATCACTGTCAAGAAGTTCTACCACCACACTACAGCGCAGATCAAATCTCTATACTTCCTCAGATTCACCACATTGATAGGAGTAGGCCTTCCTTCTTGGCACTTATGCGCCTCAAATGCTTGTCCAGTACCACAGCGACTATGTTGTCACCAGGAAACCTAATAATCAGTGTTTAAAGTCTTGTTGGTCTTAGCACAGAGTAGTTTTAACAACAGAGAAGGCTGCATAGTACAATTTTCCAAAGAGGTTTTCCATATAGGAGGCAAAAGCGTATCTTACAGATGCTTTCCTTCAGTAAGATTGCTCTTACCGACAGTAGTTAAATCAAAACCAGCAAAAAATTGTAAAGAAAAAACCACAAATATTAAAAATGCATATTTAGTGCATGTAATGAAATGGCAGAAGGGGTGAATTTATACATAATTTCCTCACAGCTTCCATGGCAAAAGTACTTGAAGTCTATTTAATTGTGGTTCCATTGTTTTTATATTGTCAGCAGATACAGAGGACTATAAATTATTTGTTTCCCTGACTAGGTGTTCATGCAATGTACTTAACTGCTGCAAGAACTGTCTTCCAAAGCAGTAATTAGTGATCAAGAATATCTGCAAGCTTACCATTAAACTGATGATACATCATTGCTAATTTGAAAGAAACAAATTATTCTAACAAAATACTCCCAAAAATCATTTATATTTTCTTTTTATTTGCCTATAAATCAACACATGCTTAAACATCTTTTTGAACAAGTCTCTTCAGCTCTTATTTTGTTTTTCTTGTCCTCTGAACTGCACCTACAGGCTCCTTGTCCTCCCAGTTCTGATCTTTGTGTTTTATGGATCTTCTAACTCTATTGTAGTATTTTATAGACCTTTAATGAATACAAACCTTTATGTGCACACCTGCCAGAGAGCTCCTATCATATATGTACACTTAAATAGCATTCTGCAAAGAAGACTGACCTATTCTAAAAGGTAATACTTATAAACCAGTCTTTAATTTAGAAGACTAAACATTAACACTATCAATTTAAATCCACTCATGTCCTGAACTCATCCATATGAGATGTTTTCTCACTACAATCTATTAGTAACATCTGCCTTAAGCATTCAAAAATACTCTGTAGTACTTCAGAGGAAGGGGGTAACTCCCTGACTAGTTCTACTAAAATACTTCTGTGGTGAAAAAAATTCAATCATTCTTCTGAAGTTACCTGCTGGTCTTCCTCTTTTGGGGCTTACTTTTGGAGACACTGGCCCAGTAGTTGTTGCTGTCCCCGTTGCTGCTTCCTCAGCTTCAGCTTGTTTTTCAGACTAATTTAAAGAATTAATTTCACCGGTGAAAAAACACATGGCACCAATATCTCAATTCCTTTCTCAAACAAAAACCTTTAAACTTCTGGAAATATGTTATTATGTGATTGTTTGCATACACAAAAAAGTATTTTAACTTAGTGACAGGTTATACTTAGGTATTAGTGATTTTGCCCTCTCCAATCCCAAATGAAGAAAATAGTCAAGAGCTTAGTGTCCAGGATAAAGGATAACTAGAGTATAGATACAGCATGCTACTTTTCTGTGACAAACATACCAAGGTCACAAGTACTTCATACTCATCCCCCATCCCTGCTGTCAGCCGTAATTTTGGAAGTTAAGGTTTCAAACACAAAATTAAGATCTGCCCTACTTAATTCTACTTTTTAGCTGGGTCAGTGCCCAGATCTGGCTGGCTGTGTGACCACAAGAACATTAAAGCTAGTGTATGCTGAGCAAGCAGCTGGAACTGCCTTTTGCAAAGTAAAGCTGTATTCTCCCAGGTTGTAGAGGCCACAAAAATCACAATTTGTGAAAAAGGTATTTGTATTTCAGGTGTTAGTTCAATGTGATGAAGATGTTAAAAGAAATTTTTTCAGAGCTTTTTTTTTTTTTTTTTTTCAGGGCTATTTTATTAGCAGTTTAGCAACCGTTTATGTATTACCTTTTCTTATTTGTAATGAGTTGTTTGGGAAAGACAGGGACTCCATATACCATATTAAGTTAAAAATAATAAATATTTGTAAAACACCCTGGGAAAACTTTCATTCCTGCAAATCTTTCAGACACTTAAAAAGGGGGAGTAGAGTGTCAAACACATAAATTTATGCATAATCTGTCATAAAGGAAACAGCATCCAGTATTATCACATAAAAAAATCCAGTAATGCGAAGTAATTAAACATATTGTTACCTTTCTTTTTCTTCCTCTTCTAGCAACTTTAGGAATAGAAGCATCATTTGTTTTCACCACATCCTGTGAAGATTAAAAATGTGCCTAAGAATCTTAATAAAACTAAGATATATTTCATTTATTCTACTTTTTTACACAACTGAACACAATTTAGACAAGAATCTTGTACATGAAGAGACTACATGCTTTTAAATTATTAAAATGTAAAATTATTGGACATTAGGAAGAAATTCTTTACTGTGAGGGTGGTGAGGCACTGGAACAAGTTGCCTGCAGAAGTTGTGTCTGCCCCATCCCTGGCAGTGTTCAAGGCACAGCTGGATGGGACTTTGAGCAACCTGGTCTAGGAAAAGATATACCTGTCAATGAGAAGGGGGTTGGAACTAGGTAATTTTTAAGGTCTGTTCCAGTCCAAACCATTCTATGATTCTGTGATTATCTGATACCTAGGACTTATTCCTAAGAGATAAAAAAATAACTTAAGTACTAAATAATATTCTGTTCTAAATGAAGATGCTATGTAGTGATGTTTTAGTCTGTCTGGACTCTTCAGCTAGTCTTTAAAAGAGGTTCATTTGCAATATATTAAGTTTAAGTAATAAGTGATAAAATACACAGTCTTCCAACTGTTTTAACTGAACTTAAAGACAAATCAGACTAGAAATTTCCTCTCTGATGAAAACTTCAATTTCTGGGATCTTCACTAAGAGGTATAAATGTGTCTGAACACACAGAAAGTTTTACATAATTAAACATCTCCTGAAACTGCCACAGTAGTAATAATTGTAGTGTCTTAATACTCAGTAATAGATCAACAGCAATAAACATAATATTATGATGTTCTCTGTGACACAGAAAAAAGCTCTCACGTACTTCTTTACTGGTTTTGTCAGAAGGTAGATCATCTTCCTTTGAAGTATCCATCTCCTTTTCTTCTGCTTCAGCTTCTGTAGCCAAGTTATTATCCCCTTTAGGAGATAACTGCAAAGCAAGTCAACAGAGGATAAAAAACACATTAGAAAGTATTTTATAGTGAAAAGAGAACACACTAATTGCCATCAGGCTGCTTTCCCCTAAACTAGCTTAAATCCATAGGTACACTCATTTCTTAGGTGCCCATTAAAAGTCTAATCGTACTGGACTACTTCCTCTTATGAGGAAGAGTCAAGGGAGCTGGGCTTGTTCAGCCACAAAAAGAGATGACTGAGAGGGGACCTTATCAATGTGTAGAAGTGTCTGGAGAGAGGATGCCAAGAGGATGGATCCAGGCTCTGCTTGGCAGTGCCAAGCAACAGCATAAAAGGCAATGGGCACAAACTGATGCACAGAAGTTCCACCTCAACATGAGGAAGAACTTCTTTACTGTGCAATGACCAAGCAAAAGATTGCTCAGAGAGGTTGTAGAGACTTCCTCCCTGGAGATATTCAAGAACAATCTGAATACAATCCTGTCCAATGTCCTCTGGGATGACTCTGCTTGAGCAGAAAGGGAGCTAGACTAGATTCCTTCCAGCCTGACCCATTCTGTGATTGCTGTGAGAATAATGCTTCAGCCAGTTAAGGATATCTGTTGTGGCTGTGCTTCCTCACAGGTTCTTGTACACCTGCTCACTGACAGAGCATGGAAAACTGAAAGTCCTTGGTTTAGGGTAAACACTACTTGGCAAAAGCTGAAACATCGGTGTGTTATCAGCATTTTTCTCATACTAAATCCTAAAGATAGTACTGCATCAGCTACTAAGAAGAAAACAAATCCTATCCTAGCTGCAACCAGGCCAAATTGTAAACAAACCACAAGTAAATGGTTTTATAATTTGTGAAATTGCAATTTATGCACTTCTTCTTTCACTGCAGTTTTTTAAACATTTAAAATTCTAGTTTTGGTTTTGGGAAAGCAGTTAGAACTTGAAAAATCAAGCATTTGTAATTATTTGCTTGAAAATAATTAACATTTCCTTGCAGCCTATATATCTGCATGTCTTTTAGATTATCAGTTCTCTCAATTTGAATAATATTGGCTTGTCCCACTTTCAAGAATCTTTTTTAAAATTACATTTTTAAGTAGCTAGTTTTTAAAATTTCAACACTAAACAAAGCAACTATTACAAATTATTTCTAATTACATGAAGACATGTAACATCACTGAGTCTTTTTACAAAGTACAGTTTTAAGACAGAAGAACTATTGATTCACTAAAACCAAAGGAAGCCATAGTACAAGGGCTGATTAATGGAATGTTATAGCTACATTACCACATGTAGTGCATAAAAAAAAGAAATTTGCTCTGTATTTTGCCTTAAGATGATTAATTAGGCAAATCTATACAAAAGGACCCAGTCAGGCTCTTCCATTCCACCTTTATGTTTAAATGACTCTATGACTTCCTGCTTCTCTTACACTGTGCCAGCACTGAACAGCCTAGAAGCACTTTTGATGAGAAACATGAAGCTTAAGTCACTGGCATCCCCACTAGCACATGCTGCTTGAGGCATAAATTCAGAGTGAAGCAAACTGATTAATCAATTGGCCCAGTTTAAAAGTTTCCCTTCACAGTAGCAAATGCTAAGAACAAATGCTTTTATAGGCAGCATGCATAGGCAAGAGCAGCACTGGTTTGCTAACATTGTCAGGAAATTATGTGTTTCAAAGCACTGCTAAGGTATAGCAAATAGAACCCAAATCATCCTCAGATTCCATACTTGCAAATACTAAAATAAGGAACTCTAGGCAGTAAGAAGTCAGGAGAAATAATCCATCAATAATTCTTCAGGCTCCAACTCACCAAAACCATTCTCAACATCATCTATCAGTAGACTACCAGTAGACTATTATTTTTTCTCTAATCAAAGAATTTTTTTACTCTTGAATAATAAAGCTATTACAACTACTGGACACTAATCCTATTTGCTAAGTATCTGACACATTGCAAATTCTGCAGCTGCAATTGTGAATCACTACTGAAGGACAGCCAGCAACACCTACACAAAAACTACATTAAACCTTGGCAAATAATCCAAATTACAAAGGTCAAGAATAAAGGCAAGTCTATTTAAAATAGTCTGACATTTAATTTAAGGTCATGTTGAGTAGTAATTTCCAGAAATGAGTTACAAATAAATGAGATACCATAAATGTCAATCCCACCTGCATGACAATTTTTGTCCTTTTAGAATTCTATTCTTAAAACCACGGAGAAGATTGGACAACACACAGTATCTCTCCCATGCCATATGAGAAATATCCCCACATGAACAAAACATTCAAGAATAGAGAAAAGATCAAAGCACTATACAACCAAATCATTTAATGTACAGTAAGCTAGGAAGCTTTACCTCTTACAGTATAAACTATGTACTGCCCCAGCAAATTGAAACAAAGATGTTTCGGACTGAAATGAATTTCACATTGGAAGGTTACTAAGGTATGCACGCATTTACATAGCGAAGAAGCTAAACTCTGTGTAAACAACTGCATACTTATTCCTGGCTGAAGAGCTGAATTGATACAGCTATGAGATTCTCTATATCCTAAGTAGTTCATTAAGGGTATGGTCTAATTAAGCTGATTCTTATAAGCCTTTTCTGGCAAACACACTTAAATACCCTTTCACCCATGACAGACTCTAATGCTCAGTTCTACTTTTCAATATAAATGATGACAACTGAAACTGAGTCATATCTGTCTATAATATGAAAAAGTCTTTAAAAACAAAAGGGGAAAAGTTAACCCAATTCTTGATCATAATTATACTTTTCCAACTTCACCTGCCTACTGTATGAATTTAGTTTGTATTATGATACAGAAATACAGGCTGGTAAAGAAATTAATTTTCAAAAAACATATAGAGTACTGTAAAAGGAAAACAAAAGGACTAAAGTATTAGTGTAACTATATCTGAAGAGAAGCAAATACAGGCAAGTTACAACATTAAACAGCTGTTAGTTTAGAGTATTTAAGTAAAGACTTGGCAATACAGTTTTGACTTGAAAATATTTCAGGCAGAACAAAGCAGAAATTCAATCACTTACTTTTGGGACAGAACACTTTTTTCTTTTGGCTCCTGCTTTTTCTTCACTTCCCTCAGCAGGCTCCTGACTGCTTTCTTCAACAGTTTCACTGATAGGAGTGTTAATGGCCGGATGGGGCTTCAATTAAAAAAGAAAAAAAAAAAAATCAGAAATGAGATCTAAATCCCTTCCTCACCTGAGGTGTATTCTCCTACACACACTACTTAAGAAAGCATCACATCAAGGAACCCCTTACTAGATGGACAAGAATATTAAATACATCATATTTCAATAATTTCCACTGTTTTCACTTTAATCTACAATTTATTTAATAAACTTTCAAACTCTAATGCCGTAACAACTCATTTTCACATTACTATACTGCAGTGTATTTTCTTATGCATAATATATCTTAAGAGACAAAAAATAAAAAAAAAATTGTTTTGATCAAATAAAACTTTTGATGCTACTATAAAGAAGTGCATTTTTATATATGCTATAAATCCTTAGTGGTTCAACTACTTGTTCCTGAAAATGTAAGCAGAAAAAGGATTACAGTAAGATAATTAATGAATTACCACTTAAAACCACAGCTACAGAGGAGATAATGCCTGAATTACACTTTTTTCTTCCATTACATTGTGCATGGCTTTCTCCTTCTTATATACTAGCTGCTTTAAATAAAGCAGAGCTGGCAGAGCTCCCCTTTTTTTATCCCTACACTGGGGAAGTGGGTTTGGGTTTAAGCCCAATCTACAACCTCCTTTCTGCCCTCCAACTCCCTTACTAGCAGTTACAAGCAACATCTGCAAAGTATCAACACTGCTCTTAGAACATTCCACTTCTGGCAATGAAGCAGAAAATACAGTTCTTAGAAGGCCTTACTAAGATAAAAAAAATGCAGTGGAGAACTGCTAGCAAACAATCCATTTTGCCACTGCTTGGGTCCATCAGAGTGCACAGTGGAATTTACAAAGCGGAAGCAGATTGCAGCTTCTCGAGCCTAAGCTGCCGGCAGTGTGAACCACAACACCCAGGTGCCAGAGCACCCTGCAGCTGAAGATGTGGTGCAGCAATGGCCCATGAGCATCCATGGTAGCGCCACTGCCAGGGATGAGGTGTACCCCAGGAATGTGATGAACCTCGACACACATGTGTCCTGGTTTAAGGCAAACTTCCTGTCACTTCGCTCTCAGAACCAGTCTTAAAGGTGCAAAACTTATTTCTGGGCTAAACAGATGAATGGGGATACAATTCATAAAGTGACGCCAGGACAACGTGCCATTGTCCTGCCCCCCCCACTGCAGGGAAACTGCTGAGCCAGTGGCACAAAGCAGTGCTCAGCCGAGATAGAAATGAGTGGGCGGCATGTCCCAACAGAGCTCGGCCCACCAACAGAGGAAATAAGGATCTTCACAGGATGCACAGATTCCTGGTGGTGACTACCTTTCTCACTTTTTGTAATTCTTCACTTTCCCCTACTTTTCTATTTTCTTCCTCGCTCACTTCTTTGACAGTGAATAAAATGGAATTACTGTTTTGATCACCATCATTTGACCTCTTTTGTCACTTAATCTCGCTCCCAGTTTATTTGAATTTACCCACTTCCATGTTAGGGTGGTGGACAGCTTAGGGCACACAACCATACTGGGACATATGCCCGGCAAAAAGACAGAAAAAGAGGAAAAAAATTCCAAGTGAATGCCTCTATACTAAGAGCTGACAAGTCTGCCCCTTTATTATCATGTTGTATTCAGATTAAATTCAATTTTGCCTAAACCTTCACGCGATCACCCACTTCCCTCTGACCATACCTGCTGCATGCCTGAACACAAAATTTCCTACTCATCCTAAATTTTTAGGCTCTGACTCCTGAACTGTCCTCCCTGCTGTGTTCTTAAGTGTGTAACTTAGCTCTAAAAATCTTTAAAATCAAAGAGTTGTATTTAGATAAAACATAGAGATCAAGGAATATCTGAAGATATAGTCACAACCAAGACTACTGCTAAAGTAATGCGTCCATTCATCTGTGCACTGAATAGTGCAACATATTAGCAGGCCATAATACATTATTCCACTTAAAGATATTGTTGGGAAAACGGTGCATTTACTCATCAGCACTGACATTACTCTCAGTTTTTATAAGCAACTACTTCCCTGCCCTTTCAAGATCCCTCACTGACTATGCTCATCCTTCATGCTTGTGGGCAGGTGCCAGTGACACGGGTGGAACCAAGTCCATCACTACCCTGAGCTGATCACAATTGGCTGGCAAAGGATGAACTGACCCATTTCAACATCCCACCTCACCTGTGAACAGATGGTGCCTTCACCCAAATAACAATGGGAGAAAGGGGAGAGGGGACAGAAGGATGGTCATGCACAGAACAAGATGCCTGCACAGGGCACATGGGGTTCTGAGGCAAAAGAGATGCCAGAGTCAAAGAGAGACAATGAAAGAAGAGACACATAAGCCATTGCCCAAGCCAAAGAGAAGTTAAGGAGTACATTTAGTGAAAGTAGTTCATGTCATTGCAGACTGAGCTGTGAAAGGCAGGAGCTAAAGGCAAGAGATCTTGAACTTTGCATACAAAGGGCACAGTAGTCAGCCAGGTGAGTGGAAACTCAGAGACATCAGGAGCCATCAACTGGAAGACCAAACAGCTTAGCCTGTGAGAGTATAAATGTCCAGGGCTCCCTTTGTCCAGGATCCCTCCCAGGCAGCACCCAGCTCAAGCTGTTATTCTGTGGTTGCATAATGATTAAATTATTTTATGGACCCAGATGTCTGAGACTGCTAAACGAAACTCGGGGTCCAGCCAGAAAGGAAACGTTGTATGCTTGAGTGAGTGTGGTATGTGCAGGGAGCCAGCAAGGCACCCAGTGGGATCACTGGAACTATCTGCTGCAAAGGGCATCAGCCCCAGCTCAGGTGGTGGTGGTGAGTGTGACTGTCATAGTAGCTCCTGGTTGGTCAGTCATGGAAGCTCCCTTAATGCCAAGCACTTGTAGAGAGGAGACAGAAGATACACATCGGGGTAGGGCTGCAGGACATGGAGGAGCCCACATCGCACCTGCTGATTAAGAAACAAGGAACACCAAAAACTAAGTAACCACTTCACACCTGACTGCTTCCTATACCACCACTGTCTTGCCAGGGAGCACACTGAAATGTCCAGAGAGGACACTGGGGACCAACAAAGCTATAGTAGATGTGGCCGGAGGGAAGCATGTTTCTCCTACTCTTTTTTTTTTGTCCTTATTTCTTGTTACCAGAACAAGTAACAAAAAGGGTTAATCAACTGACTAAACTGCACCAAATTGAATGTTTTGTTGCCTATACCATACCCTTTTTTGGCAAAGATGGTAGAGCCTGGTAGAAGCTGATTTCAGGCACTCTGCCACCCTTAAAACAAATTCCAGCTTCCCCATGAATTCCCCAGTAGACCCAGATTCAGCTGAGATAGAGGTAATTCTCTTCTTCATAACTGGTACAGTGCTGTGTTTTGGATTTAGTATGAGAATTATGCTCGAAGCTCACAGATGTTTTAGTTGTTGCTAAAAAGTGTTTACTCTTAACCAAGGAAAATACTACTTAGTAAAAATTAAAACACTGTTATCAACAACATTCTCATACTAAATGCAAAACATAGCACTGCACCAGCAACTAAGAAGAAAACTAACTCTATCCCAAGGGAAATCGGGACATTACATACTTAAACATCCATTCTTTCCATTATTTAAAATAACCAGAAGTCCTACTCCTCAAAAAAACCTTAGCTGTTAAATAAAGCCGTTTGCAGATGTACTCTATTAGCATCAACAAGGACCACCCACAAATAAACCAAAAGCTAGCTAGAGGGCTTGATTTACTTCAAGTAAAACTTACTTTTAATAATGCCTAGCACTAGAAGACTATCAAAAGTAAACCTTTTTACAGCTGAACGACAAATTCAGAAGCAAATTTGCATTATTATTTGCATTTGCTTTATCCATGTTCTCCTTCAAACTAGTAACACAGTATCTTTGGGTATCTTACAAAGCTGGAATTAATTGGTGCTGCAATGGCCACCTGGCATGTTGTGAAAAAACAGCAAATAAAAACAGAAGACAGCAATTCTTTTTATCATTATTGCAGCATTGTCTAAAAGACCCAATGGAGCCAAGGTCAGAATACATTCAGTGTACATGGCAAAAAAAAAAAAAAAAAGCTTACAGAATGTCCAAAGCAAGCAAAGGCAAAATGAGCATGAGAATTTGTCTTCACGTTAAATTTGGGTCCTTTTATGCGTAGCACTGCACAGCTCTGGTTTAAGCTTGGAAGTCTTACAAATGGGCAAGAAACAAGGAACTACTGATGGACAAAAATTGAATTAAGACATGTGACAGGGGCTAAAAGGCAAACATCACAATGCTTCCAACTGCTAGAATGAAAATACTGCACACTAGGAGAGCATGTACTGGAATCTTACAAGGACTTGTGGACATAGGTATTTGGTTTTAGAACATACACAGAGGAGTGAGCGAGACTCCAAAAAACCCACCACTTTTCAAGCAGTCACCCAATTACAAAGGTAATTCAGGAATATATATAGGTGTAAGTATGTATGCATCTCCAGTTAAACAACCCCCATCTCTTCTTATCCTATTGATAACAAGACACCAAACACAACAGTATTTATTTTAAATTTTGTCTAACCTGCCATTAAACAGCAGCAGTAAGTCATTACTCTGTGTCAGGAAAACACTTACTGCATTTCCCCTCCTCCCCCACCCAAAGCAACAAAGATTTGTAGAGTCTGCATAGCTTACCTGCTGATGAGAGAACTTCACTTTGGGATTATTATCAATTTCCCACAACCCTTCATTAAAACCCTTTCTTTTGTTTGGTTTGCCGTATTTATCTTTATTTTCTGAATAAGGGAATATGTCCTTTGGCCCCAAAAATGCCCTTAAGGAAAGAAAAAACAAAATTTACATTTTAATTGGTTAGTTTTTTCAAAGAAGTAAGCACCACGTGTTATTAAAGTCATTAGTACTATAACAACTATTCTACTTGAGTCCTTAGTTTTCTAAACTTTGGCCTGCAACACCCAAGGTCTCCATTACTACCACCACAAATAGAGACTTCCCTCCTTACTGAGGGAAGGGAACACTGAGAACCAATATTATGGTTTATGCTGAAGAGCATCAAAGACTATTTCATTTCTGCTCTACCTTCATGGTCTTTTGAAGTTAGGATTTCACTGTACCAATCTACCTGCTGCTAACAGAAAAATGTACTCTTTAGTAGTACATTCTCAGTTTCAATCCATGCCTAGACATTGTGTTATTGCAGTTATGTTACATCCAACTATCTGAAAGTTGCAGACACTTGCTTTCTGAAGTACCAGCTCATGGTAAATTTAAACAGATACTTCTAAGCTCCATGCCACTACTTCCTTCATTATCCTTAATAAAAAGCAGCTACTTCAGACTTACACCCCAATAAAAGGAGGAGAGAAAAAAGAAAAAAACATTGAATCTCATTGAAAGCCCAAGCATTTTCTACTCCAGCTGTAAACACTCATCTATGTGCACAAAGTATTAAGTAAGCCATTGCCAGCTTAGACTGCAAATCACCCACCTCTTGGCAAGAGACAGTGGGTGATTTGACAGATTCAACCATATGGGAAACGTGCACCTGCCAAGCTTATTTACCCAGACCAAAAAGATGGGTAGGCAGACAGAGAAACTGGGAGAGACAAAAATAGGAAAAGCATTGCCTCTCTTCTTCCCCATTCTCTAAAAGTAAGCATTTTTCCAGTCTCTAAGCCTCTGCCTATATTGTCAGGCATTGAAAAACACCTGAGAACAGCTACTGTGAAAAGGTTATGAAGCTAACTAGGCTGCTGCAGTTTAGTCCTCATGTACCAATAAAGAAAAAGGAACAAGAAAAATTGAATAAAAAGAGATTACCCTAACACAGACAGGCCAGAAACTAGAGTTCAGTGTGACCTGTTTGTCTGTGACCAAACAAATTTGTACTGATATGATCTACTGCCACAACATATCCAAGTAAAGTGTTTATTTAAATAGTATTAATTTTATTACTCTCCCTGGATAGAAACACATTCAGTTGGGTTTTTTTTACAAAACTTAAAGAGAAAAGAAAAAAATGCAAATACAGGTTAAGACTTACAGTAATTTCATAAACTCAATTAATATTAGTTCTAGAAGTCAAGTAAGAATTATTCCCAAACCAGTCTTGCTTTCCTTTTCCCTGCTGTAACAACCCATGCGGCCTGAAATCCTGTCATCCTTTATACAGGAGAGTGTAGCATGATAAACTGATTACGTGAGTTTTCACAGTTGCCACTGCTTACAGTATGATAGACTATATACATACACAGCCTACTAAAACGCTGAAGAGATTGAGTATCTAACTTTGCACAATGTGTCTTACCTGTGAGAAGCACAGCACAGAACAAGCTTACCAAATTTACTTTAATTCGCAAGAAAAAAGTACAAGAAATTGTTAACTCTACATAATTCCTGATGGATCATTGAAGTCACTACTTACAGCTAAAAACCTAAACAAAGTGACAGGCCATGGAACATCAGCCTCCTTTGTGACCCGATCAGCTCCTTCCTATTGTAATTTATAGGTATCTGCTGTAAGGAGTGAGACCAAGAACTTGAAAAGTTTCACCTATTATCACTCTACAGATCTTAAGATAAGCAACATGCTTAACAAACACCAGGAGACAGCTGGGTCATGGAACACCATATAGACTGCAAGGTGTGTGAAACAGAGGCAAAACATTTCTCTGGTATTCCACAGATTTCTGAAATGCAGTAAGCTGGAACCTAGAGCCTAACAAAAACTAGACCGCAGCAAAACTTTATTTAGTAACCATACCAGAGTGAGGAACAGCTATTTCAAATTACTCACACATTAAGCCCCCAATTACCAAAATCTTTCAAATCCAAACACCTCTTAAGAGCCCTATGCTAAATCTGAAGTGGGACATAAAACTTCTCAAAAATCGCTGAGGTGTTTTTAAACCTTTAGATGAGGAGTTATTTCCATCCTCCTTACATTCAACCTGCGTTCCCAAACTTATGTGAAACTGCACAAAACCCCACTGCAATCCAGAATGACACACGGAGTGCCCAGGGGGTCTCTTTGCAGGGGTGAAGGGCAAGCAACAACACCAACAACAGAATCAAAGCAGGATCGTGTTGCAGTTGCCAAAGAAAAAGTTTGGTTGTGTGAAAAATTTAAGACAAAAAAAAGGAAACCTAACACATTTTAAATGATAATTAAAACAACGGATAAGGCAAACCTTGCAACCTTGAATCAAATTCCAGGAACTCTTCTTTACCCACAAAATTACACAAACAGAAAAACTCCAATCAACAAAAAAAATTTATAATTGAAAGATTTATTGAAAGATGAGATAAGCTTAAAAAAAATACACGATCCAAGCATATAGGTATCTTTTTTATCACAGAAATTGCTTTTTAGGAAAAGTAATAGCAAGTAACGCCTTACTCTTTAACTCAACAGGACAATGTATCATCTTAGCAAGATACTTACTTGCTAAAGATGGATACAAAGTACAAGATTAAAGCAATTTCAATCCATTTAGTAAAATGAAAAGAAGCAAGATCCTTCCACAAAATGAGAGTAGTCAACAAGTTTTGCACACAACTTAAAACCGCCATTTTTAAAGAAAAACAGAAGAATTAAAAGCACGCTAATACAGGTTTAAACTGCTTTGCTTTCTTTTGACAACTCAAACAAAAAATGGAGCACTGAATCTGATGATGCCTTAAATCTACAGTAACCCAATCAGTCAAGCTAAAAAGCAACACAGTAATTTTCAAAAACAGATAACTACATAAACCCCAGAATATTTTCTATTAAATTCAGCAGTGGAAGACATACAGTCTCTCAAAGCAAATACTGTATCACCTCAAAACACTGCTCAATGTACCCAAAGATCGGTATTTTGCAGGTTGATAGGTGTGAAGCTAACTATGTACTTCCTCATCTCTGTCTCCAGATTTCATAAACATATGACCACCCACAACCCAAAACCTCATCGGAAAAAAACAATAAACCAAATAATAAAAACAACTCCAGTACGTGATTATCTGTCCATCTCTCAAATTTTGCCTATTTCACTTTCTTTGAGAATACAGTATTGAGAATTTTGATGATATACAGGACTATAATTAAACTCATTAGAGATAAAGAAAAACCAATCAGCCACATCACTGTGGATACAATTTTTTTCCTCTGATGAGCAAAGCATACATGGTTATGGTCTACCATTCACTTGAGGAGCTTAAGTAAATTTTACAGAATCATGTGTTGACAAAACAGATCAATTTAGAAGACGTGCTAATAAATACAATAGCTTGAAACAGACCACATTCAGAGAAGATAAATTTTTGTCACAGCATTTTAAAATGAAAAAACAGCCCTGAAATATAAAGGACTTACGTCTCATGGGTGCCAAAAAAGAAAATAGGCATTTTATTCATAGGCGGTTTTACTGCTCCATCAGGAACTTCATCCACCTAGGAAAAGCACAGCCCATTACAGATCAAATCACATAAGAGACAAGAACAGTTTAGAGGGAAATATGTAAAAAAATAAGCATTAAAATGGGAATAAAAAAAGCTACAGAAAAATAAAGCAGGAACTTAGATCTCTTTTTAACAGTATGTAAAAAAAAATATAGCAGAATCAAAACCAGTATAAGTAACAATAGAAAATTACATTCAGTTTACAGAGATACTTTTCACATGACCACTTCTTTTAAAAGGAGAGATTACAATGTGCTACAGGTAAAAGACACAATTCAATTTCTTCCACATACTGCCCATCCTTAAGGAAAAGCAACAGGAAGACTCCCTACCCTTATGCTGGCCTGATAACTTGTGGAAGCCCATATAAGTACTACCAAAAGGGTAATAAACTTTAAAAGAACCCCAATTTCCAAGTCAGCATAAATACCTTTTTACCTCCATTCCCACATCCAACAAATGACCTACAGCAGTCCCAGAACTTTGCATGCCTTTTCCACTGACTGAAGCACAGAGAACACAAAAAAGGACTGGACAAGTTACTACATACACTTAGCCTATTTAACAGAAACAGGCACAGTAGACATAGTCCACTTAGGAGTAATCTTGACATAAATTTGTGTTTTTCTTTTGCCAAGAGCAGTTATTTGGAGACACCATTACTGAATAGCTCCAGGGGCCTGCACATGCCCCAGTGTCAGGCTACCATACAGCAGTCTTCATTCCGTAAAGCCGCGTTACACAAATTAGGACAACTAATGACTACTTGAGAGGGCGACGTTTTACGGTACGGATCTGCAATGAGACTGCAAAGCCGCTTCTACCCCCGGGATCCCCAGCCGTGTCCTCCCTCACAGGAGGCGAAGCTGAAGGTGCTGCTCAGCACAGGTGTGTGAGCGCACCCCGCAGGGAACGAGGCAGGGGGAGGAGGGCGAGCCTTACCCTGGCCGGCCAATGGGGGTAACCTTTCATCTTGGCGAAGATCAGGTCTCCGGGTTTGAAATCTCGGCTCATGCTTTCTCACCGACGTGACGCCCTGTTGCCGCCAGGCGAGCCGGGCTCAGAGAAGGAAAGGCTCTGCGCCTCCAGCAACCACCGAGGCACTGCCAGCCACACGAGGTGCCACTCGCTGCCGGGATAAACACACCGGGGCGGGAGAGAGCAGAGAAGGGCAACACAAGAAGGCACGTCAGCAAGGGCGGGCGGCCCCTGTCTGGGGCGCGCTGCGCCGTGCCCGCTCCTCACCCCTGCAAAGCGACCCCCTGGGCACTCGGCAGCGTCAGCGCCCGCCCGTGGGCAGGGCCAGGCCGCCCGGGACAGCCGCCCGCCGCCTCGTCCCGCTCTCCCCCGTGCCCGACCGGCCGCTCGCCCCCTCACGCACGCGGGCACGATGGCGCGAGAACGCTGCAGGGGGGCAGGGGGGGGGAGGAGGGAGGGGGCGCGCGGAAAAGAAACTCCGCCCGCCCTCCTCTCCTCCATCCATCCATCCCTTTTTCTCGCTCTCTCCCTCTTACCCCTGACCCCTCTTTCTCTTTCTCTCTCTCGCGCTCTCCCTCTCTCTCCCCAGCCCGCCCACCCGCCGCTTCACCACCGGCGGGGCACTCGCCGCTACCAACCGCGCTGGCGTCCGGCCCGCCGCCCGCCGCGGGAAACACAGCCGCGCGCCGCCTCCTCCCGCCAGCGGGCCCGTACCACCCGGCACGCCGCACAGGGGCGGCGGGGGAGCTCAGGAGTGCGGGCCAGGACTCGGCCAGCGCCCCACCGTAAGACAGACGCCTCGCTCCAGCCTCCACGCCTGGGAGATGTGGGAAGCCACGAGAGAAAAGACACCGCCGGACTCGAGGCAGTGTTGGAGAAAGGAATGGGAAAAGTCTCGTTGGCTCCCTCTCCTCGCAGTCAGAAAAGTGGTTCGTTCCTCCTCCGGTGGGGGCGGAGCGGCCGCGACGCCGCTGGAGGGAGCGGAGGCGGACGGGGGGGAAGAAAGGAGGAGGAGGAGGAGCTGGAGCTGCCGCCGCAGCGGCGCGGCTCTAGGACCGCCCCCGGCCGCGGTGGCGGCGGGAGCCGAGCTGAGCATCGCGGCGCACACGGGGGAATGGGCCCTGCTCAGCCGCTGACAGGCTGGCGTGGTTAATGAGCCCCAATCTCCTTTCCAAAGCGGGCGAGTGCGGCTGTCCCCGCGGGGCCCTTTGTGTGTCTCATGCCCCACGAGCTCTGATAGAGACCCGTTCCCTTGACGGGCCTTTCATCCCTTCTTGCTGCCGGACTCAAAGCTGCCCGTGTCACTCGGGTACTCCCCAGCCACTTACTTGCTTGATGTCCTGACTTCCCCCAGCATACAACAACTCACGGTTGTTTGATTTTCTTAAGTCTGTAACAGAATTATTTGCCACTTAGTCGCCATTAATTCCTGTGTTTGGTGGAGATTTTTTTTTTTTTGGTTGGTTGGTTGACTCGTTTTGTTTCCTAACTAGAATTGCTACTAATTCAGACTATGTTATTCCCCTTGTCCTCTCCGTATCTATTCTCTCCTGGTTTGTATACCAGTCCACAATAAATTTCCTCCTCACCTAGCGTTTCAAGCCACTGTGCCCTCCTCTCCTGTTTCTGTCAGCTGATCTCCTTAGTGAGCACATCAGCCACCGCCAGCCTCCCCACAAATACCTTTCTTTAAAGTGAAGATCTCAAAACCAGATATAAACCCACTACCTCCTTTCTAACGGCCTGCTTGTCCTGCTGTGTCTAATTCCAGTTCTGCATCAAAAATTAGCTTGCCTGTCAACCCCCTCTGGGTTTAGTCCTATGTGATGGCCCCACCTGCAAATCATAGTATGGCACCAAAAATTACTCCTTACACTGTTTTGCAGGGGCAGACCTAGCCGTTTTATGCTCAAGTTTTCATCTTTGGTGTGTGGCCTGATGCACAAGTTGTACAGGTCAGTTTTCTGCCAGCTCTCCTCTGTGCCACTTGAGCATAAAGGTAAGTCCTTGTGGGAAGAATTATCTTACCCCTTTCAGTTTTGATACTGAAACTCAAGTCAGGCCCAAAACACCCACTGCAGTTGCCACAGAGCCAGTTGTGATTTGTTCTAGGTTCTCTCCTCCTTAAATGCAAAATGTTGTTTTATAAACTTTTACTGTAAAATTTCACACCATCTGTGTTATGCAGTTCGTTCTTGCTTTTTTCTCATGGCTTAAACAAGTCAGATCTGTTCAATTTTTTTGGAGATGGCAAAGCTCATATCCCTGACATCAACTTTCTCATAAAAAATAGGAAATCATCAATATGTTAAGACAGATAAAAAACTTTCTTCCGATGTAAAAATGAATGACCACTTGGGACAAAAGTCTTTTAAATACTGGTGGTATTTAAAAGACATATCAATGCAGCACTTATGGACATGGTTTAGTGGTGGCCGTGGCAGTGCTGGACTAATGGTAGGACTTTTTGTTCTTAGGTATCTTTTCCAACCGAAATAATTCTATATATGGTTCTATATACGTTAAGTATTTTTCAATATGAGAGGAAGGAAAAGTGTTTGTTTAACTACATGCATGCAGCAACAGTATTGTGTCTAAAGTAATTTTTGTGACTCAATGTAAAAAACAGTGTGGGGGACAGTTTGGGCAGTTAAGCTAATATTACTACAGGTTCAGAATTTCCCAAGTTTTTATACTGCCAAAACCTATCACACCATTCAAATATGATGCCAAGTCTCTGCTTCCTTTCATATTATCACATAACTTATATTTTTTCATTAACTGGGGCCATTTTTCATATTAATTTTTGACTACTCATCAGACTATAGCAGAGAGGACATCCTTTTCACTCTGTATTTTTGATCAAAAAAACCTCTAACCATGCTGTTATTAAAAGAACTGCAACATAATGAAATCTATTGTTGTGAACCTGGGCTAAGAACTTATTTCATTTGGCACTAGACATTTAGAATAATTGCATGATGGAGAAGCACAAAAACCACCAGTAAAAGCCAATTATAGAAATCAAGTTGGAGAATAGAAATTAAGTTTTGAGTCTTTATCTCAGAGGGTGAAAATATTACAGAGCTTTTTTTATTTTTATTAAAACTTCATTTTGTACCTCGAATGCTATACCACTGACATGTTACTGCTATCGTCCACTTTTCTAGGATGTGGTGGGGTGGATTTAATTCACTTACTCGCTTATGCTGCTACTGTTTGACATCATACATGTTTACATTTGGGTCTTGAAATTCTCAGCGGAGCTGTTTCAAAGAAACCTTTCCCTTTGCGCAGTGAGGCGACCAGAAGGGCAATGCCAACCTCGTTACCGGTCTCCCCCGTCCTCCCTGCCGTGACTTTTGTCCCAGGGTCTCTCGAAACCGTTTACCTGTTGGTTTCTCTCGGTAACACGAGGGAGCAGTGTGCCGCCCCGAACGCGAGGCCACGCACACCTCAGCGGGCTCCCCGTCAGGCGCTCGCTTCCATTTCCTGCCGCCCGCTCTGCCTTCGGAGCCGCAGCGCCCGCCCGCCGCAGCCCGCGCGCCGCCCGCCCGCCCGCCCTGCTGATGACGTTGCGCCGCGGCCGGAAGTTGCCGTTGCGGAGGCGCGCCGCGCCGGCCGCGTCCCTGCTGGCGGGACCTGGGAACGGCGCCGCGCTTCCCGGCGCTTCCCGGCGCTTCCCGGCGCTTCCCGGCGCTTCCCGGCGCTTCCCGGCTGCCCGGAGCGGCCCCGGGGTGCTGCTGCTGGAGCTCTGTTCTGACCTTGTTCCCGCAGCCCTTCCTGCCAGGTAAAGCGCCAAAGCCGCCGTTAGGGCGTGCGCGCAGCCAGCGCCGCTCCGGGGCCAGCGGTGCGAAGGGATGCCTCTACTTTGGTTTTTAGCTTGCTTTAAATGTTTCAGCCCGCGTTAGTGGAAAGCTAGTGGTTCGTTCAGCCGAAACTGGTGAGCTCTTGGAGTTGCAGCACAGATGTGGTAGTTCCGCCTGGCGTGGTGTGTTTCACATCAGTACATCTTGGTTAGATTCAGTTTGCTGAGGGAACCTCAGAGATCCTCCAGTTCCATTCCTTTGCCGTGGGCAGGGGACACCTCCCACTAAACCAGGTTGCTCAGAGCTCCATCCAGCCTGGTCTTGGAACACTTCCAGGGATGGGCATCCACGGCTTCTCTAGGCAACCTGTTCCAGTGCCTCAACAGCCTCACAATAAAAAAATGCTTCCCCACATCCAGTCTAAATCAATGGCCTTCATAAAGCTAGTAAAGCGTATTCAAAAGTTCTTGAGGAGAATATGCCACAAATTTTGCAGGTAACATCCATCGAATGTATTACCTCCTCAGTCAAAAATTTCCTAACTATTTTTTTTGATTGTGGGGCTCTGATGAGCCACTCCATGCCCCTTTAATTTTTTTTTTCTCTGATTGAAATACCAGGCTTTTGGAGTGTATCCATTTGTGTGGTAGTAAACAATGGATGTGCATCTTACCAGAGAGATGTGTATTCAAGATCATCAACAGTTATTAGATATTCCCTGTTTCCCTCCCCCCCAAAGTAATTAAAATACTTAAAGTAATTTCAGAAGGTTCTAAAACTTCAAGGTGGTATGAATGTGTCAGAGGAGATTTTGCTTATGTTTTGAGACAAATTTTTTTTCTGCTGCATCTATTTAATTGCACCTTCTTTTTCATTTTCTACTTTTCAAATTTTGGTATAAAGCCACATATATATTTTTGGCAATAAATATTAAGAAAAGGGTGGTATAAAAAACTAGTTTCTTAGCATTCAGAGCTATGTCTGAAAGTGAAAATTTGGCACAATTGATAGAGGATACCTCATTTTTCTTGATTCCAGGATACCTCATTTTCTTTTTTATCAAAGCAATACATCTTTGTTGAGTACTACAATTACTTTGTCAAGATTTTCTTCTCTCATGTAAAGTTAAAGTTTTCAGTATGCAAGTGACAAATAATTTAATGGAACTTAACATGTGCCTGGAAACTATACTACAGGCTATACTTTGAAAATAAGGTTTTCAACTATTTTCTCATTTGAGATGAGAAAAAAAAGCTATGTTGTTTTCTCTAGGAGTGTGAGTAACTGTTGTGTGGCAATTGTTGTGGTTTGAATTTTATGAACACATGCACCGAGGTGAATTCTGGTGTGTAGATGTTAAAAATCACAAAGAATATATGTAGATGTTAAAAATCACAAAGGATACATGTGAATATACTGTGTTTCCGTAAAAACAAAACAAAGAAAAAAAGAAAAAACCCAAACCAAAAACTCAGAGCTGTTAGAAGTAAGTTTATTTTTGCTGCATTTTCTGTTAAAATTATAGATTGAAGCAGAAATGCATTTTTTTTATTCTCCATATTTCCAGTGCAGCCACTGGAATTACTAAAATCAGTTTATATTAATATATTACACCAGCTGCTGCCATTGGACACCACAATATAAAATATACATTAAAGTATTGGAGAGCATTGAAAGGAGGATGGCAAGGTTGGTGAAAACATTGTGAGGGATGGCTGAGGTCACTTGGTCTGCTCAGCCTGCGGGACGCTGAGGGGAGATCTCATTGCAGCTACAACTTCCTCACAAGGGAAGGGAAGGGAAGGGAAGGGAAGGGACAGGCACTGATCCCTAATCTCTGGTGACCAGTGACAGGACAGAGGGAATGGCCTGAAACTGAGTCATGGGCGTGTAGGTTGGATATTCAGAAAAGGTCCTTCACTCTTAGGTGAAGGTGGTTAGACCCTGGAACAGCTCCCCAGGGAAGTGGTCCCAGCAGCAGCCTGACAGAGTTCAAGGAGCATTGGGACAATGCTCTCAGGCACATGGTGTGACTTTTGGGGCGTCCTGTGCAGGGCCAGGAGTTGGAACTTGATAGTTCTAATGGATGTCTTCCAACTCAGCTTATTCTATGATTCTGTGGACATGTGACTGCAAAGCAGGGATGGTAAAAATGGAGTCCAGGTGAGTTTCCTGTTTTGGACTTTAATATGGATGTCCATCTGCTATCGTGTTCAAAAACAAACCTTTATGGCTCATCAATATTGACTGTTGAATACAGCTTATATTTCATGTTACCTTCCTTTAATTAATGAAAAGAGGTCTTTAATGAGTTTGCCGTGCAACTTGACGTAAGCAATGGATTTTTTTAATCCATTGCATTATAAATATGTTATCTATATTGATTTCTTTTTTATTGTGACACTAAATTAATGATTTTTTCTAAAGATGAGTGGAGTACAGTTCAATTTAGAATTCCTTCTGTATAGTCCTAACTATTGCTAATTTATCTAATACAATAAAAATATGTTCAAATAGAAAATTCCAGGTTTGTAAAACACTTGGAAGACTTGCTGTGCTAAAGGCTGTTATCAGACAGCACACTAGTACATTCAGTCATGGTATAAACCTTTATCTTCAATAGAATTATTTTGAAGAGAAATGGAGTTTGTAATATTTTTACAAGATAGAGGATCAGTGTGTGGGAACAAAATACTTTTTACTGATATTCTGAAAACCTTGGCAGGAGATATTCTGCTATGTTACTATATATGTATATATTGATCTACAGTATTTAAGCTTTGAGAAATAGAAGTACAATTCTCATAGATGTCTAAAACTGTAAAATTATAATTGGTAGTTGTTCACATGACATAGTAGTAACACTGTTTTCTAACTGCTTGTGGGTGTTAAATGATTCTTTCATTATGTTGGCAAATAAATTAAAACAGGTCTCTGTTACAGATTGTAATGTTTTTATGATATGGAAGAATCATCTTGGAAGCTTGTCAAGTAAACGTATATACATTCAACAATTAATTCTCCAGAGTTTATAGTTCATGCAGCTTGAAAAGCTGTCTATTGGCCATCATGAGTTCATCCTCTCCAGTCAACTACTCTGTCACAGAAGATAGAAGGTGAGTTTCATTTCTGTTTTTTTTAGTCTAGTAATATAGTTTCGCTTTTGTGGTTTATTTTCTAGATCTCTGAAATTGTGTAATTCAGACTGAAAAAGAACCAGCCACGGTGTGATATATGCAAGCTATGCCATGTCAATATAGTTATTAGATCTTGTAATTATGGAATGGCCAGGGTTGGAACAGACCTTAAAGATCCTTGGATTCCAACCCTCTGCTCTGGACGGGGACATCTTTCACTGGACGAGATTGCGCAGAGCCCCATACGCCTTGGTCTTGAGCCAGCTGCTAGGAATGTGGTGTCCATAGCTTCTCTGGGCAACCAGTTCCAGTGCCTCACCACTCTCACAGTAAAGGATTTTTCTAATATCTAATCTAAACCTTCTCTTCTTCTTTTTGAAGCCATTCTTTATTGTTTTGTCACTACATGCTACTGTAAAGAGTCTCTCTCCATCTTTCTTGTAGACTCCCTTCAGGTGCTGGAGGGCCACAGTTGGGTCACCCTGAAGTTTCTCTTCTCCAGGGTGAGCAAACCCAATTCCCTCAGCCTTGCACCAGTTCTCCTCACGAAAGGTGCTCTATCCCTCTCATCAACTTCTTGGGCCTTCTCTGGACATGCTTCAACAAGTCCATGTCCTTCCTGAGCTGGATGCAGCCCTGCAGGTGGGCTCTCACCAGAGCAGAGCAGAGGTGCAGAATCCCCTCCCTGGCCCTGCTGCCCACGCTGCTCTGGGTGCAGCCCAGGACACGTTTGGCTCTCTGGGCTGTGAGTGTCCATGGCTGGGTCACATCCAGCCTCTCATCTACCGGCACCCCCAAGTCCTTCTCCCCAGGGCTGCCCTGATCTGTTCATCCCCAGCTTGTGCTGGTGCTGGGGCTTGCCCCAGCCCAGGTGCAGCACCTTGCAATTGGTCTTGGTAAGCCTCCTGAGATTCCCATGGGCCCACTTCTTGAGCTTGTCCAGGTTCCCCTGGATGACATCCCATCCTTCAGGTGTGTCAGCTGCACCACTCAGCTTGGTGTCATCTGCAGACTTGGTCAGAGAGCAATCAATCCCTTTGTCTGTTTCATTAATGAGGATACTAAATAACATGATCCCAGTATGGATCCTGAGGGACCCCACTTGTCATTGATGTTCTTTTGGGACTCTGAGCCATTAATCACTATCCTCTGGATGCTACTGTCCCAACTATTCTCATATGCACCAGCAATGAGTCCACCCATCAAATCCGTTTCTCCAATTTGGAGAGAAGGATGTTGTGGAGGACTGTGTCAAAAGACTTTGTCAAAAGACTCTTCCTTTGTCCACTGATGTTGTCATGTTTCTTGGTGATAAATTGTCTACACCTGGTGAGCTAACACAATGGTTGTTGTCCTCCAACCATTGGCCTGTGGAGCTGCACAACACCCATTGTGTAAGGAGGAGACCTGGAAGTTCACCCAGTGCCCTGCCAGCTTGACTATGTCAGCTGTAACATTGGTGTCCCTGACCACTATGGACTACCAGAGAGACCCCCAGGACAGAAGAATTCATGCATAAAGGAGAGGGAAAATACTTATATGATAGTGAGTAAATTATTATCATGTGTATTTTTATTCTGGGACAGTCAATGAATATGTATGTAAAATACAGTGTATAATCAGAAACTTTCCTGTACTCAGCATGCAAGAGTGTAGGAGGAGCTACTGCCTTGTGCATCTGGCTGAATGAAGAATGCCTGCTTCTTAATAGTACATTGCTATTAAGGAGTTTGTTGTTTTATTGATTTTTTGGCAGCAGTCACTCCATCATTGCAGGTGTGCATGCTGGCCATCTGATGAGCAAGAATTCTCACAGGACCATAGGAGACGTGACAGAGGTAGTTTTTGTCTCCGTTTGGGAGCAATGTTGTGGAGTTCCAGAAGGGTTTTCTACAATAGCTGTGGGGGTAGAGGCTGGTTATAGGTGTTGCACATGGCTCTTATTTTTTTTAACCTGGTATGTGTTTGATCTTTGGCGCAATGAAAGTAAACTTGAATTCATTCTGTTTATCTTAACTGAGAGAGCTATTTGTCACTATTTAAAATCTGATTGTAAGAACCTGCTGGTTGTATAGAAATAGCACAATTCAGTGAATAGATCCTTTGATTAGGAAGTCAGGCTATGGACTGCTTCTTCAACTGGAGAAGTTTAGCATAATTACACTACTACATAGTAAGTGAAAGAAAGTTTCTCTGATACAAAATTACATTTCATCCATATGGAAGAAAAGCTTGTGAAAACTGTTTCTCTGTGATGTTCTTTGTTCACTGTAATTAGCTGACTTGTGAAGTGAATGTGAATTTTTGAGCATTCTGTGATGTATAGAACTCAAAAGATGTTTCAACTGCTTATATGCTTTCTTAAAGGGTATTGAAGTACTACCAAAAATGGTGTCTTAGATAAAAGCTCTAGTTGGTAAAATACATGTTTTCATTCAAAACCAATGATCAACAAACTGTTAATATGTGAAAATGGAAGTGCAAAGCAGTGTCTGATTTCCGCTTAGACTAAAAATCATACATGATTTGAAACTTTCCAGGGATTTTGCCTGATTTTGCAACTTAAGCTTCCAAGAAGTTTATGCATGTAGCACTTCTACTGGTAAATGAATATGGAAGGAAGACTCTTCTACAGTAGGTAGTATGAAGCTTTCAGGAAGTACTTGCTGTGTGTGCTGATGATGCTGTGAGGATTAAAGAAAATACCACAGAAATAAGGTGGCTAATTAAGGAGAATTCCTATTTTATTTGAAAATATTTAAGTAATAAATTAGTGAAGTGGTAACATAATAATATTCTGCCGATTTTCTTGTCTTTTTTTTTAAGTAGCTGATTTTGCTCTATACTAAGAGCAGAAATAGGCTTTTCTGCTTTGTATTTTTAAGTTCTTACTAATAATATTGTAAGTTTAGAAGCTGTGCATAAGAAGTTATTTTTAATGCTTTTTCCTCCCCCAGTACTTACAGTTATGCTCTTTGTCTTCATGCTCTTATACACATTTTTCATTTCTGTAATGTCCCTAATTTGCTATTGTTGTATCAATGTAACTTGTTTGTAGTGGGGTTTTTTTCCCACTATTGGTTCAGTTAAGCACATAGTTAAATTTTTCTCAGAGTAAGTTTTATTGTGCAGGTATCTCCAGTACACTCTTTTTTTTTTTTTTTTTCCCTGGATAATTAATAGAAGAGTTGAAAGGAAGGGCTTTATTAAGAGCTGATTGTCATAAAAACCAAGGTAATTTCCTTAAAGATTTGAAGGTGTTTCTTTTTAATTACTTTACAAAAAGTAGTTGTTCCCTTGCTTTCATTTCATGTGCTCTCCTTGCAAGAAACATTAAATATCATCAGGCTTAAGTAAGTAGAATGACCTCCCTGCTGCCTACAAACTATCAAAATGGTTACCCTTTTTTAATCCTTGTTCTTTGCATTAGTCACCCCTAGCTTTCAGTTCAGGCCCTGTTTTCACCCCTACCCTGTGCCTTGTTGACCTTGGTGCCACGAGGTTTTTGGCTGTCTTTTGTTGAGACAAAAGATACTTCTTGTATAATCCTTGAATAAAACAACCTACCTTTCATCTGTTTTCCCCAGCCATGGGAAAATAAAGGTGTACCAAACCTTTATATGATGTCCACAAAAAATCTTTTATACAGTTTACTGGTGCTCTTGATGCCAAATTGATTTTTGCCTTTTTTTTTAATATGTATATTTTCTATATTCTTTACACATATATTTGTAGCTCTGTAGCCTATCATAGTATTTGTAGCTAGCATTTTACCTACTCTTTTGGACAGAGAGACAAAATAAATTACCCAGTGGCTCCAACCTGGGGGTCTGAGGTTAGATTTTTGGGGACACCAAGGTTGAAACTAGCTCTCCAAGACACATTTTCATAAACCAAATTTAGTTCCTGTCTAAAGTGGGGGAATTCAAACGAGATTGAACTGTGAGGAAATTACCTTACCACTTACATCTCTAATTGGGGATTTTTGTCAGATGTGCTAATTTGCTAAACATAAAAATTGTATACGTGTTATGCTACATGTGCATCTTCAATGTTTTCCACCTGGAGAATTGTGCACCTAAAGATCCTTATAATGGTCCCCTTTTTATCACCTGTGTCTAGCTCATGATTTTAGGATGAGTGAAAAGGTATCACTCTCATTGTTCAGATTCTTCTTCCTTCCTTCCTGATTTACCACCATATTTTCTTAACTGCATTAGCTAAGAGTTGCTTAAAATAATGATATGGGAATTTACTTACCTGGTTACTGATTGTTTGCCCTTTGAGATGTGTTGATTCCTCTGGGTATGTAAATACTGAAAGCTAATAATGTGCCAGTGATTTTCTTGCAGTACATGTAGGTTTTAATGATCTTTATCTCCTACATATATTAAAAATGTAAAATGTGTTAAGTACATGGCGCCCTGTGGACCAAGTACTGATGACATACAATTATTCTGATCACACAGATGAAGTCCATCTTGTTTTTAAATGAAGATTTGACAGAATTTATTATATTATAAAATATTTATATGCTGCAGCTAAAAACCTGAAATTTCATCATTTGTTGTTATTAATATCTTTAACCGCTACATTTAATCTAGAACACTGTTCCACTTGTTGATGACATTTGTGTTAGTCAGCTTATGTGAGAAAACATATCATCAGGTAAAGGTTTGAGTTGTCAAAAATGTTAATGGTGCCTGTGCATAAATCTAGGAATAAAGTGATAATTTTTTTATTTAGAAAAACACAGTATACTGGAATATATGAAACTGTTCTTTCTGTAATTAATTAAAACTTCATGTAGACCAAGGTAAGCTATTTTAGTATTTTCAGCTTTGCATGAAACAATGCCAACTTTTTTATTTAGTTTAATCACGTTTCTTTTTACAGTTTAATTCATATTTAGTGGCCCTTTCACTTTTGTGTGGAACAACTGATTAGTAGAGCCATTGTTACATAGCTTTAATAATTTGAAAAATGATGTATATCAAATAATATGAAGACTGAGTTTCAGCTCCTGAAATACTTTGAGTTATCCACTTTGAAGTTATAATAATTGATTGCAAAATTATTAAGCTAGTTAATTAAATACATATTTTTATACTAATTTTTCACTCTCTACATAAAAGCTTGTTTTGATTATTTGTTTTGATTATTTTGATATTGCCTGTGATGCCTAGAGGCGAATCCTGTTACCTGCCAAGTAGATTTTTCTTTGGCTGAAAAGTAGTAGAAATAACGTAACAGAGTATTTTAGAGGACTACACTTTAGTTTGTATTTTTTTTGTGAACAGTTGTTTGTCTGTAGTTTAGATGTATATATTTTTGAAAACAAAATGTGGAAGAGTGAGATTTATTCCACATTTATGCATTTATTTTATGACAGTGATGTTTTTGAGACATAATTATGTTAAAAATGAGCCTTACTGAAGAAATAGACAGAAACTTGCTAGTCATTTTAATATATGTTATTGAAATGATGTTTTTAACCATCCTGGAACTTTATTGGATCAATAATAAAAATAATGAAAAGCATGCTTAAATCGACTTAGAGAAATTAAAAGTGCATATCTAAGTCCTTGCTTCTACATCTCTCACAGTTTGCATGAAAAGCAGCAGTAGGCATAGCTTTACTTAAGCGAATGTATAGAGCTTTGGACCCACAATCTGATAATTAAATAAGGGAACATTAAAACTTACAAGGAATGCTTATGTTTTCTTTAAAACAATACTATTTTGCAGCTTACATAATGAGGAATGTGAGTTACTACAGAAGAGCAATAAATCAGAATTGGATGCTGTTTTAGGTCTGAAATGGAAACTTCTTCAAGCTAAAAAAGAAAATTTGGACTTGGCTATTCAACACAATCAAGAAGTAAGGACGTCTTTTTCACTTGCCTTATTTTACTCTTGGAATAAATGTCATCTTATTTCATTGAAGTAATATTCTCAGATGGTGGATCAAAGCATAGTCTGTAACTGGAAAATACGAAGGAAGGTGTCACTGTACAAACCTCTCATACCTGTTCATAGGTACTGTTAGCACCTCTGCTGTCATCATTAATAGTTAAAGGTGAGATAGGTAACTTGAGCACTTCTCAACAGCAAAATGCAGAAGAATCTTGTGCACCCCGAGCTCAAAGTAAGAGACTGTTTGTTTGTTTGTTTGTTTTAATCCAGATAGTTTTATGGATCCATTTTTAGCAATGACACCACAGTTGATAAGTGAGTGGGAAAATAACAATGTAACTAAAGCACAAAAACAAGTTATTGTGGGAGAAGCAGGCATTGCTTATTTTGGGTACATACCCAGATAATAAATGTATATGGAACAACAAACTTGTTTTATTGGCTCTATTTAGCCAAAACCAGATGAATGAGCATCCACATCAGCTTCTCCTGGGAGATTGCTTAGAGCAGAATTGCTACCTACAGTAGTCATAATACTTCTTCAGCAGCATAGTTTAAATCAGATTATCAACTGCCAGATTGTGGGAAGCAAATGTGGGAAGTGTGCCTAGCAGCAATATACTGAAACTGATTACAACTCAGCACCAGCCTTTTCCTGTATTTGTTAGTGAGGGAACTGATATTCAGAATAAAGAAAAGATTAATTGAGTATATTCTTAATGCTACTTCATTTCAGTACTAGTTTGCTGCAGCAATATCAAGGGAATCCTTTGTAATGTGGGTGATTTCCCATGTAGGAAGTTCTCATTAACAAGAATATTGCTACTTTGTAGATGTTCTGAGGGAATATATATTTTACTTTCCATATTCTTTTGTTGAAATATCTTAAACTTGGTTTTCTGAATCCAGTTTTTGGCAGCAAAGATTGTTTCTCAGCCTGTATAAGATCCCTTTTGGAAGTGTTTTCTATTCTTACTTTGTTGTGTGTTAGCATTAAAGGCATCTGTTTGACTACTGAGCACTACTGGACTGAATTTTATGCTTGTATATATATTTGTGAGTTACTAGATGTCTGATAGTCTAGTATCCCAACATGACTGTTCTGAATGTTATCAGCAAATCGTCTGGAATATAATGTTTCTCTTATGGCATTTTTTTCCTCTGAGGTGCAGGAAGATGACAGTAATATATGGTAATTTTTTTTAAGGTAGTATAGTTTTTGAAAAATGGGGGGGTATGTTTAAGGTACATGAAATTCATCTGGGAAAAGGATCATTTCACAAAAAGCAGTATCAAAATATATAACTGGGTCTTTTTGCAAGCCAGCATGATCTGGGGACCCAGACTGAATCTTTTCCCTGCTCGGTTGGTCTTTGCTGAGTTTTTGAATTTGTGTGTCTGGAGAACATTGTATTTCTGGAGCAGTAGGTGAGGAGCCCTTGATGATCATATATATCACTGGCATCTCCAGACTATATTAAGGCACAGTTTCCCAAATAGGGCAAAAAAAAATCCTGGGATATTTAGCCTTTCACTTTCAGAAGTGGTATTGCAGTGACAGAAGCATGCAGTTGCAAGATTGTATTTCAAATTCAAGTGGAATAAGATGGCAGTTGTAAATGTGATTCCAAGTATCTTTAAAAAGTATTTTGTAGGTGTGTTTCTGTTACATGTTGCACTTCTTCAAGGGAACATTGTTAACAGTTTAATAAAATTTATTTTCTAGGTGTCCAACTATGAAAAACAGATAATCAAATTACGGTCAGAATTTGAGAGAGGAGAGGCCATTCGACAAGGTCTGGAGTATGAATTGGCAGTTGCCAGAAAAGGTGCTCATCTGAAAATGTGTACTGCGGAAGAAGAATTAAGTGATGCAAAAAACAAACTTGTGGAACTGCAAGGTAGGTTTCAAAAAAGTAAAGGTGGAATAAAAGCTAAGTCTGTTTCTTGTCATTAAGGTAAGTCAGAAGCAGGGACTTAATTACATTTTCTAGTTTATTGCTGTTTTTCTTGAATCTGTCTTATCTTCCCATCTCTTATCCATCTGCTTTTGAAAACTCATAAGAGTTCACAGAGCTCTTACTGTCTCATGTGTGGATTAAAACTAACTGTCTAACCCTTCCAACCCTTCTTTCCTCTTGCCTATTACCTTCTGTTATTTCTTCCTTCAGTGCTGTCTGTGTATGGAACTGTAATCATGGTGGCCATCTTCACATCCAGGTTATCCCTGTGTCCAGTAGTTCTTCCTTTTCCATTTCAGAGGGAAAAAAAAGGAAGAGAAAGAATAGGAAAAATTAACTCCTGCTCATTTGTTTGCACTATTTCCAGCAGCTTTTTTCCAGAAGTTCTCATCATATGTATATTTCCTTTCATCTTTTCAAATGTGTCAAGATTTTTGTTGTTCATGTCTGGTTTATTTTCTTCTTGTTGTTTTTGTTTCTTTTTTTTTATAGTAATGTGTGCTATGATAATAGTATGTGGAAGGGAAGGTTTTTGCTTAGACTTTTTATTTCCTGCTACTTTTAAGAAACTCAGATTTCTTTTATACTCCTCAAACAGAGAGATTTCTCATTCTTACAAGGAAAAGAGGTGCATTTTTAGTTACCTAAACTACTGTATCTATTTAATCTAGTACAGGAGATGTATCTGTGAGTTTGATGAGCTGTTGGTATTCAGCGAAGATTTTGGAGTACTCCTCGAAGATTTTAACCTTTCAAGAACCAAAACAGTCTGGATCTTGCTAGTACTTAAAGTAACCAGTATTTTTAAGATGTTTGGAAAGCTGAACTTTCAATCCTTTGGAGAATAATGAACTTTCAATCCTTTGAGGAATAATCAAAAATCTTATTGATTGCAAGCATATGTAAAATAATGAATCTTAAGGACCGTAATCTGGAAAAAGGCTTTTTTCCCCCTTTGGAAATTTCTCTGTGATTACAAATGGAAGATTTGAATTGCTAGTTTCTCACCTAGAGCAAATTCATATTTCTTTCCATGTGTGCTGGTTTCCTTGCCAGTATGAGAGTCATGCCATGCAGGTACCAAGAGGCAGGACTCAGGACGGACTGATGATGATGGAACCACAGCACAGTGAACCTAGTCTGCTGGGCTGCCTGTCACTTTTCTAAATGGACTGGGCTGTGAGGCTGTGGTGAGGGGACTGGAGAACAAAAAGGGGATAGGAGAGGCTTTACAGAGGCAAGGGGTGTCTTCTTAAATGCACATGTGTGTTAGTTTCTTTCAATACCATAGTCAATAATTTGCAGTCTGTCAATTGACAACAAATTCCATTGGCTGAAATTTCTCAAACTTTTTATGTCTGTGACAAGTGCCATAGAAACCAAATTATAATTTTGCTCCTTAATTTTTTAGCAATTAGTAATTTTCTGCTTCTTTTCCTTTGCCAGTTGGAGCCTTTCTCACTTCACAGTGTGCTTTGATATGACCCCAGCATATCTTCTCAGGCAGAATGCTTCATTAGTGCCTTGTATGTACCCTTCAGTGTTTGCTCCAGATTTTTTCTGCTGTTCTTTTTCAAGGTTGATTTTCTGCCATCTGGCAGTCCTTTCCTGTCATTGTGTCCACTGATTCTCTGTGTCATCTTAATGTGCTCTCTTCATTTCATTCTTTTCTGACGAGGAAGAAATTTGGGATGGATTTGAAATAAAATCTGAATCAGAAAACTGGGATGGATTTGAAATAAAATCCTGTTGCGAAGTGGTGATGGCTTAAATGCCAATGCAGCTAGTTGTATTCAGTAAAATAAAAAGCTGTTGTAAAATATTTTCTCCTCTAAAGGTTATGAAGGTTATGCTTACAGGTTATGAGATTTCCATGGCATTGAAGCTTTCACTGAAGTGTGTATACAGTGTTCCCCATCTCAGGTCATTTATGGGCTGAAGATTTAGATGTCTTGAGGAGCAGTTAACCCAACCTACCTAGTTTTACTTACATTCTCTTTCACGGAACAGGTGCCTATCTTTACTGTCATTTAAACTGAGCTCAAATTTATTTTATACAGACTAATACCTATATCAAAAATGGAATTATTTCAGATTATTTGCAAGATTATTTGGAAATAATCTGGCAAAATATAGAAGTCTGAAATTAAGTCTTCCATTGTATAAAGAGGTAATTTCACAGAATCACAGAATATGCTGATTTGGAAGGGACCTACAAAGAATTATCTCAGGTTTTTATCCTTTTCCAAGAGAAAAAAGTGTTTTAATTTTTAAATCTTTCAAATATTCCTATGATCTTGGGGGAAAGATGTGATAGAACACAAAATTTGCTGTTTTCTTCTTAGAGAAGTTGGTGCTCTCCTGTGCTGGAGAGTTAATGTTGCAGTGTTCCACCGGGTATCAAAATACACAGAAGAACTGATGATTATTATGTGTTTGGGGTTTTTTTCTGGATATGTTTTGCCACTTTGCTTCTACCTTTTTTCTTTCTCTTTTTCTGTAAACAATAGTACTCAATGAAAACCTTCAGCAGAAAGTGACAGAGACTGAGGAAAACATTTCATAATGCTCAACAGAAGTGGGAAGAAGAACAGCAAAGACTTGCGAAGGCGAAGGATGATATCAGCAGAATTTATAACAATGAATATGTATTCCTTCTTAAAGAAAGAAACGAAGTAGAAACTATTTTACTGGTATGGTGTATTAATAGTTGGAAAGTTGCATTAGATAATGGCTGGAACTGTTTTGGTGTGAAGTGTGTAGTGGATTGAGGTCTTTCTGATGTAGGAAAACATCCCCCAGGTGGCTAAATGCTGCACAGTATTTTTGAAGAACATAGCCTTATTAAGTTACACTTGGCATGTCACAGTCTTTCTTGCTTTAAAGAAATGTGTTATGGCTGATTTTGATGGTAAATGCCTAAATGAAGTTACCAGTGCACAGTCCATTTGCACTGTCGTGGTATTTGATACTGAGTCAGTAAAATCGGGACACCTAACACCCACTGATTCAATTTCCCTGTTACTTGCCCCAACATGACATCCAATAGCCTGTGAATATGAAAACAGTTTGTATAATATGAAGACCAAATACTTTCAGGGAACCTGAACAATGATGATGGGATTTTGAGCTGTGCGTTGTGTGTTACTCACTTCATACCACATAAGAAAAGTAAGCATTGTTGGAAATTCTGACATTTGGTTAGATAAAAATCACCTAATACTATAGATGGCATTATAATCTGTTCTACAGTTTGGGGTTTTGTTATTTAGGAATTAATTTCATCATATTTCTTGATTTGTACTGATATATATATCCTTTGGGTGTTAAATATGTACAAAGTAATAAAAGTACAAACTTGTTTTTTACACCTTTTTTGGCCAGTCAAGCTATTCAAAACTGAAATATGTTTAGAAGGAAATCATGTAGCATGATGGGTGTGGAAGTGCCCGAGTCCCTGATTCACAGGGACACAAGCAATTACATCACTGTACTTCAATTATACTTTTGTCTTTTTAAATTACAAGTTACATATGTTGTATCTTACCTATGTAAAAATGCTATTTGATGAAAAACCAGAATATATTCAGCTGTAGTTATTCTTCATAAAAAGAGGTGTATGCAGAGGCTCTGTTAAGGCTGATAGACATTTGAATTGCATGATGTATGCAGAGAACAGATTGCTGCTACAAGATTAACTTTTTAATATATTTCCTTCCTTTGTAGTCCCTTCTAAGATGTGACAGACTTGTCTCAATTGGGATGGGCATTGGTCAAGCAGTAGAAGATTTTCTGGTTACTTTCTTTCCAGCTGGTCAGCTCCAAGCCTGGGACAGTACCAGTCTTCCCAAATGACGCTAAATTTACTTGGCAGCTTGATAGCCAAATTCTGACAGCAAACCTACCTGTTATGATGCTGTTGCTCAGATTCTATATGGTATCTGTAGAAGCAGCTCACAAAACAAAACTGGGTAGAGACACTCCCTGAATTACGTATATTTCAGAAGTACTGTGTACTGAATCTTCAGCTGTTTGAAGGCAAGGTCTAGAAGGAGTGGTGCACTAATGACACCCAGGCAGTGTGTGGATGAATATAGTGTTTATGTGCATGGACTGCAAAAGGAGTTGCATTGTGCTGTTTATCCTAATGATAAGAGACCTGATGGTGGAAAAGAACCCCACTGATTTGAATTTTCTCTGAATGAAGGATAAAAAGGAAATTTCTTCATCCTCTCAATAATTTTGTCGATATGTTGAATGGTACTTTGAGAGACTAATTGGGAGAACTGTAAAGGTATAGTTAAAAAAAAAAGAAGAGAGGAGGTTTCAGAGGAGAATATGTGAATTCATTGACAGGTGATACCCTAAGGTCCTTCTCAAACCAACAGAAACATGAATCAGTTTTCATTCAAAGTAAATGCTTGAAAAACTAAGGTTAGGCTATGAGGAAACCTACTATTAGACACAGTTTTCTTATTAAGTTGCCAGGTAAAGCATACTAAGAGTGGTGCTTTGGCTCTGTGTTCTGGCTAACAGTAGACTGACTTAAGTTGAGGAGGGTTTGGAAGGGACTTTTCATCTCTTGTATATAGAGTTTAGAAGTGTTTATTCAGTGCATTTAATACTATATGAAAGTAATGATGTTTTAAGAAGTATACTGTACTCTTAGAAGTGACGTTTATCCTCAGATGAAAACGAAGAGTGGGTTGCTCGGGTCATTGTATTCTCTGTCAATGTGCATTGATTTGGAAGTGGAAGGTGATTTGTAGAAGCAGTGATTTGGTTGGAAGATTGTACTAAAGCTATGTAATTGTTCTCTCCTAAGGTATGTGATTCACTACTAGACGTCAACTACCAGTGTTGCTTTGAATAGCAAAATTTTTGGATTTAGTTCAATTGCAAATAGTTCAGTTTTTCTGCTTTGTTTTTCTAGTATTCCCTTGCCCATTACCCTAGTTATAGTTAGATATAGTTGTAAAATTCTGGGAAATAAAGCATACATATATGAATGTTAAATCTAGATTTGACTGTCTTAGTTGTTGTTTGAAAGCTTAACTGATTTAACTTGGCAGATAAATTTCAGATGGGTCTAGGTTTGTAAACTAAAGCTTCAAATGTGTTCCAGTCTTTAGTGTTGTGTATTTACAGTCCTATTTTAAATAATTCGTAATTATTTTGATTTATGAGATGAAAGCTACATAAGTGGTCTTAATATGTATGAAGAAGTAAGATTCTGAACATGGATGGCAAATCCTCGGTCTAAACCTGTACTTTGTGAACTACAAGTCTGAACTTAGCTCTGAAAATGCTGAGGTAGGCTTAGAAATGAGTCAATTTAATCTGCTAAAATGTGTCTCTATGATATGGAGTTAAAGTAATCCTCTCTGCTTTCTAACCGAGGAAGTTTTGTATTGTGCTATATGAGTGTGCTTAGCCTTGTGTTTGGTACATGGAAAAGATGATGGAGTTCAACAGTAAGTGCAATAGCATCATCTTGTGGTTAGTCATAGTACAGCATTCCTTTGCAGAAGCACTGAGTTTTTCCTCAGACTGTTGGTGAAATTGTGTTGTTTATACACACTCTAAACCAACTGACCAGCCAAGCAAATATGTGAGTGTGTGAGTGACACGCAGATACACATGTATATATAAAGGTGTTTATTTTTCAGCATGGTGAAGTATGTTTCCTTCTGAACCTTCCATGTGTGGGTAACAGTCTGACACAGTTATACGGTGTCTAAAAAGTTCAGAGACTTCAAGATTCTGAAGTCATGTTGACTTGTTTAACAAGCTTGATGTACTATTCATGCCAGTTTTTTGGAGTCTTGATGTAGTATTTTTCCAGGAAGCTATGTATTACTTATTTCATATACACTTTTCACAGCTCACTTCTGTTAATATGTGGAAGATAAATCTGAAGAGAAATATTTCTATATTTTCCCAATATAGAGAAGATGATAGTTGTAAATTTGAGTAAAAGTATTTGGGTTTTTTTTGCATGCTGATGGGAAGAAATCTCTCCATTGTCTTGGTATTACAGGAAAAGCTAGAAGATTACCTAAAATTTAATACATATCCAGGTAGACTGTTTTTTGAAATATTTTGATTTACTGAGGTTCCTGTTTTTTAATTCACTTGTTTCACAGACATGCTCCTTTTTATCTTTTCAGAGAATGCCAAAAAATCATGCCATAGTGCCTCCACATGAAAAAAAGTGAAAATTAATTTTTTCAGTTACTAGTTGGTGATAATGGAGTGGCACTAGGTGTAAATAACGGAGTCATGAATCCCTTAGAGTCATATTTAAGAGGCCAAAACTTTCTACCTTCAGTCATGAAGAACTTCTGAAATTTGTTTTAAACTTTGGAAAAGATTCATATTTCTTTGATCTTCATGTATAAACATGGTTCTGTCAAATTTCAATCTTCCGAAAAATCATTCTTTATTAATAATTCATTTCCTTTTCCTTCTCCTCCCTGTTCTGCAGATGCCTTATGATTAGTAATTTTCAGGAACAATATTATGTGATGTAAGAGTAATAGCAGAATTTGTAGACCACTGGTTTATTTTCACAAAATGTCTCTTGCCATGATAAACGATAGGAATAAATGAACAGGAGGACTTACGATAATCTTTCTGTGTTTTGTGCAGAAAGTAATTGGCTTTCAAAAGGTCTTCCAGCTAAGTCACTGGATTTGTAATTTGTTTCTGATGCTAGTTATGGAAAAGCTTACTCCTGTCCACCAGACCAAAGCTATTCTTTTTTAAGGCCTCTGGAATCCTCACCTTAAATATGCACTAGGCTACTGGCGGCTCATTATTTGGCTACTTTCCTCCGTGTCAGGTGTGGCATGAATGAGGATTTTGTAGTAGTGACTCCACAGACCTGCTAAGTCCAATAGTGTTAGTAATTACCAACCTGTATCTTGGTTCAACTTCCAAAAGCAGAAACTGGGGGGGGGGGGGGGGGGGGGGAGACAGGGGGACACAACAGCTTAGTTATTTTATCTTTCCAAGAAATTCATAGTTCATGTAACTAATTTTATAATTCAGTTTCTGAGAAAAGTCCTCAGAATAGTAGAAATTAAGAATATTTCTTCTATGGAAGTAACGTCCAACATATGTCTGATTATTTGATTTGAAGTTCTAACAGTTTGAATAATAACAAACTTCTAAATAAAATTTCTGTCATTTCATCAAATGCACTTAACTGTTTCCCTCTCCACCATTGCCATTGAGCTGCAAGAGAGAACAGATTGGAGGAGCAGCCTTGTACTTCTTTAGAGAAATATTTCCTGTGGAGAATTGGCTCTGATTTTGGTATTACTGCAGAAGGTCATGTTTGTAGTGAGTTGTGATCCAACATATGTTATCTGGTGGTGAATGAAGAACGTCTGTTGTTGGATAAATGCTTGACATGTGCTGATGTGTTAGATTTTATTAACCTGTTCTGGTACACTCTTTCCTCTTTTGATCCTTCTACTTTATCTTAGCAAAAGTAACTCTTAATGACTTATTTCTTTTCTAGGAGCTGAATAATGAACTACAAAATATGCGCAAGAAACTGAGAGATGTGGAGGTGGAACACAGTGGCTGTAATGACGTGCTGAGATGCCAGGCCAATGAACTTAAATGCAGCAATGAACGAGAGAAGAGACTTTTAAAGGAACTTGAAGTAAGGTTTTTTGACTGTTGCTATTAGTTTCAACAAGCCCTGACACTGAGCAATTTCATTTTTGAGGGATGAAACCTTCCAGTTAGGCTGGAATTCTGTCTACTTGATGAACAAAATATTGAACATCTGTTTTACAGAAATGGCTGAACCGGTGAATGCCACTTTTGTTATGAGCTTGGCTTGAGACTTGTGTTTGAACAGCAGATAGGGAAAGACTTATATAAGTGTGAAAACAAGGCTAGATTTACTTCAGGAAATTTAAAGTCTTAATTTGTCTATCTTCTTATATATTTTGTTTTAATGGATTTCTGGTGGAGAATCTGCTGGAGCTGCAAAAATTGGCAGATGATGTGCTAGGTGAGGGAGTAGAATATTTAAAGATCACAATGGTCTTACAGCAGCCTCCTCCTAGAGTTAGTAACTAGAGTTAGTTACTGCAAGTTTAGTTTTCCTCTCTGTTGAGTGACACCCATGGTTGAGAAGTCTCTAGTCTTTGGAGAATAATATCTTGTAAATAGGCTCTTTACACTAACCAGCTAGTTTCCTCCTTAGTTTGAATATTTTATTTGTCAACTGATAGGTTTTGTAGTAGTTATGTTATATTTTTGTACAGTCTGGACCAAGACTTTGTTGCTGAATATTTGTTATTGCAGAAAATCATATTGAGTGGACAATTCTTTATCCTAATGTATGTTTTCTACCAAAGGCATCTTTAAATATTTTCTGCAATGAATTTAAAAGAACTGTTACTTCTTAAATATTGAACCCTTTAAGGAACAAGTGACATAGTTTTCAGCTGTGGTTTTTTTCCTGTTGTTTTTCTCTTAAATGTAAAAGAAATGTTTTAAGTGTTGATTTTTAGGTAGGTAGAGTCCTGCATTAAAGATTAAGCACAAAAGAAAATTCCTACAGGGAAGATCAAAGCTCATCAACTAAAAACACTGACTTATTGACCAACAAGGTAGACCTTTCTGCCCTCAAAGAATTCTACAGGAAATCTATTGTCATGTATTTTGAGCTGCACTTATTGGCCTAAGTGGAATTGCCTTCAGTTGGAATGTGTTGCATACTGTGAAGTTCCAATAGCCCTTTTAAAAAAGCATCAAGTTTTACTTCCCTGTACTTGAGTAAGAACTCTTCTTAGGACCTCATGGCTTTTTGTATACTAACAGAAAAGTTATGAGCTTAAAGGAGGAGGAGAAAGGCAGCAAATAATTTATCTTTTAAAATACTTTGGTTGGATATACCCACCAGCTGTAAATTTGAAAAGAACGGGTGCAGTTCCTTGAAAATATACAATTGCTATACCCTAACGATGGTCTTATTAGGGAAATGCTACTTACTAACCATAATAAGAAAAAACATTTTTTTTTTCTTTTCACTTCTAAATTTTTTGTTACTATTTTAACTTTCTGAATATCTTAATAACGTACAAAAACATATTCAGTGTGCAGAAAAATGAGTCTTGTGTTACTTATTGATAAGGATAGCTATTTAAGCAGTGATTAAGGGAAAGTATGTGATGAAACCTCTTGCATTTAAAAGTTAAACAAAATTAACACAAGTCTTTGAATCAAAAAAAACAAAATAGGTTAGACTTCAATACATATCCTGTTGGCAGCTTACATCTCACTCTACCATCTTAGAAGTAAATTGCATATGTGAAAGGGCCTACAGTAACCTTGTAGATGGTGATTCTACCACTTCCCTTGTGCAGCCTCCTCCTATGCTTTGCAACCCTTGCTATAAGGAAGTTTTTCCTCATATCCAATCTAAACTTCCACTGGTACAAGTTGAGGCCATTTCCTCTCATTCTGTCACTTGTTACCTGTGAAAAGAGACTGACTCCCACCTGGCTACAGCCTCCGTTCAGGCAGTTGTAGAGAGTGATAAGGTCACCCCTGAGCCTTCTTTTCTTCAGGCTAAACAGCCCCAGCTCTGTCAGTCACTCCTCACAGGACTTGTGTTCTAGACCCTTCACCAGTTTTGTTGCCCTGCTTTGCACATGCTCCAGCACCTCAATGTCCTTCCTGAATTGAGAGGCTCAGAACTGGACACAGGATTTGAGGTGTGGCCTCACCAGTGCTGGGTGCAGGGGAGTAATCACTGCCCTGCTCCTGCTGGCCACACTCTTGCTGGCACAGGCCAGGATGCCATTGTCCTTCTCGGCCCCCTGGGCACAGCTGGATCATGTTCAGCCATTGCCACCAACACCCTCAGGCCCTTTTCTGCTGGGCCACTTTCCTGTCACTCTGCCCCAGCCTGTTTGGGGTTGTTGTGGCCAAAGAGCAGAACTCAGCACTTGGCCTTGTGGAATGTCATGGCACTGATCTTGGCCCATCTCTCCAGCCATTCCAGCTCCCTCTGCAGAGTCTTCCCACCCTAGAGCAGGTGGATACTCCAACCCAGCTTGATGTCATTTGCAAATGCAAGTGCATTCAATGCCCTCATGCAGATCACCAATAAAGGTAGTAAACAAGACTGGCCCCAGTGCTGAGCCCCTGAGCCCAGCTGGATGTACCTCCATTCCCAACACTCTCTGGGCCTGGCCATCCAGCCTGCTCTTTACCTGGCAAACAGTGTACCTGTTCACACCATAAGCAGCAAGTTTCTCCAGGAGTACGCTGTGGGAAATGGTGTCAAAGCCTTTAATAAAGACTAGATGTATAACATTTACAACTTCCTTCATCTACTAAGTGAATTGTGATATCAGTAGCCAAGCTGAATTTCCATTCAGATATAGAAGTCTTAAAGTAGTACACCCCAGACAGAATGGTCTACATTTTTTCATGAAGTAGATCTGTATTTTTTAAATCTCTCTTCATCAAATTTTTAGCTTACAGATTGAAGTTGGTAGATATAGGATACATATCTTCAATTTCCATGCTGAGTACCTTATGTTAATGATCGTTTGGTTAGCAAATATGTACTTAAGTTCTTGATTATGAGAAGAAACTTTTTAAGGTGATTGTGTGAGGAGTAGTGTACTTCTACTTAAACCCCTATCTTAAAATATTTTATTATAAGCTTCTTCTTGAAAAGCAGTGGAGATGAATGTTTTCTGGAATTCACAAATCTGTTATTTTGCTACCCTCTGCTGGACATAAGGGAGAAATCCATGGGAAAGAAAATACTTGTGTTTTGATAATGGAAGGAAATGTTAAATTTAAATTTTCTTTCTTTTAGTACAATGACACTTGTATGAAGAATTTTATCTAACAGACTGTTATTAAGAAACGAATGTGCAAAAAGCCTACCTGCCCCCAATTTTGGTGGGGTTTTTTTTCATTCCTTTTTTTCTTCAAACATTAGTTTGGTTTTATCCTTCAGTGATTACTCTGATTGTGGTCAGAAAGAGGTATTTCCTAGTTTCCAGAGTTAGAAAATAAGAGAAAGAATAATGGCAAGTTTCTGTGGACTTTTCAGTTGCAAGTTAACTGTTGCTGCACTGTCTCACATATTAGCTTTCCAGTCTGCAGTGATACCAATATGCTGCATAGATTGATTTGGAGTGCTTCTGAAGTAGAAAACACCCTGTGCCAGAAAAATTGAGATTGAGAACCTCAGATATCATTTGGCCTCTTTAGCCTGAGAATTCAGTAGCCAATTAAATTAATGATCTATTTCTATTGAATTCATCAGGACAATACTATTTATGATTATCAGTTTTCCAGAACCAGTGTATTTTATTTTAACCTTTAGCTCAATTGCTAATGAGGATTCTTGGGAAATCCTTGAAAAAGACAAGAAAACTTGTCATATAAAAATAATGTTTCTTATGATGTATTCAGTCAAAAAGATGGGTAGGAAAGTGGTTTTGCAATGAGAATGTGGACTTTACCACAAGAAACAAAATTATTAGTTTACACATTTCAAACTCTTTGCCTTGTTCCTATAAATGTAATGATTTTCTGTTATTTTTGAATATGTTTGAGGCTGCCAACTCTTAGCAAGCTGAAGCTCAAGGTCTCTCAAATTTTTTTAGTCTTTCTTATGAGGCTTGAAAAATGTTCCATAACTTCGTCTATTTAAATTCTGAGACTGAGTACATTGTCATATTTCTGAGATTTCTAGTTTCCATTTAAAGACTATTCCCATAGCTTTCACATTGCCTTTTTTACTTCCCTTGCCTTCACTATGTATATTGACATGCGGTGCTAAATATGTATGCTTGTATTAGCTTGGTAATGCTGTTATGATGCAAAGAGGACTTGGGGAATGGTTAATATCTGTATTTGCTTGAAATATATGAATGTGCAATACTTGAAGGCTGTGGGCTTATTTCTCACTCTCTCTGTGTTAGTGAAACATGAAATTTAGATCGCAACCAAAAACAGCTTACCCCTACTTAACCTTCTGCTTTCTAGAGTGTCCACAATGCATAACTGTCATCCAGAAATTCTAGGTGCTGTGACTGTCATATATTAGTTACTACATGCTTAGTATGTAATATACTTGTGTGTGTGTGTGTGTGTGTGTGTGTGTGTGTGTATATATAAATATGTGTATATATTCAAGGAGGTATACTTTCTCTAGGTAAAAATATATACTTAAAGGATTCTAAGCATCACAGGTTTTGTAATGGGAACTCTCTGGTCACTCCAAAGTTATATTTCTTGAGTGACAAGCTCACTGACATAATGATTTCTGCAAAGCATTTGACAGTGTCCCATACTTCCTTGTTCTGTACAACATCCTTGTCTCTAACATGGTGAGACATGGATTTGATGGCTGCAACACTTGCTACATAAGGAGTTGGCTTGATAACCCTCAAAGGGTTGTGGTTGATGGCTTGATATCCAAGTGGAAAGCAGTTGTCAGCCAGGGATTGAAATTGGGACCAGTGCTTTTTAACATCTTTGTCAGTGACATGGACAGTGGGATCAAGTGCACCCACAGCAAGTTTGCTGACAATATCGAGCTATGTGGGGCAGCTGACACACTGGAAGGCAGGGATGCCATTCAGGGAGTCCTTGACAGGCTTGAGAGGTGCATCTGTGCAAACCTCTTGAAGTTCAGCAAGGCCAAGTATAGGTTCCTGCCCCAGGGAAATCCCAAGTACACATACAGACTGAACAGAGGATAGAGTGAGACTCCTGTGGGGGAAGACCTGGGAGAGACTGATGGGGATGAGAGGCTGGTCAGGACCCAGCAATATGTACTTGCAGCCCAGAGACCCCTCTGCATTCTGGGCTGCATCCAAAGCAGCGTGAGTGGCAGGATGAAGGAGGGGATTCTGCCCCTCTGCTCTGCTCTGCTCTGGAGAGACCCCACCTGCAGGGCTGCATCCAGCACTAGGGTCCCAATGTAAGAGGCACATGTACCTGTTGGAGTGAGTCCATAGGAGGGAGAGCCACAAAGATGATCGGGGGACTGGAGCACCTGTCCTGCAAAGACCTACTGAGAGAGTTGGGACTGTTCAGCCTGGAGGAGAGAAGGGTCTGGGGACGCCTTATAGTGGCCTGCCAGTACCATAAGGAGCCTACAAAAAAGCTGGAGAAAGACCTTTTACAAGGTTGCGTAGTGATAGAACAAGGGGGAATGGCTTTAAACTGAGAGGAGGTTTAGATTAACTATTATGAAGAATTCCCCTACTATGAGGGTGATGAGGCACTGGAACTAGTTGCCCTTAGACATTATAAATGCCCCATCCCTGTCAGGGTTCGAGGCCAGGTTGGATGGGGCTTTGAGTGATATGGCAGTGGAAGGTGATCTTTAGTGTTCTTTTGCACACAAACTATTTTATGATTCTATGCTAACAGACTTCATCTCAGAGAGGAGCTTCTTCTTCATAATCTCCTGTGTCCTGATATTAATGAAGTCCAGTTTGGAGACTGCTTAGTCTTCTCTTACTTTCAGGTCAAGCTTGTTTCAATAGTGTTTTATGTAGGCCTCATGAGGAGTTAGCAAGAAGTCACATAAGTCTTTTGTCTATGTGCTTGTATAGAGTAACAGTGTTATTTCATGTAAAGGTCTTTGCTTAATCTACTGGGCGTGGAAGTGCATTTCAGATAGCTTCTCCAGCTGCAACTCAGTAGCAGATTGGAATGGACTTGGACTTTATCCAAAGGCAGCCAAACTCTATCACTTAGCAGTTCTAGTTGTTTTTATCCTTTCTTTAACCTGAAGTCAAGCACATGACTTATCTTGTACCTCCCATACCAGTGTAATTGTTTATCCTGTGTCATACAAGTCAAGCATGCCTATTCCGTCACACATATTTCTCTAGACTTTAAGTACAGGAAATATTACTTAATAAGTAAAGGTTATCCACATTGTCAGGCTGAAAGGACATTTACTTCAGTGGTTAAGAATTGTTAGTATTTAAGTAACTTTACATTTACTAAAGGTTGTTTATTTTCTGGACAGGAGATGGCTCCACCTTACCATGATCAAGCAGTATCAGTGTTGCTAACGCTAGGTGGAAGTGGTCAGCACATCTCCCATAGAAGTATTTAGACCCCCTGGTTTGAGCTTTGAGCTGTAGGGAAATACTTTTAAGCAGGAAAAAGATCTGAGTCTGAATATGGAAACACACAAACAGAATGGTTGAATGGGGATCCAAGTATGAAGTACATGTGTGTCTTCTTCACTTAAAAATGTCTTGGCTGACCATTTCACATAGTGATTGGACCTAAACCTTCTGTAAGTGTAAGTATCGTGATAAATGAAACATCTTGCAGAAGGGATTTAAATAGAAGCAGAAAAGAGAACGATTATTTCCATTGCTATATCTAAGCTTAGTAAGTGTTGCAAATGTGTCTTCTGTCTTCCCCCCCCCCCCCCCCCCCCGGGGGGGGGGGAACCTACTGTTTGCTTATCTGATAAAGGGTATTTTTTGTAAATATGAATGTCTAACAGCAAATGTGGTGTTGAACAAGGTGTCATGTAGGATACTGAATTAAGGCTTTCAGTTTGGAGTACACCAGTACTCACAAATATTGCGACACTTCAAGCAAGTGTGAGGGACAAAACAGTGGAAGCCACAAAGGACAGTTTGGAAAATGGTGTTGCAAACTGTAAGCTTAAAGAAAATGTCCCCACATTAGTATTGATATGCAGTGTGACTGAACCTTAAGAGATTTAACATAAAACATGTTCTTTGCCCACAAGTTTGAATGCTGGCATTGAATTTTTCTTAGTCACTTTTTTTTCTCAAAAGTCAAAATTCTCTCTGTGCTATCATGGAAACGAATCCCAGCTATCTTTGTTCTTTGTGATAGATGAGTAATGCAATGACTGACTCTCACAATTAACAGACAAATATCATGTATATATGTTAAGAAAAGTTTTATAGATTTATAGTTTTACCCCCTTGTATTGTTATCAAGGGACAGCTGGAGCTGGGACATTTGTGAGGGTCGGCTTGTCACTATAGCAAACAGCTGACCTCCAATCAGGATTTGAGGAAGTAAACTCCACTCCAGGAGTCAATGGACAGAATTTTGGGAGAGGCAAAAGGGTTAAAAGGCAAAACCTCAATTGTGTGGGCAAGCACATGGTAGGAAAAATCCTTTGCTCCTGGCGCCATAATATTTTCTCTATTCCATCTTATGTTGTATTTTTGATAAGGTTTATTAAACCTTTCTAAATTTATGAAAAGTGTGTAGCTATTTCTCATGTTCTTTAAATTAAGGCTGAAATCAATCAGCTTGAATATCTAAGGAAACTTCAGAAATTCCATGAGTTTGTGCCTGCTATCTTAAGTAAGATGTCTGCCTTCATATATCTTGTTAGGTGCGCATGAAAGTAACAAGTGACTGAATCTTTTTGAATAACCAATGTTTTCTTTGTTGGATGAGCAAATACTTTGTAGTCAGTGGAGAACTCACATTGTGGTCCATCTTCGAGATGGATTTGTACCTGACAAGAAGCTTTCCATGATAAACCAGTATGTATTCCCATTTGACTCCCAGATACAAGCCTATGATCTGGATATCTGTGGCCTGCAAGCTTACTCTAGATGGTTTTCACACAGCTTCTTTTTTGTAAAGCATTTTGTAAAATTTTCAGATGTGATTCAGTAAGGATACTGATTCTCACCTTTAATGTGATTCAAAAAGGTTTGCCTGTCTAATGGGTTTCTGATGTCAGTGACTTTCTGTTTGTCAGACAGGAAAACAAAATTCCTTCCTGTTTCTCTTTTTGGAACTTTTACCATGGTTTTACAGGTTAGACTCACCCCTGACATTTTTCTTTTACTCACAGAATGTGCAATAGATTGTTCTCACTGGTGGAGTATGCAGCTTCTCACTGTGAAGGGAAGTGCATATAGGTATCAGCAGAGCCTGTTTGAACCTTTATCAGCAAAATAGAATAGATTTTCTATATGGCATTTTGTTGCAGCTGTGTTCTTCCCAACTGAATCTTCAGACACAGCTTTGAATACAGGTGCAAGTTCTATGGCTCATGTGCAGTTTGACAGACCAAAATACCAAGATTCTTTTCCTTAGAGCAAATCTGAATTTCTTTCTATCAATAATTCTGTATTGATTAGCCATTCTTAAGCAGTAGTGGCTGGTTTAATGTCTTTCATGAAGATTGGGGTTTTCTTCTAATTTCTCAATTATTTGCTGGCATCTGACTTGGTTTAAATTTGCTAGAGCTATGGCAAGCCATATTCATAGAGCAGAGGAAAAAGAATATTCAGTGCTTCACAGTCAGCATCTACATGACTTCCTCAATTCATGTCTGTAGTTTTTCTGTGGGCTCTTTTAGGCATCCAGTCTTCTGGGTATAGCATATAGACTGTTAAAATAAGATTAAGATTTTCCTGAGTAATCTTCTGAGACTTTTGAAGGAGCACAGTTACTCTTCATCTTTGGCTTCTAATAATATAAAAAAATTAGTGGTAGTTCTGTCAGATCTCTGACAGTATCTTATCTTTAATAAAAAGATTTGTTTCTTTCCCTGGCTCTTTGTTTTTTAGAGTTACTGTGAACTAATGCAAGCAAGATTGTAAAAAATCAAAATTGTAACAAACTTCTGAGACAAAGCTTTAAAGAATCGAACTCTAGAGGAAGAGGAACTTCAAACGCAAGATTTGGGACATGGCTATGTTTAACTTTAGGAAGAAACACCAGTTTTGAAAAAGTCCCTTCTTTTCAAGCCTTTATATAGGGATATGAACTATAAGATGATACTTATGTGTCAAAGTTTGATTTCTAGTTTCTAATACATTTTTCTTTGTATACTATCTTGAATCTTATTTGAATGGTTTACATTGGACACCTGTCAGGTACAGCTGGCTCTTCTTTGGTTATGGAGATCATGACTCTTTTCCAGTAGGCTAGACACACTGTCCTGTTTGTGAACAGGAGCTGTTTCTCTTATTCCAGAGTTCATCAGAGGTGTCTGTGGCTGAAATGCTAAATTTTGCCAGTGCTTTTTTTTTTAATAGGCATGCTAATTCTACAAGTTAATTCTTCAGTGACTTGTGGCAATGCAAGCAAAGACAACATCTACAAATGTTACTGCTTAAATGGAATTGCTTCTACTTCAGACATCAAGAGTGATATATTGGCAGTTCTTGCAGATGTCTGCCTGCTCCTGCCTTCTTCACTTCTTCACATCCTGCATTTTGTTAGGACTAAGGCTTCTATACTTCTGGGATTTTGTGTTTCCTCTGGACCATGTGGCTTGTCCTTTCATTTAGTGTCCATCATGTTAGCCCAAGAATACAGAATTTTCTTTTGAAGAACTATAACAAAAACTGATACTTGTATATTCTGTTTGGGAGAATCTTGTTGCTTCAGTTTTTAATTTTTACATGACATCATTCAAGCTATTATTTGTTATTTGAGTTTTATTTTTCATCTTGAGAATGAAAAAATCTAAGAGTTTTGGGGGCTTCCATTTGAGAGGATAAGTTAAGCATTTTGATGGTGTTTTGCATCTCTGGTTTCAGCTGGAGGGAGGCTGTGATGAGCATAGCCTGAGCACCTAAACCAAAGTTAGGTGCTCAGGAAGTAAAATAAGACTTAGAAGTCAAATTCAGTACAGAGCTTGTGAATTAGTATGTTGTGCCTGAAAACTTTACTCTCAGAATCACTGTTTTTATTTCAGTGTTTGCTGTGAGAATAGACACTTAAGCCAGCCAAAGACAGAAAAGTGTTTTTGCTCTTTAGGATATGCAGTGAAATATTTTCGGTAAAGTTTCCATTTCTTCATTTAATTTTTTTTTAAATTACATTTTCCACTCTGAATGTTGTAATAGATACCTTCCTTACTGTTTCCTTTGTCTTCTGTCAAATTTAAAATAAAATTATTTTTAGACTTTTAAAATGTTTTAAAAAATAAGTAAAATCCCCATCACTTGTATTTATTGACTTCTATTAGGCTAGCAGTATTTTTGAGTAAAACTATCCTATTAACAGATGTTCATCTTGGGAGGATGCTAAGGAGTCCTTCGAAACTGAAGCGGAATGTAGTTTGCTAATTCTCTATTAAGGGCAAAGGGGATTAGGAGCTGATGTTTGGAAGAAATAATACCTAAAGACTATAAAGGGTCTTAAACCAGCTATTTGTGGTAGTGACAGTCACAGAATGGGTAAGGTGGGAAGGGACCACGGGGGGTCATCTGGTCCAACCTCCCTGTTCAACCAGGGTCATCATAGAGCACATGGCACAGTTTTGTGTCCAGACAGTTCCTGAATGTCTTCAGTGAGGGAGACTCCACAATCTCTCTGTTCAATCTGTTCCAGTGCTTGGTCATTGCACAGTATAAAAGCTCTTCCTCCTGTTCAGGTGGGGCTTCCTGTGTGTCAGTTTGTGCCCGTTGCTTTTTGTCCAACTGCTTGGCAGCGCCGAGCAGAGCCTGGATCCATCCACTGACACCCTCCCTTCAGATACTCACAGACACAGGTCCCCTCTCAGTCATCTCTGCTTGAGGCTGAGCAGGCCCAGCTCCCTGAGCCTTTCCTCCCAGGAGAGATGTTTGTGTCCCCCCATCATCTTTGTCACCTCCACTGGGCCAGCTCCAGCAGCTCTGTGTCTCTCTGGTCCTGAGGAGCCCAGAACTGGACACAGCACTCCAGATGTGCCTCACCAGGGCTGAGTAGAGGGGCAGGATCTCCTTCCCCAGCCTGCTGGCACTGCTCTTCCCAATGCACCCCAGGACACCATTGCCCTTCCTGGCCACCAGGACACACTGCTGGCTCATGGACAGCTTGCTGTCCACCAGGAACCCCAGGCCCTTCTCCTCAGAGCTGCTTTCCAGCAGATCAGCTCCCAGCCTGTGCTGGTGCCCAGGGTTCTTCCCCCCCAAGTGCAGGACCCTGCATTTGCCTTTGCTGAATTTCAGACAGTTCTCCTCTGCCCCTCTCTGCACCCTCTGAAGGGCAGCACGGCCCTCTGGGGTATCGGCCCCTGCTCCCAGCTCTGTGTCATCAGTGAACTCTCTGAGGGGCACCTGCCCCTTCATCCAAGGCACTGATGGGGAAGTTAAACAATACCAGGCCCACTCTTGAATCTGGGGGGCCTCCACTTGTGACAGGCCTCCAACCAGACCCTGTGCCACTCATAACAATCCTCTGGGACCTGCCATTCAGACAGTTCTTAGTTCACCTCTCTGTCCCCTCATCCAGGCCCCACTTCCTAGTTTATCCACAGGATGCTGAAGACAGTGTTGAAAACCTTGCTGAAGTCCAAGTAAACAGTACCCATTACTCTTCCCTCGTCCATCTAGGTAGTTGTCCCATCATAGAAGGCAATCAGATTGTCTAAGCATGATTTCCCTTTGGTGAATCGATGCTGACTTCTCTGATCACTTTCTTGTTCTCCATGTTGATAGAGAGATTGTCCAGAGATTGAGGTGAGGCCTGACTGGCCAGCAGTTCCCTGGGTCCTTCTTATCCTTTTTGAAGACATTCTTAATTATGAGAATAATCTTAGCAGCATGAAAATATAGTAGCAGTGTTTGTGATTTTTTAAAATTAAGTATGTTAAGCAGATAAATTTTTGAAGAATCTTCTCTGTCTCATGTCTCATTTATGAAATTGTAGATGTTCTCTTGATACCTCAATATATTTCAGGACATACAGAGTATAGTTATGTTGCCACAAGTGAGTAAATAGTGGGGCAGTAGGAAGAATATTTAACTTGGTTTATTTGCTTTCTGACCCTAGCTGATTATAAAAAATGCAACACTAACATAATACTACATCAATTTACAAAACTAAATAGAAAATACTAATTTAATAATCCATATATATAGAAAACGTTATATGTGTTTCTTGCTATGAATTGTCACAGTTCCAAAGAAATTCAGATGTGTATATATATACAGAGTCACAATATGCTTAATGAATTGAATAAACCTAGTGTCATATTATCTTCTCTCTGAACTTAAATATCCTCAAAATGTACTTCTAGGCAGCTGCAGTGAAAGCAAAGAAACTGGAAGAAGACATTGAAGCAGAGAGAGCAGCACATTTAGCATCCAATTTCACTTCAGAGATCATCCAGGTAAACATTTTGTTTAATATTGCATAGAAGTTTACAGTAAAACAGTTGAGGAAGTTGTGAAATAGCTAATATCCAAAAATATGAAGAGCACTTGCTCCAGTGAAAAACCTAAATAGATTTATTACAATAAATGTCAAAATATTTATATATATATGTATAAGGACAGAATAGAAGAGTATCTGCTTTTCGGGGAACTTTTAAAGTTGTTAGATAAATAATAAAATAAGATGTCATATTTGTAATTTTGACAATTCCCACTACTATTTAAACAGTTAGGGGAAAGGAAATGTTTCATAATAGTTAAGCACTATACTACTGTTTAAGTATGCTGCCCTGTATCTTCTGAATGGCTTCTTAGAGCAATTTGGAGACACAGTGCATGCATCCAACTTATCTAGGAGTGGGAGCATAATGCATCCTGAAATTGCAGTTTCAAACACAGTTTCTCAGAGTACATTCCAGCTCAAAAATTATGATACTCACAGTTGCCAGTGAAGATTGATTATATGAATAAATCTAGTGTATATACTTGAACGTTAATTCTTTCTGTCTGTATCACACAGAGTTATACTCAGTAAAAATTTTATGGTTTAGTAAAAAAAAGGTTTGAAAAAAACCTAAATGGTGATTTCTTAGTAATATCATATTAGTTAACAGACTTACTGGATTCGGAAAAACTAAGTAAAAAAGAAGGGAATTTGGTATCTTTTCCCCCCCATTTTCTGAGTAACAAAAATAAGCATTACCATTCTTCAGTCAGTTATTTTCTTATTTTCATGATCTTCTGTATGTGCAAGCACTTAAATTTTCAAAGTGATAATTTAACTAGAAGAGATTTAGTTTTCTTAATTTCCTCTCTATTTCTGCAACATACAAAGGAACTGAGAGGATAACATCTCTTAAACTGAGAGGCTTGGTTTTTATGGATGAATAACTGATAAAGTCTTTTTCCTTGTTTATGTACATAAACAAGCTAGAAGTATGCTTTGTTCTAAGAAAAAGTATGGCCTTTATTGCTGGTCCCACTCTTCATGAGTCTATTTAAAAACTAGAATTTCCCTGGAAAGCTTCAGTATTAATAAGAACTGAGAACATTTAGACACCTCCAAATGAGAGCAGGAGGTATTTTCATCATCATACCTATTTGTCTCCGGTTTGAGTTTTATGTATTCTTACATTTTTACATGTGTTCAATGATTTTTACATGTGTATATGATTTTATACTGAATTAATGCAATATACTCTACTGTAAAGCAGAACAGGCCATAGAAGATCATGTCAGTCTTTCCTAATTTGCTTTAATTGCTTTTTTATCACTTGGTGTAGTTAAGAATTCGAGAACTTGAAGAAGCCGTGCGTGTGGAAAAGGACAGACGAGAAGAAGCCCTTTCAGATTTAGAAATGATCAAGAAAGAGTTCAAAGGGTTAGAATATGCATACGAGAGAGAAAAACACAATGCCCAGGAGAACTTGGAAAAACTCAATGAGTAAGTTTCCCTCTAAATTCATTGTAAAATGGCAGTAGACAGCTGGATTACCACTTGCAGCTTACATTTATATACTTTTCAGTCAATGTAAAACAACTAAATCTGATGCAATTTCCCAAACCAACCTGAAGTTCAGAACCTGGTGTTCCATTAATAACATTAATAACAGGTCCATATCAGTAACCATATGGGTGGGTAAAAAAAATAACTGACCTGTTACCAATTATTTGCCAAAGCAAAAATGTTGGAAATTATAGTTATGGCAAGGTCCTGTCTCCTGTGTACTTGGGAGGAGTGAAGGAAAGCACACATGGCAGGGTTAGAACAGATTTTTTTCTTCTGTATATACTTACATTATTATGAAAATATTATTTTTCACTTCAGTGAGCTAGATCAATCTTCAAGACTCCTGTTGAGAAGTTGTGTATCATTTATAGTGGTGGATCTTCATTTTCAGCTTTTGAATGATTGTGGAAAGCGTTGACTAGCTAATGAAAATAGAAGAACGGATGAAGTGTATGAGAGCAGATGAAATTTCCTGGGATTACTTTCCTGCTCAGTACAGTATACTGTGTCTGGGGTAACAGATCTTTTTTGGAAGAAAGATTTTGCTCTCTTTCCTGAGCAGATATAGGGTACACTGTACTGAGTCTTCTTCCTTAGCTGAATAAAGTTGTTATTGGGGTGAGAAAATATCAAGAATGTTGCTGGAAGACAGAGAACTTGAAGTTTATGAAATTACTTGGAGTACACGAAATAAAGGATAGTAGTTTGTGAAATTTAGGGAAAGAGGGGCTTTAGAAGACATGAAGTGGGTGGCACACAGTGGGGTTGTGGGGAGAGGTAGTAGAATGTGTTGAAAAAGACAGTTAGCTTCTCTTAGTTTAGGATTATGGGGGTCTGTACATAAAAGTATTTGTGTACCAACTTGCTCATACAAGCAGTAGGGAAAAAAAGAAAAGAGTAAAAAGGGAAAAAAAGAAACTGGTTTCCCTACAAAAAAAGGACTTTTGTGGCCCAAGTGTTCCTATATTCATGTTTACAGAGATGTTTTTAGTTTCAAACAGTTGAAACTTGTGCTGTATTATAAACAACTTAGAGCTCTTTGTTAAAAAAAAAGATCAAAAGAGGTGCATTTAGGTAAACCAGAGTCACATTAAAAAGTGAAAACTTTTTTCTCAAGGAAAAAGATACAACTTTTATGATAAAAATTTGTGAAAAACATGATAGTAATCTAAAATTATTCTTCAGGAAAACTGCAGTCTTCACAGCTGTGAAATTAAGTATATTTCAAGATGCTCTACAGTTCTAAAATAACATCAGCTAATTAAAGTGTAATCTCATCCTGCCTAGTTGTTTTTGCTGTGAGCATGGATTCTCTGTCAGTAAGTACAAGACACTAAACTGATACAAAGCTCTTTGCCTTTCTGTGAAATAGAGAAGGCTTGGACCATTGATTTGACACTTTATTCCCTTTTTATTGTTTTGTTTTTAAAAAGCTTCTTTGTTTGCAAAACAGCCTTTTTTTGAGGAATGGTTGTTGGATCAGTAGTTCTGCATAATACAACCTACTTTGTACCATCTGAACTTTTCTTGTATGTAACCTTTTATTCTTATAGAGCATATGGACTATGGTTCTTTTTTTTTCCCAATCTTGGTTTGTTTTTCTTAGTTTTTAATTTGGTGTAGTGGGTTTTTTATTTTTGCTCTGGTTGGTTCCCATGAGTGGTCCAGAAGATACGGAAAAATTAATGTTACAAAAGTTTTCTTGAAGTAGTGTTCAAACACTTGCAGTGTTTGTTCTTGAACCATTTATTCACTTGTCCCAAGACCTACTATTCCAAAGTTTGTCTTTGTATTGATGTTAGACCAGAAGAATTAATCATCCTTGGTGAAATGTGGGGCTTTTTAGTTTGGTTTTTTGAGTAATGCTTGTTAAGCCGTTGTAGTTTTTGGTCTAGGAAAAAACTATCCTGTCTTGTTAACATGCCTGCCATAACATGGCTTCCTGTAATCAATCAGGGAGCTGTTAGTATGGATGTGTACTGGGAACCAATAGATGTTAATAAAATATTAGCTAATTACAGCATTTTTAATGTAACTTATACATCTGTTTAGGTATTTTCCAAATAATTAGAATTTCACAAGTTTTACTTCAAGATCTGTTTTTAAATTTTTGGATTAGTAAATTTGGTTAAAAACATGAATTTCTGTAAGTAGTAGTTTCCCAGTTAAATCTCTAAGAATCTCTTAGAGATATTTTTCTGAATTAGATTATTTGGACCAGTGTAACAATAATGGTTAGGTGTTGAGCTGTATTGTGCATTCAGTAATGTTTTGTTCCTTGTGAGAATCTTTTATCTAGATATATGAAGATATTTCTTTGAGCATTGAAGGGGTTTGTGTCTAGGATATTTTTGCTCCACAAAAGTTACATCTTTGAAAAATGTTATCATCAAAAAAGAAAAATAAGAGTTTTTTTAGAGAGTATATTTCTTTGTTTGGAATTACTGTATAGGAAACACCTATAAGTATATTTTTGTACTTAAGATTATGAAATACAGTTTTACAGATGTGGTACCATTTGCCTTAAGAATTTCAATAGTAACGCTTACAGAAAAGCAAATTGAGTTACTAAAGTGCAAGATGAACCTTAAGAAGCCTTCCCTTTTTGCTCTGAACTGGACAATTATATTCAGTGTTTCTTTTTCAGGAGGGAAATTTGCCCTATCCTAGGGGTTTTTTTGGGATAAAACAGAATTTATGCCTGAGGCATCTGTTCTGTGTGTTAATTGAATATGAGAATAAATGTTGTCTAATATCCAAACAGTACTTTTCAGTGCTTGCAATCATGTATTGATTCAGGCAGTTACTTCTAGCAGCTTCTGCTAGGTGAGTTTTTTGAAAGCAAATTGTGTTCTGTGATTTCAGAGAGTGCAAACCTTTCCATGAAAATTAAGACAGTTAAAACACAGGTAAAATAGTTGGTGGTTTTGTTAAGAGATGTTGAAGAAACATGAACAGCCTATCCTCCCAATTTTGTTAGTCCAGACACCAAAATTTCCAGACCTCCATTAAGATAAGTAGCGAAGGTCAAGCCTTTTCTGAGGTGGACACTACTCAGTTCCCTTTCGGTAATTACATGGGGTGGACAGGTACTGTCTCATCTGTTTCCTGTCCCCTTTTTATTCTTTGAAGCATATAAGTGTCAGTAACATTGGTGAAAATCAGTGATTGCTTTCACTGGACACCTTCTGAGAGAATACAACAGCCTTTGATCTACTTACCTTTGAAGGGTCTGGTCTTCGGACTTCAGACAATGTCAGGAGCTTGGCTTTTTTTTTTTTTTTGAGACATAGTTTGGCATCCAAACATATTTTCTCTTTTTCTGGAGGATTTGCATGAGTTTGTCTTTAAGCCTTAGCCAAATGAAGGTCTTAGAGACTTTCATTTGTTGTGCTAGAACACTTGTATGTGTCTTTAGCTGGACTTCGTGTAGGTAAATAACGCAAAAGTTGGAAGATATAAAATGCTGTAAGAATTTGTTTTCTCAGAAAAAAATGTAGTTATAATAACTGAAACCAAGCAAATGGGCTTTTCTGGGTGGCATATTTTTTTATTTTCTTAGAAAAATATAGTTGTAATAACCAAAACCAAGCTAACAGGCTTTTCTGGGTTGCATAATTTATTAATTAGCTCTGAACCCAGTAGCACTATGTAAATTGGAAGCAACATGGGATTTGGGTCTCTGTGTGAATTTACTTTTCTTGAAGAGTGAGAATATGACATAGAATAATTTGGAACTGCTTTTGCTGTGTTTCTGAAAGCTGTGAGAGTAGAAGCTACTTTGGGGGACTGAAATAGGCAGATTTTGGAGAATAAGAAGTAAACATCTGCAGCTACAGCAAAAAATCAGCCAGGCTGATGCAGAAGAACATAGGTATTTGGCGGACTGCTGAAGCAGTACATCAACTAAAAAGATACATTAATCTTTAACAAGTAAATTAAAGTCAGAAAGTGACAATATTGATTCAAAAGCTTCAAAAATGCAAGAACTTTGAGCCCTTTGCACTGCTTTAAGTTCTTGGGAGACAGGACTGCTAGGAGAAAGAGATGATGTTTCTACTGGATGTTTCTACTGTTGAGAGCTACATCAAAGAATAGTTCAGGTTGAAAGGAATTGCAGGAGATCTGTAATCCAACCTGCTGCTCAAACTATATATAAGCTATGAGATCAGGTCCTTCAGTTAGATCTTGAAAACATGGAGAATGGAGAAGGCACAATCTCTCTGGGAACCTTTTCCATACTGTTGGAAAACATCTCTCCTTGTTTGAACCTCTTTGGATTCAGTACTTGTCTTGTAGACAAACACTGCTGTGAAAGAAAGGAAACACAGCGATTGTCTGTGTTTCCTTGCTAACCTCCTTTTAGATACTAGGAGGCCTGTTGTACACCGGGAAGTTATCTCTTCTCCAACTTGAACATACCAGGTTTCCTCAGTTCTTATGTGTATTTCTGCTGCTGACCATGGTGGTGACCATTCCTTTAGCCCACCCCAACTTTTTTCCTTTGTTGTAAGGGGGTACATGTAGTTAAAATTGGTCATTATCCTAGATGTGTTATAATGACTGCCAAATACAAGGTGATTAATCACTTCCCTTGATCTGGCTATGCTGCTATTAATACAGCCCAAGATGCTGTTAGCTATCTCTGCTCCTGTGCTGTGCTGCTGATTAGTGGCTGTGTGTCACGGTTACCAGGTTCTTGTTAGCATACCTTCTATCCAGCCAATTACGAGCTACATCACTTTAGGGTGGCCTTCTTTCCTAAATTCTGGTATTTGCACATGTCATTGTTGAATGTCAGAAGATTAATTCTGGCCTGTTCTTTCTCCATGACTAGAGAATGGCAGCACTTCTGTTAGGTGTATCAATTGTATTGTGTCATGATCTACCCACACCCGGTTCACTGTTCACTGCAGGTATTGTGAGACTGCACTCTTGGCTTACTCCAGGTGGTGGTTGAAGCTGTTAAACAGGTCTTAGACAGACCTCTACAACTATTACAGCCATTCCAGTTGCTACCATCTGGGCTTGTTCCCAATCACTTTTGTCTCTTCCATGAGCCCAGAAGATTGTTCTAGAAGGAATTGCTTTGTAACCTTCCAGGGCTGAAATGAAGCTCAGTGGTTCATAGTTCCTTGGTTTCTCCTTTTTACTTTTGTCAAATATAAGTGTGACGTTTGCCTTTCTTCATTTGCCAGGGACCTCCCCCAGTTTTTGACCTTTCATGATGATAATGAGCAATGTCACTTTGAGGTTAGCCAGCTTTATCAAAAGCTTTGAATGTGGGTGAGCTGACCTCTACAATTCTATGAGTTAAGTTCTCACAGGTTATCTCAGACACAATCCTCACCTACTGCTACCAATTGTTCTCCTTTTAGTGTCCTTTTACTGACAATAGAGGCTTGGGAATAGACCATGTCAGGGAAGATGGAAGACAAAAAGGCAGGGAGTATTCTCTCTCTGCTGTTGGTAAAATAGCTGCTTTGTGTAGAAGTCTGTACATGTTTTCTTTCTTACCATAACAGTGGTAAAATCCCTTCTCATCTTTGTCATCTTTTGTGCATGTTAATTCTAAGTGCCTTTTCTGGGGCTCTTCTTTCCATCTCTATATACTTAGGCAATCCTTCAAATTTTTTCCTTGGTTTCCTCTCCCTGGCTCTGTCTCCTATTTTGCTGTTGTTTGGCCTTGTAATTTTCTCATGACACACCTTTTTATCATGCCAGACTTTCTATACATTTGTTTTCTTGCATACCAGGAGGACTGATGTAGTTCAAGAACTGGCTGAAATTTTGAATTGTCTGCTATTGAAATCGTGCAGTTCTGAGTAGAATTGTCATGGTTTAAGAATGGTATTCCCCAATTTAGTGTTCCTGCAGAAACACTCCAAACCATGTGCTGCTCAATCATTCCCCCATCTTCTTCCTCCTTCTGTGACAGGGTGGAGAGGAGAACTGGACTCACAAAAAGTAAAGAACATAGCCTGAGATAAGGACACTTTACTGGACACAACAATGAAATAAGACAATGAACTCTAACAGCAACAATACTAATGACAGAGTGTACAAGGAAAAAAAGTGATTGATCATGTGTGATTGCACACTGCGGAAACACCCAACCATACCCAGTTCCTCTGCCACACTACCCACAAGGGAGCCCTTCTCCTGTCCCCAGAAAATGACATGAGGTGGTATAGAAAGACCTCCAGGTCCTAGACATGCCCACTCTTGGCTACTGCAAAAATTAACCCTGTTCTGGCCAGAACCAGGGTAAGAATCAAGTCAGGTATTTGGAAACTCAAGGAGCAAGCTTTGTACTTGAAACTAGTGCTGATAATGCAAGATGTGATGTCTTTCTGAAGAGAACTAATGTGTTAATTAAAATATGATGACTTCTGTTTATTACATGTAATCTGGAGACCATATTCAAATGATCAAATTAGCTTATGACTGGAAGTCTAACACAAGCCTTGGTAATGGAAAAGAGCATCAACATAACTGAAAAGTTTTTCTTACAAGGAATATATAAGTTTCTTCACTTAAAAAAATAAGGCAAGCAGCTTCATAAGTCATATGATGTGCTAACATGATGTGATACTCAGAGTGTCTTTTAAAAATATGTAGAATACTTGACGTAAGTATTTTTGTTTAAAATGTCCTAATGTTGAAACTTTCCAGATTAGAAAAAGAGTGTTTCTCCTCAAACAATCAAATAAAAGAAGTGATTGAGGAAAAGAAGAAAGTAATTATGGACCTCTCTGCAAGACTAGGGAATGCTGAAAAAAGCTGCAGTGAATTACAGAGCGAACTTGCAATGGTAAGACACAAAAGCCTACGGCACTTGTTTACGTTTTTTAAACGTGCTCTGAACATAATTTGCATTTGCTGTGCTGAGCTGTGGAATAAATCTGACTTTGTGTTACTCTGATTTTTTATTTATATTACTTTGTTTTAAGATGCTGGAGAAACTGCATTTTAAATGATACACCAAGTGTATCAATGATACACCAAATGATACACCAAAATGCATTTTAAGTGATACACCAAGTATTTAATTGAGGAATTATTTGCAGAAAACAGTTATTTCAAACCAGCCTTTGCATTCCTAATGAAGAAGGCAATTTCTAAATATGGATTGTAATTTTTTTGTGAGGAATGATCTATCTTCCTATCCAAGCTTTTTTTCCTCAGGCTTGATTAGTTACCATTGTAGACATAATTATTTCACGTAATGTTTTTAATGCAAGTGTTTGACTGCAAAAATTGTTTGAAAATGTCTTCTTTGAAGATGACAAACTTTTTAGTTGATTGGGGTTTTTTTTTTTGTTTGGTGTGCATTTGTCCTATTGGATGTATTTTATGGGATTATTTTCTGAAATATGTTTCCTTTTATAGGATCAGTTCGTGCATTCCCACTGTCTCTACGTACCCCAACTTTTAATATCAATTTTGGCATCCTCTTTGGTAGCAGGAGGGTCAAAACAAAAAGCTTAGGGTATCTTCATGACAATGACATAGATGAAGGGATAGGAGTGCACCCTCAGCGCATTTGCTGATGACACCAAGCTGAGTGGTGCAGTTGGCGCAGCTGAAGGACAGGATGCTGTCCAGAAAGACCTGGACAAGCTGGAGAAGTGGGCCCATGAATATCTTATGTTATTTACCAAGATTAAGTGCAAGGTGCTGCATCTGGGTCAGGGCAACCCCTGGTGTCAACACATGTTGGGGGATGAACAGATCAGAGGAGCCCTGCCCAGAAGGGCTTTGGGGGTGTGTGTGGGTGAGATGCTGGATGTGACCCTGCTGAAAGGCAAATGCGTCCGAGACTGCATCCAAAGCAGTGTGGTCAGCAGAGCAGAGGAGGGATTCTGCCTCTCTGCTCTGCTCTGCTCTGCTCTGCTCTGCTCTGCTCTGCTCTGCTCTGCTCTGGTGAGACCCCACCTGCAGAGCTGCATCCAGCTCTGGGGTCCTCAGCACAGGACGGAGATGGACCTGTTGGAGAGAGTCCAGAGGAGGCCACCAAGTTATCACAGGGATGGAGCAGCTCTGCTATGAGGCAGCCAGGAGAAGAGAAGGCTTTGGGGTGGCCCAGTTGTGACCTTTCGCTACCTGAATAGAAGCTTTCCAGAAGGGCATGTAGTAAGAGGACAAGGGGAATGGCTCCAAACTGAAAGAAGGTCTTCATCAGATATTAGGAAAAAAATTTATATTGTGAGACTTGTGAGGCACTTAAACATAACAAAAATTTATGAAACATAACAAAGATACTCAAAACAGAGAAGTTGTGAATGCCCTATTCTTGGAAGAGTTCAAGGCTGGGTTGGAGGGGGCTTTGAGCAGCCTGGTCTAGCATTAGAACTAGGTGAACTTTAAACTGAAAACCTTATCTCTCTTCATTGTATAGTAGCATTTACAGTATTTCTATACTTAGCCAATTTTTTTGTCTATTGTAAATTTCTGCTCCTGCTTCGTCTTGGACCTATGAGTGTAGGAGATTACCATGATCTCTTTCCTGCTAGTAGTAGGAATTGTGCTGTTCAGTATATAAGAGCAGAGATCTGCATCAGAGAGTTTTCAGATTTGTTGGTGTCAACTCTTCAGCTGACGGAGTTACTCCATACATTGTCTTAGTGTTATCCACTTCCCAGGTAGATTGGTAATTAATAAATTGAAGAAAAATAAAAATAAAAAAACTTTTTTCCTTTGGGAGGACACAGCTTTTTCAATGCAAGCACTTAAGTATTAAAGGGCATTTACTGCCTTAGTAAACCTGAAAAAATAATTTTATCAGGCACAAACAGAATAAAAAGAAAAATTACATAGTAAAATGTATGTTATACCTGACAAGAATTCAGGACAAAATTCTATTCATGCTTCAGGTTTTTTGGTAATTACAACAGTATTAAATGGTGTACTCAAAATGAGCATTGTGTAACTAAAAGTACGAGCAAATAGATTGCCCCTCTTTGAAAGAACTGTCTTATTCATATAGCAGGTTGTTTTAATTGCTTTACTGGAATGATTTCAAGCCACAAGACTGTCTTGAACAGGTAATAAAAATACTCATTTTCTGAAGAGTTGTATTAGTGGTCCCCTGTGGGATTAGATTTTTATCACCTTGGATGGCTTTGTATTTTTCCTGAAGACTTTCGTATTTGATTGGGAAGCAGGACTGCCTGTGTGTGGTCTTGTTTACTCAGTATAGGCAGCGTTTTTGTTATTTTTCTTCCCAAAATCAAAAAGCAGAAGGCTATAGTAGAAACTAAGTATAAATAACATTCAGTATACTGTTATTAGGCTTCCCTGTACTTATACTAAAATTGTGTGAAATTGTCAGTGCGTTCTCTTCCCTTTATTTCTACACCCTGCTTTCTTGATCTGTTAATTACTTTCTTTTATTTTTTAGTATTATTGACATCCTGAATACCTCTTTTCCACTTCAGTCTGGTAATCTTCAGTTGGTTTCTCACGGTACTGTTAACATCCAAATTCATGTGTTTGTTTGTAAAATCAAAGATACATGAAGTACATTAAGATACATGAAGTACATTATTTGAAACTTTATATGAAAAAGTTATCATTTTTCCTTAATGGATCAGTTGAATGTACAGTAAAGTAGTTACTCTGCTTGTAATTTTAAATACCATATTGTTGCAGAAGTTTGCCAGAAACTTGCATGGGTCAAATGTGATAGGATCTGTTACTATCAAAATTGCTTATGAATGCTCAGCGTGAGAAAGCTCTCAATATTTTCATTATGTGTACTTGAGGAAATTGGTCTCTAGCTTATTTTTATCTAGCTAGGGTTTCTAAAAATTTTTAGTTTCAAGAACAGGAATTTAGAATAGCCATTGTGATTTAACGCTTCATTTAAATTGAAACAGCCCCAGCTGTATTCCTGCCTCATGGAAAGAATAAAAGGTGTCTTCAGGAGTTTTAAGTTACTCAGGATATTTACATTTTTAGTACCTAGTAGTGGATGATTTTAGCATGGGACAAGCAGGAAATGTTAAGCCTTTATTTTATGAGAAATGCAAATTGAAATTTGGTAAACTTGCCAGTTCATCAGAATGCATACTAGGAAAGTGAAATAATTAAAATATTGTGTCTTAGTATAAATTCCTTTAATTTGGAAGGTGTATTTATTTCCACCCCTTTTAACAGATTCTATCAGAAGTAGCATAATTTGTATGTAAGTTTTGTAATAGATTGCACACAGCTTGTGTTTTTCCCCATGGCATGTAAATCTTTCTCTTTCAGCCATGCCTGAAGTCATGTTTGCATCTCAGCTGTCCATAAGTGCCTTGTAGGTTATCATACACTGAATGTCAGTACAGAAATATTTGAGAATCTAGTTCCAGGATATACACATTAAGCATTGTTCTTTAGCAGAAGTTGCCTAGATACTGACTTAACAGACCACAAAGGACCCTGAGGATTATTACTCTGTTCTACAACTTATGTGGAATAGAAACTGGTACACAGTGGCAAACATGTAAATGTCATCTAGGCAATTTAATGTGGACAGTTTATTTCAGTTAAAAAAAATTCCCAGTCATGATACACACTCTTCATTAATTTTGTGCATTAAATGTTAAGGGTTGTTTTATGTTGATTGTTTTTTTCTTGCCTTAACACGGGTGGAGAATTTTTCTTCCTAGCTGTTACTTCTATTATTGTCCTAATGTAAGAAGACTAGTTAGTCTGAAGTATATGCTTACATGATCTTCTGCAAACAAACCACTTTTAAAATTTATTTTGAAGTGCAAAGGTCACTCAAACTGTGATGTCCAAGTGTTGGAAGACAGGCATCTAAAATTTGCAGTTGCAGTTCTCAAAAAATTTTCTCTGACTTGGACAAAAAAATAAACCTCAAGACCCAAGGAGATACTTCCTAACATTCTCTCCCAGCAAAAGTTGTTACAAATCTCTTTCTGTGGGAGGCACAAGAAGGATTTCATTAAAACTTGAGCATTTTGATTAATTTGTAAGACTGAGATATGAAATTTCTTGAGAGATTGTATTTAACTTACACATGGCCAGACTTTTCTAGAGATTTTTGAATATTCCAGATATAAGAAAATAAAAGTATTCAATAGTTTGAGAGCTTGAGCAAAAATAAATAGAAGCCTAAGGAGAGAGTTTGTCAGTGATGGTTTTGTTTTGTTTTTTATAATGCAAGTTATGCCTGTTTGCTGAAAAATTTGTGCCACTTTTCTGCTTTACAGAGCATCACTTGAGTAAAGTCTGCGTTTTGTGAACTGTGGAGCTGTCTTTTGTATTTCTGTAAATGCTTTGATTTGCTGCCCTCAAGGTCATGCCTGGTAAACATTCTGATACTTTTGTAAAGAATTTACATAAGCACTTTTCAAGGCATATATGAACATGCTGTTCCTTCGCAGCTATGTGGGTAGTTCTGGATTTGGCTCTTAACTCTGCCATCACCAGTTGGAATTTATACTACAGACTGAGTGGGTTAATTAGTCCATGTGAAAGAGAGCCTCCCCAGGAGCCCCTTGTGACTGGAGACAAAGTAGAGAAAATTTCTCAGGAATTAAAGCAGTTCATTGTACATCTGGACCCTAACTCCCTGCTTACTACTGCAGTGGTTTTGTTAAGGCAAGGCCTCAAAGTCCTGCCCACATGAAAAATAAAGTTACTGACCTTGAGATACAGATTCACATTTGCAGCATCAGATTCTGTGGGCTGTCCTGGAACTGTGTATAGAGTTCACATTTATTTTAGTTAACCATGGCTTTTGCAAAATGCTGCAAAAACAATGGTATATCATTTCTGTATGGGAACAGGAATAAAAATCAAATACTGATAGTTAAGGAAAATATGTCTACAATCAAGTTAGTTAGTTAGGAACTTGTCTAGATAAATAAAAATACCTTACTGAAAGATTAACACAAGTCTAACAGTGAATGGAAGAATTTTATAAGCAGTCAGTTTTCAGAATAGTTCAAGTTATCCTTACAGATAAGGATAGAAAGTACTTGGAAAAAAGATTTTCTCCTCATTGGAGTTTACAGTATTTTAAATGAAAAATGCTTAGCTTCTCTTTAATTTCTTTAAAAGTTCAATTTTGTTTTAAAATTGATGATTAAATTAATACATTGCCAAGCACATTTTCTACTAAAAGGTTTTTGTCCTCAAGAGTTGTTTTATGATAATAGGAGCCTGTTTTAAGGATATGAAGTTTGTTTCAAGGAAGCATTTTATATGGCAAAATTCAGCATATCTTCTGGCTTCAGGAAGTATGATTTTTCTTCCATGTTACTAGGTTTTTAGCCTTCAGTTTGGAATACATTGTGAAGAAAGGAATTGTCTTTAGGGACTATGGGAAATACTAGTATATGTTGAGAATTTTAAATTCTCAAGTGTTCATGGAAATTTCACTCATCTTAGGGACCTGGAATTCCCAAGGGCAGGTTCTTCAAGTGAAGACTGAGGTGAAAAAAAGCAATGAGAAGGCCTTTTCTCTCTCCTAGTCACCAGATCACTGCCTCATTAGCAATGGGCCACCTTTTGCCTAGTCCTTCTTTGGGAGGTGATGTACATCAGAAATCTTTTGCTGTTGCTCTTCACATCCCACATCAGATTCAACTTTAGGTGGATTTTGGCATCCCTAAAGATATCTGTCTAGGCTTTAGCGATGTATCTGTATTTTTCCAAGTTTAGTATGTCTGAACAATCTTCTTTATGCTTCCTATTAATACTTGGTCAGGAGTCCTCTGCATATCCATACAGACCTCACCTTTGATTTTCAAGGTTGTTTTCAAGGATCACTGTCTAGGTCAAGAATGGTCCATTCTGGTGTAGAGGAAGTTAACAAAGTCAGCAGAAGACTTATAAATTTTAATTGAGTTTATAACTATTCTTCCGCCTGTTTACTAATGTGGTCTGTGAAGCAAACTCTCCTTATGTAAAAGCTTTAGCAGTTTTCTTGTCAACTGATTTCCCTTTTGAAATAACCTAGGAAACAATTACACTTGTACTTCTCCAGTAGTTCTACAAGAATGGCAAAACATGTTGATGGATGGAGTTGTTGAGAAGGATTGTAATCACATCTCCTGGAACAGCTGAATCTGTCAGCTGCAATTAATTGTGTTTGACTCTATACTTGTACACTCCATTTTCCTTTTCAAAGTAAAGCATTATGCATACTCTCTGTGTTTGTTCAGACTGAAGAAAACTAAGGAGATAATAGCTACTGCTGTAAACTATCAAGTGGGTACTTGTGGAGAAGATGGAGGTACACTCTCCTTAGATCTGTGCATTAGAAGTAGAAGAGAAAACAGGAAAGTTATAATTACCTGTAAGGGGAAAACAAAAAACTTCACAATGCAAATTTTGAGATATTGGAACAGGTTGCCTGGAGGATTTCTTGAAATGTCATCTTTGAGGATACTCAAAACTTGACAGAACAAGGTTCAGAGCTGCCTAACCTGACTTCGACCATACTGTGCTGTGAGTGGGGAGTGGGACCAGATGACCTCCACAGGTCCTGTCAGCTTAAATTCAAGATTTTATGACTGTATACATTCTTATTAGATACCTGTCAGTGAGACATAAGAAATCAGATCAATAATAGATCCTTTTGGACTGTGCCTGGATTTTTAGCAGTGTAATTTACAGCAGCTTTTTCCTTAAATTTCTGATAATGGGGACAGTGATTGAAAATAGAAGTTAGAAAGGAAAGATACTAAATATTTTGCAGTTCAAGTGTAGAGAGACTGGCTAGTGTAAGTAATTTCCTTTTGATCTTTATTGCTGTTGAAAAAGGGACTAAAATCGACTTCGGAAGTATAGATGCAGTTAGCAAATAAAGCATAGAGAAATGGTGAAGGCTGAATAGACTGGAACACACTGACTAAATTATGGTAAATTAACTAAACAAAATGGAAAAATTGGATGAGAAGATTGAAAAAAATTCTCACATTTTACTTTTCCATAGAAAATGTTTTTCTGGAAAGATTTAGTCTCACCTTCTCTGTGCTGGAGTATTTTATGTAAAACCAATATTTATCTTGTTGTGATGTTTTCATATTATTATATTTCCTTATTTTTAATTTGTTAGATGTCTGAGATGATGTCAGTACACAAGAGTAAATTACTTCATTGTGCTTGCATCCCATAAAATATTTTTACCGGATCTCAACATTTACAAGTTCTATTTATATAGATAATTTTATGGAGAAGGAATTAAACCTTGGTTATTTTTCAGTATATAGAAGTAATTTGGAAATTCTTTATGAAGTGTAGTACAAACTCTCACACAAGGAAAAGCGTGTAAATGCTACAGGGGACCTAACACTGAAATACACATATGAATAATATATTAGTTGATATACAGTACATATAATTAAAATTGAAAGAGTAAAGCAAATTTATAAAATATTTAAACTGAATAGTGAAGAACACTGCAGAGAATTAAATGCATTTCTTGGTTTTTTATCCTATCAGTTATATGCTACCAGTATGTAGCAGTTTTCCTGGGGAGGATTTTTCCCATATATAAGAAATTGCCTGGGTTCTTTGACACGCAATGAAGCATAACTAAAGCAACAGTCTCTAGATATGATAGAAAAGAGTAGAATTTTGCTCAGCAAACAAGGTTAACTTTCCATTGCCAAGAAGAAATGGAAATTACACAAATACGTGTTACAATTTAGAATTTAGAAATAAATTAAGCAGTTAGAAGTCATGAGACATCTTTGACCATAGCCTTTGTCATAAGAAAATTGTGAAGTTATTGAAATATAGTTTCCTTTTGAGCAGGTATAGTTGGTTTTCTTTCTTTTTTTTTTTTCCTTCTTTTAGGCTTTCTGAATTGCTGAGGTATATTAATTTTTTTGTCAGTCCGCAGCTAAAATCATACATTTCCTTGAGAAGTCAAAACTCCATATACTCAAAAAGACCTTGGTCTTGTCTGAAATTATGGATGCATGTCTTTGAAAACTGCAAGTTATCAGATATAAACTGAAGGAATGATTTGCTATAGTTTTTCTATTGTAGTGATTTAAAAAATCTGCTGTAGAACTTTTCTGACCTTGAAAAATTTGGTGTCTTGATTTGAACAATAGACTCCACTTAGTGAACAGCTTTCTTTAAGAAAATTCGGTTATTGGGGCTAAGAACTCTGTAGTTTTATGTTCCATGCACAAGGATGAGGTTTTAGTATTGAAGAAATCCCTGTCTAGCATAGAACATATTAACAATTGAAGTAGGCAGGTTTGCAATGAGAATAGGTGTGGGATTTGACTGAGTGCCAAATCATGGATTTCTAGCCTGTCTGCCAGTAGTTGGGTGTCTTTCTGGATGCCCTTGTAGGATGTAACAATAGATTTCACTGCTTGCATAGATGGGCAGAATTTAGTGTCCATTAAGATACTTTTAAAGCAGAAGATTATGAAGACTAAGTTTTTGTACAACCATCTTTTGTTTTGCTTTTGAAATCCTTTAGTTTTATGTTATGTGTTACAAGGTTCTTATTTGTTATGTCATGTTAGGTCTCTTGGCTTGAGAAAAGACATAAAAAGAAATACAGTAGAAATTTAAATTTAAAAAGGAAATTTAAAAATTCTGTTTATTTATTTTAATGTGTTTTTCCCCCACCCCCTCTTGTCTTGTCTGTTCCTCCTGTCAAATAAAGGCCAAGAAATACCAGGTCTTTCTAACAGAGACGTATGAAAACAACATGAGAGAGCTGGAGTTACTCTTGGACAGCTTTGCTATGTCAGGCCAGCGGACAGCAGGTTAGTTGAAGGTATAAAATGACAGATGCATCTGTCAATGTTCCAAAGTCACTACATTGTGGGAATTCTGCAGATGCCTCTTGCGTTCCCTCTTCTCAACATGCTTTGATTTGATGACATGATAAGAGCAGTTCTCACAGCAGTCAAATGGCCTTGCTAGCTGAGAAAGGGTGACGGATTGTGGACCTGCTGTTGTCAGCCCAGAGCTTGATTTACAAATGCTGGGGTGTATATGATCGGTCAGAAAAGGGCTCACTTGCTGTGCTCTAAATCCAACTGAGAAAAAAGTCCTTACAGTATACCTGCAAAGGGAACAGATGTTTTGCCTGAACTGAGCCAAATTCTGAGGCAACCTTCAGCAACTTAAAGGTCATATATTCAAAAAGGTTGTGTAGGACACATGATGCAACACAATACTTTTTACAGTTGGTTGTGGACGTGTGCTATGTTGCATTCATTTAATCGGATACAGAACAAATATTTCCCTTTCTTCATTAAAAGTAATTGTGATTCAGCGGTTGTCACTCTGCTACCTGGCTTTATATATAATATTATATCAGACTTAACAAACTGCTGCCTGGTTAGAAATTTGAAATAGTGGCTAATATAACAAGCTGAACTTTAATGTCAAGCTAGTGATTTTTTTAAAGCTAAAAATTGAACATTTTTAAAAAATTTCATTTAAAACTTGATTCCTGTTAGAAAAATTGCATACTAGACACAAAGTGCTTCCAATTTACAGTGAAAGTAAACAGGAAGAAAACAAGTAAAATGGAGCTTACAGAGCAAATGGGTTTGTTTTATGTATATCATGATATGTTCTGGCACTTTTTAGCAACAATAGACATAAATGGGTTGCTAAAAACACTTTGAAATGAAGATACATTTTTTTCTATCTTCACAAAGTCGTTTTTTTTAGGGCCTGATGATACTGAATTTCAATAAAGAAACAACTTCTTGGGATTTCTCTTATCCTTACAAGGCAAGCTTGGATTCTGTCATGCATTGATTTCCTTGCATAGGCTATATGCTTCATTGTTTGGGACTGGTATCAGTTTTATTCTGTAATTATAAATGTGATTACCATGATAATACCTGTAGGTTTACAGTTGAAAAGCTCTTTAAGACTGTAGGTTTTCCACAGTTTTGCAAAGTTCCACATGCTCAAAAGGACTTAAGTAACTCTGGGGGGAGTTACTTAAATAAGTGCAATTTCCAAAGCAGCAATTGTCTTTTGGAAGGTAAGCCTGCTAAGAACAGCTTTGACTTGTTTCTATAATATTAGAAATTTAATAACAGTACCTTTAGTATTCATTTGCTTTGTCTGAAGTAAACTTTTAAACTTATTTAAATAGATCTTTTTTTTCAAGCTTTAGGATCTTGAAGAGGCTCTTGAGGCAGATAGTAGAATTTAGTTTTGCAGTGGATCGCCTGAGTCCTTACAGTCAATTACAATTTTTAATATTAGAATAGACATTGACTAAGACTTTTGTTCTGCATATTTGCTATGCTTTTAAGTTTGAAATTTAATTTTTAATGCTTTTGCATTATTATATTATCACCGTGGTGTACTTACAAGTTTTTGTATTTAATAGCATTTATTCAAATTTTTAAAAAATTATTGCCATTATATTTGAAATGGGAATACCTATGTGCCAATAAAAGTAAAATCTTAAATAAATCTTTGTAGTCTAAATACTAGATGAGGGGCTACATTAGCCACAGCTGATAGGGAAGTCTTTCTTGTTCTTGTGGTCAACATTGAACTCGAGGGGTTGAGAGATCTACTTAAAAATCTGTCAGTATTAAAGATCCAACACTAAAGATTCAAGTGCCCCTTAATTCAAGTGCTGATCAGTCTATGATTATTAGGCTATACAGTAAAGAAAAGATAATACTGTATTTTTATTGATAGTATTGATAACTGACCCAGTGGATGTGGGCTGATGCCAGGCACCTGTGAAAGCTGCTAACTCATGCAGCTGGACAGAGCAGAAGAAATTTAATGTAGGGTTCATGGTTAGGACCAGGAGAGTTCACTCATCAAATACCATGACAGGCAAAACAGGCTTAACTTACAGATATGAACTTATTACAAAGAAAATCAGAGCAGGATGAAGAGAAGTAAAACAAACCCTTTAAAAAACACCTTCCCACCATCCCTCCCCCTACCTCCTTTGTCAGCTGTACCTCCTACCCAGCTGGCACAAGGAGACAGGGAATGGATGTTACGGTCAGTTCATCACCTGTGGCTTCTCCTGCTGCTCAGGGAGAGGAGTCCTTCCCCTGCTGCACTGCAGGGTCCCTCCCATGGGAAACAGTTCACTGAGAGCTTCTCCAACGTGCTTCCATCTCATCAGCAACAGCTCCCTCCAAACTGCTGCAACATGAGTCCATCCCACAGGCAACAGTTCTCCCAAAACTGCTGCAGCCTGGGTCATTCTTCATGGGGTGCAGTGCTCCAAGGACAGGCTGCTCCAGCCTGGCAGCAGGAGCCCTCTCTCCACAGGCCTCCCACAGGATCACAGCCTCCTCCGAGGTATCTGCCTGCTCCAGTGTGGGGCTCCTCCATGGGCTGTGGGTGGATCTCTGCATCCCTGTGGCCCTGCATGGGCACAGCTGCTTCCCCATGGGCTGCACCACAGCCCACAGAGGAATGTGGGCTCCAGTACCTGGAGCACCTCCTGTCCCTTCTTCTCCACTTGCTGTCTGCAGAGTTGTTCTTCTCACTTGTTTCCACTCCTGCTTCTCTGTAGTGACAATTACAGTGGCCAGCAGCATGTCCATCTTTGGAGCCACGAGGGATTTGCTCTGGTGGACATGGTGGAAGCTTCTAGCAACTTCTCACACAAGCCACCCCTGAAGCCCACCCCCCATCAAAAACCAGCCCGTGCAAACCCAATGCAATAAAAACCTAAATAGTTTTAGAAAGCTTTTTTTTTTCCTTTATGCATGTCAAAATAACAAGCAAAAATCCATGTTTTCTCCTTTTCCAGTGACCTTTATATATTTTCCAGAGCATTGTTATTCTCATTGGTTCATTTAAATGAATTCACTTTGTATCTTTTCAGTTTATCGCATTGTGCAGTTATTCAGCAATAGGGTATGTTCCTAAGACTCTTTGTCTTCAGGAAAAAAGTAATTGTGGTCGTGGTAATCTGAAAAAAAGGTGAAATGGGTGCAAAGTCCTAAGAGTGTTAGCTGTTTTGAGTTAGCATCACCATTTTTGGTCAAAAATCTAAAACAGAGCACCATATGAACTGTTCTGAAGAAAATTATCTCTTTTCCTACCCTTGGCCCAGTACAGCTAGCAGAAAGTCTGAAACAGCAGATTTGAGAGTTTATTCACTTGTATACTTCTGTAAGACTCGTATGGAACTTGGCATTTTCCCCAAATTCTTCCTTCAAACTCTTGGGCAGTACTGGGTGCACACTTCAAGTACTGGGTTGGGTTTTTTATCTCATTGCTGACATGGTGCTTCTGCACAACAGAGTGCATTTGGATTATGCTGCATGTCTCCTGCACAGTTGTATAAAGTCAGACAACATTTGGGCAGCATTAAAGCCATAAGCTTGTTTTCAGCTGGTAGGCTGAATCTGTATTTCTATTGCCAGATTGAGCTGCCTAGAAATAGGGCTACAGCAAAGGGAACGGATGACAGCATGAAAAGTTTACTGGCAAAATTCTAATTTTGGTAAACATGATATTAATAACATCATTGCAGGTTAGGACTTAAAATATGAAAATACTTTATTTAGACAGTTTGACAAAAACTATGGTATGGAAGATAACTTTTGGATTGAATGAGAATTGTGTGTTACCACTTTGCTAGAGCTGCAAGTATGAAAAAATAGCATGGTTTTTTTTTTTTTTTTTTGTGCAATAAGATCAACGCAGAATGTTCCTACAATGGGTAGTAGTGAGAGGTTTGTAATGTCCAGTTTCTTGTAAATCTTTTCTTGTAAATGAGAAGATTGGACTGGAGCTCTGCATAGCTATAGCTGTGGTAATGTGTATAAAATTATCATAAGGTCACACTTAGCACTTTCTTCAATGTGAAATCTTCTCAAAAGAGGTCAGATTTTACGAATTCTTCTTAGGTTGGTTTTAAGTGTAACACTGTTGTTTGGGATTTCTCTAGGATTCACAGGGCTCTGAAGTGTCGTTAAGAAACTATTTTTTTTTTCCTGACTCTACAGACTTTTAGAAACTGTGGTAAGGAGGTGGAGTGGCTGATAGGACAGAGGTCAGTCACTGGGATATGCGTGCTGTAGAGCCGATCTTGCTCCAGCTACTGAAAGCAATCTTGCAAATATGTGTTGCTCTGAATAAGTGGGACTTTGACTGTAGTCCAGCCTGAACAGCACTTTATACTTTCTGGTATTATCAAAAGTCAGGAGAGAAGAGGCTAACTAATTGAAAGAATTTTGTAAACACCAGTTGGCAATATGTTCTGGCTTGCGCACTTAAGTAAGTTTTCCACTGAGTTCTGTTGGTGTATTACATGTAGCCTATAAGAGGAATTTAATCATTTTTATACAATGCCTTAGTAGAATGTTGTGCTTATGAGATGACAATAATTATAGATTTTTTTTAATGCCCTGCAAGTATGTAAGTGGACCTCCTCTGATAAAGTTTTATGAAGAGCCAAAAAGCCTCATACTTTAGTACCTGATTTGACTTCATGAGCCACTCTGTGTAAATTGCTTAGTGACACTGGTGATAAGCACCTCTATCGCTGTTTAGTTGTGCTGGGAGTTACGATGATTTAGCCTTCCTGGATTTAAAATCCCACAGATATTTTCACTTTTGCAAAATAAGGCTGCTATAATAGTTGGTAAAGATAGTTTTGCTTATAGAACATGTTAAAAATTGTTGAAACATTGATACTATAACTTGCCATGCAGTAAGTGATAAAAGGTTTTTTCTAAGAATATAAATAATGCTGAGAGGAATGGTCTGTCAATAACCTAGTATTGTGGTGTAACACCAGGAAAAAAGAAAAGTTTGTTCTTGGAAACTGAGTATCAGCTGACTTCTTGTGACCTCTCGATCAATACAATGTTGTTTTGCTTTCTTGGCACATTGTTCTATGCACTTTGGAATGGTCAGACTTGTTCATATGTCCCCAATTAAGGCAACAAGATCAGAAGTCTCAATCTAAAGGTTTAATAAATAAGTTTAGTGTACATATAATGGATATATCAGGTTTATAATTGAACTGTTATATAGGACACTACAGACAGATAATATTTTTTTTGCCATTTCCTTTAGAATAAAATTTAATATAATTTAAAATGTTATTAAGTCCTCTCCAAGCATAACATAGTCATATGATCTTTGGCTCAGTAAGGCTTTGAGTAAATGAAGTACTGCATTACTATATGCATGCTTAGTCACAACAGCAAAATAATGTCAGGAAAAGTGTAACATTCTTAACTTTCAGACAACATGTTTTTCAAAGTATATAATTGTGTGGTTTTAAAGTTGGCTTGTCTGACTGAATGATGCAGGTTTGAATACAGTAGAAATAATATGTGAGACTGCACACCAAATGCATTAGACATAAATGTAATCCAGAATTTACAGTTCTTTATCTTGTATTAAAGCTTTTATACAGATGTCTTTTAGCTCTATTTGCTGTGAAAGCATGGCTATACAGCTGTATCTTTCATGGCAAACAAGGCTGCTCCTCAGTGTTCTGTATTGTCACTGAAGCCCTAAATAATTCTAATACTCCACATCCAGGGTGAATAATTTTCTCTCTGTGGCTTTAAGGCTTAATTTTTGTTCTGTGTTTTCCTTCAGGCACTTGTGAGGACAAAGATAAACCTTTGAGCTGCTCTGTCATTGAGACTTTGAGGTGTACCTTGACAGCTTACCAGAACAAGCTGGAAGAAACGTCTAATGAGGTAGCACTTGCAATGTTTGGCTCCATATGTATTGCATTTGGCCTGCAGCAGAACATACACTTTGCTTGTAAAAAACGGCAGAATAGTGGGAATGTTGAGTAGACAGCTTCAAGTATGCCTGAAGAAAAAATCTCTGTCGCTACTATTTCTCTAAGCTTGCCCTACAGTAAAGTTTCACATTTGTGGGGACAGGGAGAACAGTTTTTGGTCTTTATAGTTTAATTTGATTTTCTAGTTCAGTCTTTTGGGGTTATTTTCAAAAAACATTTAGGATAACAAGTCGTTCATATATAGAATGTTAGTTAAAAGATAATGATCTCAGAGGGCAGCTGCATATACTGCAGTGTTCCTAAATACACAATGGTTGAGCCTCATTAGTCACTGCTATCAGGCATGTAAATGATCATGCTCCCCTGTACTTCTAAAACTGGTATAATTTTCTGAGGAGAGTGTTTTCAATGGATTCTCTTTGGGAGCTTTTTTGCTATAATTTCAATTAAAGTAGGACTGTTAGAATACTGTCTTTAGGTTATCTAAGAAAGTAATGGAAGTATTTCAATTTTGGGAAACTTTCCCTTGAAAAAAATCAGATGTTTTCTATGCAGTCCTTTTCTATCACTGACTGAAAAGTTATAGTTTTGCATTTATTTTCTTGTGTGTTTTGCTAGTCTGACTAAATTATTCCTCTTGGGTGTAAATGTTTTATTAATTTGTGGCCTTAAAGGCTGTAGAAAGAAGTTAACTGCACCAATAAAACTTTTTGTACAAACTTGTGATTAGTCTTTGAACAAAATTTGCAAATACAGAAAGGCAAGGTGTGATGAGATTGTAAGGTACCAGCACTCTTATTTAATTTCTAGGTTTTGTCTACTGTTTTGACAAATACATAGTCTAGCTAATCACTCAACAGGTTAAAAAAAATTAAAAATTCAAAATAAAAAAGAAAACTATATTAGCTTTGCCCTTTTTACTGGGAAAAAAATGGTCTCCCTCAAGACCTTTGAGTTTGTTCAAGGGGCACAAAAATAAGTGACCATGGTAACAATTACACTTTTTAAACAGCAAGCACTGTTAAGTTTCTCCCAGCGATATGAGAGCTGATGTGTATAGTCATTATGAAACTCTTCTGAGACCCAAGTCTGGAAGCTGCAGAGTAACTAGGAACATATTACCCACAGCGAATTGTTATTTGGGAGGAGGAGCATCACGTGATAGGCAGCACAGTTGAAAAGTCGACTCAGCAGGCTTTGGCTTAGTGATGTGCTTTGTTGTGAAACTGTGCCAGAGACAGCAGTGGGGAGACCAAGGGGGTGGCTTCTAAGAAAGCAAAGAGAGTGTTCTGACAGAAAGAAGAATGAACTGTCAAGGAAAATAAATCGCAAGCAGAGCAGGACCAACAGATGACCTGCCACAAGACTTCCCAGTAGGACTGTGTGTGACTGACCCTGAAGTTGTCATATGGAGCCAGAGATCACTGAGCACCTTCGTGGTGCACAGAAAGGGCAGTGTTCTGTCCTTCTTGATTACCCCTGCCCCCACAGAGAATGCTGCTTTTGGCTTTTTATGTGTGAGATATGTTTAATAATAAAACTTTTTAATAATACAATAATGCACAAGGGGACTATGAAGGGCACTGTGCAATAAAACTAGGATGTTTTAATACACAATAAGGAAGGGTTTTAGTAGCAATACAACAGTAAGCAAATTCTAGTGGATTCCTTTATAAAAATATTTTCAACAAGATCCCACATATTGATGAATTTATTAATATGCTGGTAAACTTGTCAAGTGTCATCTTTAACTTACTGTGTTAAACATTCGATTAAAATGTAATCACACAAACTAACAAACTAGAAAGGTTGAGAAGTGTTTTGGGTTTTGTAGATAACTAGCTTCTGACTTTTCTGTATAGTGCAGACACCAGAACATGTTTGGATAGAGGAAAAAAATTAGTAAACCAATAAAAAGACTGGAAATATTTCAGTAGCATTCCTTAATTTACTGTAATTATTTCTAAGGGTTCTGCCAAGTTTCCTGACATCAAAATATAAAATTAAACATTTTAAATGTAATTCATAAATTTTGTAAATGAGGTATTCTGTTTCTGAGTTGCTCATTAAATGTCAGGCGTTAGCAGCATCATCATAAAAACAGAGATACACATTATTTTGTTATGTTGTTACCGTTTTTGGAAGTAGAATGTGAAGCTAGTACACCTGGTAGTACCTCAGTACATATTAAGCAACCTCTGAGATTGCTTTTGCTTTTAACCCTAAAAGTCACTGTGCCTCTGTGGTACATTGATGCTTTTTCCAGTATGTGAGTACTATCCAGTGCACTGTAAAGAATCAAGCTTGGAGCTGGACAATTTCTGCAAATGGCCACTGACTTGAAAACTTGTTTTCTCAAACCACTCCCAAGATCATTATCTGAATTTACTTCACTTTCAAGTACATTTCAGAATCTGTGTTTTTGTGAGATATTTTGAGAGTTAATAGGATAGGTAAGAATGGACTCAGTTTGGGATTCTGCCACTACTCTTTATTTTAAATCATTATAAAAGGTTATTTAGTGTTTTGTAATGGCACATTATTTAGATTGTATGGAGTACAAAAGCTCTTCAAGGAATTGAAATAAATTTTGGTTTTTTACTTTCATTTATGAAATTCTTCCTTTATATTATATGGAATAGATCATTGCACCATTTCTGTAAAAGCCTGTTTGACTTCCGTATTTTTTGCAGCTTGAGAAAACGAAGGCTTTGTGTAAAAATATGACAAAAGAACTTGAGGTATCTGAAGAGAAAATGTGTGCTTTAAGACAAGACCTGAAGGTATGGTTTAATGAACTTAGCATAAAATTTGAACATTCTGCAAAAGATATCTTTCTGGATTAAAAGTATCTTTTTTCTTATCAGAGTAAGTCCTTAAATCATTGTAGTCTGTTGAGCAAACTAGTTTACCTCATAATTTTGTGTGAAACCATGCTGCTTTGTCCTGGTTATCACTATAAAGCACATAATTTCAATGATTGCTCTTCTGAAATAATTAAAATATCTTGATAAATTTGCAGGTATTGTTTTATATTGAAGTCATTATCAGTAATCTTTTTTGTTTAACTGTTTTTCTCAAGAAAAGGGAAAGAGAATTTAATTACCTCTATGCATATGAAGGTATATTTTATTAAAGATGTCAATTCTTTAGTTAATTGTTTTGTTTATGTTTGTCAGAAAGGTCAATGCATGTGATGCATCAAGTTGTCTTTAACATCTGTAAGGTGTGCAGCCTAAAATTTCTTGGAATAAAAGTTAGCTGAGATAAAACCCCTTGAGAGCTCTTTCCTTTAGTTTTGGAACATTTTTTTTTCTGTTTTTGGCTGACACCACTTTTGTAATGTCCTTTCTGGTTAAATCAATAGCCAAGGGAGTGAGCAAATCCTGAGGTAGTGTTTTAACTTAATCTCCCAACTAGCAGTGTATTGTATTACTGCCAAAATAGAATGTCTGTAAACACAGCGTTTTTCAGATTCTTTTTCTGAGGATATGCTGCTTTATGTTTTATGCAGCGCTTTTCTGTAACATTCATTGAATCTTCACATTAATGGACACTTGCACATGATGTGTTGTCACCTGTTATGAACTTTCTTTACTAATTTATGTTCAGAAGATTAAGGACTTCTACTTCTGTTACAGCACCTTTTTAAGTCACCTAAAAATTTTGCAACCTTTGCAAGAGATACTTGTATTCTTCATGCACAAACTGAGCTTGCTACACACACAGGGTACTGGTTTTTATGCAATCTGCCAGTTTTCAATCTCTCTAAATTTTTGGTAATAATATTGTATAGGTGATCAAAATCTAGATCAAGTCTGAAAGCATTTCTATTAGAATTTTAAAATTACTTTAATATTTTAATGTTTCTATTTAGAAGAATAAAGCTAGTCATTTTCTGATTAATTTGGTGGTATCTTTTGTATGATTTTATGGTCCATGAAGCTATGATTTTATGAAAAATAAACAATGCTTTCAGTTTGACCTTTTGCAAACTTTAGCAGTGCTGGAAATCCAGTGTAACTGCGCCATATTTTGGCTCAGAGGGGATAGTGTATTAAGTTATATGTATACCTGGGGAGATTTTCGTGTTACATAATGGTATTTATGGCCACTTCTGATTACTTATTTCCCATGGTCAACCTCCAAAGAGTGTCTTCACTTTTTTTTATCTTGCATGTAAAGAATGCAATGCCCAACAGCATCTGTGTTGCTTGCAGACTCAGCCCTAACAGATCAGGGATTTACTTAAGAAAATAATGTATCTTTTCAATAGGTCTGAGAGCTTTGCACTCTGCAGAGGATAAGTTGCATTCCTGAGTTCTGCATGTCGCTTGTGGGGGTAGAGGGGACTGTGAAGTTTACTGTATCATGGAGCCTTTACCTGTCAGAGATGGATTTCCAATGCTGTCTAGTTGCAAGCTGTTCAAGAGGCCTATTGTCAATTTTGAAAGTCTATTGTTGAAAGATAAAGTCCACCCAGCCTGGATTCTTGTGAATACATGTGGTTATATGACTGTTTCTTTCCTCAGGTGATGAACACTTGAATAAGGTAGCATTTTATAGAGTAAAATTTATACCAGCTTTTCTGTTAAATTACTCTGTTTTACAGGAAGTTCAGGATACCATGTCTGATACAAAGAAAGAGTTAAACTATCTGCACACTAAGTGTGCAGACAGAGAGACTTTAATAGAAACTTTAAAAATGGAACTACAGGATGTACAGCAATGCTGGGAGAAAGAGCAAGTACGTGCCACAGAATCTGAAAATGAAATCCAGAAGCTTACCAGGGCTTACCAGAAGGATATGGAGGTATTACTAGAGACAAGATGACTGTCAAAGAGTCTTTATTTAATCTCAGCTTTATACATTTACATACATCAGATGGTTACTTTTAGTTTTAACAGATTTATCCCTAAAATATGATTTTAAGATACATATTTTGAAATATGTGTTTAATATCTACAGGATTTCAGGACATATTGGTTCTCCTTTCTTCTGTATCAGAACTAATAGCTTAATCATTCCCATATTTTAAATTTTTGAAAAACAGACTTTATTTAAAAAGCTAAGCCTGATGAACAATTCTTTCTTTCTTTCTTTCTTTCTTTCTTTCTTTCTTTCTTTCTTTCTTTCTTTCTTTCTTTCTTTCTTTCTTTCTTTCTTTCTTAAGTTAGCAGAATTTTTTTTACGATTGAAACATGTAATATTGTCATTATCCTGTGTTAATTACTTATCCACATGTAAATTGATAGATAGCAAATATGGAATTGAGGTAGTTTTGCATGCATGCCACAAAACCTAGAAATTCTTACCTTTTATCTATTAGCTAATTGTAGTGTGCTATATGTGGGTACGGGTCTACAATGTCTTATTTCAAAACTATTATCTTTCTCCTTATGTGTATTAACAGATGTTAATTTTGTTGCTTTTTCCGCCCAATAAAGTGGTTCTGTACTAGCAACGGCAATGATATACTTGTAGTTGTTGTGCATATTGAGCTCATTACTTCCACAAATTTGGACATGGATGCCAACTGAGTAAAAAGGAAACATTCTTTCCACCTCTTTTACAGTCTGGTATTTAAATAGGGTCCACATGAAGCAGCTGGAATTGTTACACACATCAGATAATGATTAAAGTGGAGGAAACTAGAAGTCTGGCTATATTGTAAAGTCAGCATGTCTACAACCCTGTGGTTGCATTCAACATGTGTGAATTGATTTGGGGTCTTGAAATCCTGTTTCTCATGCCAAATGGATAATTATCGTCCTAGTTTTATCACAGCTCAAACATCAAATGTAATGATGGTGGCACACTGGATTTTCCTTGGGGAATTTGTAGATCTGTTAAAAACAAAGTTAAACTAAACTGAATTGCAATTTATTTTTAATTGCCTAAAGTACCATGAGATAATTGTGAGAAAATACACCTATGTGTAATGGAAAGAGCTCAGAACAATCCTACTTTCCAATCTTGGTCATCCGTATTTTCTTAATGGAAAATCTCAACCAAGGCCCCTGGAAAATAATGGGAACCTTTGCAATAGTTTACAGACTTTGTCCTTGTGACTTTTGAGGTACAACTTGCTATTGTTGTCTTAATCAAAGTTGCTAAGTTGCATATATGTACTGAAAGCACTAAGGATGGAATTTCTATAGCATTCTCTTGTTGCTAAAGTCTATTTATAACTTACATCAATTTATTCTATTACTGACTAAAATCAGTGTAAATGAATGAGGCATGACTTGTGGAATTTAACTCATGAAGCTATAAGTCTATTTTGTCTGGCCATTTAGTCTCATATATAATCCATACAAAAACAATTTTAAAAAGACTTCAGAGTGATAGTTGTATAAATAGTGTCTTGTGCTGCCAAGCCAATCAGAGAATTTTCTGCATGCTCTGCAGTTATTGTAAGTGGATACAGTTAGAATATAACCGAAAGTTTTACCATAAATAAATAAATTTCATATCCTAATAGCTTGGAATTTTTTATCTGTATCAGATAGTCATTGTGATAACAGCAGGACTGTTCTGTGTTTATATAAGCTATTTATATATTACGTCTGAATAGACAAATTTAGTAAAAACTGTTTTCTTACATTTGCTTCAATATGTATGACTGCAAATATTAGCAATTGTGGTATTTTGAAAAAGGTTTGTGAATGAGCTATGTGGGCTTTTTTTCACTTGCATGTAGTTTGTACTAGTGCCCATGTGATGCACGTCTTTCAATTCTAACACTGTTCAGATACATCATGTAATTCTCCTTTTGTTTCAGGAGAAACTAACCTTCCTTCATAGCTTATACCAGCATTTGATAGCAGGCTGTGTGCTTATAAAACAACCAGAAGGCATCCTAGATAGATTCTCTTGGCCTGAGCTTTGTGTAGTCTTGCAGGAGAATGTTGATGCCCTGATCTCAGACCTCAACAGGGCTAATGAGAAGGTAAGTGTCCTTAGGCACCAGCTACCTCTATTAAATTCAGTGACATTTGTCCACATTGCAGTATCATTAAAAAGGACTGACATTCATCTTATTTCAAAAAGAATTTGGACGTTAATAATTCAATACCATTAATTATGGCTTGTCTACAACTCAGTTTGATGCCATTGCTGTGGGCATGTAAATGTGACTGAAGTCTGTATGAAGTCTCTAAGCTCCACTTTCAGTGCAGGACATGCTAATAGTACTAGCCAATATTAGCCACAGGGACCTAATTAAAAGAAAATAAATTAATCTTACTGATGAAGCAATTCAAAGAACTTAGTCATTTACACTAATAAAGCAAGTCTTTATTTTACCATAAAACTGAAACAAAATGCCTTTACTAAAGGAGTATCATCTTTAAATTATATGTTTATTATTCAGAGTTTATTATTTCATTTGAAAGAATGACAGTGTATTTTTTCATTTAATTGTAACTCATGGATTATAGAATTATATTCAGTAACACAAATAGAAAATACCAGTTTTTATAAAACATTTCAATTTTTGCTATAGGGAGGAGCTGTACTTTTCAAGGTGCAAATAAGCTTATGTGGCCTTTCTCTCTATAAATCCCTGCATTTTTAGGAAAGAAAAGATCTCCTTTTGAATAAATTAAACTGACTCCACAGACTAACATATGACAGTCTTTAGAATTTCAGTTCATTTTCTGGCTCCATTGATCAGGTCAGTCCTAAGACTAGTACAGCAAATCCAGAACTTGTCTGTGATGACATTTTTTGAGACATAGTAGGGGAAAATCTTATTTGGACATTTTTCATCTTCAGGAGTGACCACTCTTCTGGTCTGAGTAAGATGCAGGGCTGGTTACAGTGAATTGTTTTAACTCTGCCCATCAATTACTAAATACCCCAGCAGTCAGTTGGACCTACCCGCTTACCAAAGGGGTAGAATAAAATCTGGATTATGAACATTTGATATACTTTTATATTTTACTTTTGAAGTAAATGAAGGAAGGGAGTGGAAGAGAGTGAACATTATTGGCAGTGTTGGAGGATATTGTGTCATATTGTTTCTTGCTTTTTAATTTAGTATGGTTATTGATATTGACTTTGAGGTCTCTAGGACTTTTTTCATATACTTAACCAGCTTTTCAGGGATTTTGAACAGTATGTCACTTGTGTTGCACCCGCTTTCTTGGAAGCAAAATTTTCCTCTTGCATTTCTGTGTGATGCATTTGAAAAGTAGTTTGCTGATGCTCTCTAGTAATTAACCGTAGGTGTGTGTATTTCACGATTATTCTAACCTGGATTCATTCCTCCGTTTAGTTTGCGTGGGAGCTCCTAAGTTATCCACAGAGTGAATCCATTTGTACTTGTCAAAAACAACTTCTGTGTGCTAAAATGTCCTGAAATTCTTTTAATGCTTAATAGTATTTGGAATGTTTTGGTTTTCCACTAAAACAAAAATTAAATTAAGGATAGGTTTTTTTTACATATTATTTACAATTCTTGCAAACTTCTAAGGGACTGGTATACTCAGATTGGTATTTTACCCTTACAAGAGTTAACGCTCTTGTTTACAAAAAGCCAAAACATAGGACACATATCCAGTTCAGGTTTTCAACAAAGAAAGCAAAAAACTTCTGCAATATGGTACAACAATGGCAAAACTGAATCCAATTTTTTGTTCATTTTGTTGCACAACTCAAGTCAATAATCTGTCATGAAAGGCTTTTACTTAGTTTTAATTTGAAGAAATTACATATTGAAGATATGAAGATATGAAAATATTGAAGAAATTACAGTTTGGATTTTATGCCATCTGTAGTTAAACTGATATGCACAATAAAGTAAAAAGATGCTTAGAGAAGTAAAATAATTTCTTTTAAAATGCTTCTTACACAGATATCTCACCTGGAATATGTTTGTAAAAACAAGTCCAATACTATGAAGGAGCTTCAGCAGAGCCAGGAAGAAGCTTTTAACAAAATGGCTGAACAAATGAAAGCGCAGGCAAGCTGTTGGCAGAATGAAAAAAAAGTATCTGGAACAGCAGTACTCAGGTCTCCTTGGGGAAGTTCATGCAAGGGCACAGGTATGGTGCAATGAACTTCTGATTTTTTTTCCTTGTAAATATTTAATGGATTATTTCCACAGTTTGAACCCCTAACCAGTTTAAGGTTGTTTAAAATTAAAAAAAAAAAAAAAACAAACCTGCAAACTCCCTGCTAGTATTGACTTTATTTATAATAAGAAATAACTGTCTTTGTTAAAACATTCTAGGAGTGAATTGCCTAATTTGGCTTACAGTTGCTACTGTTTTTGGGGGTTTTTTTTGAGAATGTTAAGGCTGTAAGATTGAATTTGCTTGATTTAAGAATTATATAGGGCAGCAGTGATTTTTTTTCAGTGTCATGCTTTGCAAAGACTGTGTAGAGATACAGTAAAATGGTCTCATCTGGGGATAAATTTAGATATATACATTCTGACCCTAAAAACCAATTAGCACAGGTAGATTTCAACAGTATTAGAGGATGCTGTTACACAGATGATACAGTGAGCAGTGGGTCAAAAGTGTAAAACTATTGGTACTGATTGTTAGACAAGTTATTTGCAATTTAAAATGCTCACTATTATTCTACAACTACCATTCACCATCTTTTCAATCACATTCATTTACATGTGTTTCAATAAAAGTGTTGTGAAATTGAGGAAATAAGGTATGTCTTGTTACTTGTGACTGCCACCTGTGACTTTACTTTATCTGAAGAATGCTATATTTGACTCAGATTTTAGTCTTGGAAGTCTTTGTGTGCTGAAAAATACATTTATGAAGTATTCTTTTTACAGAGCAATTTATGGTGAGTTCTTAGGACTGAGTTCTAATTTTTTAGATTTTTTTGCTTGATATTTACATTTCACATTGGATATTGACAAGGCTACAAACATCACTATGAGTGGAATAAGTGGCATCCAGATTTATATATTTAATTTCCCCAACATCATGCAGTTTCAACTTATGGCTTTCATTTGCCAACAGAAAGAGTGGTGGAATAAGGAAGTGTAATTTTAATTTTAAAAATTACATTTCCTTCTTAAAGAAAAAGTGGAGTTAGACAATTTAGATTTCTTCCTCCTATGCATGATGGGTCATGTCTTTAAAAACTCCTGTGTTTTGTGAAAAATAGATGCTCTGCAGTACTGCGCCATTCTTTGGGATGGTGCTAAACCTCCCAGTCTCTGCAGCTGGATTGTATAGATACCATGTAAAGCATGTACTGAAAATGTGTCTACTTTTCGTGGCATGCACTTAGGCACATGTTTTGGAAAAAACTTCATCTTGCTGTACAGGATTACTGAATCACTAAAAGGGGAATATTTTCCCTTAGAAAACATCTGGACATGTTTTCTAACACAGGTTATGTAATGTCGGAGTGCAAGCTGGTAGTTTTGTAATATAGGTAGTGCAATGTCTGTATACACTTAGATGATTCAACAATCGCTTTTCCATTTTGTGTTCCAGTTTGTCTTCCTTACTATTCAGTGTCAAACTCTCAATAAGACAGTTTAATTTCTTCTGAATTTCTAATTTGTGACTGACTTTCAATTTGCAAATACCAAATTAAGCCTTTTATTTCCTGGCACCCGTAGGGTCCATAAATGTCTTCTGCTAAGGCTGTTCTAGTCCTGATGGCCCATTTTTCCTGGCTTAACTGTATTTTACCTTTTGCATTTTGCGCCAGTTAGCCATATTTGTCTGCAAGATCAGTGCTTTGTTTGATCAGAGGTGTACAGACAGACTAATATCATAGCCTTATTTCCAAAGAAAACAAGGGAAAATGTGCCACAAGTTACAGAATGTCTTCAAAGGATCTTTAAGATTTGCCAACTGCCAGTGATTACATAAAGATGCAGAACACAATATTTAAATTTAATTATTTTAGCAAGCTTTATTCATTAAATTTTATAGGAAACATATAATCAGTACAAATGGAATATAATTTGCCAGTATTTCATTGTACAGCTGGGGGTCTCCTCACTCTAGGACACTTATTCTAGCGCTACAAGGAAACTGTAGCAATTTGCTACATTTTCCATCCAAAGACCTGAGTGTTAATTGCAAGCACTTCAGTGAAATAACCCCTTGTACAGTTTAATTTCATTCTGAAAAGGGAAGATGAGTGATTTTTGCTGTCCTGCACCAACCTAATGGTACATCATAGGATGCTTCCTTTTATTTGTAGCTTTGTCTTCAACCAGTGTTCCATGACTTCTTCTGGATATTTTCTCCTCAGAGGTCCTGTATTGAGACTTCTTTAATTTTTCAAATTGTTGACATGTCTGTGAAAGCAAACCATAGAGTGTCAATTCACACTCTCAGGAGTTAAGAGAGCTCTAATTGCACAGCAGTATAAGCAATGTATCTTGAAACTTATTATTTTGGTTTATTACAACTGCAGTAGAGAGTCAGGGCTTTTTAGAATGGTCTCCTTATAAATAAAACACTGCAAAATCTGGGGGTTTTAGTGGCAGGGACACTTGCTACTGCTTCTGTCCCCAGCCAGTACTGTTCAGGGTCCCTGGTTCCACAATAGGATCTGTGAATGTTAATAGGTACTACCTCACAGCTGGTACTGTAGGTCAGATGGATGGTGTAATCAGAAAGCAGTTTTACTGTTTTTCTATAGGAAAGAAATTCCCAGAGTAGCCTTATCAGAGATCAGCGATAAACAAGGCTCTGTAGATACCACTCTTTGTCAGTGGTCTCCATGTGTGGAGAGTCAATGGAGCTTAAAATGCATATCCTTTTTCTTTGCCTTTTGTTGCAGGAGTCTAGTCCTCTTGATTTGATAGTGTGCCATTTTGAAAATGTTACTATGCCTGTTCCTTAGCCTCACACAAATTATTTATTATTTATCATCCCCTAGGAAATGTCCTCTGAATTTTAACTACCAGTTGTTGTTTGTTTATTATATAGACATTTATTAATCTGTCCCCATTTTTTGTGGCAACTGCTTAAAATAGAAAGGTTTTGTTCTTATATGCAAAAACATATTGTAAGAGAAAAATACTGTAACTACTTTAAAATGTCAATTTTAACAGAAAAATCAAAGGTTTGCTAAACAGGAAAAGGAAAAAGTCCCCTGGGAAGAAAAAAAAAGTGTTTGCTTTTTTCCTTGGTTGGAGGCCTTTTACAGCAAGATAGGTGAATTAGATAAAGGATGGGATATATTTCAATTATATGAAAAATCACTATAATCGGTGCAACGGGAGGAAGATAAATGTATGTAACTGTACTGGTCCTGACCTGTCTTTCTTTAGTAGGCATGTCTGGCCCATGTACTTAAAACACAGCAAAGAGAGGACAGTTGATGTTGGTTTTAGGTATGCCTGTATATATTTTTATATATTTGGAAAAATAAAACAGCTGAATGACAGGAATCACTGACTAACAGAATCACAGAATGAGTCAGGGTGGAAGGGACCGCAGTGGATCATCTGGTGCAACCGCCCTGCTCAAGGGGGTTGTCCTAGAGCACATTGCACAGAGTTGTGTCCAGATTGTTCCTTAATATCCCCAGAAAGGGAGACTCTACAACGTCTTTGGACAGTCACTGCACAGAAAAGAAGTTCCTCTAGTTCAGGTGGAACTTCCTGTGTGTCAGTTTGTGCCCATTGCACCTTGTCCTGTTTCTTGGCATCACTGAGTAGAGCCTGGATCCACCACTGACACCCTTTCTTTAGATACTTGTAGACACTGATAAGAGTCACAGAATTGTTAGGTTTGGAAGGGGCCACTGGAGACCATCTAGTCCAATCCACCTGACAGGGCAAAGTCATCTAGGGCAGGTTACACTGGAATGTGTCAATTTTTTTTTTTTTTTTCTTTTGTATGTCTCCAGAGAGGGAGACTCCACAATTTCCCTGGCTATCCTGTTTCAGTGCTCTGCCACCCTCAGTCTAAGAAAGTTTTTCCTCATGTTGACGTAGAACTTCTCATGCCTTAGTTTTTGGCCATTGCTCCTCATCCAACATCAGTGCTGGATCACTCCACTGAAAAGAGTCTGGCAGCATCCTCCTGACACCCACCTTTGAGATATTTCTGTGTATTGGTGAGATTCCTTCTCAGTCTTCTCTTCTCCAGACCAAACATTCCCAGCTCCCAGAGTCTCTCCTCATGAGAGAGAAGCTCCAGACCCCTGATCGTCCTTGGCTCTCCACTGGACCCTCTCCAGTAGCCTCCTGTCTCCCTTGTGCTGAGGAGCCCAGAGCTGGACACAGCACTCCAGGAGTGGCCTCACCAGGGCTGAGGAGAGGGGCAGGATCACCTCCCTGACCTGCTGGCCACGCTCTTGCCACTGCACCCCAGGATGACATTGGCCCTGCTGGCCACAGGGGCACTGATGGCTCATGGACAGCTTGTGATCCAGCAGGAGTCCCAGGTCCTTTTCCACAGAGCTGCTCTGTGAGAGGTCAGCCCCAGCCTGTGCTGGCACTTGGGGCTGTTCCTCCCCAGGTGCAGGACCTGGCACTTGCCCTTGTTGAGCCTCACCAGGTTTCTCCCTGCCCAATCCTCCAGCTGATCAAGGTCCCATTGAATGGCAGCAGAGCTTTCAGATCAGCCATTATCCCCAGTTTAGTGTCACCAGAAAACCTGCTGAAGGTGCATTTGATCCCTTCCTCCAGGTCACTGACAAACAAATTCAATGAGAGTGGATCCTTGGGAGCACCACTGACTGCAGGCTTCCACCTAGATTCTGATCCACTGATCAGGTTTTTTGAGGGGACAGGGAGTGTGGAAGGGAACTATGAGGACTACATTCTGCATATCCCCTTTTTGTTGGAGGGGAGCATTCTGCATATCCCCTCTTTGTTGGAGCCTCTTCTTGGAGGAGTTTTTGGGGGCTGTGTCACACACTGGTTTCCACCACTGATGTGAAGTGTCTTTAAAAAAATAAATTTGTTGCACTTGCAGCCTATTGCAGCAGACATTGCTTTATGTTTTCATGCCTGGCTGGTTCCAGCTGTCACATCAACCTGGACTTTGAAAATCATTATTCCACGTGGATTTTGTGCTCCGCTATTAGAACAGTGTCTGTACAAAGCCACTAAGCTATGCAATTGTCAGTTCTTGATTCACCCCAAAGTCCATTCATCTAACCCACATTTCCTGAGCTTACCTGCAAGGATGTTGTGGGAGACAATATATATGGGTTTGCCTCTCAGTCATTTCTTCTTGAGGCTGGACAGACCCAGCTCCCTCATTCTATTTTAAGAAAGATGCTCCAGTCTCTTTGTCACCCTCTGTTGGAGCTGTGCCAATAGCTCCTTGTCTCTCTTGTAACGAGGAGCCTAGAACTGGAGAAAGCACTCCATGTGTAGCCTCACTAAGGCTGAGTAGAGGGGCAGGATCACCTCCCTTGTCCTTGACATGCTTGGCCACATGTAATTCCAGATGCACCTTGACCTTCCTTGTCTCATTTCTACTTACTCTGACAGCCTCTCTACCTTCATTCTAAGTGACCTTTTTTCATCTCCTGTGTATTTCCTGCCTGGGTAATGACAGTTCTTCATTTGGTCATGCAAGTCTGTTACCCTCTTTGCCTGACTTCTTGCACATCGTGATGTGTCGTTCTTGAGCCTGGAGGAACTCATCCTTGAACATAACCAACTCTCATGCACCTCTCTTCCCTTAAGGGGGTCTTCCTGTGGGATTCTTCCAAGAAGATCCCCAAAGAGACTAAAGTTAGCTCTCCTGAGCTAACATGGTTACCATTTTATTTGCTGCTCTCCTTCCTCCTCCCCTGATGCTGAACCTCCCAGCCCTCACATCCCCAGCAAGGCCTTTGCTGTTAGTGAGAGGTCAAGCATCACAATATTCCTTGTGGGATCTGCCACTACCTGTGACAGGAAGTTGTCATCACTGCTTCTCAAGAACCTCCTGGGCTGTTTGTGTTTCATGGTGCTGATTCTGCAGCAGATGTCAGAGTAGTTAAAGTCCCCCACAAGAACCAATAACTGCGTCTCTCAGGCTGCTTTGTGCGGCCTGTAGAAGATGTCATTCACCTTCTCCTGCTGCTCAGGTGGCCTGTAGCAAACTCCCACAAGTGTTAGCCCTACTGATCTGCCTTTTTATCCTGACCCGTAAGGTCTTGACTCACTCACCATCCACCCCAAGATAGAGATCTATACATTCCAGGTATTGCCTCAAGAGAGGGTAACTCCACCACCTTGCCTTCTTCGTCTGCCTCTCCTTAATAGCATTTCCTTTATTACAGCATTCCAGTCATGTGAGCTCTCCCACCACATCTCTAATTGCAAAAGTCAGAGTCCTTTGATGTCACACAGATCTCCAGTTCCTCCTCTTTGTTCCCCATTTTGTGTGCACTGGTGTACAGCACTCATGGAAGTATTTGATTGTGTCAATATAAGCCAGTGGGAGTGCACAGTCTGTCTTCTGGTTATGTCTTTGGATTCTTGTACCCTTGGGAGGCATCCCCTCCTAAGCATCCTTTTGCTGCTTGGGTGATCACTGTAGTTCTCCCCTTACCACACCTTTTCTCTGTCGAGCCTGGCCTTGTTCCTGTCCCCCTTTAAATCCAGTTTAAAGCTCTTTTAGTAAACCCTGCTAAGATCCTTTTCCTTCTTTGAGCTAGGAGGATATCATTTGTTGTCAGCAGACTCAGTATCATATAAACTGACCCATGATCAAAACCCCACAAATTCTGATGGTAACACCACCCTTGAAGCCATGTGTTCCTCTGGGATTTTCCTTGGTTTTGCCCCATCATTCCTCACACTGGAAGAACACAGCTTGTGCTGCAGATCCCTTGACCAGTTATCCCAAGGCCCTAAGGTCCCTGTTGATCATTCACAGCCTTTTGATTGGGACTTTGTTGCTACCCACCTGGTAAACAGGTAATGGGTAGTGACCAGTTGGCTGTACCACTGGGCATTTCGTTGGTGATGTCTCTTATCTGGGCTGCAGGGAGGCAACATATTCTGTATAGGTTAATTCTGGTTGGCACATTGGGCTCTTCATTTCTCTAAAAAGGGAGTAACTACTGCTGTTCCTTTTTTCTTAATTGAGGAGGTCAAAATGTAGGGGGTAGGCTGCCCTGTCCTAGACAATCAGGCCCGCCTAGATGGACTTTGATCCACCTTCTCATTTCCCTGATTCTGAGATTCCAGGGCCCCATACCTGCTGTATAAGGGCACCTGGGAAGGTAAGTAGTTTGAAAGGAGATTCACCTGCTCCCCCCAAGGAGAAATCTGTTTCCACTCACCTCTGTCTCTAAGGTCCCATGCTGCCTGGTGGTGAGAGTGTGGGGAATCCATTGCTTCAGGTGAAGTGGACAGTGGGTGCATTTGTCTGAGGTGTGGTAGAATGCAGCTCCACCACTCAGTCTCTTCTTCAGGCTCCCTAATTCTTCTTAGTTTTTCTACTTTTTCTCTCAGCCCCAGCATTAGGCTTTGTAAGTCATCCACCTGATCACAATTTACACAGCTGTTGTCTCTGCTGCTCTGAGAGTAATGCCGGGCTCCACAATTCTAGCTCCTGCAGTCTGAGACCCAGACTCCTGCGTGGTTTCATGGGCACTCCATCTGGGTTGCTCCATCCTTTCTGGTATGCACAGAGGAAGTAACTTTTGTCCAAACAAACACCACACCTCAGCTCAGTCACTGAGAATGAAGATCACCAACTGAGCTAAGTGCTTGATTTGGCAGTGCCTCAGTGCCCTTCCTGCTTGCCCTGCATATGCAAACAGTGTCATGGTGCTCTGGCTCATGTTTCATGCTGTTTGCCCTCTCTGTTCATTGTGTTCCTGCTTGCTTGCCCTCCCTGGGGGCAGCTTTAGTGCATGTGGAGGTGGGCCCTCTCTCCTCTACTGCCATCTATGCTCAGCTCTCCAAAAGAAAAACTTTGGAAGTCTCTGTGTCATTATATTTCTAGTTTTCAGTTCTGTTTCCATGCCAGAATAAAGGCTAAGGGTGTAGTAAGAAGTAGAATAAAATAGTTTTGCTAGCAGCACCTGATTTTTTGTTAAGGTTTCTTGGAATTGATAGAGCTCTGCAACTCAGTGAGGTGCCCCTCAAAGCTCAAACACCAAAGGAAACCAGCTTGCCAATGTTTAGAAAGAAAAGTCCATGTCTCTTTCAAGAACCGTGCTTTTAAGCTTTAAAGAAAACTCTAGAAACAGTGTCTGGTGTAGCAAAAGAAATCATTAGCCAGTAAAAGAAAGAAGGTCTATTTTCTTGCAAAACTTACATTTCTGGAGTCAAAGGTTGTCTTATTTACTTTTGCATATTACCATATCACAAAAAGCATTTAAAAAGCACCTTAATTAGCAAGAGCAGTGAATATTGGTATTGCTGTCCAACAACCCTGTAGGGATCACAGTTTGTTTACTTAGATATTGGCCTTTCACCTGTGATGGCCAGAAACCACAGGTTGTTTTCTAAATTTGGCTCACCTTTTCAGTTCCTTCCAGTCATGCTATCAGGATTTTCATCTATAAAAATCAAACACTGTAAATAATGCAGTAGCACTGAAAGTATTGTCCATGTTCATACTTTATTTCAGCATAGTAAAGTGACATATGTGGCCTGTTAATTGCATTTTGAAATTAAATCTTTTAGTGGTCTACTCTATTTTTGTATCACTTGAAGTATTTTAATAGCATTACAAATTCTTTCCCTTCAAAAAAAATTATAAAATATTTATTTGGTCAAAGACATTTTGAACTGACTACAGCACATCTCTATAGAAGCATGGAATCTTCTATTTTCATTCTAGGGATAGCTGTGTATATTTTTTTCCCTTTTGTGCTTGATGGAGGAGGTAAAAGAAACTAGGGTGCCTTGCTCACTACTAATTTGGGACCTGTACCAAATAGAATGCAGGAGAATGTGGCTGGATAATACCATTTTGCTTCTTTTTAGACCACTGCTACAGGAATAATGTCACTCTATGTTCAACAAAATTGTCTACAGCTCTAAGAGATGCATCTGAAACTTAGCAAAATCCTCAGTTTTCATCATCATATGGACTTGTAGTTGCATGCATGTTTGCCTTTTTGTGACTGTGTGTTGTAGCTGAAGTATTAGCATTTAACTTGAGCTTGTACATTCTTTGTGAATAGTCCCTAAAATTTATTATCTCCCTATACCAGTGGAGCCTGTTTAAATGTAGTCACTGTTTCAGTCATAGCAGGCTTTTATGCATCAAGAACCCAGTTGAAGTCTCTGAGGTCACTGAGAGCTCTCAGTGTAGCGTCCTGATTTCAGTACTGCAGTCAGCATCCTCTAACTGTAGTTCCTGGCATTTCCTGACTTGTTACCATCTTAATTTCTCTATACCAGTTTGCTATTTTAAATCTCCCTCTTTCCCTATTTCAGGGCATTTAGAGGAAAAAAAATGTTCTGCAACTTAAAAAAATCTATTATGTCACTAGGCAAAATAAAAACATCTGTACTACACTGTTCTTTTGAAAACGCACTTCTGTATGAATTCTAATTAATCTGTGAATATATAAGTAGGGGGTTGATTACAAAGTAATTAAGAGATCACCTTTACTTCCCCTTTTCCAGCTGCTGCCAATCTGTCTATGTTTATGTTCCAGAGCCTTCCTTATTTTTTTCTTGTCCCTTATACAAACTTAATTTCTTCTTTGTAAAGCAATGGTCTTTCTTAAATTGTAGCATGTAGTTCCTTACTAAGCAATTGTTGTTAAGTCAGCTGATAAAACTGCATTGTGGAAAACCATGTGCAGGCTATTGGAGTACTAAGGGTTATCATCAGGAGCTAGGAATCCATTTGTAACTCAAGATTGTGCAAACTTTACTTTTTTACTTTGTTTTCACGTATTTCATTGTTTAACAGTTTATTAGGAGAGATAGTTTTATCATAATTACTAATAATATTTGTTCCTTTAGTGTATTACTTGAATGTGTAGGAAAAATGAAGTATTTTCTTTTATCTTTTGTCTAGGTAAAAATGATTTTGTTAAGTAAAAAAACTTATTGTTAATGTTTCTTCTAGGTTTGTTAGTTTGGTGGGTTTTTTTTCTCTTATCCCAGGAGTACCAAGAAGCAGCAGAGAAAAATAAGGAAAAAATTTATGTCCTTGAAAAAAGTCAAGAGAAGTTGGCTCTTGAAAACATTTCTGTGAAAAAGATGTTAACACAGTTTCAAAAGGAGCATTCCTCCCTCCTGGCAGCCTGTGCACTATTGGCAGGGGCCCTGTATCCTCTGTATGGCAGACTGTGTGCTATGTCTTCCCAAAGAGACCTTCTCCAGGATCAGGCGAACATTTATGAATTAGTGAACCAGAAGATTAGGACCCTAGTTCATGCTCTCTCTGATAATAAGGAAAACAATCAAGATGAAGCAAAACTAAAGAGGAGAAAATCCCAGGAACTGATTTATATATTCCGAAGAGCTGTGATTGCAGTTTTGGCAGCCAACAGACTTAAGGTTTTAGCACAGTCTTCTAGTTCCCTCTTCACCTGGACAAATGGCTTAAAAGAAGGCATTGGAATTCCAGTTTGTGTAGGAGAATCCAAAGGCAAGCGTAATCTGTTAAGTAAGCTGATTTTTTTCTTCTTTGATAAATGTTGTGTCAAAAGACATAGCTAGTGAATAACATATAGTAATATTATTTATAATAGAGTATAAACAGAAATTTAATGACATTTTAACAAATGTAATTTCTGAATTTGGAACTTCTAGATAACTTGATAAATGTAATTTCCCGTAAAAGGAAATGCTTAGTCTGTTTAGCAATGCAAGTAAATTTGCAACTACACACATGAGCTCCCATGGTTTGATATCCTCAATATTTGCATTGTAGATTTCAGAACTAGGTGCTACTGCATCTGCTCTGTGTGATAAATTTCTTGAAATGTTCCTACATTATTTGCCACCAATATTATTTTTTGAGAATGTGTATTCTTTTAGTAATAAGTTGTAGTACTTACTTCCTACTGAAAAATGCAAAACATTTCTTACTGATTCAGGTAAAATATTAATGTAAGATTTCTGGATTTCCTTTAGAGGAAACATATATCCTCTTAGTCCCTTTTTGTTACCAAACCAGCTTATGCATCCCCCTACAAGGAAAAATGGTATAAAAATGCTTTTGAAACTAGAAGATTCATGTGTTTTTCTGGTTTAGTGCTAGTGGAAGCATATTTAATACAGTCTAAATTGTCCTGAAAATAGTCTGTGGCTTATGTACTTTTAGCTTTAGTCAATTTCTGAAAGAGAAAGTAGTGTGCCTCATCTAAGTTATTCAGTTATATTGGTAATTACAATTCTATTCCATAGGTTGTGAAGACGAAGAGCTTGACTGTGTGGAAGCACTCAACTGGTTTGCTAGTTCCAACCTCCTTGCTGCAATAATCAGTTCTGTCACTGAATTGCAGGATGTTGTTAACAAACCAGGTAATTTTAAAAGTATATTCTTGTAGTTGAAGATTAAAAAAAATAATCAGGGTGGTTACATCATCTCCATTTTTAGGATTTATTTAAACTATTCTGGACCAAATCTCCTGAGAGCTGTATTGATGGAACTGAGTGAATTTTCTTTAATTGGTGATGTGATACTTTATCCTTCTGGTATATAGAGTCATGGGAACAGAAGGCTGGAGAGTGCTTTTAGAAAGCATTTATACCATTCTGCCTGTTTGACTGTGAGATATTAAAAATAATCTAAACCACACAAATAGATATTTGGCTTACCTGTTTTTAAAAGCTTAGCCTAAAAAGTAGACTAAGCTTTTAAATTAAGTAACTCTTACAAGGTTCTTGTAAGAACCTTGAAGTAACTCATACAAGGTTCCCAGTTATCTTCTTCATCTGGTCTAATATTCAAGAAGTGTTTTCCTGGAGGTCAACCTAATATTTTTCTATGGAGAAAATCTATGTAGTTTTGTTTTTATTTGATTTGTGTATTTCTTAAGTGCAGGCTCTAAAACTGACATGTCTTCAACTTGGGATGTTACAGCTGCTGACTGAAAGGAAATAATTTCATACTGTGTTTTATATGAATTTAGTAGTTCTAAATCTGGAAAGCAGTGAATTTCATGGATAATATTTTCATGTGTTTTATTTGCTATCTTACAGTTTTGGAGAGAGAAATAAAATGCTCTCAGTTTATGCAATACATAGCAGTCCTTATTTTATGTCTCTGCAGTGTTCCCTCTCTAAGTTTATGTTTGATTAGGTTTATGTCTAGATTTCCTAATTTTCTCAGTCTCTGCTTGTATAGAGTAATTCTTCAATGGCTATGAAAAATTGTAGTGTCAGTCTCTGGAAATATCACCTCATGATTCCCAGCTGTTAACTATTTTCCTTAATTTATTTGCAGCAAGAACTGACCTAAGAGTTTGTTTGGTTCTCTGCATTGCTGCCATCCTTAGTGCTTCAGTAACTTGTAGTTTTAAAATACCAACACTTCTGTCACAGAATAAAGGATGTTTAAGGAGAGATAATTTATATGAGTAAATGGAAGTTGCAGGACAGGGATAAGATGATTTATTTCCCAGAAACCTAAATAACAAACCAATCCCAGAAGACATTGAAACAAAAGTGTTTTGATTCAGTTTCAGAAGCTCTCTTCTTTGGTCATCCTGTTTTCAGGAACTTAAATTTATATCCTTACAAAGCAAAGTTTGAACTGCATTTTGGAGTATTTACAGGGTTTATACTGCAAGTGTTGCTGTGTACAGAGTATTGTGTAGGAATAGCAAATTGAAGAAGAATTGAGAGAAATGGAGCAGCAGCATGGATCTGCTGAAGTGATTGGTTAGAATCTTAAACATCATGATATTTTGGCGGTTTGAACAATATGGGAATTCTACGGGTCTCTATTTACTAGATATCTCTGCACTCAACACAGGCTTGATTTTGAGAATTAGGAAGAACCATGCTGGGAATGTTATGACCGCAGTCAGTTTGGTGATTCTTTCATATCTTATGCCTATTTAAGTAATTTCCACAGAACCTCAAGGTCTAACTTGTATTACTTGGAATTCTGTTGCTCACGAGATCAAGTCTCCTAAGAATTTTTGGGTCAAAAAATAGTAATAAATAATTTAAAGTTTGATATGGAATTTCCAGAAGTGCTGAAGTAATTAGGCTCTGAAGGAATATATTTGAAAGCTTCCACACTTAAAAAATTACATTATGTTCTATAAGTAATATTTTAAGTAGAACTTAAATCTTCAAACTGACTTCAATTATGTTGAATTTCTTAAAAATTATAAATAAGCAATCCTTTAATGTCTTTAAATAATGGCAGTTCCAGATTAGACTATATGTCACAGGAGAGAGTGCTACAAGAAGGTGCTGTCTGGATCATCAAGATGGAATGGTTCAGTGTCTTAGAAATTATGTTTAAAAATTGCTAGGTTCTAGGGAACCATTTAAGTCACCTTTCTCAGTCTTTTAAATAAGTGGTTCTGTTTTGGCATTGATGATCGTTTCCCTTCATAGTGTTAGTTAGTTTGGGTCTCATTCCAGCATGCCTTGGAATGATCTCTTTGCTTCAGTTTCAATGCAAATTCATTGCAGCATTGGAGTTTTTTTGTTTGCTTTGGGTTTTTTTGTAAAGTTAGATTTTAGGTTTGTTTGAACAAAATCTGTACTGTCATAAACCAGAGACGGTAACAGCCAAAGTTTTCAATACAAATATAATCAACTGTTAAATATATGAAGCTTTAGAAGTTTGACATGAACATTTAAGTCTTGCATAGTACAAAGTTAATCCTGCTGACTGGTGTTCAATTTCACCAAAACAGAATAAACAAGAATAGTTTTTTCATCTTTCAGTGAAGTAATATTTGACACTTTTTGTTTCACTTACTTAATGTAAAACTTAATTGCTTTGTCGTATACCTGTATTTGTGTTAATAATTTCTTAGACACATCATAAAGTACATAATTTAATACATAATTTAATTTTTATTGTAATTCTTTCATCCTTCATGGCAGGTACTTAAGATATATGTATACTTAAACAGTCTATTCTCCTCTCACTTATTAGAGACACAGTTCCTTGTGGAACTGATTTATGTTTTCATTTTATCTTTCAAAGCAATCAGTAACTTACTTCAAAATATTTCTGTCTATTTAGTCAAAGCTACTCTTCATAAAAATAATGGAGGACATCACTATTTATTGCCATCCCAAGAAAATACCTTAAGCTGTGATCAAGCTGTGTCAGGGGAAATATAGGTTGTATATTAGGAAGAAGTTTTTCACAGAAAGTGTGATAAAATATTGGAATGGCCTGCCTGGGAAGGTGGTGGAGTCCCCATCCCTGGATGTGTTCAAAAAAAGACTGGATGTGGCACTCGGTACCGTGGTTTAATTAAGGTGTTAGGGCACGGGTTGGACTTGATGATCTTTAAGGTCTCTTTCAACCTGGTGATTCTGTGATTCTGTGATATGTTGAACTGTATTGGTTAAGAGGAGTGCTTGTTGGGAAGTAGAATGATCATTTGAAAATGCTACAACACATTTGTCTGCATTATTGTTTTAAATTTACTTTTGATACAGTTAAACATGAGATTCTAGGCATAGGGAAAGGGCTGTCGTGCTAGCTACTGCACATATGGAGAAACAATATGTGCTTCTGACAGGCAAACAATATCTCATAACCTGAGATAGCAAGTGGAAATATTGGGAAAAGTGAAGGAACAGTAGCTCATTGACCTCCTTTATTCTATATATACCAAAAATCATGGCAAAGAACAGTTTTTGAGAAGGTTTTGGCATCATCTTACATGGAAGGCCCTAAAAATGTTGTAGTTCTAATTTTAGGTTAATTTAACTAAACACTCAACTAGTGAATGCATTCTGACTGGAGAATTGCAGTAGCAGTTTTTTCTGGGTATGAAAAGGATTTTTTTTTTTATTGCAAAGGATGTTTAGTTAGTTGAAGTGCAAGATAAAATGCCTCATCAGATTTTTAACTTAAAAGGTGCTATTTTAGTCATGAAGAAAAGACAGATCTACTAATCACTGAAGTTATGGAGAGTATGTACTCAAAAATTATACTCCAGTTAAGCACTGGAATCATTGGAGTGGTGCTATTTCAAAACTGAGAAGGAAAATGGCTTTGAAAATAAAATATTTGATTTCATCATGTGCTTTTTTTGTTATTGTTTACAGATAAATCTCAACCTCACATGTAAATGATCTTCTTTACAATGAGAATTGTAATAAAAATACATCAATAATCATGTTCTGTTTGTTTTGTACCTCTGGCTTTTTCCTTCACAGTCTATAAACAGAAGTTCTTTAACTTAAGCCAGAGTTATTATTTTCTGTTTATACTCTTAAGCAAATATTTTAGTTCACTGCAGCAACAGGAGATCTCCTGTACTACTGAATGTAAATAAGCTCTTCCATGCTTGTCATCTTACACTGATAGTATCAGAAGACAAGTAATGACAGATTAAGACCTGCCTAGCAGAGGGAAAACTAAATTACAAGACTTTTATTAAGGCATAAATAAACCTATTAACTGTTATCTGGAATACCAATTAGTGGAAGGAGCACTGACAATTTTATTTATCAACATTAAACACAATTATTAATTACAGACCTGACGAATCTAGCAGTAAGCAGGACATGTTGGGTGTGCTGGGGCCTTAAGTCCATTATATGAGAAGGATGATTACCAAAATCCTGTGGGGAAATACGTAATTGTAGCTGTAAAATTTTAATTGCCTTGGAAATAAGGTAAATTATATTCTCTTGTCTCAGAATATAAATAGTATGGCATTAAGGTACCAAGCCTCACTAATTTTGAACAGCAAATGATTTAGACATCTGTAGAGGGGAGGGAGGAAAAATCAGGAAACCCTCAGAAATTTGCATTGTAAATATTACAATAAAGTGTTTTACCATGTGCTATTACTTCTGACTTATTTGACCTGACTTCCATTTGCTTGCATTCGTCTTGCATATTTTCAGAATTACAAAATTAGAACACTAAAGAAAGTTTATAGAAAGGATGGTATTGGGGAACATGATAACAACTGGACAAGTAGTCCGTGACAAAGAAATCCTATTCTTTAGAATCTTATTTTACCCTCCCATTTGTAAATTTATAGGATTAGAATTTTCATTGCTAAATACACAATTTGTCTTAAAGTCTCTCACTGAGATATTCCTTTGAACTCAATCTTCCAGTCCTTAATGAAAAATTTCTATTGAGTATCTTTAAGATGTTCTTTATTGTGGTTTCTTTCACTGAAAGAAACTGAAACTAATAACCTACTTGATGTTTCTTTTCTGTGTTTTGGTTTGGGTTTTGTTGTTGTTGTAGGGGTTTTTTTGTTTGACTGTTTGTTTGGGGGTTTTGTTTGTTTTTGGTTTTTTTTGTTTGTTTGGTTGGTTTTTTTTGTTTTTCTTTTAAGGTACAAAGTCCTGGCTTTCTGGAAAGTTACTGTTAAGTGCAGCCAGGAATTCGTTTTCAAAACTTATGGACAAGCTGAATGTTATAATGGAGACGGTTCCATTAGACCACTGCAAGTACATTACTTATCTGGAGAAAGATTCCTTGGTACAGAGCCTGGCTCATGGACTCAATAAAATAAATACCCAGGCCCTGGAAGCTGGACTTTGTGACAGAGTATCCAGTATGGTATGCATAATGATAGTCCTACCTTATGTAAGCTGTAGGTTCACGGCCTAAGTGTTAGGATGAAGCTCTCTTCATAGTACCATAATTTTGTTTCAGTTTATGAGACTGTTACATTGAAGTCAACTATGTAGACATCAGATTCCCAACACCCAGAAGCATTAGAGCATGAATGTATTTTTTCTTTTATGTCAAAGAATTTTAAGAAGAGATTTGATGTACCCAAGAAAAAGGGTTTTTAAAGTTCTTTCAAAGTTGTATTTGCTTTGTAAGAACTAACTTGCTTTTGTCTTCAATTAAATGTTACGGAGTTGGTTTTTTGTTGTGGTTTCTTTTTTGGGGGGGTGGGGGGTGGTGGTTCTGTTTTCTCATGCTTTGTGTTCTGTCTTTCAGTAAAGATAGCCTTCTTCCCTATAATCAGAGGGAAAGGAGAAACCTGAAGTAATTGGTCTTTTATTGTGGGCCTTACATTAAAATAATACTTCCTTGAAAACAAAATTTTCAGTTACCCTCAAGAGCATGAAGGTGAAACAAGTTCACTTTTTTGCACTCATGCATCTCAGAGATGATGGACAAAATGAGAGCTTTGTCCAATTTGCTTGGGTACTACATGTGACTCTTTTATTGATAAAATAGTTCATGTTAAAGCACATAAATTTCTTTCTGATTATTAACAGAAAAATATAGAATCCTTGCAGAAGCAAATATTTGAATTTACACAAAGACTTCATACAGCAGAAGTGGAACGCCTCTCACTGCGCCTACAACTTGCAGAATTCAAATCAAATTTCAGTGAGATAAAAAAAGAAGCAGACAAAGCACAGAGGCTGCAAGAGCAATTAAATATGCTTAAGCAAGTAAGTATATTTAATTTAGAGGTGCCTGCTTATAAGACATGTTTGTGTGTGCTCTTTTGAAAAATAAGTATAAAATCATTGTAATCTTAAAAGAATTTTCCAGAAGATTTACATTGTAGGTGTCACTAAACTAGAAGTCAGATGTGTTTAGAAAGGCTTCTCTTCTCCAAGAGTTTCTTTTTGATTTGTAGAATGAGGTGCTCTTGTAAATTATATGTTTGGTCTTCAGCAACTAGGTTTTCTTCTGTATTTTGAAAATGTTGATGCGATTTATATACCCCAAAAGCATTTATAGATCTTATTTCAGCAGATTTAAGTCAGCTGCCATGAGGGTATTGAATTAGTATGTTCATGAGAGCTTCAAGTAGTATCAACTCTGTGTGGATATTGCTGAATATCATGATAGACATTTTACTGTATCTTTGATGCTGGGTTATGCCCTGAGCTAGTCAATGCAAATTTTGGTGTGGCTGTTCCTCTGAAGGACTGAGTTTATGGAAGGGGAAAAAAAGGCCCTCTTCTACATTCCTGCTAGCATGTATGCATCAAATTCCTCTGACTCCTAGCTGTCACTGATCGATTTACTTAAACCCAATGCATTCTCTAGCCTGTAAATAGATTGTCCAACAGGAGCAAGAAGACATAACAAAAAGGTTCCTTAACTGCTTGAAACCACAGTATTGTGACTAATGGACATGGTAATTGAGGGGTGATGCCATTTGGTGGGTTCTCAGTTAGACCCCTGTCATATGTACAGAACTGTGTCTTCAGCCCTTGGAGGGGAAGAAACTTGTCTTGCTTTAGCATGCTGGAGGTTCACCTTTCCTACTATTCTTATTTCTTGTAGGTTGCATTCAGAATTGAGCATATGTTTGAACTATTTGAGATAGTTAATGGTTAAGAGTTAAGAATGGTTAATGAATACATGTTCAACAGGTACACTGTAAAACTAAAAGAGCTGTGGCCCAGAAAAAGCTGTATTTTCTGTAGCTGTGACCTGACACTGAAGCATAGTTGGTAGATTTGTCAGTGTGTCCCAATCAAGATACTTCCAAGCAGAGCATATTTAACAGATAGTGTCAAATCCATTCTTCTTCTTGTTCCTAGCTGGTAAAATATTGGGTTTTTTGACTCAAACAGACAAAATGATATCTGCTTATCTTCAGTTTTGCTCATGCTGGGTTTTAATGCTTACACTTCTGGGAAAATTGGAAGAAATTATCACAGTTTAGATTGCCATTCAAGTGTTGACAATTATTTTCCTTGAAGAACTATTTTGTCTTTCTGGAACACTTTTGGAAAGGGAGAAAGAGTTCAGGAAGATGTTTACAAGGATTAACAAGATATGCACTAAAATGTGGGATATTGACCTGCATATTTCCTTCTAAATATTGGTTCTTAGCAATCTAGGGTGTTAATTTGAATAGAATAGCAAATGCATACTGTTTACAGTAGTCTGAATGCTGTTTTGAAAAAATACAGTGAATAAAGTTGTGTGGCCATTTCATTGCTTGGTGATCTGTCTTTGAGTTAAAAACCCTAAATAAATAATAACATTTAGAATGCTTTTGTTTTAGAATTTAATATGGTCCCAAGTGGAACTTGGGAAGTCAAGTATGTAAACAGGTAAGTATAGTTACATAATCAAACACAATTTATTTCTCTTATCAGAAATTAATCACCCATGAGAGGTTTGAAAGTGTATGTGAAGAATTAAATAATGCTTTACATCGGGAGCATCAGGCACAATTGCTTTTGAATGAACAAGCACAACAGCTACAGGAGTTAAATAATAAACTAGAATTGCAATCCAGTGAAGAAGCAGATAGAACCCAAGTCTTAAGTGAATCTGTAAAGGTAAGATGATTAGGCACTAATTAGGCACCTGAAATTTATTTTTTGGTGAATAAGCCAAATGTCATAGTTCTTGTGCAAATAAAATGTAAATGCACACATACTACATAGCCCATTGACATTTTAGGGTACTCAGAAACACGTTCAAGATTCTTCAATGTATAACATCACTTTTCTGCTCTTGAAACTGGGTGGTGTACACTAATATATGTGAAGTGCGTGAAATTTATAGGGGACATAAGCGACAGATCTAGCTATCACAAGGTGTTTGCAATTTATGGAAAAAATAAATGAAAAAGTACCAGGATATTTGATTTTTGATAGAGGTCACAATAATATTTTAAAACCTGGATTGTCTGTTTCCTGAATATAATTTTAGGATTGAGAATACATTTGTCAGTTTGGAATATGCTAGGTGACGATAGAGAGATATCCTTTTTTCATCAGAATTTAGAATTTTCTGTAGACGTAATGAGTAATGAGGGAAAAGATGATGTTATCAGAATCTCTGATGACAAACAAAAGAACAGAGAGAGTATTTGAGGTTTGAAACCAGGTGATATCTAACATGGGAAGAGAAAAAACTTTGTGATGGCAAGCCAGTAATGGGTGGTGACCTGAGCTCGGCAGCTTTTAGTTATTTCCTATTTAAAGGGAGCTTTGCTGCTTGTGTCTGCTTTTCAGCCCTACTACTGTCTTTCCATCTCCCAGTATTCTGTGAATTGATAACTGAACAAAGGGACTGCTTCACCAGTATTTTGAGACATACAAGCACTTGTAATTCTGAGAGAAGAAGTGTCAAGCAGGAGGAGAACCAAAATTATTCCAGCTGCAAAAGTAGTAGGAATGTCATAAGTATTGAAAATATTACAATGAAAGTAGATGTCAAAGAGGATGAGTTGCAGCAAAGTAGAGATTTCAAGTGATGTGTAGTGGAGGATGCTGAAGGAAGTTGTTAAATTTATTAAGGAGTGTTTTCACTAGTGTTATTATTTACTAAAAATGCCTTACCTCACTAAGGAGAAAAGACATCCATCTAAGGAGAAATGCCCTCCATCTGGCATTTCCAGTTTACCTGTTGGTTTTTGTAGTTTTTTTTCTCCCTCGCAATTCCCTAGTCTTAGGTGTTTCACTTAAATAGCTAGTGTTTTCAGTCAGGTTGCTTGTTAATACTATTGCTATTTTCTTTCTGATATAACTGCAGTGTATATATAAGATGTTAATCTTGTGTTTGATTTCTTTGAGAAATGCTTGATTCGAGATTTTTAAATGGCTATTAGGAATATAAAGAAGGCAAGGTCTAGAAGACAAATCCTATTTGAAATCTTCATTTCTGCCTACATTTTGTACATTAATACATGTTTTTTCACCGTGTTTTACTTTGTCTAAAACACACCTTTTTATTTGTTCAGAGACTGTGAAGAGAAAGGTCAATTGTAGGCAATCAAAATATAGAAGGAACTTTTAAACAAATAGGTTACATAGATTATTGGATACTGAATTACATTTCACAGCTTCTGGTTTTTATTAATTGAAGGCTACATACAATTTTTTGAGACAGTCATGATCCTAAAATACTTCCTAATTCTGCAGTTCTTTAACAGTTGTTTGCTACTGGAACAACTTAATTTAGTGTAAAATGCTTGGTTATTGCTGAAATCTTTCAAGATACAATGCAATGTAATAATATAGATGATAGAATAGAGGCAAAAAACATTGACAAAATAAACCTCAAGGCTAAAGTTTACTACTGAACAGGTACACTGGTTTGGTTTATTACTTTGTAAGTCTCAGTCCTTCCCATTGAGGAGTTTTAAACCAAATTTAAGTTGTAGGCTTCTTGCTGTGTACTGTCCCTCAGCTTAAAAAATTAGAAAATTAATTGATATATCTTAATTTCTTCATAATATTTACTACAAAATGTAGCACAAAATTGCATTTTTGTTGTAATGGCATGTATCTGTGACTGAATCAAAAAAGGAGACAAGAAAGTTGTGGTAACATGTCAAAACATGATAAATATCTTGTGGTCCTTGATTTTTTTTCAGTCATGCAGATACAAATTTATAATATATGCTTCCTAAATCATCATTTCACCTTCAGTTTTAATCGTTTCTACAATTCCAAATCTGTGTTGTAGAAGTACTTCCGAAATTCAAGTGGCAGTCTAATATAATACTTTGATACCAAGGAGTAAAAGTGGTTCTTAAATTTTGAGCCCTATATCTTTTGGTTTTTAAAATTTAAGAAAAGATCTCTTTTCTTTCCCACCATTAACCATCACCCAGCCTTGTTCATGCCTTTATTCACAACAGGAAGAAATGGTCTCTGCCCTGGCAACTTAATTGACAGACCCTTTTATTTAGCTTAATTGGGTTTTGTGACTTAAAATGTTTTTGTGGGGATTTTTGTAGCTCTCATTTTGCAGTACAGTGAAACAATCTCATCTTTGCAATAATCAACCTTGCCCTTGTAAAACAGTGTTCTTAAAATTGTATAGGGTTTCAAGTGAGTGCTTAAATAATACAGAAAAAAAAGAGCATTTTTATTGTTGCACTGTAAATAAAAAAGCCTCCATCTTTATCTTAAGGTACAAAATAATATTACTTGTAGAGACTTAAGTGTATATAAAAATTTGGTGAGTGTGGCGGCATACAAGTAAGGTCAGGTAGATAAACATGGAGTGAAAAAAAATAGACATGTTTTGAATTCTTTAATCATAACTTTTGAACAGGTAAGAAGTATCTAAAATTAAAATATTAGATACTTCCACTTTTGATAGCTTATTTTTAAACTTATTCACAGTTCAACAGCAATCAGTAAGGAGATATTTTGGTATTCACGTACTTTCATAAAGTAGGCTTAATAAAGGAGTAATACTTAATTTCTTAGCTTTATCAGTTCAGATTTTAATCCTGTATATTTTTATCTTCTTAGTGGCATATACCATAGAGACATCCAAAGTAGCCAATTACATTCAAGGTCAGCTGGAACTATGCAACTCTTTAACACCACTTCTTTTTATTAGATGAGGTGAATCATTTGCTCTGGTTCATTATTCTTTGAAGAGAAACTCTTACACAAATGCTAAATAGGTATCAATAACAGACATATTTTTAATTCCTGATACCAGCTGGTCTTAATCAAGTGAGGTATTTGTGTTTCTTATTGATATGCGCAGTGTATATATTTATTTCTTTTTAGGTATGGTAGTGCCCGTATATCTTTAAGGTTCTATTTATGGAACAATTTCTATAAATTGTTAATTATTAGCTCCAGTGCAATAGGTGTTAAATCATATAGCTTCATACTGATATGCCTCAACATAAACTTCAATACTTGTTTTAAAAGAAGGTACCCTAAATTTCGGGTTGTTTAATCTACTGAGTTTAGTGAAGCTGTGATTAATTTATGACAGAATAAAATTATGAGGGAAAAAAATTTCATACAAATGCTTTGATAACACCCACAAAAAGGTGTTTTCTGGTGAGAAGATTTGAAGTGTTTCTTTTCAATACCTACCTATGTCATTCAAATCATACATACATATTCTCTGTTCAGTGTATCCTTCACTAAATAGATATATCTGAATTTATTAGATTCAGATGAAGATTGGGATTTCTCTGTTTGTTAGAAGTGAATGTTTTGCTCAGCAGGCTGTCTGTTCTTGGGTAAATTTGAGGTGAATGTGATACACAATTTTCTGCTTTTAATTGCTTTTCTTCTTCATATATTTATAAACATATATTTTCTCTGAAAGACCATTTCAAATATTTACACAATTTGTTTTACTAATACCACTACACATACTTTGTGGGTGAGTTTTGCAGTTATTTATGAAAATACTGCAGTATTCTAACTTGGAGAAAGGCTAAAAGACTTCACTTACATGAGGAAAGCCAAGTGATTTTCAGGCTCCTCAGAAAGATTGCATTAACGGTAAGACCAGAACTAGGATTTGAGTTGTTTTTTTTTCCTTTGACATCTTAAGTTGAAAAGATTGCTAGAATTTGGATGCACTGAGGGATACTATTGATTCTAAAAACTTGTCTCTTTGTCAAGAAACTGCATTTCTGTGTATTGACGGATTAAGTGTAAGGCTGTTCCTTAAAGAAAGCAGTATAGCTGATTACTGCTATCATCTAACTTAACAGGGGATTTATATTAGTGAAATTTAGCATTTAAAGAGAAGCAAGCTCCCTCTTGAATAGGTTAGAAACTAAAAATTCATAATCCATTAATTAAATGTGGGGGGTTGTTGGTTTTTTTTTTTAAGTTTCCATACTGTCTATGTTCTGAACACCTAAATAAATTGTCAAGTAGCTAAGGATGGATTAGTATTGTCATCTGCTGTGTTCTTTGTCAAAAGAGGTAATGTGTCTTCTTAGTACAATAAATAAGAGGTTAAAGAGATTTGTCAGGTACTTCAATTTGTGTTAACACTGTTTGTAAAATAAGTTGAACTATTCATTCTGCTCTGTTACGTAACTTCCACTACTGCTAACTTCTTAGTCTTCAAAGATTTATGTGACCTAGAAACTTGTCATAGAGCTAGTCCTTTGTGCTATTTTTTTTATAGTTTGCAATGCATTGCATGTGGAATTTAGGTTTATGGGAAGGGATAGTCTTCCTTCTAGCAGTTGCTGTCTTTACATAATAGGAAGACAAATAGATAGCACACAATTGTGGGTTAGATCTGAGAGCTCTTTTTTACAAAAGGAAGCAGAACACAACCTAGATAAAGTCTGCACTCTATTATTATCAGTGAGTCTCTGTTTCAGATCTCTGAACTTCACTTTAAATTTCATGCTTCTGTGGTTTGTTCAGGGAGTTAGATTCATTGAATCATAGGAAATACTCGGTTGGAAAAGATTTACAATGATCACCAACACCGAGCTCCTGGCCCTGCACAGGGCCGTCCCTGAGTCACACCATGTGCCTGAGAGCATTGTCCTAATGCTTCTTGAGCTCTGTCAGGCTGGTGCTGTGACCACTTCCCTGGGGAGCTGTTCCAGTGCCCAGCAACAAATGAGTGAAGAACTTGCTCTTAGATAGGTTTTTTAAATCTGTCTATTTCCTTTGCTCTGTGCCTAGAACATTCATCAGCATTACATTAGTCTGGAGGGACTGAAGTCAGTACATGGCTTTTAGATTTGTTTTTGTGCTGTAGTCATCAATGAAGCAGCCAAGCAACTATCAACCAAGTTGTTGAAGGTCTGCTTTAACTTAGTTCTGAGTCAAACTTTCTAGAAAATATATAAGTAATGACCAGAATGGGAGGAGGAATAAAGTTAAAGTCTGTCAAAGTTAAAGTTAGAGTCAATGTGATTTTGAACTGATTGTATGTTTGCATTAACATGAAGGTCAATGCAACAATGCAGAATATTGTAATATAAGTCACACAACCATAATTTAATTGGAAGCTCTTATTTTGAAAGGATATTATCATTTACTGTCGTGTCTGTTTCATTTCTCTGCATTTCCTCCTCCATCCAGTTTTACAAGTTAAATGTCAGTAATAGTTAATTTTTGAGCAACGTTAAGGTTTTACATTGGAATTTGAACATGTATTTACACCAGGTGAACATTTCTTTTTTCCTAAATTATGCCACTATATAATATTTATTGGTTGGTATTAAGAATATTATTTATTACCTTTACATAGCAAGAAAATGATAAAATTGTATCCAATGCTACTTTACATTGGAAGAAGAATGAAAGTAATTGGCAACTTATTACATTTATGTTCAATCTAATCAGATGTAAACATTATTTATCTGATAAATAAAAGCACCCCTAAGTAAGAAAAACTATTATTTTATTTTTAACTTGCTGAAGAGTTTAAAATAACTCTGAGAAAATGCTCTCACCATTAAATTAATTTGTATGTAATTTAGACAGTGAGATAGAACACTGGAATAAGTCATGATTATGTAGCATTGCTTCAGTTAATCTTTGAAAGCTATGACCACAAGTTGAATTCCAGGTAATAATAGGTTTACCCTTCTCCAGAAAATTATGGAATAGGTTTGTTCATGCTAGTCTGATTCAATAGCCCCATTTGACAGTCACTTTATGAGTCATGCACACACATGAGACCTTGGGATTTTTGGTCTAATGTATGACTGACTGGCACGGAGTGAAATCCAGAGTGCTTTGGTATTAATAGTGTAGTAATGTTGCCCATTTCAGAGAACACTTTTGATCCTGAATCTGTTTGCTGCACTATACTATTAAATAAAAGATAAATCTGACATTCTAGTTTAGATAAAGAGAAAAGATAACTTAAACAAAGTAATTTTACAAACCAGCACATTTTTAGTCTTTTAAAAGTAGCTTCCAATATTTTCTGGGTATTCCATTTGTAGGAACTATTTGCTTCCCCCTTGGGGAAAGGAGAGAATAAATGGAACAATATCAGGATCTAAAAGCTTAATGGTTTTATTTCTGCCTTGTAATTATACTAATAAATACCTCTGTCCATGACCCTGGAATTTATAGTGCAGTGAGAAAGATTTATTGACAAGTAATTTGGAAGAAAAATGGGATTATTGTGTAATTACAGCATGTGGTTATTAAGCATATGTACTTTCATACCACTTATTCCTGTTATTTCAAGACCTTCAACTATCTTTCAGTTTCCTCTCAAAAATACTGAAAGGCTTCTTGGTAAATCCAGTGCCTGGGAGATCTTTGTTACATTATTGGATCAACTACAAAGTAACTGTGTTACCTTGAGATGTGCGGAGGGGATCAATAGAACTTTAAAACAGCATGAGATTTTTTAAAAGAAGGTGTTCTATACCCTATTTTTCCTGGTTGTATAGATATCAATGTGTAGGACTTTCTACTATACACATTCTGTATCTTCTTGATATACAAGTCCTTTATAGGTAGATTTCCTTTTTACTGCTGTTTATTTAGTATATCTCCAGGGCTTCATAATTTTTCACCTGAGTCATGTTCTCCCATGTTCTCCCTTTCTCTTTGTGTGCAACTAATTCTGCAAATATCTTTATATCTTCTTGTCAAACCATAAGTAAAATCTTTCAAATAGCTATTGAAATATAATTAAACTCTTGGAATATAATTAAATATGTATCTAACTGGCATAAGACTAAAACAAGAGATGCATTCCTTTGCACCTGTATTCCCTTGGCTGCATGCTATGACAGCAGCTGGGCCTATCCTTCCTATAATTTAATCTTTTAATTTAATTTGATACTCCATTAGGTATTCAGTGATTTTCAAGGGGAAAGTTTTCCAAAATTTATACCAATTTCAGCTTCCAAAATCTGTACCTATCTGTCCTCTAGTAGAGAATGGAAGCTCTTCAAAATTGTAGCAGGGCAACAAACTCAAAACAGGTATTATATTTTATGCTGCCTAATTTTTTGTGTTGTCTTTCACAATATGTATTTGTGAAAAATCCAGTGAGGTTCTTGTTGCTAGATCATTCTACTTCTCAGTTAAAAAGACTTTAAAATGTTTCCATTTCTTTCTAGTTAAAGTAAAACCACCTTAAGCGTTGTAATTTGGGGGTTTTGTTTGTTAATATTTTGTTTTGTTTTGTCTGTGGACTTTTCAATAAGAAATTGAGTAATTTTAGAATTATGACATTAAGATTCTCAGTTCTAAGTAGCAGTTCCAACATTTCTTTATAAACATTACTTCATTGTTTACAGGAAAAATTCCCAGGTGTGAAAAGGAAGAAATAAGTGTTCTTATAAAAAAGTTAATAATAATTTACTAAAATAATTGCTTGCGTGGTATCCCCTAATGATAGACAGATCTGTTACTGTCATTTATAGTGAAGTAGGTAACTTTCCAAGTTTTGTACCATCATGATGCCATTTTGTCTCACAGTTAAGAAATATACCAAAAGAGAAAAATATAAATAATATTTCAGTTTTCACTGAATTCACTGTCACTGTTTAACTTCCCTATTTCAGGATCTGTATTTGCCATGCTCAGGGAAATTTACACCTTGTTTATTAAGCTTTGTGTTCTCGTTTGGCACTTGGTATGACTCAAAGCATATCCAGAAGGAAGTGAGACATCTAATCAATATGTCTTTATAGCACTTTGATCTCCTTGCTGAATATTCGGATGTAATATATCTTTGATGCTTTTTCAATAGAATGATTTAAGAGTTGCCTTTTATGTAAGTTAAATTTTGTTTTACTGTATCTGTTTTTTTCTGCTAAGGTGACTACTCTCCAGTTTTTAATGAGTGGAAGGATAGGGATGACCTATATTGAAGAATAGACCTTTTAATATAAAATTACATCTTTATAATTTCTTTCTTATTTTTTTGAGGTTTAAAAAGTAAAAGGGGTGCTTTCTCTATGCAGGTACATCATGCAAGATGTGGCTGGCCTGATGTTCAAATAAAACATTAATGCACTTAATAAATTTGGGACTCTATGGAAACACACATACCTTGCATGTATGATTTGGTCAGAACTGAAGGGGGAATACAATATTTGAATGTAAATAATATAAAGTGATAAATCTTGTGAAGCCCATATTAATGTTAGTGCCATACTAAAAAAGAGATTTGTCTAATTAATTAATTAAAGAAAATCAAAAACTCTTTATGAAGCAAGATCAAACCTTTGTGTGGCACTAATTGACATTCTTGGCATTGCCCCTAACTCTTCAATGTGATGGCTCACATTAATGTATGCGTGTCTGGTGGAATTGTGCAGCAGCCTCTTCCAAGAAAGGGCTTCAGCATAACCTGCATCAGTAAAAAAACTTAGCTGGGGTCACCAGTATATTGAGGTTATGGACAGTATATTTTTGCACTCAGAACTGAACCTTAAATTCTATTTAGAAGTTTCCTTGAAACTGTTCTGAAGACTCCTAGTATTCCCAAATTTTAACCGGTGTCTGAAGAGAAGACAGAGACAGGGTACCATAATATTTGTTCTCAAATTTAGTTCTGAAGCAGAATGCTGTGTCATTTAGCCTCACTCAGATGACTTTTTGTCTGTGTCATGATGCCCCCTAACTTCAGATTGTATTCCTTCTTAAATAAACAGTGAGAATTAAACTGTTAAATTGTAAATAAATTGTTGTCATTGTTAATGTTTTATTGCTGTTATTTCTTCTTCTTCCTGAATTGTTTTAACTGACTGTTACTATTCAGAAATATTCTAAGCAAATTTCTGATACAAAGCAAATGGAAGATTATTTCTCAAGATCTTAAAATAGTCTCTTACAGGGCTTAGAAATGTCACTGGTAATGCAAGATCATTGAGACCAGTAGGACATGATCAGAGACAGATGGTTTGAGGCTGTGACTGATGAGAGAGGCTACAAATGAAATGCAAGAAATTGGTGCAATATGTTGTGTCCTCATAGATATGCAACTACATATTTTTATGTATATACATGTGATAGATTATCACTTTTAAAGTGAAGATGAAATCTACGTGTTGGTTGTGTTTCTGTCTGGCATAGTGTGTGCTAATGTGCACAAGTAGATAATATGTAGCAAAATTATCAGTATTGCAGAGAGCAGTGCTACAGAGCAGCATCAGAGTTTGCTTGTAGTATTAGTGCCTCATTTACGGGTACATGGCAGTTTTGAAAATTCATCTTTTTCAATGTAATCCAGATGTAGACCATCTTTTTGAAGCCTTGGAACTGTACCAACTATAAGGCTGAGAGTCTACCAGGCTAAAAAGTGTAACAGTGAAAAACCCCATTATTCCTTTTTGGGGGCACTTAAGTATCTGATTTAAAGGTGTGACACTGCCAAAGCACAGAAAATCTGCTACATATGCAGGGCTGAGTCTTTTCTAGTCTGTTACTGCAAAGAGCTAAATGTTGTGGTGGGAGAGAAATTTGCATTTCTAAGGAGAAAAAAGAAACATCAGTCCTGAGGTAGCATGTCAGAAATTGAATAAGGAGTGAATAATCATGTACTCATACCACCATGCATGTGATTCCAAAAATTTATTCTCACTTAACTTCAAAAGAAAATTTATTCTCACTTAACTTCAAGGATTATTCTTAAAACTCATAGTGTCAAAGCCCAAGTTTTTATAAAATTGTATTTGTCCTATTAAGTGATAAAATACTTCTCTGCAGCTTTCCGGTAATACTAATTCACTTAGCTTAGAAGATGATTAAAATTTCTAAATTATAATGTGCATAGATTTTATCATGTGCTTTATCATTTTCCAAAACACAGCTTAAAAGCAGGTCTCAATTGTTCTCTGTTGGGATTAGTGTATGTCTGAAAGGCCCAGAGCATCTTCTTACTCAAAAGGGTCTCTGTCAACAGTCCATGAGGATCTAGGCTTTGTGTGGGAAGTTTATGTTTTGTAATTACTTCACTTTAAAAGTTTTGTTTAGTTTTACTTTGCAGCTGAATGAGCATACGATGTGTCCTCTGAAAGAGATTTTTGTGTGAAATTATTCAGAAAAAGGTACTCTGTTTAAATTACTAAACTCTTTGAATTCACAATAACTTTAAAACATACACAACTCAATGACTTCACAAAGCATTTTCAGTCATGCTTTGCTAAATATCTTGAGCTAATGCAGTTGAAAAATAGATTGCTTTCTTGTTGATCAGACTAGATTTTCTATTGAGAAATGTTTGCACTATAGCAAAGAGATATTAAATGTGGCTGAAAGTCTTTGAGGCATTTAATCCAGCCTGAATCACTGCAGGTGACATGTTTGAGGTACCTAAACTTGCTTGGATGTCTAAGGGCTATGTTTCTGTCAATAAATGGACTGTTGTCTACCTGTACATAGGTGATGAATGTCATTCGCTTTCATTACATGAGTGCCTCAAATTTCAAGTGAATTTTGTAAGAAAAATCTCTTGCAAAGGTAAATGCGTGGATTTTCCCTTCCCCATCTGTTGAATGGCTCTCAAATAAAATTTCATTTAAATGTTTCTTAATACTTGGGTTCTAGATCTTGTACAGTAGCCATATATCACAACTGTTTTTAGAGCTACATGTACTTTCATTTAACTCATAATCATCTTTAGATGTTTGCTTGACATTTCTGGTACTGATTTGGATAAACCATAGTTTGTACTCCAATATTATGAGGGTTTTTCATATAAAATGATCACAAGCAATTGTATCTGACATTGTGTTAGAAATGTGAAAATATGCCTGAAAGCATCATTCACCAGTATTTTGTGGGTTATTTATTAAAATGATTATGCCGGTTGGTATTTGTTTTGCTTAGTAGATCAACTCATGCTCTGTGACCTCATTACACAAGGCTCTAACAAAGACAAGAAGAGCATTTTGCACCTAGTTAGATACACTGAGATCTGTAAACTCTTTTAACTGCTTCCATGCTATATCATAACTTCAGAGACAATTCATGAGGTATGTTCTTTCTCTCAATACTAGCATATGAAAAGATTGTTGTTGTCAGGATGAAGGTCCAGTAGCAAAGAGGTTGAAAAAAATCCCTGTTTTTTTTCCTGCAATGCAGATACATATCATTCAAGTGTCCTTTTGAGCACTGTTGAGGTGTGATGTCATAGCCTGCCTCAGTTATCCCGGTTCTTTCCCTAGGTGTGCCCATAACCTCTCTCTTCCCCTCCCTTGCCCCCTGCTGAGTGCTGTCCATCAATCTTGGCATTTCAGAAAGGGTGTAGTGTGATTGGCAAAGTTCAAAAGATGCCTGTCTCAGCCCTGGGGGACATTGGACCATCCAGGTGTCATTTGTACCCTCATAATTTCTTTTTCCTAGTACAATTTAAAGGGCATAGGAAAGTATTGGTTTTTGAAGGGATGTCATGGGTGGTCAGCCTCAGTTCTGTTTGCAAGAGCAGATCAGCCACATAGAGTTCATTTCAAACTGTTTTAAGACACCACTGCAGACATTGTGAAACATACAGTGAATTCAGATATAGTATCTTGATAGTTTCTATTTGAGAACTGTAAATCCATCTTATTTCTTGACATAGGTCCCAATGTACTTCTTAGATGTATTTGATTGTTTTAAAGTATTGATAAGAAATCTCGGTTATGATTTTTTTTTAATCACAGAACTTTTTTTCCCCAAGATTTTTAATCCACTTTTTTGATAGAAGATTTCTATTTCTTCTTGATAAATAAAGATGTTTTTCAAAAAGCATCCCATGGAATTTCAGCTGTATAGTTTGAGCTGATGTATTTAATTTGCATTGCAGTGGTGAACACTAAATATATGGTAAACATTAAATATTAATGTAGCTTGTTGTACCTGTTGGATTTGAACCATTTGAAACTGCTCCAGGTTATGTGTAGACTTCTGGGGGCACTCAGAGATCATTATATTTGCCAACGATAACAACAGGAAGTGTATTTAAACTGGTGAAGGAATGGATGCTGCTAAACTTTCTATACTTCTTTTCATTGTGAAATTTTATTAGTTGTGGGTATAGGACAGCTTTCAGAACGTATTTTTAAAACATAATATTTTGCATCTAAATAGAGAATATACAGATAAAAATTCATCTGAAAGAGAAAATCTTCAATTTCACAAATCAGTTCATTATACACATACTGCAGTGTATTTGCATATTTTGTACTGCTGTGTTGTGTCTGTGTAATTTAAATCTAATTTACTAAGCAGTTTGATCTAGCTTTAGTTGATCTTGGAAAATACAGTCTCAGTATAAATGTGTCACACATGCTTTGCATGAATTTAAACTGTATGACTGTCATTGTTCATCTGAAGTGATTGTCCATCTGTTATCTTTTGAATAGAGTCCTTTTTATGTGTAAAGAATTACAATATTAAACTTTGATTTCTTTTTGTAATGGGCTTTGAATAAAAAGTTTCCTGACTGAAAAACCTAAACTTGTTAAAGGAAGCTTGTGGAAGAACCAAGCCAACAGACGGCCAATGAGATTTTTCTTCAGTGCTATCAGTTGCTTGCTGTTCTCTCCAACAAATGTTTTTTCATGCTTAATTTCTGAGGGAAAAAAGGTCAAAAATCTAAATGTCTCTAAAGGAAACTCCTTCTAAAGATTCTGATGAAAACTCAACTGATCTATGAGAATTTGGCAGACTGGAGAAAAAGGAGTGCAGTGATGTCTGAATTAGCAACCTAATGCCTAAAACCCTGAGAAAGACAGATAAATGGCATTTTACAGAATGTTAATAAATTAGAGTTTAGCTTCTAAGTTGGTTTAGAATCACTTGTACTTGAAAGTGAAAGCTCAGCATCTTCACAGAACTGTGTGCAAACATACTAGGTTTTTAAAACCTTCATTCTTCTTATCACAGTTAGCCTCAACTTTCCAGCAGTTGTAATTGTCCACAGAAAACATTTCAAGATAAATGCATTATCAGGTTTTGAAATTTTCTTATTTTTGTAAATACTAAGACCTGGGGGGCAAAATAAGGGCTATATTGTGGATTAAGTGAAATATCTCAAGGCTGTGCTTTTCTGATAACTGAACCTGAAGTGACCTTTCTCAGACACAATTACAGAGCTGTATGTTTTTCCTTTAATTTCATCAGGGGTTTAATTAGTATACAAATAAAACTTCCCTTATCTTCCTTTCTACCTAATTGGCTTGTCTTTGCTTATATATGAAGAATGTGAAAATGGGCTGTAATTAGGATGACCGTGTTAACCTTTTTTTCTCAAATGTACTGTTGCCTAAAGGCCTCAAAGCCTAAAACCAGTGCTTTGGATTATTGCTTTGCAATCACTATGGCTCTCCCATAGGTTTTCTCATGAGCAGAAGGGCTTTGGGTGCTGCAGGTTCCCACTGCTTAACGGGATCTTCATTCTTCTCCCCACTAAATGTTTATTGATTATCTCACTGCTCCACACTCAGCCTCCAACAACTTAATATCAGGTGACAGTCAGGAGAGTTCTCCAAGTAATTAGAGTGGAGCATTGAGGGAACAATTAGGAGCAGAGTTATTAAACTTGATTTATCCTATTCTCTCCTGAACACTTTCTTGGATATCAGAACATCACACTTTCACAATCTACCCTAGCTGAGAAATTAGTGGCTAACCTGCTGCTTATCATTGTTGCCTTGCTGCCTTGAGGCACACCCTCTTGGTTTCAGTCACTCAGCTGGAAATATTAGAGTCCATAAAGTTTATCAAGGGTTTTAATTAGATCAATCTGAAGAAGCAAAAAAAGAGGCTTACCAGCCATTATTTTATAATATACCACACTGTATTTGAACATTTCCAAGGCTTAACTTTAACCCACAGTAGCAAGAAGCTTCAAGTAATTGCTGAAACTGCTTTTGGAGTGCTAAAATCAGTTTTTATTTTGTTTAGATATTGCAATGTAACTAGATAAAGTATGAATCCTTTAGAGATTTCTGTAAATAAGGGGGTTCTCCTTGAATATAATAGAGCAGCTCTTCAGTGAGATATTTGATTTAACCATTTCTATATTGCTTTATCACCAGCTAGCATGGATTGCTGACCATGCCCCTTAAAAAAGTTAGGCCCTGCTATTGCCTCATTAATAGGCATGAACTTGCAGTGATAAACCTAGGTTAGTTAGCAGCTCACAGAAGATTTTGACTAGTGGGTCTTTTCACTGTTCATGGTCAGTAATGAAAGATTTATGTGGGAACCAACAACTCTTCAACTCCTGCAGATGGCTAGCTATAATAAAAATAAAATAAATACACATAATGTTCCTATTATCCTGTCTTTCTCTACTCTACTATGAACCCTAGGATGTTGGGGCCAAAATCCATTCAAGAGCATCTGCATCACAAATTTCTTGTGTCAAAATACAGCAGAAACTACTTAAAACAAGATTTTTCAATCAGGTGGGAAAATGGGTTGGACCAAACATTGGTAACAGAGACCTTGTTCTGTGTTCAAATATAGTCCATTTGTCAAAGGTGGGAATATGGCAGGGGGTTACTTGACTTGGTTTTCAGAACTCTTTCCTCAATATTGAAAGCAAACAGTAAACACAATAATCGGAACAAGATAATGCTCTTTGTTTTTAAACCAGAGATGGATCCTTTTATCCATGCAAATCCACATTTCAGTTCTTGGAAATAAAATTTCAGAAAATCTGATAATTCACAAAGTCATTTGTCTAAACAGGGATTTGATAGCTGCCAGTGGCTTAAGGGTAGAATTTTTGAAAACAAGACTTCTGGTTTTGAATATCCTTGTGCAGTGGATGAATGCTATCTGTGTGTTTATCTTTCCTTAGGGGAAACATATCAGTTGTTTATTAAAACTAAGGACATAAGAGTCAAAATAGAATTATTCTACCTGTAGTCATTTGAACAACAATAATACTAACATTTCTGAGTTTAGAGTTTCCTAAATAAACTTCAGGGTTTTTTCTTACAGTTGTGATTAATTTCAGCTTAGATTTTGTAAATTCCTGAACAAGACTTCAAGTAATGGTGCTGTACCTTCAAAACACACCTCTGTTGAAGTAACTGGTTGCCTTTTCTCTTTAGGAATGTAAGAAGAAGACTTATGCCAGTCCGCAGATAACAGTTTATTTTACAGGATTATGCAGTCCTTTGCTGTATATTGTTATTTTATAGAAAATTTCTCAATCATAATGCTTTTTGAAATGCCTCTGACCCTTAAAGAGGTCTGCAACTTCTTCAGATTAGTTAAGTTTTCGGCACCGTCGAAATTTTTATTAGCATTTTATATATACTGTTCTTCATACTCATCCACAGCATAATACATCTCCATGTTCCACAGTACTCAGGACAAGTAGTGAGTACAAATTATGCAGAGCATTCTTAGAATTCAAGCAGAAAATACACCCATAAATTTTGAAAAAAAAGGTATGTAAGAGCTCAGTCTTGCAACTGTGCAGCCTTCTCTTCTGTATTTTAGAATCTATCAGGAAATATGCTATGTGTAAACGAATGTTTATAACCACTGATTATAATTTCTTTCTAAAAAGGCAATCAACAGCTGTAAGTAAAATGTAACATGTAACAAATTATGAAATCAAATTATTAATACTCTAGTCTATACATGTATTGATTTATCCTACCAGAAAGGAGTAGCAACTAGCCAGGTTCTGTATTAATTAGTCCTGTGTTCCATTTTTCACCTATTGGATTAATCTGAATTGATTAAAGCATGTTGTGTTAATTCTAAGCCAGAGAGAAATGTTTAGAAAATATGCATACTATTTTGCATATTGGGAAACTAATGTTATAATAGTGAAAGCACCATCAAATAGATTGTACTTGATGCACTAACAGAGAATATGAGATTATCTATTCTACTGAAATTTCTGAACAGTACAGAATATTTAAATAAATATTTCTGTGTTTATTCCCTTTCATTGTGAATTCCTTTCTTTAATGTTTATTTTAAATTAAGTTTTGTAAATATTCTGTGTTCTTTAAAGCTGTAGTCTTGATTATTTCCTTTGTGTTTAGATCTGGTATTTATAAATATAGTACTTGTAGCATAGTGTATGTTCCTGCTTGATCAAAAAATAATTTTATTTTATAAATATATTTGTACACAGTCAATATACTAAAAACTGGGGGGTTCCAAGTTGGTAATATTTTGGTAGAGAATTCATAAAACCTTAGTATGCAATGGTCCAAATCTACTACACAGTGTAGTCTGTTTTCCACTTTGTTTAATAGCCTATGGCATAAACTGAAGTTAATTATTTGGGCTGACAAGTAACTCTGTTTTCTGTCTGCTTGCAGAGTCTCTCTGAGGCAACGATGGAGCTGAGAAGAAGAGATCGATTTCTGCGTCAGCAAAACAGACTTCTTACCCAGCTGGAGCAGGACAAGCGTCGACTGAGCGAGAGCATCCGTGATGCAGAAAGTGCCCTCTGCACGGCAGCCAAGTGAGCCCTGGGACCTCGGGGAGATCACTTAAAACGGACAAAAGATCAATTCTCACTTTCATGCACAGGGTTTTAGCCTTAGCTAATGTAATGCTAGAAAACAAAAGTAGATCTGTATCTCTTTGAAATTCAGTAATAGACTTCGAAAAAGAAAACTGTTCAAGATACTGCATGTTACGTTTTCTGTAGTTATCCCATAGTAGTGCTACAAATTCTTGGTCCAAAATGCATAAGCATTTTCTCTGCCAATTACCTTACTGATTTGACAACATCTCTTCAGCAGATCCTTCACATTCTGTTTGTTTAAGGAATGATTGTTTGTTCTAAAAGGGCTGAAACCCATTTTGGACCGAGGCTTATCTGTGGAATAGTATAGATATTTCTTCTGATTTCAGAGAGCTTTGGATTTAGATGTAAGCCCCATGCCTTTTTATACTATAACTTGAAGAGTGGAAGGAAATGTTCAGGGACCATTTTTGAAAGTATTGGTAGTCAAAAGCTGTTCCATTGACTTGAATGAGATTATTAATAACCTCTTAGAGTTATGTAGTCAGATAAAATTATAAATCCTTTCAGACTTTGTTATCTATTACTGTTACAGTAGTATGCACTTTGAATATTATTGGTCCATGGCCAAGATTTTAAAAAAGTTCAATTTAAAATTAAAATTTCTCATTATACGTGGGGTAGATTTGACCTCTGAAGAACAATAGCTTAGAAGCTTTAAGGGGCTTATGCACCAGCAAAATAATGTAATTAATATAGTTATCAATGATATGTTTAACAAGCTAATTAAAATGACAAATATTATTTAGTATAAGTGCATCAAAGCAGATTATGGCCCAAAGAAGGATTTGTTCTTAAAAGCCTTCTCCTTTTCACCCTGCCCCAATCTATTCTATGCATTCCACTAAGGATCTTTGCCTATGGCCATTCTTATATTCAGAAAAGGTTTTTTTTTAATGTGAAAACTTCCAACCAGTCATTGTTCTACCATAAGAACACTATGTTATGTTCTAACATAAACTGTTCTACTTGTTTTTCATAAAAAGTGCAAGTGTCTTTTTCTTCCTTTGGAACATGCAAGCAAAGTAGCTAAACAGACTTTGGTCTTACATGGAAACTCTTATTTTAATATCAATTCCATGACCTAAGTGATTGTAGGCAATGCATGGGTGTCTTTCAGTTTCTTTCCTAAATTTTTGTAGTGCTGTAAAAGACGGCAAGATGTCTAGTTTGTTCTGAGAATGGCTGACTTGATTTTCTTTAAGTGGTGGTTAGCAGTTCTTTCCACTTTCCTCCTGAGTAAGAAGCAATATTAATAAAAGTGCCTGAAACAGTGAACCTGACAAAAATAAAGTAGTCTTTTGCTAATTTCTCTGTGTTGTGGTTTAACCCCAGCCAGCAACCAAGTACCCTGTCAATCTAGTCCAAAGAAAGGCAGGATCCTGAATATAGAAAAGTCTATGTGACTGTATTAGGAATGTAAAAGCCAGTTTTACTCTTCTGGCCACCTTCCTGTAGTTTCTGTTAAGACAGTATGAATCAAGAAATGAGAAAGCAGCCTTCATTCCATGGGAAGAATGCCATGATTTTGACTGGAGAAAAAGAGGCTGAGGGAAGACCTTATTGTACCTGAAAGGAGGTTGTAGTGACATGGGGCTTGGGCAGTTCTCCCAAGTAACAAGTGATAGGACAAGAGGAAATAGCCTCAGGTTGTGCCAAGAGAGGTTTATATTGGATATTAGGAAAAGATCCTCTCCTGAAAGGGTTGTCAAGCATTGGAACAGGCTGCCCAAGGAAGTTGTAGAGTCTGGAGGTATTTAAAAGATGTGGCCATTGGAGACATGGTTTAGTGGTGGGCTGGGCAGTGCTGAGGTAAGGTTTGGACTCAGTGACCTTAAGGGTCTTTTCCAACCTAAATCATACTGATTCTATGGATTTTGATATTGTAAAAGCTCAAAAAAAATAAACATATAGCTGGCAAAATAAGAGATAGTTGTGGAATATTGAAGTGTATTAGCTTTTCTGGCATGGATTCTATTTGACTTCCTATGATCATGCTCTCTGTTCTCCTTAGTCATATGGTATTATGCAACTTCAGTTCTATTTCTGTCAATCATGAGTTGAGGCCAAGGTTTTTCATGACAGCATAGCTGATGAGAGCTGTCTTTCTTACTCAAGCCCTAGTCTACAAAGGGCATTAGAGAATTGTTTCATTCTCCAAATCTCCCTATTGTAAGGATAGGATATTTGGCTGGACTTTTAGAAATGTAAGAGAATGTATTCTCTCCCTGCTAGATAACTCCATTCAACATGCCTTTTACATCTAAAACTCTTCAAGAAAATGATATTTGTTCATTAATATGTCCATAACAACAGCTAGTTTGATAGTCCACAACAGAAGCAAATTTCATATGGAAATATTCCAAATAGTGGTACATGAACTGTTTTTTAAGGTTTGCATTAGGGATATAAAAAGGAGAGACAAAAACATAATACTTTGAGTTGTCAACAATTATATGAAAAGACATGATAGTTAAAAAGTAGCAGAAAATTAATTTCTAAATCAGGTGAGTTTCAGGTCTATGATCTACCTGTTTTTTTGTCTTGTAATAGAGACAGAGAATTGATCATTAGTCATATGAAAGCTGTAGAAGACACTCTTCATCAGGTAAGAATTTAAAAATATTTCTCTGATTTGTATTTCTAAATATATCAAAATTTTACCACTGCTTTTGCTTAGGGAAGGAGAGGAGTAGAAGTTGTTAGGTGGCTTCCTTTTCTTAGAGTTTATTTCCACCTTCAACTTCTTTTATCCTAAAAAAACTGTTCATTTTTAGTGAAGTAAAATACAATTTTATAGTACACAAACTTCTTATTTCTTACTACAAAACTTAACTACAAAATCCACTTTTCTTCCCTTAATAGCTGAGACCACTATTTCTAGTTACCAAGTGAAGACAGTTGAATATCCAAATAGCTAAAAATTTCTATGGAGCTAAGTCTATGCTGTGTAAGCCAGAGGTCATTTGGTGATGTCACATGCATGTGGCCATAAAACCATATGGCTTTGTGCATGCTACTTTAGTCATGGATACTTGATAAAACATAAGGAAAAGACAGTAAGATGTAACCTGTAGTCAGAAACTTTCATGATATTTTTAGGGCATTTTCTAAATTGAGTAATAATCTTAAGTATTCTCTTTGACTTGCACAGTTTTGCGGTGGTATAGCATTATTTGAAAGTCCAACAAAGCTTGTATATTAATTATTTAGGCAAAAGGACTGTTTAAACTGTAGCTCTAGTTGTTGATTGTTTTATAACTGTTTTTAGTCTAGAGCAAAACAAAGCAAAATAAGTGTTTTTATTACCTTGGAGTGTTAATTTCCCTTATCACATCTTGAATTCACAGCAACACGGGAATCTATTCTTCATTTTAGTTTCTGTGTTCACAAAAACTAATTTAATTTTCAGATACTTTTTTCAAGTCTTTCTTTCCTTTAATGTTCAAGAAAGTGACAGAACCTAAAACTGTGTAGTTTAGCTGCAGCAAACTGTGCTGGTAGAAACTGTCTTGCTTTTTTGCCCCCACCTTTTTCATACTGGCTTCCTTTAAGCATAAAAACTCATGTCATGCAGAAAGTGTTTTGTTTTGCAGTAAGAGATACATGTCCTTGGCATTCAGAATTTATTGTCCTGGATTGCAAAGTTACATTTTGGTTTTGAAGGCAATGCCATTACTTTTGAATGCAATGCACAAGGATTGAAGTGTTTGGGGAAAGGCTATAGAGAAGGCCACATGCTTAGTACTGATTAACCTGATGCAGTGAATTGCTTGAGAAACAGCCATCTTTCTTCTGAAAATTTTAGTTACCATATTGCTTCTTAATTCTTGAAGTTGTTAGGCCCTTGTAGCACATTAGTGAGTAGCAAAATAATTTATCCTTTCTGGTTTGTCAACCTAAAGAATAAGAAAACATAGGAATTAGAAATGTCAGGATGCTCCTTTCAGCAAGAACTAAAAAAATTGATTGTAAATCATTCAAAATTTGACATACTATTTTTCCTAGAAGAACAAAGGGAAATTATTGATTTTGTTTGGGAAGTATCTGAAATGTAAACCCTACATCATAATGGTAACTAATTACCTAGCATTAGTGAACATGGCTGATGCGTAAACTATAAAGTTTAAACTGTTGTTCTTAAAGGGTTTCTCACCCAGTAAAAAATCAGTACATTAAGAAATGGATTATGTACTAGTAAAGGAGCCATAAGCCTTTCTTTCTCCACTAGAAATTCTGGGATTTACTTTTGTTTTAAGAAAGACATCAAAAGAAAATGGGTAAAGTTCAGAATCAACTGAAGTTGGACAAGTACTACTCTTAACTGCAGCTTTACTTACAGGAGTTTGAAATTGAAGGTTTTGATATTTCTGTGTTGATGTATTCATGAGCAAATATCCACAAAATTCTACTGTATCACTTCAGGATCTGTATTATTAATTCATAATGCTAAATTTTTACCTATAGATCTCAGAGGGATTTTACAGGCATCCTTAGTAATCTTAGTTAGACTCAGGATAAGACAGTATACTCTGATCCATTAAAGTAGCCTCACTGTTCTCCATATTCTATCCCTACAAGAATTCCAGAAGTCAGCAATGTAGGTACTAGATCATCTGCCTTTGGGTATATAGGGGTGTAACATTCTGCAAACAAAAGTAGGAGAAATCAGAGCCAAGGGAAACAATCTCTGTGCGTCCTTCTAATATGCCGCTGGACCAGAGATAATTTACATCACTTTCTGCCCTGCACTGTGACTGGATGGAACATCTAGTATCATACATTTGGCTTTGCCAAAAAGTGACTGGGCATGCTTGTGCCCTAAATAATTCTTTCAAGACCATTTTGGAGCTACCTTTTTAATCTTCATGAATATTTATGAAGCATAACCATTGAAGAACTTGAGCACTGGATATGCTAAGAGAGAAAATATTTTTAGCAACTAGTTTCATGTCCTTCATTAATTACAAGATGTTCTTTAGAAGGTTATTTTTTGTCTTACCCTGGGTCTTAGCTATCTTTATCCTACGCCTGGAGCTGAATTATTTCCACAAAAGTTCCTGATAATATAAGAGATCTTTCTTCATCTTATACCATCTAAATATTATGGACAAATACTAAATGCAAAGTGAATGTTTTAACAAACTAAAAAAATAAAAACAGAATATCACCAAGGACAAACAGAGACCTCAAGAGGATTATGGTTTGGTTCAGTTTTATTCTCAAGTACTGAAGATGACCAAAAGGTAATAACAAAATTATAACAGAAATAAATAAAATTTTACTGAAAGAGTGATGAAAGGAAATTCCATCTACTTGAAGTTTAAACATAGAAAGTTTTCTTAAAATGTCTTCTAATAAAAAGAAAAATCATTTAAGAATGTCTTATTTTAAAATCCATAGGCAGTCCTTTTTTATGTATGAAAAATAAGTTATTTCTCAAAACACTTTCCTCTCAAAACATTGAGGTTATTTTTTGTTATAAAATAAATCCTTGTTATGCTTGCTGATAAACTGTATTCCATTATTAATTTCTTCTTTATTTCGTAATATTCTGGTCGTATAAACAGGGTAAGAGACATTAAATCTATTCATTTCCATTACTAGATTCTTTAACATGTATAGTTTATCATCTATTACTTATGGTAATAATGCCAATGTTGTGGGTTCTATCCTTGTATGGGCCAGTCATTTAAGAGTGGACTTCATGATCTTCGTGGGTTCCTTCCAGCTCAGAATATTCTATGATCCTGTAATGCCATCAGAGGAATAAATAATTTTACACTATCTCTGCTGAAATCTTCAGCTTTCCCATTGTATTGCTTCTCAGTTTGAGTGCTTTTTTTAGATTAGCCTTGGCCAGCAGCCAGATGCCCACCCAGATGGTCTCTCAGTCCTCCTCAAGAGGACAGGGGGACAAAACAGGATGAGAAAGCTCATGTGTTGAGGTCTAGATAGTGACATTGCATAGTAGTTATCATCACGGGTAAAACAGCTGACCTGGGGAAACTATTTTAATTTATTTTTTGAAGTAGATTTGGAGAGGTAGAAACAATTTCAAAATTAGCATGACTCTGACTTTTAATCTCAGCTTCACTTGTGACTGCTCTGCTCATGCTGTGAGGCACAGGGGTTTGCAGTCAGTCCACATCAACTCCTCTCTGCAGCTCCTACCTCCTTGTGCTCTTTCCCTGCATCACTGTGGGCTCTCTGTGTGGGCTGCCATCTTTCAAGAATATCTGCTTCAGCTTGAACTCTCCATGAACATTAATTCCTTTGGGAACTATCCTGATGGATTTCCTGGACCTGCTCTGGAAGGGGATCCTTCATGGAATACGGCGTGGATATGCCCCAACACAGTCCTCTCTCTGTGCTATGAGGAAATACCTAATCCAGTGCTTTAAGTGTTTCTGCCTCATTTCTTTTCTGACTTAGATATTCAGTATTTTTGTTCCCTCCTTCTCTCCCCGTGTGGTGGGTTTTTCTCATTCTTAAATTCATTTTCACAGAGGGGCTGCCAGCAGGGCTGTGGGGCTTAGCTGTGACCTGTGGTGGGTTGGGAACCAGAGGAGTCTAGAATGAACTTTGTCCTGCACTCATCTGCCCTCACTGAGGCTGCACCTGGTACCTGCTATAGCTGCCTCCTTTTCAGCCTGCCTAAATCTCTGTTCTCTACATATAGCCTGTGCTATACACCACCATGAGAAGTCATTCTAGTGAGCCAGCCTTCAAAGTGACAGAAAATGTTTTGTTTTTCCTTGTTCTCTTAACTATCAAAATCTTGACAAGTTTAGTCTATCATAGTCTCTCCTGGCTGCTTAGGATTTGGCTGTTTTAGCAGGTTAATAAAATACAACGGGCTCACTGTTTTTCCCAGTACCAGAGTTAGCAACCTACTTATTCTGACACTTTGGGACACACCAGCATACCAGGGCTTTGATCACTTTGGGATCAAAGCAGCTATCCAGTGTGCTCCTTTCCTTCTGGCACTTGGACAGAAGAATTATTCTTTGTCCACTTCTGTAGTGCACTTCATTTCTGCTGATTGAAAGGTTCATATGCTAGCTAGCAGAACAACTTCCATGCAGGCCTGTCAGAAGTCATGCCTTGAAATCCATCCACTGTTGTGTTTCATTGCCTCGCTGCAGCCCCTGTTGTCTCCTCTGAAATGCCCCTAAACTGTTTACAAGATCTGGGTCCCATGACTCTATCACTGAAAAAAAAAATACGAACACTGTATCATCCATCCCATAATATATTTTTAAAAATACAAAGAACTATATTTCTTTATCTGATTTAATAGTTTGGGTTTTTATAATACAGCACATATAATACAGTTATATAATACAGTTGGAGATGGGGTGGGGCCGTTGAATACTTGAGAATTAGTAAAGTTGTAGCAGTAGATTGTTATTTCTGACGTGGTCCATAGTAATCAAATGCATTTCCTTATGATGACAGTTTTATGGCCTGCAAGAAATTAATTTACAATAGGTTTAAGTCCATATAAAAGTGACTACATCGGAAAAAACACTCAAGTGTAAGTGGCAATAATTGTTAGTTGCAGCAATGAGACCACAAATTGATCAGGTCCTAGAAGAAGAGAACACTTACGAGATTTAAGTTAGCTGTCTCCGTCAGACTCCAGTAGATATGACCTGACACATTCAGGTGTACTGATCAGCCACATTTCTCTCAGTTAACTGGGATCTATAGTCCATCATATTATTTAGTTATCTCAATAATGATTTAAAAGCCCTCATTTTAGAGATCTCAACTTAATTTTTTTGGCTAACCTAATGAAACTTCCAAGATGGTTTTTCTGTGTATTGGACACGTTAATATTAAGTGTGAAGCCTGCTTTATATGTGTGCTCAAAGTTTGTCCATCACTGTGGTCCTGGGTTGTTCTCAACTGGCTCTATCACAAGCCTATTGAAACAGTGAGTATGTGTACATGCAAAAAGATCACCAAGAAAACCCAATAAGAGTGTTAAAATTCTAAATAACTTCTGTAAGAAGTTTGCAGTAGAAAACCAGCTATTATTTCTCTGTAATAAGAAAAAATGCTATAAAAATATTACTTTTTCTCCTCCTTCGTCTCAAATGAGTGCTTCTTAATTTCAGTGTTTGATGAATGACTTTTGTTTCCCCTCCTAGCAATCTGACTTTCTTGATCCGTGTTCCTAAAGATCAGTTGTGCAGGACATACAGGTGTTAGCACAGCTGGCTTGCTGATGACAACTCTGTCCATATAGCTGTCTAGTGTGTCATCACTCATATTGTTCAGTGTCATTCTGACCTAGCCAAGCTAAAAATGGTACTCCAGCTCAAGAGGGATTTAAAAACCTTCACAAAGTAAAGATAAGACATTACCGAATGTCATATCCATGTGCTTAACTGCTTTCAGTTTGGATGTATCTAAGTAACTAATTTCAGGAGGCATTTGTTTTTATATTTTGGTTTTCTTTGTTGGTTTTAAGGTGGTTTTTTTATATTTTATTTTGGGTAGATTGTTTGTTTGGGGTTTTTTTTTGGTTGGTGGAGGTGGAGTTTTTGAGGTTTTTTGTTTGATTGTTTGTTTTGGGTTGTTTAAAGGCTGAATACTTGTATATAGTTTGCCCTCAGTAGTGAGAAATCCTTGTTTTGAGAATTGTGGAATTATTGACTACATTAACTGTTATTTTCTCCTGACATAGGTTCATTTTCAGCCCAAGGTCACTGAAACCTTTTCATAGGGGATGCATTATAGTGCACATCTTGCAGCTACAGAGAAGCTTAGGTGCCGTGATCAACATTTGCAAAAAACCAACTCTGGATCAAATTAATATCTTATTCAACAGACCATGCGGTGTGTATGTAGTAATATGAGAAAGCTTGAATTAATCTTATGGGTATGTCTGGGATGATAGTCTGCTCTGCAAATTTATTTCCATAATTTTGACTAGTCCTGAAGGGAGAAAAAAAAAAGCAAATAAAACCAAAACAAACCAAGCACACCCAAAACTTCAATTTTTTGAGATATATCTCCTTTACACAAACACTGTTATTCAGTAATTAATGCTCTCTTAGAAAGCACCTGTGAAATGGCTTGTTTTGTAATTAAATACAAATTTGTATGGCAGTAATCAGAAAGGATAGTCACTGAATCAGTATGCTAATACGGAGATTTTCAGTAGTTATTCTATTGAGGTAAATATTTGGTATAACTAACTGCAATAATGTATGGCCACCTACACTAAGGTATGTCAAAATGCTATTTAAACCTCCACTATCAACAGAAATCAGACCCTTGGACTTGAGGACATATTTCTTTTGATGAATGAACGTGCAGTGATCTGATGGCTTTTAATGATGACTCAAATCTAACTGTGATGGCCATGTAACAAGTATCCATTATCTCTTTCTGTCCTATAAGACACTCCTGTCTGAGCAAAATACATTGTGATTTGGTGTAGTTTGGTTTTTATCACTCTCGGGAAAAAAAAAGAAAGGTTTGATGGGGTGGTTTTGCAGTTCAATTGACGAATTTGGTTCCAAATACCATTCCACACCTCATTGTCTCTCTAATTGTGTCTATAATTTTCCAGTTTTTAGGTGCTTGATTTAAAGTGCCTTCAGTTTAAGATATGCAGTCTTGTCACAGACTTGTCAGAGGCAGTCTCTTGACTTCTGGAGTGATCCTTGGTTGCTGAAAAATCCTGATGGAAAATATTGTATCTGAAATTATATAGGCCCTCATTCAATAAGATGAATATACACTTTTTGTAGTAATTTCCTTACTTTCAGAGCAGGCTCAGACTGGTATTAAGAGCAACCAATATTAACAGATTTACTTTATGATCTGACAGGGTGCTGTGGGAGGTACTTTTTTGGGTATTACTTGTACCAAATCCTGTAGCAAATAATTTGGGGTCCGTATTCCCTTAAATGGATCACATTTAGATTGATCACTGTTTTCTAGAGAGCCCAAAGTATATGAATGGATCCTGAGGAAAATAATCTGTATCAGCAACTTACTTGAAGAACTACTGTTATCAAGACTATTCAGTATTATTGTTGGTGGAACTTCCTTCCTGTATATTCATTTGTATTTTTAATACAGAGTGAGAAAACGTTAGCAATTCATATTAAATGTGAAAAAAAAATAGGAATTGTTCATGAAGGTTTAATTCTATTCAACAATGTATAAAATATTATTCTTCTTAGTTCTATAATCATTTTTCTAACACTAGAAGAAAGACTTGCCCATTCAAAGGAGTTACTATGTAACTTATTTCTGTTAAAATGCTTCCCTTGGCAAAGGACTGTGTCTGGTCGGTGTGCATGATTTAAACTTGTGTAATATGGCCCCCACTCGACATGCTGCCCTGGAGGTACGGACACTACAGCAGCTAAATCAGCCACAGACTTGCAAGAAGGTTAAGACTAAGTTTTCCATTCAAGCTGCTTTGTTCTACTTAAAAAGTTCTAAACTCATTTTTGTCTGTTGTATGTCACATGCAGAACACATAGCAGTGCGGTAGAAACCATTTTGCTTGTACTCTTAGAATGATTTCTGTATTTGCAGTTGTATCAGCAATATGGTGATCTCAGACAAGCAGATTAAATCACTATTTTCCATTCGCTTATCACCAAATCATGGTAGATCTTGTTCTGCTCTTTAAATTGCAGATTATATGCTCTTTAAAAAGTACTAGGAAATTAAAGACAAATAAGCCTAAAAATAAGTATTTTTAATGTAGAGTTGGTGAACTTTAACTTATAAAATATTCTCATATATAGCTTACATTGTGAAGTTGATATCCATAAATTATATTTTATTTTCACCATAAGAAAGCATTGAATTAGGAAAAAATAAAAACTAAAATCTTAGGATTGTTGTACCAGTCAGATAGCAACTGGAAAAAAACATTAGAAAGGCTGAGCACATTCTAATACCACTTACAACATCCTAGCATTTAGAATCATGTCTCTATTGGCATAACTGGATATACCACATCAAACTGTGCACAGAAAAACCAATGTAAGCACCAGAGTGGACTGCAGACAAAACTACTATTATCTTGAGCAGCAGAAAATTTTAAAGTTCATTTTTGGACATGTAGAATTAGCCCATCAAATTCTACACCTTGGCTCAGTCAATAATGTAACTTCAGTTTATTATTCAGTTTCAGCTTTGATCTGAATTAATGAGTACTTTATTGATTTTAAATTGAGTGGCTATAGTGTTGTCTTCTTTGTTGCTCTCCTAATTAATTAAAAAGTTAAACACTGTCATAAGTCACTCTTCTTCTTTATTTTAAAATGCTATGAGTATTGTAGTAGGGGGTGGATTTGTGATTTTGCCTGTTTTCATATAGCATTTATATATGTCTAAACTGAAAAATGTAATGATCATATTTAGAAGCATGCTGTCATGATACTTTGTATAAAATCACTCTTGAAACTTTTCACAATCTCAGCTAAAATTATGTTTATCAAAATCAGAAATGTCCAAAACCTTCACTAACAAAGGATAAATATAAATTTATATAATTTTAGAATATAGGGAAGTGAAACTGGTTTTAGACATTTTTAATCATTGCAATAAGCCTGATTAGCTGATTAGGTGTTTTAGATTTTAACATAAAGCTCTCTAGCCTCAGGAGACCTTTCGGACAAAATGGTCTTGCTTTAGATTTCATATGTAAGAAAAAAAAAAGTCATTAAATACAAAAAAGCTCTAAAAATTGCATTTTAAATTAGCTGCATAGGATGGTTCTTTTGCCTGTTGAGCTTCCAAAAATACCTTCTTTTAAAAAAGAAATTAAATTACCCATTTTATCTTTGCCTCATGGTTCTGTAATGTAAGTTTGTATGTGAGTACTGTTTTTACTGCATTAGAGAATGAGGAAATAAATACAGTTTCCTAATGCCTGTTGTTTCTTTCTGGATCTCAAAAAGCCAATAGACAGAAGTTATTAAATTAGTTTTTTACTAAGATTTCATACAGATCTCGTCTCTCCAACATGAGTCCATGCAGGCATGACCATTATAGTTTTCCAGTCCTTGAATAGGTAGGCAGCTTGGAATGTTTTCACTTCTGGTGAAACAGTATAGTATATTTGTACAGCATACACCCAGTCTTTTGTTCTTACAATTCTCCCTGAACCCTCATGAGTATTTTTCAAAAGGAAAAGTTTGTATTAATTTTCAGTTTCTCGGTATGCATACAGATAATGAGATGTACTCTCTGCAATCTAAGTATTTACAAACACAAAGAAGTATTTGGTTTGTTTTTTAATTGTGAATCCTCATGTCAATTTTTTTTTTATATTTTCTTCTCTTTAAGAAGCATACTTTTCTGATGCAGTGGTATTTATGGCATTTGTATACCACAATGCAGCCATTTTAAAAATGGGGTTTATATTTTATTGTTCAGTATCAGACCCCAATACTGAAATAGAGAGTTTGAAACTAATAGGGTTAAAAGGACTTCTGCTGTCTGTATTGTGTATATATTATACCTACATTGCTTATACATTGTTTTTTTCCCCCTAGTATTAGCAATCTGCTTTTGTACTTTGACATAGGGATTTCCCTTGTGAATTTTGTCACAGAAAAAAGAGAATCATCAATATCGCAGTTAAACTTGACTTTCAAAGCTAATAGTATCTCATTTGGGGGCTGAAATTTAATAAATTTTCTTTGATTCTGTTTGAGTTTTTAAACATCAAACAATGAATTGGCCAGGGTGCAGTAAAATATTTAGATCTATTGACTATGGTTCAGAAGGGTAGAAGGCAAAACACTGGTGGTTTGATGTTGATAAATTCTTAGTACCTTAATCCACATTAATGTTTTCTTTTATCTGTGTGCATACTGGCAGCAAAGACCCTGAAAAGTTGCTGTGTATATAAGCTATAAAAATGTAAATCAGGTGTGTGCGTGTGTGTGTGCGTGTGTGCATGTGTGTGTATTTAAAGCCATGTATTTTGTTATCTTCAGCAAGGTTAACATCTGACCAGAATTACACATGCTGACAGAACACTCTAGAGAGTATGTTTGTTCCACAGGACTGTGTATCCTGAACCTAGTGCACTATGTGTGCAAAAAATGTGTAGAGGACCTTTCCTGTTATAAAAATTGCATCATAGTGCATATGTTTGGCAGCCACAGGTATTGACAGGAATTCTTTAGGTCAACTTGGGAAATGTAGGGCTCCCTATTCCCACAGAACAGAGGAACGAATAAAATAAAATCTCTTCTTCTTTGTATCAGTAGATTTGCACATGCTTCTTTCAATCAGAGCAGATTTCAAAGGCTCTGCTATTATTTGAAATCTGTTCACTCATAATCAACATTTTACAAGAATCTAATTTTGTAAGTGGTTACAGAAAAGAAATCTGGGATTTAAATGAATAGATTTATGTTTTAATTCATGTTCAGTGCATTCTTGTGGGCAAGACAGCCTCTAAAAAACCCTGACATTTATTAAAACAATACTCAGTAAATGGTATATCTATTGATTTATATGTATTTAGAATATATCCAGTATATGTTTTAGGATATATTCAGTGTATGTTTTAGTATTAGACTGTCTTTTAGGTCATTAGAACAGTAATTTTTTTTTTGCAGTACTCACTATTGCTACTCAACAGATGCAGTATATGCCAAATGAATGGATTTAATTTATTCGTTTGTACTAACATATATTTGTATGTGTGTCTATCCGTCTGTATTAGAATATAATCTGACTACTGGGATCTCCAGGAGGAAGACATTGTAAATTTTGTATTAAATACAATGAAAAATGGGTGTGTGGCATCATGCGGCGTGTGAGCATAAGCGGTGTGGCTGCGGAAGGCGCGCGTTCAGTCCGCGCGGCGGCCCCTCCGCGCTAGCCGGCGGACGCACGGACATGTTGCCGTGGGCAGGGCAGCGCGGCGCTTCCTTCCCGGAGCGCTCCGGCATTCCCGCCGCGCCGGGCCGGGCCCCAGGACAAAAGCGCGGGCGGCGCTGCCGCGCGCGGCCGGCAGGTGGCACTGCGACACCAACGGCGCGCGGGTCGCCGGGCGCGCGCGGGCAGGGGCGGCCCGCGCTTTGTGCCGAGCCGGGAAACCGCGCCAAAGGCCCGGAGCCCGCGTGGGCCCCGCGTGCCGCCCGCGCCCAGCCCGCAAAAAGCAGCCGCTCTTTCTTCCTCCCATTCCCCCCCTTAATAATTGGAAAGCTACAGGTTAGTTCGTTTTGCTTTATTTGTGGATTATTCATTTAATTTTGACTTTTGACTGAGTCCAAATGAACCTTATTCTGGAGGACTGATACTAGAGTAGACAGAACTCACATGCCAGCTTCTCATTGATGTGATCGCATGAACTTTTTAATTTCACAACGCAAATTTGCTTAAGTTTGAAGTACAATTACAGTACAACAGTACAATTACTGTTTCTTTTCTTACGCGACAGATCTGTGAAATGTATATGCCAGCTGGGCTACAGAGCCCTTGGTGTCTTTTCTTCTCATTTCAGACCACGGGAAGATGCTTTTTCTTCTTAACATTCTCTCCCAGCACTCTGAATTAGAGATTTATTTGCAACGAAAAATCAATTAGTCCTAAATTTATTCATGGATTTCAGGTCCAGCGATCAATGCAAGTCCACTCAGTGGGCTCAAGGGGACCCAGTTCATCCCAGTTAATGTGTCTGAAGGGGAATTACCATTGATGCTGTTTTTTTCCCCTTAGGTCAGAGATCAGGCCTTGCTGCTGTGTACTGCAGCAGCCACGAATGACTTCACCCTGGAGCTACCCAAACTGCACCTGGAGACCTTTTCAGAGGAAGGGCTGAAGGGCAGGCCAGAGGCTGCAGCATTTCAGGTTAGAGTCTCAAATAATCCTGTTTCTTGTTTTCATTTTTGCAACTGAGAACAAGAAGCTAGACTGCTCTGAATGTGTGGAGAAGAAAATGCTTCAAAACTAATGTAGTCAACAGTTGAAAGAGAAATCATTTTCATATATACTGTTGGATGTGGTATTTCAGAGATGTTGTGAACTTTTAATTTTACTGGTATAATACTAAATAACTGACAGGGATATGACCGTGGAAAAAACACAAATTCTATATTTGAAAATTAATATCACTCTATTCTACCCCCCTTTCTCTGCTTAACTTAAGCAAGACAAATAGAAATTAAAAACCGGGGTGGCGCAGGAAGGCAAGATTTTATGCTACTACTTGGTCAGTGTCAGGTTTTTTCATATTTCAGTTTTAGAATTAACAGTGATCTTTAGCACTCATCATTTAGAAGAAACTTCTATTTGGAATATTTTAGTACAGGAGCTGTTTTGCTTATGTAGGTTTAAATATTTATGTGTTTCAAAATACTAATTTTATTAGGAGAAAACTGGGGAAAAGAAGAGAAAATAACTAAAAATGTACACATCTTCAGATATAAAAATGGATTCTGGGCAATGCCTCCTTATTGTTTCTAAGTTTGTTATGTTTCTTTTCTACAAACTATGTCTTAGTCTTTTTAGCTGTGCAGAATACATTATCATTAAGAGCAGAATATTTTGTTTTCCCAGTGAGAGAACAAAAGGCAGAATGAGTACATATTTCTTTCATTGTGCTCTTCTATCTGAATCAGAGAGAGTAAAGGTAGTCAAGTAAAGTGCAAGGATATTAGGAAATGAAAGTATTGCATAATGTGTATACTTTTCTGTAGTAAGCTTTTTTAATTTTTTGTAGATTTTCAGTTCTAGGTTGCAGTATATAATTTCAGGAACAGCATCACAAAACGAAACATTCAAGAAGGGCTAAACTGGAAATTTTTCACTGTTGCCCTTTTCCATGCATTTCTTTCAATATGAAAAATATTTAAATTATGTGTGTGTTATCATGTTTCCATAATAAAGTAGTAATATGTAACCGTGTGAGATTGCTGTGCACCTTAGAAAGCGCAGCTGTATGTCTCTGGCAGAGGGTAGGTTGCAAATGCTTCCCCATACAGTGATGATCACTTTTAAAGCTGCACAAAAAGCTCCACAGGTGCATCTTTACTCTAAGAAGCTGTCACAGAAATCACCAGCTTTTAAATACCACTCTTCTAATTTAGAAACCTTTTTGGTGATACCTGCTTCTTTTTTTTTTTTTTTTTCCTGCAACTTCCATACTTTTTTGACCTTCCAGTGATTGCAGAAGCATTTCCAAGATAGTCTTTTCTGTCATTATTTCTAAGAATAGAAACAGAAGTATAAAAAGTTGCATTTCACATTTGAACAGAGTACTTGTGCTATAGCTAACCCATAGTAATGCATGTGCTGCACGAGTAGTGCAGTGATGTAAACCTACTTTTTGTTTACCTGACAGCTTCAGTTACACTTGGTTACTCTGTGCATACACAAACAGCTCCAGTCGTTCAGTTTGTATTGCTGTGAGGTTCCTTTCCTCCTTCTCTTTCTCCTTTTCCCTTTTGCTTCTCTTCCTTCCTCTTCTCTCCCTATCTCTGTTTACAGAGTGCTTTTTTGATGACTTTCTAAGCACACTGTAAAGATTTTCTTATGAAATTTTCCTTTTATAGCTGGGAGTCAGCTAATTGATGTTAATTCCATGCAAAGCTACATTAAGAGCAATTCTGTAATTTTGAATGAGGTAAACTGTGAGAAATCACTTTATGGACATTTCTCTTTAAAACCAGTGGAATTGTTTGCCTGCATGTTCTCTAGAACTGCCATAGTTAGTCTATGGTAAGTAGGACTTGGTTAAAGGCCTTATTATCTACAAGTGTTAGACTTCAGGAGTTTTCTCCCAAGTTTAAATTTATTGGTATTTGATAGTATATTTTTAAAAATTGTATGAAAAATTAAGATCTTAAATTAGCCAGTGTGATAGGGATGAAGCACTGTCTATTGGAACTGTTGAGTACTGACAGAACGTGACATTGTCCTATTTTTATTATTCATGCATCCAGTTTGTAGTAGGTGGCTGAGGTCAGTAATTAATTACACATCCATTGGTCTGAATGTATCACTTCTTCATTGTAGGGAAGTGGCATGTATCTTTTAAAAAATTGTACCCTCTTGTTTCAACCTTAAGGTAATGAAATGAAATATTTGGAGACACCATTCTGTATATCTTCTCCAAAGCCTGCACTTCATGGAATGGCTCCTAAATTGCAAAGTTATGTCATATGTTGAAATGTTAAGTTATTCAACAAGCGTATCCTCGCACTAAGCATCTTCTAAAGCCCCTTGCAAGTAGTGAAAGTATGACTTTGGTTGTATGTATTTGTTAAATTCTTGAGGACTGCAGGAGAATTACTATAGTAGTTTGAAAATGTCACTTCAGTTGGATGAAAAATGAAAAAAGTTGTAATATCTCTAAGAATAAAATATGATTGCTATAGCTTTGAAAAAGTCTCACCTGATACTTAATTGCTGGGAAGAATGTTATGTCACAAAATTGTGCTGTTTGTTATTTAAGTTTGAAAGTAGAAAATTATCTATTGTTTCCAAGCACCTGGAACAGAGTGAACACAGCATTTAAGGCGTGCTGTTCTGGCCATGCCCTGATGTTCCTACTGAAGAGAAAAAGTGGAACCATATGTGACGCCTCCTATGAATACAGGATATAGGGTTCAACAGGCAACTAAAATGACATGGTATTGCTAATTCTAGTAGTTGTGCTTGGCAGATGACTATTTTAATTAACCAATAAACGTTATCAGCTCTTTGAATACAAAGTTCAATTATGTTACATCTTTAGAATGAGGATAAAGTTACTTAATAATCTTAACACTCTTCGTTTTTGGCTCACAGAAGAAGTGGGCATTCAGAAAACTAATACTGAATTGTCTCAATTACTTTTACATTGAAAATATAATTGATACTAATGCCAAGCATTATTACCTTAAGACAATTCATAAATCCCCCAAATAAATCCAATGAGATTTAAATGTTTATGTATAAGTAATTAAGTTTAGGTTTCTTCTGTCTGGAGAGATAGACACAGAAGGGTAGAAACTGGTATGAAAGAAACTTCTCGGAGCAAATTTAGGTACTTCAGACACATATGTTAATGTTGTGTTTTAAATGAATTATAGTTGATTTCTCGTAGAATGACTTCTAAATATTTATCAGCATGATCCAACCTATCTGAAGGCATGACTTCAGATACTAGTTGAACACAGAAATGAAATGGGAAAAGGATCTGGGAGTGCGGGTTGACAAGGGCTCATATAAGTCAGCAGTGCCCAGGTGGCCAAGATGGCCAGTGGCATCCTAGCCTGGATCAGCAAGAGTGTGGCCAGCAGGGCCAGGGCAGGGATTGTCCCCCTGTACTCAGCACTGGTGAGGCCACACCTCAAGTGCTGTGTCCTGTTCTGGGTCGCTCGCTCACTCACTACAGGACAGACATTGAGAGGCTGGAGTATGTCCAGAGAAGGGCAACAGAGCTGGAGAAGGGTCTGGAGCACAAGTCCTGTGAGGAGTGGCTGAAGGAGCTGGTATTGTGTAGCTTGGGGAAAAGGAGGCTCAGGAGATACCTATCCTGATTTAAAGGACAGGTGTCTGTCAAGGAAGGTGGGAACCTCCCTTGGAATGGAAAATGTAACCTCCTTCCCTCCAAATTATTACAACTTTGAAATAATGGGCCTTTCAGGCAAAGATATAGGAAAAGGAATAACGGTTCTTTATTTCTGTATGTGTATAACAAGACAAACCAACAGCAGCAGCTCGGGCACGGACACCAAGCCGAGCCCAGACCCGGCCCCAGCCCCCCCTGGGCCGCAGGCGCCCTCCCCGCCGCTGCAGTTCCGCTCGCAGCCAGCAGGGGCGCTGCGGGCTCCCGGCGGGCACGGCGGGTGCGGTGCCTCCCCGCGGCTGCAGGGGGCGCTGCGGCGCGAGCTCGGCCGCTTCCCTCATGCGGGCAAGGGCGGGCCGGTCGGCGGAACGGGGCGTCCTTTACAAACGCCCAGTGGCAGCCGAGCCCAGTGCCCCTCTGGATGGCAAAATGGACTGCAGCAGGACCCTCGGAGCAGCCACCTGGAACAGCAGAGGCGGCCACACCCGGGGTGGCCACCAAAGACTCCAAAACAAAGACTTCAGAGCTGTGGCAGGAGCTGTGGGAGGCCTGGTGAACATGGGGTGTCAGGTTAAGGTGCAGCAAAAAACCCGAAGCAGTGGCAAAAAACAGCGGGGCAGGGCAGCATCAGAAAACAGCAGGGCTGGGCAGTAGCAGGCCGGTTGCTGCAGGCAGCTGCCACAAGCCTCCAGGAAAGTCTCCCTCCAGGAAAGGATTGTGTCCCCTTCCCAGTGAGGTCTGGTGTTGGAAAGCTCCCAGTTCAACAGCTGCTCTTGCAAGTGGACACTCACCCATGAAAAGGAGATGTAGTGAAAGACAAAAGGTCTGCAGTGGCAGCGAATCCTCTGGCCAACAGCCCGGAACAGAAATTGTACGCTCAGGAGGGAGGGAGTGGGAGCGAGGCACGGGCCCAGCCCCTCACCCCCAACCAAAATCTCGTGGTACCTCTGCACTTCCCAAGAGAAAGCCCCTCAGCCAAGAGACAGCAGCAAACTACACTCTTCCCTCTCCTCTTCCTCCCAGGCACATCCTTTGTCATTAACATCTCTTAGGCAGCAAATGGGAGAAAATTTTGTGAGAGAAATAAAAAAAACCCCAAAAAGTCCTAACCTCCAACAACTCATTGCTCTCCACAGCTACCTGAAAGGAGGTTGTAGTCAGGTTGTAGTCAGTCTCTTCTACCAGGCAACTAGCAACAGGACAAGAGGACATAGGCTCCAAATGTGCCTGTGGAGTTTCACGTTGGACATTAGGAAGGCGGTAAGGCATTGGAATGGACTTACCAGAAATATGGTGGAATCACATCTTTGGAGGTGTTCAAGGAACAGCTGGATGTGGGACTTGGTGCAATGGTTTGTTGTTGTGGTGGTGTTTGGTCAAGGGTTGATGATTTTGGAGGCCTTTTCCAGCAGTAACAATTCTGTGATTCTCCCCTCCAGGTGGGTTTGAGATGGTTAAGTTTTCACTTTGTCTTGCCTCTGTTTTTGTCTCTCTCTGCCGCCCGCTGTCTGCTGCCTGTCCATGTGTCCTCTCTGCATGCTCCCCACTGCACGCGTGCCATCCTGGCTCTGCACTTGCTGCTGTGTGCGCACTGAACACATGCACCCACTCTCTGATGCTCTTGCTTTCCCTCTCCCTGCATGCTTGCTCTCTCTGCACTGTGGATTCTGGAGGTTTCCTTCAGTCAGTCTCTGTGTGCTACACTGCCTTGGTCTCACTCTCTCTTCTGCTTCCTGTGCCTCTTTCCCACTCTATCTTGCTTGCTCTGAATCAGTCTTTCTGTCCCTCCTGTCCCTCTGCCTCTCCCTTCCACCTGCCCCATCTTGCTCCCTCTATTTTCAGCATGTATCCATCCGTACATGCAGGTTTAGGAAGTCAGCGTGGGATTTATATGTACTTCTTTGCCATTCTTAGGTGTTTTGAGGTCATTTAAAATGAAAAGTGCAGTAATAAAATGAAGGCTTATAGTTTTAGAAGTAATATAGTCAAGTACTGACATATATTCAGTGTTAGCATATAATCATTATAAATTTACGAAGAAGTAGGTTTTTTCCATTTATGCATTCATGCATGATTTAGTCATGCATTATATAATTGTGCTGTAGGTCCACTTTTTCTAATTAATTGGACAAACACAAATGTAGTTTTAGGAGCTTCCTAATTTGTATTTATTTTTACTTGTTTATTAATTTTAGATTTATGCTTGATAGATTATATGGTGAAAGATATGCATAATTCTGCTGGTAGTTTTCCTCAAAATAATAAACACTTTCTCATTTCTGTATTCACTTGTCAATAAAAAAGTTCTTACCAAATTGAGGAAGCAAGTGATTTCAAAGGTAACATTATAATTCTGTCATCAGATCTTACCTTGTGCATAGGGCTTGTCTTTTGAACATAAATCAGTTCTGGTAAGAGGACTTAATGAGATGAATTAATCATAGAGCAGCTGCTTAAAAACACTAGTATTTAAAATATTAGTATTACTAGTATTTTAAATCTTGTACTTCTCTTTTAAAGTTTTTTTTTTCTTTTATTAACATGGCTGTTAAATAGAAAATTATTTTAATATTTCAGATAGAAGAAATGGTTTCTAGAGTCTTAAAGATGCATCATGCACACTCTTGTAGTGTTTTATTTTTACTTACATTTATTACTTTTATTTTTACACTATTTCACCAGAGAAGGACCTATCAGTTGAATTATAGAAACCAGAATGCTGCCTCCTCTGGTATCAGATTGTTGTTTCTTGTCAGGTAAAACTGGGTCTTCATTGTCCGGGAGTTTAGCAGCTGCTATTAGCTGGGCTGCCCTTGCACCTCCAAGGACTAATTTTTTCTTCTGCTCTCCAGAAGGACTACTTTCATACCTAGTGTCAAAATGTGGTGCTTCTGCACTGACCACAAGCCTGTCTAAAATATACTGTTTAAAGAGAAAAGTGATTCTTTATTACACCATTACTACTTTACACTTTCATTTTGAGTTGAAATACTCATAAATAAGTAAAGTTTTCAAAAGCATTACAGTGGGGCAACACTTCTTGCAAACCCAACCTATTGCTGTCATCAGTCTATCAATATAAAGTTGGTGTAGGACTTTAGCAATGATTGACATCCAAGTAAAGTCTGAATAACCAGACTGAAGAGATGTAAAGGGGAGAACTCTAATCTTCATGAAAGAGTTCAGCTCGTATTTGGGGTCATGTCTCCACATATGTTGTATCATGCTGCTAAATATTTGGAAGCCATTTTACCATAATTCTGTATAATTACTTTAAAACATAAGATTAATGTAGATTAGGAAAATATTGTTTAATATGTTAAAAAATGAGGTATCTTCTAACTGCCAGTGATGCTGGAAATTTGACTTCTATAATTTGAATTTCACACTGTTTCTCCTTTCCACCACTTAACTGCTGAACTTCCTTTCCTCTTCACAGCATTTCTGTTAGCAGTCTTTTTTTCCTCTCCCATACAGGCCCTTTCTCCTTCCCTTTTTTCTCTGCTCCTTATCATTAGCCTCTTTCCCTCACTTTTTCAGCCACCCTAGCACTTATTTCTTCAGTTGCCTTTCTTCATCCTACTAAATTAGGACAGATTATATGAAGAACCTTCTCAGAAGGTATTGTAGTTAGCTGGAACACTCTTGCACTCCAGCCCTGCTAAGTCTTGGCCTTAGGGACCATAAATATCAAAGTCAGTGTCTGTAATCACCAATTAATCAATTACTGAAAACTCTGTGTCTGTGACACTACTAACTCTTGTCCAGCCCCTTTTGTAAGCACTATCAGTTTTGTAAAAACTTTGCAGCTAAGATGATGATTATCTTGAATGCCAGAGTTAGTATATAATCATTTAACCTTTCAGTAACCTTTCTCAATGGAAGGCTTACTTTTTTGGCCTTATCAAGCAATCATGTAACTATCTGTCTTTGTCAACTTAGACTTTTTCATATATTTATATCTGTTGCATGTGGGTGATGTCTTAGGAATTACCTCTGCTAATATGCAAGAAAGCTCTTCAAGAACTTTAGATTCTTTACACTTTCTTTGTGTAAAATACAATCTTAATTAACTAAGTTTATTTATTTAGTTTTGCTTCTGCTTGTAATCCTGGGATTTTTTTTTCAACTGGCAACCAGGTTGCTGCATGTTGTAGCAGGAGGCATCTTTCCTGTTTGCTACTCACTGTCCTTCCATGAGAAAAATTACTCTAGAGTCATGGTGATCCCAATATGTATCCAAAGCTTCCTCAGTCAATAAGAGCAGACTCCTAATAACTGTAATTGAAAAATAAAGCATATTTAATCACAGATTATATCAAATATAGTTCTCATAGCACCTTGTTAGGCAGATATTTTTACTTCAGAAATCCTGTCTTTCAGAGCTGCATATGTTTGTCTGTGTACAGCATCTTCAGAGAAGGAGTAGTTTTCACAGATAGCAACAGTATAAATTTGACTATTTTTTAGAGAGTGTGTACTACGTACCATTGCAATGCAGACAAGTCCATTAAGAAGCATAGATATTTAATTGTTGGTAATCATGTGGATTACAAATTAAATTCATGAAGTGAAGACCGTGAATGATTGGAATTGTCTGGAGTCTTATATTTTTTGTACTGGGTCTTTTAATTTCAAAAACTAAAAAAATGCTGAGCAAGTATGCCTAAGCAATAGAACTTAATAAGACAATAGACTGTATTACACAAATGTTTAAGTAGCAGAAACAGAATCAGACTATTTTCTATTCTTATATTAAAACAAACCTTCTTGCTGAAATGCTGAAACTTTTCTTTAGTCTTTTTTTTTTGCTTAACTGCTTAGTAGTCCATTGTTATAAAACATGTCTCCTTGTTATTCTTATCAATTGCGTACAGAGGAAGAAAAAATTATTAAATATTAAATATATTAGTACGAGAATTTTGTAATGGAATCACAGGAGACATTGCTGCCCAGATACTGCATTTTGGTGGACCTTGTAGTTAAAGACCTGGGAGAGGAAGGGTTATCTACAACTTGAGTGAGTTTATTATGGCTTAGTGATTTGCTGATTGATTTCATTTGCTGTCAGTTAAGGCTCTCTTAATGTCAAGTTTTCTTTGCATAATGCCTTGAAATAAAGACTGATGAAGATTTTTCAGATTGATGATGCTTATATAAACTGACCCTGATTTGCCCTTTTGCATGACAATGTAAGTGACAGTAGTTAGACAAAAATATAGTAGTGAATATGCAACATAAGGATTAAGAAAAATACAGTAAATCTTTCAGAATATAAAACTAGGCATAAAAACAGGCTGTTCTCTTATTTCCACATTTATCATGTATTGGAGAAGTAGACTGGGGTAGCATCCCAAATGCTGTACAACTGAGGTAAAATTTGAAGACGGTAAGTTTTGAAAGGATTGAAAGTTAAACTGTTTTGTTTTACCAGATCCTAACAATTGGTCACTAATTAATTTTGGTGGGGGTTTTGTTGAGAATTTTCGTGGTGTTTTGTTATTAGTGGGGTTTGGTTTTTTGGTTTTTTTTTTTTGGTAGAAAGGGTTGTATAAATTTTATAAAGGCTTATAAATCCACATATGTTGTTACCTGCAAATTTTATTTTTTACATTGTTATTTTGCAGTAATCATAGCAAGTTATTTTGAAGCTGTTGTCTTGATTTTTCATTTACTGAATTGATTGCTTGTCTAGTGACATATCTTGGTAGTATCCTAGGATCACAAATTCCAGCATTATATTGGACTGTGAAAAGCACAAATTCTTGGATTCATAACATCTATGCTATAGGTGGCCAGGACTAATGTGTTTTAAGTAGGGCACTCAATACTTGTCCATTGCAGTACCCAATTTCATTATACGATTTTAGAACTCTGCCTTCATTATGGTCTCATCTTTCATCTTTGAACTCTCCTTGTTTTCCTTTGAACTGTTGTGTAAACCTGAATAATAAGGATACACAGACTGCATGTTGGCAAGTTTACATGTAAAGGATTGGATCTTCTATGGCTTTTAAGAAGATAATATCCATGGAATGACGAAAATTTGTTTATCCTCCGGGAACTTTGGATTCCTGGAACTTGAGATTCCTCTGGATTGCTTCAGCATCAGGATCTTTTTTGGTAAAAGAGCAGTTCTAAACTAAAGATTGAGAGAGAGAAGAATAATCCCTACTACCTGTGTGGGCAAACTTATGATGTACATTTAATGCCTGAAGACTATTTTAGTTCTGATTTCTCTCTGTTAAGTGGCAGATTGTTTGTTCTTTTCCACTACCAGCACCCATTGGTGGATTCCCCTCTTTCTCTTCATCTTAATTGAAAAATACTAAAGGGAGGGACCTGCCATTGCCACTATATATAGTGCTAGACTTTCCCTCCATCCAGTTTTCCAATCTCAAATATTTTCAGTTTTTGGTTAATATTGTGCAAGCGAAAATTTACAAGTTGAAGTTTATATTCTCGAGTTTTTACACATGCTTGCAAAGACCACAGGACTGGGTTTTGAGCAAAGATTCCCCTACATGTCAAAATGTGATGTTTGCCTGGACCTTGGAAAAGGTCACTGTCCTAGATGCTCAATTTTTTCTGTCTTATTCCACATGTGACTTGCTTCAAATTTTACTCCTTTGGGAAATAGAGTGTGGGATTGAATAAACCTTTTATGCCTAGAGGGCACATAGAATAGCAGTAAGCTGGTTGTCCCTGCTTAGAAACAGATTTGGCAGGGAAAAGGACAAAAAAAATAAGAATATAAGAAGCAGCACTAAAATGTCTCCAGAAGTTTTTCCAGGCTTCACCATTGTAATTGACAGACATTCTAAAATAATAGAAATCATCTGTACTTTCTAGGGTTTGTAAGCTATGGTAGCGATTTCTCTGTTACCAACATTCATAGGCACAATTATTCATAAATTACGTAGCTGCAAGTAGTGGCCCAACTCTGAAAAATGGATAAAGGAAATATTGGTGAATTAACATCAGAAGTAGTTTGAAAAATGCTACTCTCTTGGGTCTTTTTAAGTTAGGATGGCCTAAGTTAATTTAGGTCTTTCAGTTAGGATCCGTGGATAAGAGCCATCTGCTTTTTGTTTATCCACCATTAAGGTCGCCCCTCAAGTACATGATACTGTGATGCCAGTCATCACCAAATTCAGTAGAAAGATTAAAAAGGGCCTTCTCAGTCTCATTACAACATCCCATGATATGGGATGTTTAACTTCTGATTCTATTACTGAAGGATACTTCATGCTTTCTAGGCAGACTTACCTCAATATTGCCTATCCTCCTTAGTTTCCTCCTTTCATAGTTGCTATAAGCATCCAGTTTTATAAATAGAATTCAGAAAGTCACTTTATCTCTTATGCTTCTAAGGAATTGGATCTAGTTGTTGACTCTTGGCAAGACCAGGGAAATGGCCTTACTTGTCAGGCTCTCAAACTAATAATCCAAATCACATTCTGCAGTTTTACCATAAGTTCCCACTTACTGAAAAGTCACTTGGTGCATTTGCTGAAGACAAAGCAGAAAGTCATGTCTTCCAAAATGTTACCTAGAGGGCTCATCTGGTAGCAACATATTGTTGGTCTGAGTGAGGACAACAAGAGCTCTGCCATCAGGAGAGTTAGTGTCTTCTCTTTTGTTAAGGAAACTTCCCAGTCTGGCCATCATGAGTCTCTGGCAGTGACATCCCCAGAGACATCAGAGACTTTCACTGTTGGGAGTGAAGCCCCTTCACAGTGGGTGGCTCCAGTGAGCTGATGGGTGCCCTGCTTGACTCCTCACACAGCCCACCCTCACGTGCACTCAGACCAGTCTCCTCACAGGTCCCAGGTGCCACACAGCAGTGTCTCAGATGTCTCAGTCCATAAAGCCATTTATTCACAGTGCAGTAACACTGAAACAGCTCAAGCTGGTCCCTCTGAGCAGGACCCCCAGCAAAGGAACCCCAGATCTTTTGCATCCTGTCTCCCCACATGCAAGTCTTGCTCTTCCTCCTGAGTCTTCAGCTTCTGTCCCCACTCTCTGTTTCCATCCACCTAGTTGGTGTCACCAGTCTTCATCTCTTGTTATCCCAAAGGTAGGCAATTCCCAGCTCCTGATGTGTCTGTCACCATCCATTCGCCTGGCTGCTGTCATCCATATTCATACTCCTTGTTGTCCTGAAATTTGGCCGTTCACAGGCTCCCGCCCAGAGCTCAGATTACATCTCAATCTGTAGCTTGCCTGTCCAGCGCCCTGGACCAGATATATCACCTGGCTCTTTCAACCAAAGTTGTTCCAAGTGAAAAGCATTCTTACTTACATTCTTGACCTCAGAGGGCAGACTTCAGTATAGTGGAGTCTCATTCATCCACCAATTTTTAGCTTATGTTGGTTGGGATATATACCTTTCTGATTTGAGCTAATCTCTCATATGACAAATGCCAAAAAGACAGACAAACACAATCACTTTTTCCCAAAAAGAGTTTCCTTCAGCTGTAAACCCATTTTTGTAGAACTAAATATTCAGAGATGATAGGGGTAATTTTATTTGATCTTCCTCAGATTATGGTGGTTAAAAGCAAACTTTGTGAAAAAATATTTTGTTTATATAATACTAACCTTTAAGGATAGCAAATTTTCAAGTTCAGTGATGATGCCACTTCTGTCAGACATTTACTTTGGAAAGAGGGTTGCTAATGTTTGAGCTCATCATGAGATTTGGTATTAGGTATATTGTGTTCTTTAAATTTCCTCCTCATGTTTTGGAACAAAAGCTGTTGTTACTGAAATTTTTAATAAAACATTTTCATTGCATAAATTAAGTCTTGAAAGCAAGTGGACTACTGTTTTTTCCTGTACTGCCGTCATGAATTTGTGTAATTAATTGGAAGCCAAAGTGAAAAAAATTAGTTTGCGATCCGACCAAAGAGGTATACTTCAGAATTTCCTTGCAAAACTACAAAATACTGCTTTATGTAGGATTAAATACTTATGTTGAATTTAAATGCAGTGCTACCATGGGCATTCTGAAGAAAAACAGAAGAAATGAAGCAAGTGTTTCACATAACTTTGCAGTTTTCTAGCCCCTAGGCTCTTTAGACTTGGGCATTCGCCTAAAATCTGGTACAAGGATTAGGACTCAGTAGTGAGTATTAATGTGTGAGCCATACAATCACATTGTCATATTGACTAAACCTGCTGGAAGAGACCTTGGTCTCTCCTAGTAAATGGCAACTAGATCATATACTTTGCTCAGCTTTTTGTGTGGAAAATAAAAAGTGGATGCATTTCCCCCTTCTATCCATATGTAAAATATTTAATTCACTTTGAAAATGTTTTAATACACAATTTTAAAGCTGCTTCTTGTGGCCAGAAGGGAATAATCTATACTACTTCATAGCGCTAGCCAAAATATTTAAGGAAATGTCTCTATGAGCTCAGATTTTTTTCTCTTGGAGTCAGCGACAGGCTTTTTCTACTGCAGTTAAAACTTTAAGTCAGTATTTTTTTCACAAGCATATTTCTTTTCTAAAAGTAATTGAAATTGGTCTTAGTTAAGAGAGCACTATTTAAAACAGATAAAAAATAATATTCTCATTTTCAGTAAACTACTATGTTAGCAAATAGTTGAATTAGTTACTTATGTTGGACAGTTTGTGGACAGCATTTCGAAGAGCAGAAGAGTTTTTCAGATCTCAGGTTTACCTCACATTTACATTCCATGTGAAGTTGTTTTAGATTTTTCTACTTTGCAATCTGATAGCTTAACATCTGCTTCTATCCCCTCCTGGAAATGTTCTCCTACACATTCACCTATAGTAAATCAATAGATTTTAGGCAATTAAGGCTTAGTGTTTAGGTAACATTTATTTATAAAAATGGTTTTGTTTATATAGGGTATCCATATGTAAGATATGAGGAATAATATGTCATTTTAAGGAATGAGAAAATGAGACTATACTTTTTAAAATTTATTTTAGTAACATATATTAGGTAATGGGAAACAGAATAGTATACTTCAACATTTGTATGGTTTTTTCTGGTTCCAAGATGTCACTTCAATAGGCCAAAGGCAATACCATCAAGATTCAGACAACTTGTACTTCACTTGACATTTCACCTGAATGTTGATGGGAAGTTTTGCTCTCTTCTTTCTCTTCAACACTGAATGTGTGATGGGATAGCATTATGACTGCATCCAGACTTTTCTGTAGTGACTGTTGCTGTTTGGCTCTTCTCATCAGTGAAAATGCATTATGCTTGCATTAGGTAGATTTTCATGCTCACTTAAATGAAGGCTTTATGGTAGTGTCAGTGACTACCCTTCTCTCTCTCTTTCATCCCTGTCTAGAATATACACTGCAAAAGAAGCTGACATACCCTGAGAAGACAGGATACCAGCCTGAAACTTCTTTCAGTTCCATTTCTTTCTCACTAAAACCACTTCCTTGAAAAATTCTAACCTTTCCTCACAAACTTAAATATTCATTTTGAATCAAGGATCTAAGAGGATGGGAAGAGTGGTAGCATTTTCCCCATTTGTAGCTTAAACTACAAATTCTTTGGGACCAGAATTGCTTCTCCTTTACATTTTGCATGCAACTGTGCTTGACTTTGTGCAATAGACAGTGAGAATGGTCTTTGCATATAAACATTATTGGCCTATAAAAATTGGTATTTCCTTAATTTTGTTAAGTGACAATTTTCTTGGATATTCCAGAATTATTTCTAAATAGTCAAGGCTGCAGGTAGCTAGCTCCTTTGCTATAAAATTGTCAGGATGCTTTCTGCCTGGTCATACCATCTAAACACATTTGTCTTAATTTATCAGTTTCTAAAAGATCGAGGTAATTTCTGAAAGTCTTATACTTTGGAATAATTTTCATGGCAATTGTTGCTATGCCCATCCACTGTGGTTTCCAGTAGAAGCACTTTCTCTTCCGTCGCTGTCAATTTCAATGCTCCCTTTTCAATTTTCTTGTAGGAAGTCATGTCATTACCCCTTGCAGAGAATCTAGCCTTTTATTTAGAGCTTCATTCCCTTGGGCTATCTGCTGAGACCTACAGGGTAAAGTAATTGTTATTGAAGCGAAGGGGATAGAGTTAGGCCCCGTGTGTGGCACTGAGTCAGCTTTTGTTGGGGGGAAAAAAAAAGTTGTAACAGAACTGACCTGCTTTTTGGCACATTTAAATTGTGCATGCCACGCTTGAATGGAACTGAACAAAAAGTTTAGTGTTGAAATGAGATACAAGGAGAATAGATCATTAAAGAAGTGCCAAACAGCTGCAAAAGTGCAATTTTGCTGAATGCAGTTTCCCTTGAGGTTTTTTCCCCCATTCCAGAGAAGCTGCTGTATTTATATCCTTCACTGATGCCACTAGATGTTTTGGACTATGGGTGAAGGCAGCCACGATAGGTTTTCAAATGCTCAAATGTATGGGGAAAATTTATTGCAATAATTTCTTCTCAAAATATAGCTATTTTAAAGATATAATAATTATCCTGAAATCTTGTTTCTCAAAACAAAAACTAATTGATGTATGTTTTGTTTTCTGGACTCATTTTAATTAATCTTATTTATGTTAGTTCAAAGCAAGACAGTAATGACACACATACAGAACCCCATTCCATGGAGTCTTGCTTTCTACCAGTTGTTTTTGCCTGAATTCCACTTCAGCCAAACTCTGTACCAGGAATGAAATTCTCAGTCTTTTCAGATTCTTGTGTAAGAAGTTTGTTAATTTAGTTAACCAGTGTTAATCTTTCATTCTTCTGAAGTTCATTCATTATTCCTTCTCTTGTTCTTTTTTATCTTTTGTATACATAGTCCTGTGGTAATTTGTTAGTGCTAACACTGTGTTTAGTTGAATAATTCCTGAAAGAAGGGCCAAGCAGTCAAACATGAATTACAACTTTCCTGTACATCTCTGATTTTTAAAGTATGTTGTATAAAGTAGATGGCCTTGTTATTCTGGCTGCTCCATCTGATGTTACAAAGTCAATGCTTATATTGTCAGACTGTTAGTCTTTTTGACACCTTTTAATAAGCATCATTTTTCCACAGTAAACCTTCCTTTAGGTTTATTTCTTTTGAACATGAGATGCAGTTCTAGGATAACAGCATGCCAAATAAGTCCTGAAATAATGTAATAGCACTGATATGAAAATAAAGAAACTGATTTTTAATAATTTACTATTTTATTTGTAACTTTAGAATAGTGGAAAACTTTATATGGCAATTTTCATTAACTACAATTTGTAACATAATCCAAATAATTTTTTTAAACTCTGTTCTCAATATCCAAACACTAAGCACAAGGGAGACAACATGTTTAGTGCTTTGAGTGGGAATTTAAAAGGCCTTTTTTATAATGTATGATAAATAAATTAACACTTTGATGAGAGGTCTTTTGCTAATTTGCATATGCTGATCTGTGTATTTCTTGTTGTATGTTTCTACTATAACTTCAATGAGAACAGCTAAAGTTTTAATAACCTTTGAATTTCTGAAATTAATTTTTTAAAAAGATTGGTTTTCTTTTTGTGTTTCCAATTTCTTGAAGATAGTTATATAATTTGTCAGTATTAGCCATTTTTCACTTTAAATAAAATATTCCAGATGAAATAATATTTGAAATAAAGTACTGCAGATTGAAGTCTTTCAGTCTTGTAGATTTACAGGCAGCAATACATGCAAATGCAGTTTTATGGCATCTATAGCACTGTCCACCTGAAAATTACTGGCTATAGAAATGGTGTACAGAACTAGACAGTGACTGGTTATTCAAAAGTGCATGCATGGACTGTTACAAAAAATGGGTTTACATGTCCTCTAGAGAACTCTCCTAAGCTTAAGTGTTTTCAGTCCTTTTAAAGATTAATATGAGGAAAGAAAGCATGACTTAAATATTGCTCTTTTGCTCTGATGTTCACTGGTTTGTAGTATATAAACAGCATCAACTTAGTTTTATTTTTCTCTCAACTTTGGTTTCTCTTCTTCACCGACCTGTAGCCAAAGCCAAAACGTTTTATGCATACCCTCATATTACAGATGAGACCTCTCTGAAAGGTCATAAAGGCCTTCTTCCACTTAAAATCTTCAGAGGCCTTTTTTCTAATTGAGTAAAGATCTAAAGTTTAAAATACTTAGTTCCCTTATGATATGACTAACACCTGATTTAAAAAAAAAAAAAAAGTCAGATTTTGCTCTCAAAGACAGTTAAAGTCTTAGGGATTCCTAAGGCTCTCCCTCTTAGAGATCTTCTAGATAGGGTTACTGTTTTACAGCTACTGTTCAGTAGCTGTAAAAAAGAGATTATCAGAAGTATTTATAGTTAAAATAATCTGTCTATTGAAAGTTACACTTGAAAAGAGAATTTGCGCACTCTTGCACATTTTCTTCCTAGTCCAACAACTTCAGCCTAAAAGAATCCTTTTTCCATGCCAACTGTAAGAATATAGTTCTGTCTTTTGAGTTGTAGCCAGTTATCTAGGAATTCATGCATCTGATGTTTTCATGAAGCTGCCTGTGTCTTGTCTTAGTGCTGGGGCACAGGTCTCCTCTCACAGACACTTTTGGATTAAAAGCACTCGTACAATTTTCTTCTTCCATATCAATAGTATGTGATGTAGGATGTTGATGTCATAAATGATATTGACATCCTCTATACATTAAAGCATTGAGTGGAGTGAAAAGAAAGGAAAGAGATTGCTGTAAAAAGACATTCCGCATCTGATTTTTTCTTCTTTTTGTTTTTGATTATTGTGAAGCAATTATGTACCATTTTTGCTCTTAAAATTGACAGTCCTAGGTAAATTTCAGTCACTGGATTTCTATTCAATCTCTAGGATGACTTTGTACTAACCACTGAATTTGTTTGAGGTTGGAAGGGACCTCTGATGGTCCTTTGGTCCCAGCCCCTTGCAGAAGCAGGGAGGAGCACCTAGAGCCAGTAATCTTAAAAATCAGTATTCTTCAACTCCTGGTTGGACCAAACACAAATCTGAAAACAACTGTTTCTGTGACCTCCTTAATTAAGTCTTGTCCCCACTAACTTTTCTACAATATTAATCTAAAAATGTTTTAGATTTTCAGACTGGGTTGCAGTAATACTGGTTCCGGTAAGTCTGGGGATCACTATGTCTTACCTTTCTGAACAGAAGTCATTTTCTGGTGTGTGTTCTTGAAACATTTTGTGTGTAACTGAAGACAAATTTTTATTGTTTTATGATCTGTTCTCAGTTTTAATGTCACACGATTACCAGCACATTCAAAATGAGAAGTGCTTGCTTAGATGCAAACCATGCAAATGTGTATAAATGCCAAATTGTATGTTTTAAAAATTAATCAGGGGTGTTGCTGAAACATCTTATTGTTATGTATACTTAAAAACTATATATACATCTTTACTTCTATGTGTACTTAAAAACAAAAGAAAGCACTCGTTAGCAGGAGTGGAAGAACTTTCTGCAGTGCCAGATTTGCATTCTGGGAAATTCTGTCTATCTGACTTTCTTGATCACAGAACAGTTTCCAGAGCTGCAGATATATTTGTATCTGTAAAGTTCAAATAGGGATCTCATTTGAAGTTCTGAACTCTTATACAGATACCTTTAAGGTGTAGATATTATAAGTTCCATGTGGCCGTATTCTATGCCCATCCCTTGTGTATCAGGCTTTCCAGTAAGTGTTACTTTTGTATTGTTGAAGACAGATCTCTCAGTCTGTGACTGACATAAGTTTCTTAAAATCATTTGTGCCTTCCAGGGGCACATCTGAAAACCCAATATACTTGCCCTTCCCCAGATGGCATTTAGAATAAGTATTCTTCATGCTCATGCCACCCCTGGAAGTCCCAAAATAATTTAGGCAAGAAGGGCCTAAACTAACTCTGACTCTTTGCTAGGGAGTTGGGATATACTGGAAGGAATGTGTACATGTGGGTGCATAAATGCCATCTTCCACATTGGTAAGGACCCATTAGTAACTGCAAAACTACTTTCTTCTGGACGAAAAAGAAATCTAAGCCATTTTAAAAAATTGCTATGTGTGAAAATAAAAGTTTGTGAATACATTTTTTCCTAAATTTAAAATTTTCAGATTTATTAAATGAGAGAACAAATTAAATATCCGTGTAGGTCAGCAAAGAACTAAAAAATGCTGTTTCAGCTAACTGCATGGTCTTAGAGTACCTGTGGAGATGTAGGAGGAAGCTCTATAACTTAGTGGCTTCATTAGCTTTGTAGTAGCAGAGGTAAAAGGACGAAGTTAAGGAAATGGTTCTACATTGTAGTTCAGTGAAACCTTTAAATATCATGTGTGAAAGGAACACATGAGATTCTTTCTATGAGATTTGAGACACAGCTTGTTATGTAATGGGTCACAGGACCAAGTAATAGTCCTATTTCAACACGTCTGATTTTTAATATGTGGGCTGTTGCCATTTGAAGACTCTCAGGCAGTATTATGTGGAGTGAGATACATCCCCACTCCTTCTTGGTATTGTTTCTGAATAGATGCACCATTTTAGTTGTGTTGAATGTGAAATTAAAAAATTTAAAAGCAGGACTAGACCTGACAGTGGCAGGCTTACAGAGCTATGTGAATACACTATCGGGGTTAGAACCATAGCATTTAAAACATTTTGGATATTTTTTTCTGATAAGAAAAGATATGATGGTTGACTTGCCATGGCAATTTTCTACACTTCACAATAAAATAACCGGATAGATTTCAGTGGTTACCTTTATTTTGAAAAGCAGCAGCAGTGTGTTTGAGAACAAGGAAAGGAAAACAGTTAAAACCTTAGTGAATGTCTGGTTGTGGTACCATAGTTTATAAGTCTGTACTACAGACATTCAGAAGGCCAATTTCATATAATCTGTTATATGTTCTTACAGTTGCAGCTTGCTATGGCTCATTTCAAAGGGGAAAACTGTAACTTACAAAATGTAATTAACCAGTTGTAAAGACCAATAATCTCAAAAGTGTTAGACCATTTAGAATATATAAAGTTACCACCATTGTCAGATCATTTGTTCTCTCTTGTGCTGATAACTTTATTATCAGTCTGATCAATATTACACGATTGGGACATTCTTACACTATATACATGAAAGCAATTATATTTTCCCAGCTATACTGTAATTAGATTATTTGCTTCCAGAGATCTGTAGTTTTACCATATTTCTTTTGTTTCTGACAAATTAATTTTCTTAACATGACGTGGGAGGACTCATTTTGAAAGTATGAAAAATCACCTAAAATTGTGTAGCGACTCTTTATAAACAAATTGAATGTTCACTGAGTTTTGTAGGTAAATAAAATAAAAAATAGTATCAACTATTCAATGCAGTACTGCATGTTTGAGAATAGCTCATTTTGTAATTGGGGTGCACAGTCATTTGCTTTTCCTCGAAGCTATCAATATTTCAGATTTTTGAAGAAGAACAGAATCTCATGTTGGACCTTTGGTTAAGTCCTTACTTACAACCTAAGTGCCTGGTTTACAACTTTTGTTTGATTTTTCCAATTAATAAAAATTAGATCTTCTGGTATGATGTATGCTACTTGGCATTTAAGTATAGCTTGTCTGGCACTAAAGATTTGCTTTACTTTTTAAAGGCTGTGATTCAAAGTTTCATGGAAGTATACCAACTTGCAGTTTCCAGAGTTGAAATATTAGTGAGAGAAACAGAATCTTTTCAGCTTGACGTTGCAGCCCTAAAGTCCAGGCTCCAAACAGCTAGTCTTCATAAAAGGGACCTTACAAAAGGTAAGTCTTCTTTTCGAGCAATTTTTGTCTTTTCAATGTGGCTTCTTATGCAGCATCTCCCTTTATGCTGTATAGTTTTTGTAGGGGAAATACAGTAATATTTATGTATAAACATAATAGAGCAATAAAGCCAGTGTGAATAGAAACTTTTTCTGAGGAGAAATTAAATGGTAGAAGTTAACACAGGGCCTAATTTTTACTACTGTATCTTCTACAAGGACCTGTTCGCATGCTGGAAAAGTACACATTGTGAATTTTACCAGTACAGTAATAGTTTGGAATATTAAATTTATTAAATAAATACAGTAAAACTTTGGACCTGAAGAATTTTACATCTAGAGATGTTGTATGTTAAACCGGAATGTTATTAGCTTCATGTAATCAAAGTGTTTCTTAGGAGATCTGAATTATTTTTAGACAGTTGTGGTTATGAATAATACTTCTCAGTAAACTTACAAAGTTAATTTCAGGAATAATTTGTGGTCTAAAAATATTGTTGCCCACAAAGTGCTTGGATTTGTTTAAGGGTAATAAGGTGGGTCTTCAGATGTGAGGTATCTCTCTAGGGGAATTACTAAATGCAGATTTATTTGTGTCACACAGTCCGGAGGCCAGGCACATAAACTGTCATAAATATGTAGCCAAGTATCTCTAGAGTGAGACTGTGTAGGATGTGAAACTTACATACACTCAGTGTATTTCTCCCCATCTCTTCTTAGTTTTCCACAGAGGATAATGGAGAAGGCTTTGGAGTTCATTTTATTGGCAGTGGTGGTTGTTGTTGTTGTTCTTCTTCCCTTCCTACTGTCTTTTCTTTTAGTCTTGTGCAGTAAATGGCCATAAAGAAGATGAGTATTGCTTGTCTTTCTCTTTGAAACAGGAGATCTGTAAGAAGAGAGCTGTCACAATGAAAATGATACAAACACTGTAGTAAACATATAGTGAAAGGCTGTGACTGTAGCTTTGGCTTCAGTTGTTTCCAACAGAATTATATTAATTTCTATTCCTACTTCTAACAGCACAATGGGAAATTGCTGCAAATATAAACTATTAATCAGTGCTGAATTTGAGTTTTAACATCTTGAGGTGACAATTGTTGAATGAAAACTATTTCTGATTACACAACCTTTCTAAGAAATGAAATGACTTCACTAAAATTGCTTTTTTCCTCTTCCAACCAGACTCTTTTGATGTCTTCTACTGTATTTATGTGTGTCCTGGTGAGCCTGTGCCCAATGTAATTGGACTTCTCCTTTGCCTGTTATGGTTGTTTTTTGTTGTTTAAATCAAGATGACCACTTGTTTAGTAAAGATTGGGAAGTCTGCCAAACTTGCAGCAAGGTTTGCTTTCATTTGCATTGAGAGAGCTTTTAACAAAGATTGTGCTAGTCCTGTCTGTGAAGGGCTTTGCAGTGGCCTGATACATTACAGTGAAAACCAGCTCTCCAATGTTTGTGTAAATGCAGTGTTTTTTAAGTAGTTTGTATCTGCATGCAGTGTCAATATAAAGATGGTACTATTTGCATTGTGGAGGGGTCTCTTAGCCCTCTGGGGAGAACAGTAGTTCTTCCTTTAGATGAAGTTTAATTTGAATCTAGGCCTAAGCCTTAACATGAAATGTTTTAAAATTTTAATGTAAAAGTGAAAACATTCAGAATGAGAGTTTCAAGTTGCCATGAAAAATGGCAAATTTTCTGTAAATTTGTCCCTAATATTTGTAAAAGTTACATTAAGCATGAATTTCAATAACTTCAGGCATCACAGCTTGCAGTGTGATTTAGATTTTATATGTTGTAGTTGATACTGTTTTGGTTTGATTTTGAGGAAGTTCTGAACTGAATTGCTTTCTCTAGTAAAAAAAGTAGAAGAGATTTTTTTTGCTTATTTTAAATGAAAGGGAGCAATGACTTCTTGAGTACTTGGTTTCAAAATTTGGTTTCAAAAATTAGACTAGCTTTGTTACTTTTAATTCACTGTCTTCAATCATATATCCATTGCAGGTAAAATTTTACATGGAAGTGGCAAACACAGCACTTCAACTGTATTGGTTGCAGGCCTTCGTATGACATATGTTTGTGCTTCCTGAAGAGTAACTACTGTTCAGTGCTGAAATACGTTTTTTAAGTCTTCCAGTTGTGTATCATGTGTGGACTCTTACCTTTTGAAATTGGGATTTATCTCACATGTTTTGGCTGTTTCTTGATGTCTTTTATGCTAGTCGCTTAAGGATCTTGGCTGTCTTGCTTTGCATGCAAGTTTGCCCCATCCATGAGTATTGATATTTTCCATGCTTATTGCTTTCCTAATTGACCTGTTTCTACTGAAATTTTGTAACTATGTCACCTTTCTTTCTATTCACGCCACTTCTCTCTTCTGCTGCTTTGGGTTTTGCGAATAATTTTAAAAACAAAACTGATGACATGAGGCAAAATTGGTGATTCTAACTCCTCATCTTTTATCTCAGACTCCGAATTGATGTCTCCATCCTCCAGTCCATTTCTAGTCCAAGCACTTCTAGTCAATAGAGTTTAGATTCTGTCATTGCTGTATTTGGTCATGCTAATGCCAACAGAGAGGAACAAGAAGGGATATGATTATGATGGACAGAGGTGAGATGAACACTGGAAACATTGCTTATAGAGAAGAGAATTATGTAGGGAGAAGTAAAGTCAGTGGCAGAATGTCTCTGTAGTCTTCATTAGTGCCCAGCTATCTATCTGTCGTACTTGTCTTTGACGATTCTTACTCTGTGGAGAAAAAGGCCCTGTGCATTTTTAAATCTTGCAACTCTTTAAAATTCAGTATGGACAAAAAACAGCTTAGGTTTTCTACCTGTCTTCCTTTCTTCTTCTTTCCTTCTTTCTGCTCCCCCTCCCTTCCTCCTCCCCCTCTTCCCACCCTCCCCCCCAACCTTTTTCTATTGTTCTTTATTCCTGAGGGTTTTTGGTTGGTTGGTTTCAGTTTTTTTAACGTCTTCTGATTTTTTGTTCTTTACCAACTGCTTCTGAAATTTCCCTTACATTTCTAAAATGTCCCTTTTTTTTTCTTCTATTAGGAAACTATCAACATTTTGTAATAGCCCCCTTGCCTATTTCTTGTTTAGAAACATCCAGTAATATAAATATTATGAACTGGACTGTGCTGAGTTCTGCCGCCTTTATCAATTTTTATTCTTCAGATACATTGCTTTATTATTATACTTGCACATTCTTTCAGAGTTGCAGTAATAAGTAGACCTTGAACTGAGAGCTTAGAAATGCATTATTGTGCAGTAGTGCATTCATAGGCAGTTTCTTTGTGGGTGCTGCATGGCAATGTGTCATCATATTTAGTCACATGGCAAGTATTTGAATCCATGTTGTCCAAGAGGTTTTTGCTGCAAGTGCAGTGTTGCAGGGTGTGGATGCAGTGACACTCTCTTTTCCAGGGTGACTGGGAACATTGGAGAAACAGTGAACAGAATTCAGTTCATTATAAAATATTTTCAGAAAGCCTTCTTGTAGCTTCCAGCCCTAAGATTTTATACCTGATGTCAGTACTTGTGTCAGAAGTTGAAGAATGTAAAATAATCTGATATCAGTTCTGGTAAACAAAAGAAGTCACTTTTGTGCTTCTTGTCAGGCGCTTCTCTGAACCTGCATGGGCACTGATCTGGTGATACTCCTTCCTTTTTCTATTTTCATCTCAGAATCAAAGGAGAATAAAAATGAAGAACAAAATACAATAATTTCTAAAGATTATGAAGAGAGAAAAGCTTTGTCTGTACTGGAGAAATGGAAATGGGGGGACCCAAAAAGACAACTTTATCTGAAAGGGGGAGAAAGTGAATTTCAGATGGATGAGAGGGGTGAAGTAAAGAGGTCTGTAAATGTACCAGAATTCCCTAACTGTGAAAACAACTGTTATCTTTTGATGCTTCTCCTAACTGAGATGAAAATAAAGTCACTCATTGGTTTAATGTGGCTATATTTTTGTGTCATATCTTTTTCACCACAGTTGTGTCTATCCTCTGTCTAGAAATGTCTAGTGATATCACTTAAAGTATTGAAAATACAGAAATGGTGCCTTTTGTTGAGGTGAGAGAAGCAGGCAGAATGATCTTTTGCATGAATAGTATGTATTTGTTTTTGAGATCCTAGTGATTGACATATCGTTTCATACTTTTGTGTTGAAAAATGCATTAAGCAAGATGTACACTTTCCTCTCTACTGAAAGCAGTCAACACTCAGTTCTCATGATATACATGAACCCTGTTCATACGTGATAGAAAGAAAAGAAATATTGAAAACTCAAACTTATCAGCTAACTATTTCCCTGACATTTTCTCCCTACTTAACCAGGCTGATGCGGACAGTGGTTTTACTTGTCTTTCCCCCATATACTTTGTTTCCTTGTCACCAGTTCAATCTGTTCAATCTGTTATGGCTAAGACCTGCATCTAACAAGGATGTATTGTCCTAAATATAGAATTATGAGGATGGAACTAGAGAGAAAAAAATCCTAACTATTTACCTGTTCTCTTGCTGCATAAGGGAAAGGTATTTATCAGTGTCCTGTTAAATGTCAGAGCCATATCTCTGACGTAGCTGGAGGAATTCTTCCTAGATGTTGCAAGAAGCAGGTAGGTCCTGAGTGAAAACTCTTTGTTGTGGTTTGACACGACAAAGATGCCAGGCACCCACAAAAGCCTCTCACTCACTCTCCCCCTACCACAGCTGGGCGGAAGAGAAAAAAATTTAATGAAGGCTTCATGAGTTGAGATGAGGACTGGGAGAAAACACTCCAGGGGCAAAACAGGTTCAACTTAAAGGTAAAACATTAATCTATTACTAACAGTCAGAGGAGGATAATAAGAAGTAAAATAGGCACGTAAAACCACGTTTTCTTTCCCCACCCCTCCCTCCTTCCTACTGACAGCGCAGGGGGACAGGGCATGGGGGTTTGGTCAGTTTGTCACCCCGGATCTTCCACTGCTGAGGGAGAGGAGTCCTTACTCTTCTGCACCATGGGGTCCCTCCCCACAGGAGAAAGTTCTCCATGCACTTCTCCAGTGTGGCTCCAATCTCATGAGCAGCAGCCCTATCAAAGCTGCTGCAATGTGAGTCCCTCCCACAGGCACACAGTCCTCCCAAAACTGCTGTGATGTGCATCCTCCACGGGTGCAGTCCTCCAAGGACAGGCTGCTCCACCCTGGAGGCAGGGTCTCTCTCTCTCCACCAAGTCTCCCACTGGATCACGGCCTCCCCCAGACATCCACATGCTCCAGCACAGGCACCTCCCCCATGGGCTGTGGGTGGATCTCTGCATCCCCCATGGATCCCCAAGGGCTGTGGGTGGATCTCTGCATCCCCCATGGATCCCCAAGGGCTGTGGGTGGATCTCTGCATCCCCCATGGATCCCCAAGGGCTGTGGGTGGATCTCTGCATCCCCCATGGATCCCCAAGGGCTGTGGGTGGCTCTCTGCATCCCCTGTGGGCCCCTGTGGGCTGTGGGTGGATCTCTGCATCCCCCATGGATCCCCAAGGGCTGTGGGTGGATCTCTGCATCCCCCATGGATCCCCAAGGGCTGTGGGTGGATCTCTGCATCCCCCGTGGGCCCCTGTGGGCTGTGGGTGGATCTCTGCATCCCCCATGGATCCCCAAGGGCTGTGGGTGGATCTCTGCATCTCCTGTGGGCCCCTGTGGGCTGTGGGTGGATCTCTGCATCCCCCATGGATCCCCAAGGGCGGCAGGGGCACAGCTGCTTCACCACAGTCTCACCACAGCCTGCAGAGGAGTCTCGGCTCTGGTGCCTGGAGCACCTCCTCCCCTACTTGTCACCATGTTGTTTTCCTCGCATGTTCTCATCTTCTCCTTTTTTCTGGCTAGGAGAAAACTGCGCTGCACTTTGTTTTGATTTTCTTCTTAAATAAGTTATTACAGAGGTGTTACCAACCTCTCTCACTGTCCCTGCTTTGGCCAGCAGCATGGCCATCTTCAGAGCCATCAGGGATTGGCTCTGCTGGACATGGTGGAAGCTTCAGCAGCTTCTCACAGGAGCCATCTTTGTGGCATCTCTCTGCTACCAAAAACCACACTGTGGAAAACCAACAGATTCTCCTTGGCTTTTTCACTACCTCACATAGTCTTCTGCACATTTGAATTTGTTTCATGAAAGATTTGGAGATACTGGTTTTTATATTGCCTTGCAGATAGTAATTAGACTTGATATTTTTGTTACTCTCTGAGTTGATGTGTTTTCCTGGAAATAGTCTTGGGCAGAATTCAGTAAATATGGACCTTAAAAATCCATACTTTGCTCAGTATTGTTACTTACCAGTGTTTAGTTGCTGTGGAACATGTGAATGTTCCTGAAGTGATAGTAAGTAAAGAAAAATATGACAGGCCCACAAGGAAAATTTCCTGACTATTGAGATGGTCATAAAGATCAAGGTGTGGAAATATCAGAAAAGTGAAAATAGAAAACTGCTCATAAGATTTGCTAAGTTTAATGTCTTTGTAAGACGGAATCCACCAGTAACATCTTCCTGAAATTCTGTTTTTATTGAAATATTTCCATTTCTTTCCCGACTTTAAGTAATTTGGCATCACTTTGTCAGAAATGACTCTCACTTTCAAAGGTTTATTAAATCTTAAAAAATTACAGCTAAGGACTGAATAAGGAAAAAGGACAGCACACTGGGAGTGGTGACCAGCTGCTACGAACTCGTCCATAAAAATGGCTGCTTCACCTCTTAAACCCCTGGGGTTTGCATCAGGCAGTGCTGACTCCTCCTAAAGTCTGCCAGTCAGCTCTTCTTCGCCATCCAGTGGTGGAGACTTTCTGGTAACTTGACTGGAAGTCAGGTGTTGCCATGCCTTGCCCCTCTTTCCCTGTTCCCAACTTCCCCATGCAAGGGGTTCAGGTGCACGCCTTCTCTCCACAGGTTTTGCACAACCCAGGCTGTCCAGTGGCAGCAGTACAGAGGGGGTGAAAGGGCACTATAGGGAGAACAGAGGACATCTAAACAACAAACCACAATAACATAACTATACATCAGTAAATCTTCTCTTAGCATACACACAATATTCATCTCTTAATTGCAAGAGGCAATCATCCCATTACTCATCTATAACAACTTGCCAGCCTTACTGCATAGCCAAGGAATGCACATGTCCTAATGCAAATGATCACTTTTCACCTGGTATTGCTTACACAAGTAATTGTTGTAACTAAACAGTATAAATTATATTGTTTAAAATAATACTACTGCTGCTACTACTAATAACAACAACAACAACAACCTGTATTATAACTCATATTCTGCAAATTACGGTAATGTTGTAAAAAGCAGTTACAGTAATCCAACATGTTTGCTATTTTGTAAAGAATACTTCCTTTTCTATGCAAAAATTTTTTGATACTCAATATTCTAGGTACGTGAACTTTAAACTTGTCAGACTGTTATATTTGAAAATTATAGTAATTTGATTAAAATGTTGCCTATAAGGCAAAAGGTTCAGTTAATAGAATCCATATGTAATTAAAGTGCATAACCAAACGTAATCAGACCCCAGTGACTGGTGCCTTCATATTGATAGTTTTACAGTGGCCTCTGGGTTGAAAGTTTATGTTACAGTTACAAATGTAGCTGTGCTCCAGAGGAAAAAACAAGGTAGTGTAGCTGTTCAGGCAGGTATGACAAGGTCCCAAACTGGTAATCGTACAACATAAGTAGTTGATAGTCTGAATTTTGCGGCTGTCTTCCACTTGGCAGGTGGAAGAAGCACAAGACTGCTGTATTGTACTAGTCAAAGAGTTGCATTCTGCAGCAGCGCTGCTATGTAAACATTCCTAAATGAGGGAAGTATATCCAATGAGAGCAAGTAACAGTGTATTTTTTTAATAATATAGATGCTTGATTTGTGTGAATTCATGTTTTAATCATCTGAAAGTTATAGACACAACACTATGTACCAAGCCACAAAAGAAGTTTAAAAAAATTTCCTGAACTTAAAAAAAAAATAAAATATTTTCTCTGGACAGTTTTAAGAGTTGACATCCTGTGTTAGAGTTCTCTAATCATCACCAGCACAATTTACAATCAGAACACACAGAGAGCCAGTTCAAACCAGCTCATCTGTTGACTTTGGCAGAAGCCCTTAATCTCACTGTGTGTAGCTGCCACTTGAGAGCTGGGGACTCGGCAGAGAGCCGAAGCAGGGTGGGATGCAGGGTTGGTCAAGGCATGAACACATAGGCCTGCTTCATTTCAACAGCCATACACTGCTTTTTTTTATACTCTTTTCATTTTACAGCCTTTTTTTTTTAAACCTGAAATTAAATGAGGACCTCTCATGAGCCACTGCGCTCCAGGCATAAGAAATTGTAATGTCTGGCTTCCAGAAACTGTCCCGTCAAAATGTGCTTCTGATTAGGTGGCTTAATTACAGCTGTGAAAACAATGTTGATTTAGGCCTCAAGATTCCAGTGCATGTCAGCCGTTATTAGCTAGCCTTGGACTGAAGCCACCATTTTAAAACTCTGTACCACTAAAGTCACACACTGCCTGACAACTTTTTATTTAGGCAGAAATGTTGCCAGAAGCAACACATTTTATGCAAAATATTTTTCATTGCGCAAATTTCAAATGTGACACAGTTGATGGACATAAAATAGGTAGTTATGGGTGGACCTCACCAAGTCCAAAACCTAACTTTCACAAAAAAAACCCTACCCCAATACATCCCCCTCCTCCATTTCAAATAGTTTTTTCTAAAGTTTGACTGACATAATGCTTAATTTTAATTCCTTTAATTCAGTTTTATTCCAAATCCAGCATGTTGGTTTAACCACCCAATTTTATTGCATCTAAATTTTCCTGACAGTTTCATTTGCTGTTGGGAAATAAAATTGCCATTTTTGCAACATGGGAAATAATGGCTAGTTTCAAAACCAATATGTTTGAAGCTTCCTTTGCCTGAAGCAGGTTAAGGCACACACTCAATTTACTTTAGGGGAAAAAAGCTCATTAAATAGTTTTTAATATTTTAATATAATTTAAATAACTGCTTTCACAGTGGGAAGGCTTATTAGGCCCATGTATTTACACCTGCAGAGAGGTAAATGTTTGGGTAATTAGGTGGTTTCCAATAATTCAGTTTTTCAGTTGAGGGTTAATACTGTAAACACTGTAGATGGACAGAAAGAGTGCTGCATTTAAACATTACATTTCCACTTCTAGCATTTTACTTTCAAGTGCTTAAGAAAGAGGCTTAAGTGGGGTTGGTTTGGGTTTTGTGGGTTTTTTTTTTTTTTTGGTTTAGTTTGTTTTAGTTTGGTTTTTTCCTTTGTTTGGTCTGTTCTTCAGCTCTCCTTAATGACATGAATTGGCTAAGGAATGTGAGAGAATGTGTGTGGGTGTTAACTCTCAGCAGAGGTCGGTACTTTGGAAAAGTAAGATCTACATTCTCACTTCACTGTTGCTATGAAATTCCAAATGTCCATGCTGTGTGGTTTAATGGAAACCATGAAGTTCCTAAATGACCACAGGTTTGTTCCACTGTTAAGCACAAAACAAATCTTTCAAGTCATTGGCTAAGTCACAAAAAAGGAGGGTATGTTTTCAGGAAGGTAATCTCCTTTCTTTTTTTTCCTTCATGGTTTGCATTTCTATGGCATTAGAAATGTGTTCCTAGTGAGGTACTGGAACTACCAGCTCACAAACAAGAATCCTCAGTTCCCAGGACTGAAAACAAGACGCTTGGAAGCTAAAGCTGTATTCATCTCTTACCCTAAATACAGGCCAGTGCAACAATAGTACCTTCAGGAGCAACTAATTGGAAATTAATTTCAAGAAACTAATCATTTGGATAAGGAAGCAAGTCTAAAGTGCAGGTTCAAGTTTGTCCTGTAAAAAATCATCATGCATTCATCCTCTGCCTGCAGCAGAATAGTGGAGAGCAAGGCAGTGTATGCCTACACTTTATTTCATTCAGTTTTCAAAGGAGAAATACTGGAATGAGCTAGTCTTCTATTTTCTTTGCAAATATTAGGTGGGGTTTCCTGAAAAAGAATGTTTCAGAAATGCCCGAGTTGCTTGCTGTGGAGGGCAGCTGTAAGTCAGGAGACAACCATGTGATGGCTTTTTCCTTATTAGACACCTTTGCACTAGTCTTTTGAAATGTGTTTCATTGGTAATACACAATGAGTTTAATTCATCAGCCACATACATTTTCTTCATGTTGGCTACACACTGCTGTTTCTGTTGCCTTCTTCCCACACCTATCAAAGGAGCATTTCCAGGACATCAAATTAAAAGAAACATTCATATATTATTACATATATTGTTAATGCTGTAGTAGAAATGAAAGTATTGGGAGTGCTAGACAGGGTGTTATTCCGAGAACTGGATATTATAGACCAGGACATTTAACCCTGGGAAAAAGTTTTTACAAAAGAACAGAGCCAAGGACACCATTTTACTGTCTTTGTAGAAGAAAAGGAATATTCTCTACAAAGGCACACAAATTCACTTCTTTCCAGACTCAAGGACTTTTACTCAGGCCAGAAGGTGCTTCCTCCTCCCTTTTGAAGAAGTTATTTCAAGAAAGAGAGCCAGGAAGCTTCTGTTATTCCCTGCTAAACTGTGGGTTAAACATAAAGGGAATGTCTGTTTGTTCTGAGACTCTGAATTTGCTGAGAAATTTTTGGAGGGGATTAAAGCATAGCTGTGCCTGAATGAGTCTAGCATAGATGCTTAAATGGTGAGTGAATCCATGCAAACCAGTCTGTCATCTTTCTGATATTTTCTTGACATTTTAAATTTAAATCCTACAAGTTATACTGTTGTGAATAATTATTTTCTTGTTTTCACACCTGTTTGGTTTTATGTTTCAAGCTAAGTATTTAAAGCACTGTTTATAAGGAGAAAATTCAGTGCTGATCTTCAGATATTAACTTTGATAAAGAGTGCAAGATGTGTAGATGCGCCCTGTGGATTGCAGTTCACTTGATCAAGATGATAGATAGTAGAAAGACAATTTTTGTTGTGTTTTTGCTCTTCTTGTTTACTTTATACTACTAGCTTACTGCCTAGGTCACAGGGGGAAAAAAAGATTAGAGTATGACCTAGGGCAGTGTTGCCAGGAGCCTGTCTCTTTCTCAGCTAGTCTCAGTAATGCATGTATGTTCAGCATGCATTTGTAACATAGCATGGCTAATATTACATGCATCCATTAAGAAAAATAATAATTAAAAAACATATATGTGTGCACACACACACTCTTTATGTTTTGTAAAGCTAAGCCTTGTGTTAAGAGGTTTGTGTTTCCATCTGGATGGCAGAGAGGCAGCTCGCAGTCAGCCTTCCCTCGACGGAACACAACTGTCTCTGATGCTTTGTCTCCTCTTAGTTTCTGCTACTGGTGCAGTCTGTACTGGGGGTAAGATCATGGGAGCACAAGGAGCACAAGTATTGTCTCTATTGCCCCGCAGCAGATTTTACTGTCAGAACTAACCTCACTAGTCCACACAGGGGAGGGTGGATCCTCTTTAGGCCAACAGGAGAAAGTGAGTGGGGTAAAGAAGGGTAGATGCAAACGACAGCAGTCAACTTTCTTTTGCACCTTTTTAGAATTTATGAAATTGTTTTCCTGTTGGCTTGTTAATGCTCTTTTCCCCTACCTTCTCCTTTAATTGTGCATGTTTCCATCCTCTTCAACTGTGAAAAAACCTTTGCATTCTATTCTGTGACATGTTTGCAGCAGAGTAACATATTTCTCGAGAAAATAAGTATGTTTGCCTACTTCCATTTGCTTGCATTTTGTACTTTAAGCATAAAAGTTAATGTGACAAATGAAGAAAAACCAAACCTTTGAAATATATTAGAGAGTACAACTTGCAGAGATAGACAGGAAATTCAATTAGTGCACAAAGCATAATATTGTTCTTAACACATAATTTTATTCCTGTAATGTTGGCATGATTTAAGGGAATACAGACAGCAAGTTGCATCTTTATATTTCTTTTTGTTGAGTCTGTTTAATATTTACCCATCAGGTATTTTAAAATTTATTTATTTATTTATTTACTTGTTTGTTGTTGTTTCTAAGTTATGTATAAAAAATTTTAATTTAATTCTGTGAAACCCACATCATGTAGAGAAGGCGCAGTTTTTATAGTTGATCATAGTGAGGACCTGTTTTCTCCAGAGACTGAAGTCTGGGAAGCAGTTTGACCTGTTGACTAAACTAATCATTGAACAAATTTTTTAAATGGGAAATGGGCACTCCATAGGGTAAAGAGCTTTACTGTCAGCTAAAAGGTTGTATTATGATTTATTATGATTTATTATGATAGTGATCTTGATTATTCAAATAACATTTGTTTTCTTCAGTTTACTTAACAGTTGAGTTAAAGAAATTGATTTAGAAAGAAGTGTGCTTCTTAAACTGTAATTTCACTTCCCTATTTTACAAGAATTTGAGGGTTTTTTTGACCTTTTTTTAAAAATGCAACCATTTGGAAAGACAGGAGCCTCTTTTGCTCAAGCAGTCAATTCACCCCCCCCCTTTTTTTTTTCTTCCTTGTGGTGGAAGGGAGGGTACCTTTAAAATGAACTGTGAATTATAAAATTTACTAAAAATATGGTCACAAATAGTGTGGTTAATCACCAGCAGAGTTTCCCTGATACATGTGATGATATTAGGAAAGCAGTGACGTAATGAAGGTGCAATGATTCCATTTCATCATTTTCAGATGATGTAACTCCTTGACTTCCTAAAAGAACTCCTATTTTCAGAGAAGCCTATAGAAACCTTAAAGCCACACCTTTGGATGTGGGTGTCAACTGAAGTTTGTCCATAAACTCATAGTTGACTCAGTAAATGTTGCCATTGCAAGCTAACATTGCAATACTTGCCTCTCTTAAATTTGTATATTCAGCAGTACCTTGTAAGACTTTTATCCTATCTAGGTGATGAAGATGATTTGACACATACAGTTTCTGAAGGCCAGAACCACAATAAAGAAATAATTCACTAATTTTTCAGCTTTTGTTAGCACTGAGTCTCTCCTTTGATCACAGAAGGATCATCTTGTATGGTGCTTATATGCTTATGGTCAGGCATATGCTATATGCTCCTGTTAGTCTTTCAAAGCCTGTGTGACATCAAGTTTCCTTTCACAAGGTCTATTAAATCTGTTGCATTCTTTTGGGAGTCTGAACATTAAACATTGTAACTTAACCAGGGCTTTGCAAAGTTTCCTGACACATCAAGTCATACAGTTTAGTTTTAATTTGTATATGTCAAAACATCCTGTTGCTTTAAGTATTTTGGGTTTAATTTAATAACTTACTGAAGTTTTCTGTGCTTTAAATATGAGATGTTTTAGAAGACTGTAATCTTAATGGGTCCTCTGAGTAAAGGAATTGAAGGTATAATTCTGGAATGTACAGGGCGCACCAAATTGCTGAAACATCCCTGTTTTGGGGGTTTTGTTGGATTGTTTTAGAAAACCTAATTTTTTAAACTTTTATTACATCTTTCTGGTTTTACAAACCAAAAGGCTGAAAAACACTTTGCCAATTCTTCCTCTATGTTCTTCATGACTGATGAAAGTTTGGAGTGTTGTGTTGGTAGTTTCTGAGTTTTGGACTGTTTTTATTTATTTGTTTGTAGCATGTGGTGGTAGTGTCTGTTTTTTGGTTTTTTGGGGTTTTTTGTTGCTTTTAACTTTGCTATCAGAACACACATTTGGCCTAAATATATAGGACAGGATGAAATTCCATTAGCGTTTTTTTAATGTTTATTCATCTAAAATATGATTGGTATGCAGGAAATATTAGTTCCGTTTGCCTAGTGGACTCACTTGAACTGCAGATTGAGTCTCACAGAAAGAGACGATCTAGTACCTGAGCTAAGAACAATTCTTGGAGGCTTTGCTCAGGAATCTAGTAAGTATAAAAAGTACTGTTCGAGTAATTATTACATTTTTTTATTTAATTTCAGTCTGAAATATAGTTGTATATATAGATTTGGCCAAAACCAACAGAGACAGTAAACCTAGCTCACCCACACTCAAGTTGTTTATAACTGATAAGTTTGATTCCTTGCCCAGTTAATGCAATTTAGATCTTGAATTTACAGAAGGCCTACGTATTAGCATCAACTGAAACAGAGCCTAAAATATTTTTCCTAGGCTATTCAGATATCAACTGATACTTCATAAGCAGTATTGCTGGAAAGCCTACTGTTTTCCCTGAACATTGCTGTTATAAAACTGCCCTTTAGAACTCTGTTGAAGATACACTGCTTCAGATATTGCATGTAATCTGTGGGAGAAGGAATAATTCCCTCCTGAAGTTTCCTCGGCTAAATTTTACTGGGGATCAATGAACATTAAAGTACTTGCCTTGAATAAGCAAACAAAACTTAGAAAACTATACTAAACCTACAGGGAGCCAAATGTACCTCTTCCTGGTGAATCTGTCTGTAATCTAATTTACGGTGGAGTGGGATGGAGCCCTTATCAGGATTTTGGCTAGGAGGTAGAAGCCTACACATCCACAGTGGGCTATCCAGAAAATGTACATGCATTGGCCAGTGCTAAAAGGATGGAATCCTTTGTTCTCCTAATACCTTGATGATTTTAATAATAAACCTCCATTTTGAGAAAATGAAATTGGCAGTAACACTAGTTCACTTTGAAACATGTGGTGTAAGTCAGTCGTTCTTTGCTCCATCACTAGAGGATCTTTTTAAAGAGACTACTCAGTTTAATACAGTTACTTAGATTAACTGAGATTCAGACTCACATGTAGGCTAATGCAACTGTGCAGGTGTTCTGACTCAAAATGCAAGTGTTTGTATTTTATATATGAGATTCCAATCAGTCTGCTTTTCAAATAGGTGTGGATAGGTTGCATAAACCATGTCTGTATCCAGTTTAGGGTCCTAGTTCCATTGTGGATAGGTTGCATAAACCATGTCTGTATCCAGTTTAGGGTCCTAGTTCCATTGTCTCCAAAGAGTGAACTTTGATCTATTCCTCAGTAGCAGATAGTAAAGGCTGGCAAATCTTGACATCAGCATTTCTCTTGTCATTTCAGGATTACAACCACCAGATTAAAATCTCAATACCTAGTGAACCAAAATAATATTTGTTGGCTTACAAGATCTACAGTAGTATTATTCCCTATGAGGGCATGCATGTCCCTGACACTTCATTTTAATTCTGAGTAATGTCATTTTCCTACATGGAATCTGATTGAGGTGTTCACTGTATTTTTTTCATTGCTGCAAAACTATCCACTTCTGCATTAGTAGCCTCTTCCAGAAGTATGTGAGTTCCAATTCTTTATGATTTGCTGCTTTTCATCACCTTTCATAAAGACAGGTTGGTTCTATGTTCTTCCCATAAATTCCTGTCATGAGAGGAGTCTGCTTTACATCTTAATCAATGTATTTCCTTTCTTTTTTTCCTTACTTCATGCTTAGGACATATCTTGAGCTTCTACTTTCTACAGTCTTGATGTCTGCTTCTCTTTGTGAAAATAAAAATTCTTGAGTGGAAAAAATGCCCTTTCTAAGATTTTTAAAGAGAACTACATGGGTACTTTCCCTGTAGATAGGAAAGAAAATAGAATACATAACCTATGTGAGCTTGTTGTAGTTTAGCTAACAAGAATCTTAAAGTGCTATGTTGATAGTTTTTGAGCCCTGTCTTGCTGGAATTTTGGTATTTGAAACCCATAAGGACAGTATAAACTATTTGCTATAATGGTTTTCATAATTTCACTGTCCACACACCAGTGCTCAATCCAGACTCTTCCAACCTCTTCAGCACAGAGCACTTGAGTGTCATCAATACTTATTACATACATATTGACTTTTTAAGGGACTTTTCTGACCTACCCTGTATATTTATATAGAAATATACTTGAGAGAACTAGTGAGCAAATCAAAGTATTCTCAAAGCATCTGTCAGCAAAGTAACGGTGAGTTGCGTGTTTGGTGTTATTTTTCTACAAGCTATCAAGCGAATCCTAAAATGTTCATTTCCATATTTTTAATAGATAATTTATTTTATTAGCTATATAGATCCATATTTCTAAAAATACTCCTAAAATGTTGTGTATTTGGCAGAAATGCATAGGAAAAATTAATCTTCTGCATACCTAAAGATTTTTTTAATGCAAGAAAGCTGAGTCGTAAAGACACTTTCATTGCTTGCAGCCTTCCTCCTCTATGTTGTTAAGTGCTGCTATTGTAAATAAATTACTTTTCCCCCTCTTTCCCCTTGAAACAAAATTGCTGTTGCAGTATATTTTTGCTAAGTATAAAGTGATTGAAGTATTTTACTGCATCAGTGTAATTTCCTTTTTTGCCAAAATTGCTGCGATTATCAGCCCTAGGATGGTTTTTGGTGAGAGATTAATAGATGCACTGCTGGCAAAGGTCCACTGTCCTTGTTCCATTTAGTAGCAGAATGCCTAAATTGTAGTTGCGCCGGTTCGTCGCAAACAGACAAAAAGGAAGGTAGCATTTTGCTGTGCGTGAGCAGTTAGAGGGCAAGCAGGCACCGTGCACCTTGACCACCTATTATGAAGCTTTTTGCTGCAATGTCAAGTGAAAGCGAGTTAATTGGGTGAAGCTGTAGAGCATGTTAGGGGCATGGTAAAGGGTTGCTGTCTGACAGCTGAATGTCAGCAGAAGCTAGTGAAGTGTGGCTGAGAGACAGAGACCTGTCACAAAGTTCATGTGGACTGTAGCACTGTTAGGGAGATGAAACGTGGTTCTGTCTCACTTTCTCCCTCATTGCATTCAAGCACCTTAAGATTTCACACTGTATGTGTCAACCCTTGTTCTCTAAGCTGTTTTCTCCTAACACTTCTGCATTCAAATGATTGGACAGAAGATGCTAATGTTTGGCAAAATGAATGTAAATATACTTCTTTCCTTTTTCTGCTAGAGCAGCAGTATACATCCAACTCAGATGAAACTTTGAAGGCTTACGTCAGACAGTGTCACTGGATAGGAACTGGGATGATGGCTGAATACATATCTCATGAGAATATGAAGTTTGGCACTTTAGTGCAATAGGTACTGTTTTCCCAGAAGAAAAGGCTAAGAGGCGGGGGGGGGGGGGGGGGGGGGGGGGGGGAACTACTTTGTGAGCTGGTGGTGCCTTACCATGGCATTGGGAGTCTTTTAGTCTCTGATTGTAGTCCCCTCCTCCCCTTCTTGCTAGAAAGAAATGGAGTGCTGAGAGGGAACCATGAGTGACATGCCGATGTAAGGCAATGAGAAGCTGGGGGAAAAGCCACAAAGTAGGAAAGCCTTCCTTGGAAGTAAGAGAGGTATCAGTTAAAAGCAGGGATGATCTTACACACTGCTGTAAGACATAGAGTACCTTTCAGTGTTGTTTGCAACATGCAGCACAAAGCAGGCAATAGTCATTTGGGTTGGCCACCCAGATTCAAAACAAATAAATAAATAAGTAGAAGTTGCTTCCACTCATGAGAAATTGTAAAGACAGTGGTAGGTATCATGGGCAAAATGTACTAAGAACTTAAGTTCTAAAGTAGTACAAGCTCTAAAAGTACTAAGTACTCAAGAATTTGGGAACTTGGATTGAAATCAAAACAGACCAATCATTTCACAATGAAAAAAAGAGCACAGCTTTGTTTGTCTAATATTTTGGTATTAATAGCATCGTGCAGAGAATTTAACCTAAAATTGGGAAACTTCCCTGTTCCCAGTGAAGCGTCTGGAATAAAGCCTTACAGTATAGGCTGTGTGTGGAATTTAGCCAAAACTTTTAGAAAACATCAAAATTAACAATACAGAACCAAGTTATTTGTCTTTAAGCCAACAAAATATTGAAGAGAAAATGTTTAGCTGGCGTGATAATGCATCCAATCTTGTGTGTTCTTCAAACATACCAGGTTTAAATATGTTTGAATGAAACAGGATTTTCTTAAAAAAAATACAATATATAATGAAATCTTTGTCTTAATTGCTTTTAATTAAGCCTCCAGAGTGTGATTTCACTGAATGAATTAAATGCAAGAGCATTAGGAAAGTAAGAAAAAATTGTTATTTCCTTATAATACAGACTCATACTTGTTTAAAAACTCCTGAAAGTGGAAGAGGGAGTTCTTGATGATGAAAAGAGCTGTTAGTATTGTTGGCTAGCAGCATCCAAAGTATGTTGTGTGTCTACCTTTCTGACTTAGTATGGCAGCCCACTGAATTATTCTCTGATAGCGAGTTGTCTGCACAATCCAGGCAGGAGTGCTGACAATTAAAATTTATACCAAATGTTACCATTTTCTTACACTGTGTCAGATCACCAATTTAGTCCCACTGCCTCAGCACACAGGCAAGATCACTGACGCAGGAAGCAAACTTTCCAGTTTCGGTCATATAATTCCTGCTTTGCAAAAGTTTGTAACTAACATTGTATTACACTGACATCCATCCATAAGTAATACTTTCCATTTTAAATACCCATTTGTAGCATTTGATTATTTCAAATAAGTAAGAAAGTAAGAAATGGCTCTTGGAGGTACTTTTAACAGATAGAAAAAAATAGGTGCAACATACTAAAGGTCCCTTGGCATTATCTGGCAAAAGGCAGGTCAGTTTTGGAAATAGCAGTCTGAATAGGAGGTTGTGAATGATCTGAAAATGTAGATCTTTCTCTATAGGGAAATAGGGTTTCCACATAGGTGCTACAAAATGGTTATTGAGGACAGTGGTTCTTTTTTTAACACTTACTGGAATTGATATTGCACCAGTGAAATAATGCAAGCTGCAAAGATAGCATAGGTGGCAGAAGCTGAAAAGAATATTATCAGCCATTTGATTTGCTGTCTACTGGTATTACTGTGTATTTGTATGTTGTGGAGTTGGGCTGAGAGGAGTGAGTATCACAAATCAGTTGTGGAGAAATATATTGACCATTTCTCACTTTCCCCCCACCATTCTCTCCGTCTGTGTTTAACTTAAAATTCTTCCTACTCTTGAGAAACTGTGCTACTGCCCTTGCAGAGATTTTAGGAGTTGCAAGAATTCTGAAGAAACTAAAATGGGTCCTCCCTCTGCATTTCTGTTTACTGACAGGCATCCTCACACACCTATGTGTCTGTATTCTGGCGAATTACAGATCACTTTCTGGCCTTGTAATTCAACAATTTTGTTTCATTTACATTGAGATATAACACTGAACTTGTTATTACACCTGCACCATCACATAGGTAGGGAACTGTCATAACTTGTAGTCAGTATTAATCTTCATGTACTTTTGTCTCTTATTTGGTCTCTTCTGATTCTGAGCAGTTTCAAGGCTTTTTTACTTCATTTGGAACCAGTTGTTATTACATGCATAACCCAGAAACCTTAATGCACAAAATTCTTATCACTATTTATTATTCTGATTTTCTAACAATATATATTTTTAATAAGGTAGCATGTCAGAAGAAAGCAGTAGAGAAGTTTGGGCTACTGTGGTTTGAAACTGAGTATTTGAAAGCAGTTTGAAGTGACAAAAATTAGTGGCGGGAAACCTGAGAAGTCGAAGAAGTTTTTGTAATAATATACATAGCTGAGGGAAATTGAAAAGCTGTGAAAAGTGTCCAGTAAAATTACCTTTGTGTAGATTTTGAAGATTGAAACTGTTCTGACTAATTCTCCAGATTCAGCTGTAGATTTTTCTCCTGCAATTGAAGATAAACATTATACTTGTAAGAGTTTATTTCCTTATGTAATTATCTGCACCACTGTCATAACACATGCCTAGTCTTCTTATTTCATGTGTCCAACTGTGCATGTTATTCCACAAATACGGATATACAAAAGCAAAATGGGCATCTTTGATCACAACATGGTGCTTTTGGGTAGACTGTCATTGCAGTAAAAACATAATACAAGGATATAATAAATGATGGTATCAAAATATTCCATCACAATATCATTGTAATAAAGCAACCCATTATAAATGAGTTTTAATTGTGGTAAAACAGCTCATATGTCATGAGACAACCTTTAAACTAGATCTTAAATTTGACTGTAGGTTAGTCACAGAGCAACAATAGAGAAAAACTGTTTTGGAAATCTTTTCCACGTCTATTAAAAAATTGTTTGGGTTAACTAAAGTTTAGAAAGCAATTATTCCATAATATAGAGTAACTTTTCAGATTTTGTCTTCAAGAAAACACGTTTTGTAAAGTTAAGTGATCAAACTTTGAAAAATGTGCGCAGGACATGACCAATTACTATATTACATAAATATTTTGAAAGCTTGTTTTTGCTAGACGTATGTGTCCTGAAGTTCTGTTTGCCTGGTGAAGTGCAACAGTTCAAATGGAGTCATGTATGGCTTACAGGGTAAATAAAAGTAGTAAACAGACACCTTATTTCAGATAAATAATTTCTCTTTGAAAAATTACCTAAATGCATATTTATGTGATGGATTATCACCACAGGTCTGGCATAGTCATTTGAGTTTGTAAATTTAAAATCCTTTTTAGAAAGGTGTTTAAATATAATAATGATGAAAGTGGGCTGTTGGGGAAATTATAATTGCCTTTAAAATTCCTCTCTAAAGATATGTGTTTAGAAAATGAATATTATAATAGATCTGTAACAGAGTATTTTTTCTTCTAACCTATAGAATACTAGTTTTTTTATTCATCATTAAGGTGTATAAAGATATTGGATCAAAACAGTTCTTAGGACTAAAATTGTTTTTTACATCAATCACGTTGCTGTTAAATCTGATGTCCCTTCTGTTCAATGACTAGAATTCTGTTCTTTGTAAGAAGTACAGTACAGGCTCTAGATAACTAAACCAGAGGGGTTTTTTCCCCAGCAGTGAAGCTTTTATTGTAACATAGTCTATTGACTTGCTGCCAATCATTAATTTTTTTTGTTTTTGCAACTCTCAAAGGAAATCTGATTTCTTATCTCTTTACTGGGATTTTGATGCCATATTTAAAAAAAAAACCCTCACTACACCTTGGAAAAGAGTAATACATGAGTGTAATCATAGCATGAGATTTCTCATTCATTCTGGTATGGTGATTAATTGAGGTGTTGAAAGCAGTATGTTTAAATTTGTCCTCAATATTTGTTATCCGGAGTGAAACCCATTTGTAGCTTGAAGCTTATTGATTTAATTTTTTTTACACATGGAAGTTCTTTTAGAACATCAAAAGTTATTTGTGTATTTCAATACTGCTGTAATAATGGTTTTAATGAATGATTCTTATTTTCGAGAGAGTTTTGTGTGTGTGGTCAGTTGATTATAGTGTACAAAGAAGAGGCTGTTAATTGGTGTATTAGCCTTCACTGAGTTCTCATTTCAGGCTGGCTGGTACGCTGAGATCTCATTTGTACATTGGCTTTTCAGGGGTTCTCATTTGGTAGAGTTGAGCCCAGAAGGAATGAAAAACTAGAGTGTTACATATCTTACTTCCTAGTCCTGCTGGTTATCTCATCCTCGTTGGACCTAAAATTTAGAAAAACTCGGGGCACTACCTTATTTTAACTCTGTACTTGAAACAGTCATCTAAATTTGCTTCTCTACGAGTTTTTAATGAAGGTCTAGCATAGCCTAGGAGTTTACAGTGGCTGCAATATAGCTTGTGGTGAAATCAGGAAATCAAAAGAGTTCATATCAAAGGGACATGTTGAAGTAGGTGTTAGAGGCAGCAATTGATTTTTCTTCAGCAATGGTAACTGAGGAAAGGGGAATCTTTCACAAATGTGTCTTTATACATATGATTGAGACTGGACTTGTTGAAATATGAATATACACACACCCTTCAGCCTCTCTCCAAATATATATGAGTTAGTGTGTCTGTAGATATGGGTTTATGCCTCAATATGTGTGTGTTTGTCTGGATGTCACATCCAATCCCAGAAGAACAATGGAAAATGAATTTTCAGATTCTTAGTATCAATATGCATTCATACTCTTCCTTAAATGCTGAAAAGAGAGTGTTCTAAGCCTCAGAGATACTGAAATGACCATTCAGTGTGTTAATTTTTTTATTCCGTAATTATGCTTTGCATGTTATGCTTTCACATATTTTAAGACTTGATTAAACTTTTGTTATTTTCACACAATGTAGTGCATTGGTAAAGGGCAGAAGAGCTCCGTGTAATTGAGTTTTCTTTTCTTTGTTTAGGGGAATACAGAATGTCATTCTTTTACCATTTTAAAAGAATTGCTAGTATTGATATACTGATATTATCCATAATCTGTCAAAGTACAATGCCTGATGTTTTGATGCTGTAAGTTCTTTAATGTTGAATTATCTGTTTGACTGAATGTTGAGACTTATTGAAATATGAATCATGTTCCCATCAATGTACATTCAGTGTGTATTTTCTGGCCATTTTCTTACAGGCTAACATTTGAAGAGTATTAAGTGTTTGATTTCAATTGATGATAAAATATATTTTAAAAAAACCAAATACATTCCATAATTAGCATGGCATGTGTTTCCTAGTAACAGTGACGGGGAGACTGGAAAACATTTGTTTATTTGATTAAGAAAAAATCTGGTAATTGTAATGAAGAGGGGGTAAAAGTTCTCTATAAGTATTTGTAGCACTTCAAATACAGGAGGTTATTTTTTTCTAACACTTACTTGGGCAGAATACCTGAGAAAATATGCTTTGTTTCTTTCTAATTAATATGACTATTGGTTCTCAGGGACCAAAGTAAGTGTTTAAAACAAGAAGCAAACACTTGCAAATACTTCATATACATACCTTAAATTCATGTGAAAGGAATTTAACAGTACATAAATTCTCTTTTTGCTTTGTTTTTTTTTTTTTTTATTATTCTTTATTTATCATTCCAGGTAACAAGAGGTAGTTCAAACATCAACATGGCTCCAAGCTAGAAATTCAGCCTGACCAGAGTTCTGTCCTAGACTTTTTGGCATTGCAAGCTGAACCTGACACATCCTACAGTGTTATGCAAAACCAAGACAGTTCTCTGTCTTCAATCTGTTTCTTCAGCCTGGATGTCACATCCAATCCCAGAAGAACAATGGAAAATGAATTTTCAGATTCTTAGTATCAATAATCTTCTAGAAGGGAAAAATTATATTAATATAAAATGATGCAATTAAAGTGTAATTTTTTGCTATCTTTGAAGTGTAGCTCAGTGTTTGTATTTTTTGACATTAATTTTATGGTTTTATGAAAATGTGCATTTGTATGTTCACATTTCTGCACCTGTCAGTTTTGCATACTGAAGCAGTTGTTTCTTTAAACTTTTATTTATTGCAGTTGTTCATTTTTTATGTAGTATATTTTTAAATGTTAAAGAATGACACATTTTGGGTAATTTTCCTCAGTCTTAAAAAAATCAATAAGCCATTTTAGTCTCTATCTATCAAAGTTGTTTCATACTTGTCTATTTTAAAGCAGGACTGCAATACTTTAATAGGATTGAGAGAGCTATTTGAAATGTATGCCAATGATTCCTGTCATTTCATGGCAGCCCTGCCATGGTTCACTGAGCCCCCTCTTTTCTCTTGTCAGCTCAACTGAAGACAAGCATTTAGTTGCAAACTTTAAGCAGGTTGTGCAAAACAGAAATGATGTGACTGCTTCTCTTCCTGCACAATAATGTCACTGCTGGTCAATGTGAGAAGGTCAGGTTGCTCCTTGTAAAGCTACATGATACCACTTGCCTATTTGAACAAGTTAAGTTAACCATTGAATCTGGTCCCTGCAGGCGCTGAAAACTCACCCTTTTATCAAGTCTGCATTTCATAAGAAAGAAGAACAATTGTGGAGAGAGGATTTCTGATGATATGTTTATATACTTTATAAGGACAGTTCCCAAACCAGTGTTGCAGGCAATATATTTAGTTTAAGCTGAAAGACTAAAAAGTAATGGCTGTTTTGACCTTCAAATAGACTCCTTTTTTGTTGTTGTTGGTAGGACCCAAGAGTGACGCCCATCTTTGATGCTGACAGAATTTAAAGCAAGGCCATTGCCCTGCATTTTCTGCCTTGTAGCACACAAAAGTAAAATTGTATGTCAGGCCGAGATGTCGGGGAGCTGACAAGATGCCCCAGTGACATTTCAGCTGGAAAGAGCAAGTGTCTTGCAACCAAGTGGTCAAATATCAAATAATAGGTCAAGCAGGAAGGAGCTGAGTTCTAACCACAAAGAGGTTTCTGGTAACTTACTTGACAAGCTTTTGGGTGCTTTGTGGCTTGACAAAGTGATGTTCTGTTGGGTATCGCTAGACAGACTGTTCTTTATCGCCTTCAGAAGATCAGACATTGACATTGATTAAACTCTTTAACCCTTAAAGGTTAAATCCTAGCATTTTCATCATTGTGAATGAAGAACAAAAGAAATTTTTTAATATACCATTTGTTTTCATATTAATCACAGAACTCCCTAGTGCTATTAACTTTTGATGTGCTGTGTAGTTTTTGATAAAAAAATTGAATGCAAAATCTATATAATAGATTGTTTTTCAGTATGGGCCAGTGATACATTAGAAAAATAATATTATGCATTGTGGAATTTGTAATTTCTTCTAATACGTCAAATGTAGGGTTTGATTTTAAAGCTTCATGACTACTACTGAAATTCCATTTTGGATGGAAAAGAATGTATGCATAAATGATGTATCACTTAAAATGAACAAATCTTCCAACTACCCTTGTTTTCAGGCACTCTAGAATCATAGAATATCCTGAGCTGGAAGAGACCCACAATGATCATCAAGTCCAAATCCTACCTCTGCACAGGATAATCCCATCAGTAACAGCATATGCCTGAGAGCACCATTCAAATGCTTCTTCAGGTCTCTTAGGCTGGTGCTGTGACTGCCTCCTAGGAGAGCCTGTTCCAGTGCCCAACCACCCTCTGGATGAAAATCCTTTCCTTGATATCCAACCTAAACCTCTCCTGACACAACTTCAAGCCTTCAATTCTTTTGGGTCCTGTCACTGGTCACTACAGAGAAGACGTCGGTGCCTGCCCCTCCTCTTTCCCTCTTGAGGAAGTTGTAACTGCAATGAGGTCTTCTCAGTCTTCTCTTTTCCAGGCTGAACAAAGCAAGGCACTCCTAATAGGCCTTTTAATTTTCAACAGAAGACCTTTCATCTAAGGGAGCTTCAAATGTTCAGGTATTCTCTATTGTGCAGTCCATTGCTCACAGCCTTGTTGTCCATGTATGTTTGTATAACAATACAGAGCCATGAAATGCCAAATAATAAATCCTGAAGAATTCTTACATGTAAGAGTCAGCTGATAGAGGAAGAACATTCGTTTTCTTTGCATATTTAATCTTGAATAGGGAAGAAAGAAGTTTTTATTTTCCTCCAAGTGGGTTGGCTCCTCTCTTTCATGACAGTGACTGTTCTTTTCTTAAAGGCACCACAAGTACTGCATTCTGCTTTTCCAAATTTAATGTCAATGATCTATTAATATGAAGAATAAAAGAATATATCTCACTGATCTTCTCTACTATGTATATATGCCTTTAAGCACTTTTTAAAGTATATTCTCACAGTACTCTATAGTTTGAGAAAGAATGTGCCTATTTTTTGCTGTGTGGTTTCAAACTGAAGAAGATGGCTGCTGAAGATTTGCAGCCTACTTGTACCTTTCCCATCATTGCGAGTCTATGTGGTATTGTACATGTAGAGACAGAAAAATAATTTCTTTCTGAAATCCCTATTTTATTGAGATTAGGAGTATCTCCTCTAGTTACAGCTCCAGGTATGGTTTTATGTCATTTCACAGAGCTCGTAACAATGGCAAACTGAGTGTAGTTAATAGGATGATCTAACAAGCTATCATTTCTCACAAGAACTAGTTTGTAAGTTTTCATTGAAGGAGAACATCTACGTTATTCACTCTATTTAAATATTGACTAAGTGTGAGTTATGTACCATTTCTCTTAAAGCTATCCACTTAGAAGCGACTTTGAAATATATTTTATTTGGCTGTCAGAGGTCCTGTTTGTAATCAACATCTCCTCTTTCTTACATTGTGAAGAAGCTGAGAGTAGTAAACTGCATTATCTTTAATGTGACACTCCTGAGTTGCTTTTCCTTGCATTTGGTAAAGTAAAATTTGATATAAATTCCAAATAAGTAGAAGATTCCCTGTTAGTAGTTTACAAATGTAGTTTGTACCTTACAAAAGCATATTTTTCCCTGTCTTTTGGGGACACAATAAAAGTCATGCTTGTATAGAATGTGGCAAGCAAGTACAGTAACAGTAGCTTTCAACAGACTGTTTTATACCATTTGCTCTGCCTTGCTTTGAAAATTGCAGAGCTTTAGATCTTGATCCTTACTTTCAAAGCTTTTCTTTCTTAGCCTGGAATTTAAAGAGGACTAGTTCCACTTGTTTCATCTCAGCACTCCTTCATGAGAACAACTAGTTTCCTTGGAAGAAAGACCGTATTTAGTGGGGTTAAAATAATCGCCATGGTTTTTGAATGTGGTGTAACAAATGATTGGCTTTCTGGTCAGTCTCAAAATTGATATTAATTTATTTACCCACCAAGCAACACATGTATGAAAAGAGACTGTATAATAATAATTATTTTTCCCTGCAGTAGGTTTTATAGCTCTTAGTTCAAGTTGTTTTTGTGCCTGTATGCACACATATGTCTATCTTTCTCAGCAAAGATTTTGGTTATTGGACTGACAGTGTCATCACTCCATGTACTCTAATCAATTCCTACTACGCTAGTACTACAGAGGGTTTTTTTGGCTCCTGTCTCCCACAGCTATATGCAAATTCAGGAAAATTCAATGACTGTCAAGTTGAATAGGCATTTATGGGAGTATCCTCCATTGTAAAAGATCTGGAATGCCTTTTTACCAAGTTAAACTAAGGGAGCTGGGGTTTCAAGGCTCTTAAGATCATCTATTCCAGCACCCCTGCTTAGTCAGCTACAACAGGTTGCTGAAAGTTGCTTTTTGTCCTGTCACTAGGCACCACAGAAGACAGTGTGGCTCCATATTCTTTATAGGTATTTACACAAGTTGGTATGATCTCCCTGAGCCTTCTCTTCTCCAAGCTAAAAAAAAACACAGCTCTCTCAGCCTCTTCTCTTATGAGAAAAGATTATGCTTCAGTCATTTTATTAGTCATCTTTTTGGTCCTTCATTGGACTCGCTTCTATATTTCCATCTCTCTCATGTGCTAAGGTGGTCTGGACTGGAGCCATTACTGCAGATACAGAGACATCAATCCTGGATATAGGGGAATGATTGCCTCCCTTGACTTGCTGGCAGCTCTCTTCCTGATACAGCCCAAAAGGGCTGTTGGCCTGCTTGGCTGCCGGGGCACATTTCTGCCTCATGGTAAACAGGAAGACCAAGAACCTCCAGGTACTTTTCTGCCAAACTGCTCCCCAGACAGTTGGGGCACAGTCAGTCTCAGTTCCCCATCCTGTACTGATGCTGGAGGTAGTTCTCCCCAGGCAGAGCAGCCTTTCTTCTCTTCACTTGAATTTAATCAAGTTCCTATCAGCCCTTCTCTGGTCTGTCAAAAGTCCCTCTGGATGGCAGCAAATCCTTCTAATGTGTCGGCCACTTCTTCCAGTTTAGTGTCATCTGCAAACTTGCGGATTTTGCAGTGGCTCCCATTATCCAGGCCATTAACAATGTTATGAGTCTGTATTGGTCCCTGTATTGACCCCTGGGGTACACCACTAGTGACTGGTCTCCAGGTGACTTTGTGGCACTGATCACCACCCTTTGAGCTCACCAGTTCAGGGAGTTTTTCAGCTGACTTCAGCTGTCCATGTATCTAGTCCATAATTCCTTACTCAACAAGTGGGACATTTTATTTTGTAAAGGGCTCTCCAAGTTTCCAAACACTGCTAAGCCCTGGATTAAGTGAAAGACAATATTTTACATTACCTCTTTGTCAATTAGGTCAGTCTGATCATTTGATCACTTATAAGAGCATCTGATCATTCTGCAGTTATTCTGTACTTGAAAGGTTTTCCAATGCTTTAAATTTAAGATGAATTTGCATGTACTATAACTAAGCTCCCAAAAATATTTAAACTCTTTTCTGATATACAAAATTGCTTTAGTAGCATTTTTCTCCGGATGTTTTTTGTAGTTCTTTGATTAATCTCCAGTGAATAAACCCCAAAAAGCCCCTGGCACCTTCAGAGTTTGGATGAAATCTATGTGTGAAGAGCATCTCTCCTACTGCTGGTGATGGAATACCAAGCTTACTCAGCATTTTTTTCTCCATTCTGTTGTTGCTTAGACTTGAAATCCAAACTAACAAAGGAATCTATTAGGACATTCGATCCTATCTTTTAATCTTGTTCGGTATGAAATTACTAGATTTTGTCTGACTTGACTTTACTTTGATCTTTGTAATCTGATCATTTTTGGACAATCATTTTGCATCATACTCTCCATACGGCCTAAAAATGTACCTCAGTATTTACTCAGAAAGTGTTTCACTGTCTTCTTTCCTCTTTGCTAGTATTCAACTAAATAAATGGAACCTACAGTGATTTTTGCAGAAATTATTTAACATCTTTATGTACAAAATGAAACTGGAAAAATTACATTTTCTTATAGGTTCTCTGACTCTACGAGTTCCGTTTTACAGATTTAGACGTGACTTTCACTTAGGTCTCTGCAGATCATCCTTCAATGGGAGATGGAAGGTGACATGCTCTTTGTCATGCTAACATAGATCTGATTGCTGTCACGGGGAGCATCATGTAGGAATTTTGGGCAGTTTATGTAATTTTATGTATTGCAGTTCAGTGCTTTACAAACCAGCCATTCAGCTATGCATATGAAACTGAATCTTTGTCTGCCATTTCTTGTGTCCAGTGACTGATGAATAAAATTGAACAAGGACAAAGCAAAAGATGAGGAAGTGTCTGAAAACTAAATTGTTTCCAGGGAATGCTCAGCAGGAGGTAGGGAGATCCACTGAATAATTTTTCTTCAGTTCTTTATTTACCACCTCTATTGTACCATGTTTCCTGTCTCTTCATAAGCTAATAGTACTAAAAATTATTACTGATGTCAGATTGCCTTCTCATGGCTCTACTATGACAAATTAAAGCTTCATAAGTAGTTGGACTTCATTTTGACTAATTTCATGAAAGTCAGTAATAAAAAAATAGAAGACGTTAGATTTAAAGATTAGATTTTGAGCACAAGTATTGTCCCCATTATTGTATAAGTGTCCTTTCTTTTTCTTGCTAAACAAATTTTTTAATCTTCCACTGCATGACAGTAACAGGAGTTTGTTCAAAAATAAAGCCATGCTAATTATGTTTAAATAATTACATTTCATTTTGTGTGATATACAGCTAGCCCACAGAGCAGTCCCACTAACTGACTTGCAGATATCTGAATAGTTTAGTCCACACTAATGGTGTGGACCTAAATGTTGTGGAAACAAGGATCATGGATGCTGTAATTGTGAACAGTACAGTTAAGAAAGGCATGTACCTTATACACGTTACAGGAAAAATGCTGTTAGGCTTAAAAATCTGGCACATGTGCATTGCAAAATAAGTGGGGGGAACTTTTGTATGAATCCGGCGAGAGTTTCAGTAACTTTCAGTGTATGCTGTGTTGACTTGCCATTAGAATGTCATACAAAAAGTCCTTAAAATACACATATGGGGAGGAACACAAAGCTACACTCTATCCTGTGACATTCATATATATAGCATTTTAGATTTTTGATGACTAAAAAGCTTTTGAAAATAATTTTGAAAATAATAAGCCTCAGTTCGTAAGGTAACTATCAAAAGAAAAGTGAGAGAATTGTGAATTAAATATTAAATCCTTTCCTACCTCAACACCATTTGAAGGTTAATAAAATTTGTTCCCATAAACAATAGCATGGGAGAAATCTTAGTTGTAATTTTTGCAGTGGTAGATAAATCCTGGTTTCAGGCTTCATTCTCAGTTGGCTTACTGAAACAAATTTATGTCAGACATTTGGGGTGGGAAGCTGTATATATTAAAGCACTGACCTTAACAAGAGTCATGCAGCTAAAATCCTGCACTGTTCTTTTAAAATGTCAGGGGTTAATGTTATTTAAATGCAGTATTTGGTGGTTTAATTGAGTCATGCTTCGTTGTCTTTTACTGCACATTAATGCCAATGAAACACTGATTGTTGACAGAAAGTTCTCTTTAGCAAAGAGACATATCATACTGCTATAGAAAAACCAGTGTGCAAGACAGAATAGTCATACTCTGCTGGCATAGGAATCCTGTACTGTCTAAATGGTGGCAATATCCATTATACACTGACAGGAAATGTGAACTAGGCTTGCTTTTGTTGTATGTTTTCAGACTGCCTCTTGAAAGAACTGGTGAGACGATTATTGAGTCTTTAGACAAAGAAATTAATCTCAAGGCATTTTTTTTTGTTGGGCGTGTCACACAAGTTAGTAAATGTATCTTGAAAAGTACAATCCAACTCCTGAAGAGAGTTTTATTGTAGAAGTGCCTTCTGACAGCTTTTGTAATCCAGCATTACGACATACCAATAGGTTTTCATCTTGACTTTTGTCTAAGTTTGGAAAAAGTAAGTTCATATTATTTCTCTGAATACTTCTCAGTGTTAACTCTTCCTGCCATCTTAAAACCCCCAAGAGGGAATAGATACTGGCTTGGCAGTTGAGATGTAAAAAATAGTGCAAATTGTGGACTCAAAAGCTTTTGAAGAGGAGTACAGGAAGGAACAAACACTAGTGAGTTTACAAGAGCAGTGTGTGCTTTGGGTAGGATGTATTTGGTGTTGTGCTTTTTCACAATGGAATAGCAATTCCAAAGTAACTGCCATCATATGGACAGCTGCTTTATACTTCCTTATTTTGGCTGGAGAAGTCTGCATGCTGTTTGTCTAGTCCTGTAGGACTTCGTTACACTTTTGGACTCTGAGCTTTCCAGGATTTTTCTCATGACTGCAGGGTGGTTTCTGGAAGTCATTAGAATTCTGTCTTGGAAATGAATTTGCAAATGCTCATGAGTTATGACTTTGAAAAATTTTTTTTCAAGCCAGTGTTATTTTTCAAATTGATATCAGCCAGCCTGGTTGAAGCATGCAACTGTAAATGGACCTAGCTTGTGTGAAACTTTTGATGCATTTGGGGAACTTCCTGGTCCTTATAGTGTTTTATTAGGTGGCATTGGTGCATCACCAATGCCACTTGGCCTTCCAAGGAAAAACAAAGTGTTTTAATCTTGTGTGAATCACAAGTAAATCACAGAGTGATTTTGTGGAAAGTCTTAATAGTCAGCTTTTTAGTAGCAGCATTTAAGCTCATTTAAGGGCCTGCCTTAATGTGTCTAGCTAAATATATTTTGTTTTCTCCTCGTGTCTAAGATATTATGAAAGTGCTTGGAAGCAGATTAACTGTTTCACATTGGAATGACTGGTGACATTTGAAGATCTATGTCTTCTTCCAAGATCTGCACTGAGTCTGTTGTATACTATGAAGACCTGTATAGTTTAGCAGGCAAGACCTATAGATTTCTGGCCTGTGGGGACTTATCTCTCTACCACTGGATCAAGGGCAAAAAGTAGATCTTTCTAGCTTCCAGAAACTCACAACTATGCTGAGCTATATGGAGGTGGGAAGCCATAAGAAGACTTGTGGAAGTCCCCTGGAGTTCAAAGTCTATTTATCCATACAACGCATGTATATATGAACATTTGAGTTGGGTCTTCACTTTTTTAATGCTATATTTTACTTAAGGTATTTTTTAGCAGTTTCGAGTGTATGTGCACATGTTATGCGCCTTTGCCCTTAACTACTTATTTTTCCCCAGAAGCTCTTGTAGCAGTCAGATAGAACCAGCTGTTGCTTAGTGAACTCTTAGGACTCCATCAAGCATAATGTATTAAATTATTATCAAGGAAAATAGGGAAACTCAAATATTAACAGCAAAGTGTGATGAATTTTGTATTTGGCATTGTAAATAAACCCATTTTTAAAGGAGCCAAATATGTCTTGGGTTAACTAAAAAGCATAGCTTTGGCCAAAAAGCTCCAAGAAAAAGGTATGTAAAACCAATGAGAAAATTGTCTTAATATTTTCTTAATGGATGTTCTAAATTAGGAAAATAGTTTATAACAGGAGAGAATATCTAGAAGCAGCTTTAATTGTGAAGGATCAGAAAGAAAAGAAAACCAGTGGATCTCTGATTAGGTTCAGAGGACATCTGTAGCCTTGTTCAGGCTCTGATTATTTCTAAAGAAGAGGCTTTTGTAATTGTATCAATAAATTAGGGTTTGGACACACCCTGTAAGACAAACAGAAAAAAACACTTATCTTTCATGTCAACTGCTACATGTAAAACCAAAAAAAAACAACAAACAAAAAACCCAAACAACAATGATAATAATGAAACAAAGGTGAAATAAACAAAAACCCTCCCAGTCTACCCTTTGAGATGGAATCCCTTTGTCCAGGAGTCTGACTGTAAATTCTCATTAAGACTAAACTCTACCAGTTTTACTCCAGTACCATAAGAAAATGTTTTCATTCTCAGATGAAAAATGCTATTGATCTGCAACATATTTTTATTGTTATGTCTACTGTATTAATGTCCTGCAGCCTGTGAATGTATCTTAATTTACTGAAAATGCAAATTTCCTACAATGTGAAACACCCTTTCAGCTGTAACTACAACAAAATTTTCATTAAGTATTTGTGGAATGCTTGTTTGTATTGCACTTTTGTGTCTGTATTAGTGGCTGAGCGCTGCATAGGGAATAGTAGGGAAATTAGTAAATGTTACTACTGAGATATTTGCTAGAATTTCAAACAAATTGCTTGAAACCTAGCAGCAGACAGCCTAACTGGACTGACTCTGGAGTAATAGTAAATTTAAAAGGAAGTGATAAAGAGGATCTTGTTTGAATAGGTCAGACTTGCTTTTCTGTAAGCTAAACTTAGACCCTGTTTCTTTTCTACTTAGGTAAAATTTAGTGTCTTTATTAATGGATGTAGTGTCCATTTGCCTACTGTGGCCCCCTGTGATCACAGCTTCTAACTAGACTACAAAAGGGTGAAGATTCACAAGCCATATAATGCCATTCTCTGCAAAGGAAATGTACTTTGCTTCTCCTGTAAGAATCGTGCAGTTTTACACTGGGCTGAGGAGAACCGTATCATTCTTCCTATTTCAGCAAAAATGTTTCTGTCTCACGTACACACACAGCTTGACTTCCAAAAGGGTACAGATTAAACAGTTGGGGTTATATGAAAAGTGTCTGAAGTTCTCTTCCCAGCCATAAAGAATTGCACTATAAAGATTTATAATTCGAAAGGGAGGAGTTTCCTCTTTTCTGCTGCTGCACAAAAAGACTTGGGTTTCTTTTAATAACTGAAATGGTTTCTACCTCTGTCTGAGTCTACAAGAACCTCTTAGAAAGTTCACAGAGCAGTTACAGTTCACCATGTGAGCTAGTCAAATGCAAACTTATTTCTTTGAGCAAGCACTAGTCATCTTTTCCATTAAACCAGTTGTCTAATGCATATCCAATTTAGATACTATAATTTTTATAGATAACTCCAAGGACCTCAAGAAGATAGGAAGCTTAGGGACATGAAGATGAAGTATATAGAGGTACTTGTGCTGACTTTTGACTGGAATCTGGACGGTAATCCTAAGAAGAGTCTTGTTACAGAAATTTCTACATGGCTTCCACAGGCTTCTTTTTTGCTCTAATTTCCTGTTCTCCTTTTCCTGTATGTCTGCTTTGTTTCTTTTATTGTGTATGTTTATATGTATGTTTATTTCACAGTCAAGATTCTTTCTTTGCCAGAATGAAGGAGTACTCCGTGAGAATGAATGAAGGAAGACAGTAGATCCAGATCATACAACTTTGAGTGTTTCTAGAATTTCTCCTATATTAGGAGAAATTAAACATCCTATCAGAAATACAGCATTAGTCAGTTGGGTTGTAAACCTGATAGTACAGTTTTCTTGTTTTGACCACCAACATAAGTAAATTCTAAGTAATATTTTAATGCATTGTCTTTGCTCCAGTTATTCATATTGTGAGAGTTTTGTCTTAAAAGAGGTGTCATGTCCCCAAAGATGGCATTATTTTGCCATTACTGCATGAACTCAGATGTTTTTCTTATAAGAATCAAATTCTGCCATACACATTACACAGAATCCCCGAATCACAGAATATGCTGAGCTTGAAGGGACTCAAAAGGATCATCAAGTCCAATTCCTGGCCCTGTAAGCACCATCCCCAAGAGTCACACCGTGTGCCTCAGAGCACTGTCCAAATGCTTCTTGAGTTCTGCCAAGCTGGTGCTGTGACCACATCCCTGGAGAACATGTTCTGGTGCCCAGTCGCTCTCTGGGTAAAGAACCTTTTCCTGATGTCTGACCTAAACTGCCCCTCACACATCTTCAGGCCATTCCCTTGAAGACTGCAGTGAGGTCTCCCCTCCACCTCCTCTACTTCAGGCTGAACAGACCAAGTCACTTCAGCCACTCCTCGTACACCTTCCTCTTAAGGTCCTTCACCATCCTGATGGCCCTCCTTTGGACAATCTCTAATAGTTTAATTTCTTTCTTATATTGTGACACTCAAAACTGCCCTCAGCACCGATGAGGCTGTCCTAGCTCAGAGAAGAGCAGGACAATCTCCACCCTTGCCTGGCTGGTGATGCTGTCCCTGGTGCCCCCCAGGACAGGGTTGGCCCTCCTGGCTGCAAGGGCACTGCTGATTCACGTTCAGCTTTTCATTGACCAGAACCCCCAGGTCCCTTTCCATGGCACTGCTTTCTCTTGTTGAACTTCACAGAGTTGGTGATTGCCCAGACCCCTGATTTATCAAGGCCTCTCTGCCTTCAAGGGCATCAACTCCTCTTAGTTTTGTATCAGCTGGGAACTTACTTAGTATCCCTTCCAGTCCTACATCCTAGTAATTTATGAAGATGTTGAAGAGCACTGGGCTGAGGATGCAGCCCTGTGGAACCCCACCAGTGACAGGTCCCCAGCCTGATGTCACCCCATTCACTGTAACCCCTTGTGCCTGTGAGTCACCCATCCCATGATGTGTTTATCCAGCTGTGTGCTGGACATTTTCTCCAGAAGTATCCTGTGAGAGACAGCATCAAAAGCTGCTTTTTAGGCTTTGCTGAAGCCTAAAAAGATTATATCAACTGCCTGTCCTTGATCACCTGGGGGTGTTACCTTGTCATAAAAGGACAAGTTTGTCTCAGGGTCTCTTCCTCTGGGCTGTGTGATGCCCTAAATGTAAAGAAATAAATCAGTTGTGAATACAATTTTTTTTTAAAGAGCAACTCCTCTTAGGTTTTCTTAATTTGATAGATTTCATCATAATTGCTCCTAATTATTCCTCGCATTAGCCTGGTGAACATCAGGCATTTAAATACAATATGCTCAAACATCTCCATTGGGGCAAGCTGCAGTGTGTACAAGGGGGAGCTTGACAAGATACTAGAAGCACAGGCCACTCCTTAACATGACACAATAAGAAACCCAAACAAAGTTGGGAACTGTTGACAATTTTTAAAGTGGATTTAAAGGGCAAACAAATGCACTTTGCTCCATTCAAAAATATTTATTCACTCATCATTTTCAGGCAGTTTATTGTAAAAGTCATATTACACATGGGTTTTCTACTCATATCTCCTGATGGTCCTCACAAGAAACTAAATAACCAAACTGAAGCACTAGGAAAGACACAATAGGAATAATCCTAATTCCCTCCTCTATACAACTACATTTAAAAAAAAGGAATGGAGAATTAACATGTCTAACAAATTATAACATGGCTGTGTGAAGAATCCAGTTCTCTGAAACACTGAAGAAAAAGGTCATAAAAATATTGCTGGGGCTAGTCTTTCATTTTTCTTCCAGGGATGTCTTTAAACCAGCTACAGTTCCATTTTGATTGAAACTACTTATGAAGAAAATAGTAATTTTTCTTAGTTGTCAGCAAGGTTTCTTAGTTTTTACAGATCTTGAGTATAGATTATGACTGAATTTGATACATTTTTTTCATGAGTGGAAAAGAAAATGAATTAGCAATACAAAAAGCCTTAGTGAAATCTGGTGTCTTGAAAGGAGACTGAGAACATGGATCCCACAAGCCTATGTTAAAATATACTGTTGAACAGTATTTGGGGCTAGTCAGTTAACCACTGTGTCCCTCAGCTTACCTCTCCAAATGACAGATTTTGATATTCCACTGGCTCTAATGCATTAGTAGGCTCTCTAGATTAAAAGCACTAGGTACTCATATAGTTATGATAGCACAAATACAGAAAACCCCTTCAATTTTCTGATGAGATAGGATTGCTAATTTGCTAATTGATGCCTTTGGAAATACATGCCTAAGCACTGTCAGCATGAAGCTCCTCTCCCTCATACATATTGGCATAATATGGAGCAGTGCTAAGTACTGAAAACAGTGTGATAATCAACTTCCTCAGTTTTTACAGGAACTTGGGCAAAAGAAATAGAGAGAAATCTTCATAGTTATGCTACCACTGCAACTTTGCTATTGAGATAATTGGCTTTGCCAGAAACTGCACTGAATGTTTTGTGAAAACAAGCAGCAGGGAATCCAGAACAGTTTATAGACAACAGGGGGTAACCAGGGCACTTAAAACCTTGTACTGGCCAGTGCTGACCGCATGATGCAACTGCAGAATCGACAGAAAACACTCCGGGCATCAGATATGATGCCCTCAGAAAGGGAGCAGGTGAAAAAGATTTTAAATAACATAGCACTACTGGTCGAATATGTGATGGGAATGCACAAAGCAACAAGCAGTTCACAATGGCTTCAGTCCATTTGAGCCTCACAAATGCTAGAGCAATATGACACTATATAGGACAGCCAGCACTTCAGAGATGATGACATGCCCGCTAAGACAGCCACAGCCTGCAAAGATCCCCAAATGCAAAAATGCATCAAGGCTTGGCTGAAAAAGTGACTGGTTTAAGAGGGGATGGCTTTGGCAAAGAGCTATGACAATTTTCAGTAAATGGTGGCAGTGACCACTCAGTGATCAGGGACAGCTCTCTGGGTGAAGCAGTTGCTGCATCAGCAAAGGCAGCAGCGGGAGGCTGCAGCCCTGCAGCTCTCTCTGGACCTGTATTGTAGAGATAGCTTGGCTGGGTTTCTGACATTCTGAGAAACCCAAATTTTGCTTAAATTAGAAAAACACAAAACATACCCTAATTCATTAGTGCACAGAGCTGAGTCAACCTTACTTATTCAGCTTGTATTTAAATTAAACCTTTTTTCTTAAGGACTTGGCTAAACTGTAGAAATACGGTGCTTTCAGCTGTGACTCACTTTCTCCTACTGTATTTCTTTGCTATTTGGGCTACAGAACTTACCTGTTTGTGCAAAACTCCATGATGGAATAGTCTTTAATGTCAATAAAACATATTTTTGAAAATACATAGAAAGGAAAATGGGGAAAAGGATATATAACCTGTGCTATATATAACAAACTGGAGACACCAAGTAGTCATGAGGCAGACACTTTTTCTTCACTGAACCCCTCTAACCCAGGTTTCATTCTTCTACTTTTTAAATTTCATTTCAACTTCCAAAATGTGAGACAACAAAATCTAAGAAAACCACAGATAAGGGAAATGGAACTCACATAAGATAAGGTGTCAGGATATGCGGCTCAATTTATCTCACAGTAGGGATTGTTTTAGTTTAGACTTTAAAACTCTTTTAGGACATAGTTAGAGAAATCTTAAAATGAGATAAGGCATTTTACAAAATGTTTTCAGTCTCAGAGAAATTAAGTGCTTAGTATTGTTATTAATTCTCCTAGCAAAAAGATCTCCACCCAAAGCAGGAGAAACACTGAAAAGCACAAACTCCCTGAGCAATACTCCTTAAAGCCTTGTGCATCCAGAAGGCAAGTAATCCAGCTTGAGTGCAATGGTCTTGGTGAATAAAAGGCCAAAGTTCCTATTCACTTCAATGGGGTCAGGATTTCCCACAGGAAGCATCCCACCTTAATGCTTGTTTTTTAGTCTACCTCCAAAGCACCAACATTACAGTCCTTTCTGGCAACTCCACCTTTTCAGGTTTAGTCCAAATATTTTATAACTGGTCATATCTGGTTATCGACAGCCGATCAAATTGACAACATATTTACCTTTTCTGTGTCATCTGTCCTCATGGAAGACATAGGTATTTATGGCAAATATGTGCACTTCAGGGCCTGTCTTATCAACCCACTTATCATCCACTCACTATGTACTTCCTACAAAATCTGCAGGAAAACTCAGAATTAAAACTATGCAGCAGAAAAGATCATGTCTTGCAATTCTCCTGAGCTGCAGGAAAATATCCTTCTGAAGGTGATTTCTAGTTTACATGGCATCTACCTTTGAAGTAAACTCAATCTGGAATCAATTCAGGAATTTACAGATATGGGTTATCAGACCTTGTTTATTCACAATGATGAGAGGAGTTTAATTAATACCACACATATTGGTCAATTCTTTGCTTTTAAACCTTACCTTTTGCCCATCAGCCAATCAATATGTATTTTAATCTTCTTCCCTTTTCAGACATGGTTTTAACATCTCACAGAACAGAGTAGCAGACTTCACAATCATTAATTGCTATTACCAGCTCTTTCATTTTCTGAACATCAGCAGTTTCTATAAAATCCACTTTCATCCATGTGTTATATTACCCATTTTTATTCACCACTTGTTTGTGAAGTAGTCTTCATGAAAACTGCAGAGGTTCTATTAACAAGGATTACAAAATAGTTCTTTTATACAATTTCCTTAATATTCTCAGATTTTCTCATTTGACATGGAAAAAAACCCAGGAATTAACTTGAGTTGTAGATATAACTCCATATCTATCTACGAAACCTAAAATATGGATGAGGGGAACGTGGTAATTTTCCCTGACACAAACACAATTAAGATGTTTATTTTGGGATCTAGTCTAACATTTTAACCTGAGGAGACAATTAAGCCCATGAAAATGAAAATGTTTAAAGCTCTGTCTGTCATAGCCTATTAAAAAGCAAACACGTTTCTGCTGATCTTTGGTCACATGCAGCGTACAATATGAGCTGATATGGCTTCATATTTGTCTCCGTTAATCAACAAAATCAATAGCTACAGCCACTTTCACGGGCCTTTCATTTCAATTTTTTACATGCAGCTGATCTCAAACATAGAACAAAAGTGGGGAACAGGCATGAGCAGAGTCAAGTGACCAAGGAAGAGTATGGTTTTGCTGTCCAGTTGTGCAGGGATGCACTTAGAAAAGCAAAAACTCATCTGGAGTTGAATCTGGCAAGGAATGTGAAAGACAACAGGGAAGTATTCTACAAGTATAAGAAAAGCAAGAGGAAAATGTGAGCCCAATGCTGAATGGAGCAGGAAAACTGGTGACAACTGACATACAGAAGGATGAGATACTTGATGCCTTCTTTGTCTCAGTCCTTGCCAATAAAATCCACTATTAGTAATCTTAGGCCACTGAGACTAGAGAGAATTGGAGCAAGGAAGACTGACTTAGTGAAGATGGGCTGGGCTAGAGAGCAAATAAGCAGCTTATATATAAGCTCAAAAGTGCTGAGGGAGCTGTGATGTCACTGTGAGGCCACTTTCAGTTGTCTTTGAATGGCCATGATGACCAATCAAACAAGAGGTTTCCAAGGACTGTTCTTGGAGGACCACTCCAAGAACAGGGGGAAAAACATAAAATGTAAAATTTAAAAAAAAAATTGAAAAAAAATTGAGAACAGGTCTTTTAGCATCACCTCAGTCTCTAGGAAAGCAATGAACAACTGCTCCTGGGAACTAGAATGAGACAGCTGGCTTGGTGGATGAAGGAAGAACAGTGGATGGTTTCTACATTGACTTTGGCAGCATGTCTGACACTGACTCCTGTAACATCATTACAGACAAGCCAACAAAGCACAGGTTAAATAAATGAACAGTGAATTAAAAAGTGGCTGAATAATCAAGCCTGGTGCTCTTGAACATCTCCAATAATGGCCTTGAGGATGGGTAAAGTGCATCCTCAGCAGGTTCACAGATGATACAGAACTGGGCAGTGTGACTGATACACCAGGGCATTTTGCTGACAATCAGAGGCATTTCCACAAGAGAAAACACTAGAAATACAACAAGGAGAAACTGGAAATCCCATAACTGAGGAGAAATAACCCCAGGCACAAGTACATGCTAGCTACCCAGATGGAGATCAGTTTTTCAGAAACAAGTTTGGAGTTTTAACCAGCAGCAAGCTGACCATGAGGCAGCAATGCATTCTCACAGCATAAATGGTCAACAGTATCATGGGCTGCTTTGGGCAAAGAGAGGTAAGCAGGCTGAAGAAGGTGAGCCTTCCACTCTGTTCAGCACTGGCGAGGCCACATGTAGCCATACTGGGGCCAGATCTGAGCTACCCAGTACAAAAGAGGCATGGATACACATGGAACAACTTCTGCAGGGTAACAAAGATACTGTATGTACTATACTAACTTTCATATGAGGAGAGGCTGAGAGAGCTGGGCTTGTTCACCTGAAAAAAAAACCAGCCCAAGGGAGACTTTATGCACATGTATACCAACAGGACAGAATGAAGATGAAGGAGCCAGATTCCCCTCTGTGGTGCCCGGTGACAGGACCAGAGGCAGTGGGCACAAACTGAAACACTGGAGGTTCAAGATTTCCTTGGAACATCAGGAAACACTTTCTCCTTGTGAAGGTGACACAGATTGTCCAGAGGGGTTCTTAAGTCTGAATCCTTGGAGATATTCGAACACCAACTCAACACAGTCCAGGAAACCTTCAGCTTTAGCTGACTCTGCTCTGAGCAGGAATATGGAACTAGATTTTAAAGGTCCTATCCAACATCAGCCATTCTGCAATTCTGTGATTTGTTAGCCAGTGGCTTTTTTACAGTTATAAGCTGCAAACATTTATTAATTTGGTCATTTCTGTGATTTATGAGAATGGTCACATCACTCATGTAGTAGTATCATGGAATAGATAAGTAATTATTGTAAAATAGGAACATTATCTAAACAAATCAAATGCTCCTGGGTACTGTAAGCTACAGATAGAGGGAATGAACTGTAGAACCTTAGGATATGCTCATCCTCTCATTTGCTGTGGATACAAACCTCAGGTTTCAAAATTATGAAGTTTCCCCTCCAATCTTTTACTAGACTGACAGCCATTCATATACGTATTGGTGTGTCTTATCATTATTGTGTGTTATACACAATGTTTTTCATATCTGTACCAAGTGAATGAACAATTTTTAACGACCTTAATTTTTCTGCCACCTTTGCCATCCTCTAAGTTCCCATCTGGAAACGTTTTTGTTAATATGGTCAGTCGGGGAGACAGCAGTGACTGAAGGAACTCTGGGAGTGAGGGTTAGATCAGGCTGTACAGGGGGAGTTCCATTCACAGGAGATCGAAACAGATCCAGGAAGCAGGGAGAGCAGGGGTGTGGCTCGGCAGTAAGGGCACAGCGCTGTTGCCACACTTTGCATGGCAGCTCACACAAGCAGGGCAAACAGCTCTCCCACCAGCTGGAGCAGCCAATAGAGGCAGCAAACAGACTGAATAGGTGGTAAGGAACAGCATCTTTTAGCCCCAATCTTTTTAGTATACTAGTTCAACCTTCCTCAGCTAAGGTGTTTACACACCAAGCTCAATCATGTGTAGCTGCAGGAGTCACTGAACCAGCCACATCAGAGGCCTCTAGACAGACAAACTGCTGATGGGAGATGGAGCTTTCCAGGTCACAGGCTGCCAGGAGTGCCTTTCTGCAAGACTGGGGCTGGGAAATAATGGGAAATGCTGTGTTTGAGGAGCTGTGTCGACAACCAGAGGAGGGAGCTACAGGAAGAATTGAACAGGCTGTGTAGTATTTGAGAACATGAGGAAGGGGCTGAGGATTATTTTCAGAGACATTATGGTCTCAAGGCTCTTGGGAGTCTCTAACTTACATTGCAGTGGAGAAGCAGATGGACTCAGAACCCTGCACAGTAACTAGCCCAGGCTCTGTTAGTCCAGGGTCTGTCTAGATGAAGACCAGAAGCAGATCACAGTGTGCACCGGGAGGAAAGCTCCTTCTCAGAATCTGACAAGTAGCACTAGCACCTTCTATAGTATGTGTAAGGCTTTGGAAGTAAGAAGGCCAGACAACTGAGGAGGTAGGCAAAGGTCCTTCTGGAATCAAGTGGCCTCCTAATGCAACACCATCTGTACCCCACATCACAACCTCCTGTTAAGAGGAAGAGGAGGGTAGTTGTAATAGGAGACTCCCTTCTAAGGGAATGGAGGGCCTGACATGCAGACTGGACCCAGCTCACAGGGGCATGGATAAGGGACATTATTGGAAGACTCCCCAGTATATTAAGGCCTTGTGATTACTATCCTTTATTGGTGGTTCAACGGGACAGTGATGATATGACAAAGAGAAGTCCTAGGGCAATCAAAGAGACATCAGTGTTTTGAGAAAACTGATAGAAGGATCAGAAACACAAGTTGTGATTTCCTCGATACTTCTGGTAACAACAAATATTAATAGGAATAGGCAGATCCATCAGGTCAATGTGTGGCTCTCAGGCTGGTGTAATCAGAAAAAAATTGCTGCTTTTGACCATATTCTACTCAAAACCTGGTCTACTGACACCTTTCAGAGCAGGAATATAGAACTAGAGATTCACCTTTCTCAGAGGGGAAGAAGAATTCTAGGACAGGAGCTAGCAGTTCTGGATAGAGCCTTAAACTAGCTTGGAAGGGGAAAAGGGACCAGACCAGGCCTGCTATGGTGAGCAATGGGATAGTATGACAAAACTTAAGGAAGCAAGCACTAGTGGAATCCTTCAATCACCTTCATTGACTACACCGTACCACACCTGAAATGTTTCTACACTAAGGCATACCCCATAGGAAACGAAGACGAGCTGGAAGCCTGGCTCTGTCCCAGACATTTGACATAATTAGCAGAAGTGAAACCTGGTGGGATGAGTCCTGTGACTAGTGCCCTGAGGGACACTTACATGCTCTTCAGATGGAACAGGGGCAGAAGAGGCTAGGGGATGGCATTGTATGTAATGAAAAGGACAAAATGTGTGGAGCGGAGAGGTGGCAGTGGCACAGTTGAGGGCCTCTGAATAAGAGTCAAGAGACAAAAAAATAACATGGATGTTATCGTAGGACTCTACTATAGACCTCCAAGCCAGGACAATGAAGCTGACAAATTATTCTTTGAGGAACTAAAGGACACTTCCAAGTCAACTGCCCTTGTCCTTATGGGGAACTTCAGCTGGCCAGAAATCAGCTGGGAGCATCATGCAGCAGGTACAACCTGGGCCAGAAGATCCTTAAAAAACCTGGATGACAACTTTATGGAATAGGTCCTAAGGGAGCTGACTCAGAAGGATGTTCTCAATCTCCTACTTGTCAACAGAGAGGATCTTGTGGATCAAAGTGGACACTGGCAGCTGTCTTGACCACAAAGAGATCAAGCTTAAAATCTCAGCTGACAGCAGGAAAAGTGCAGGCAGCAATTCAGGTATCAGGTGAGAAAACTTCAAGCTGCTCAGGGAATTAGAGAGTAATGTCCTCTGGGAAAATGTATTTGCAGATGCTCAGGTCCATCAATGCTGGTCACTTCTTAAACATCACCTTCTAAGAGGACAGGAGCGGGTGATTCCCAAGTGTCTGAAGTCAAGCAGATGAGGCAAAAGGCTGGCTTGGCTGAGCAGGAATCTTCTCTTGGAAATAAGACAAAAAAAGGAAGGTGTATGCCCTTTCCACTGGGATCTTGCCTAGTGGAAGCAAGGTCAGGTGGCATGAGAACAGTAAGAGATGCTGCTCACCACTGTAGAGAGAAAATTCATGTGGCCAAAGATCAACTGGAGACGAAGCTGGACAGAATTGTGGGAGCAATAAAGAGATTTCTCATACATATTAAAATAGCAACAGACTGCATAAAAATAATAGTGGCCCATTAAAGGATGAGGATGGTCACCTCATAGATGGGGACAGGGACATGGCAGAGGCGTTCAATGCACTCTTTGTCTCTGCCTTCAATATCAATGATGGACTATGGACTAAGGGGGTCCCAGTGTCTTCAGCTGGAGGACCAGGACTGTGAGAATTATGATTAAACTCCAGTCAAACCTGAACTTGTGTGGGATCTGCTGCTCCAGCTGGATCCCTACAAATCAATGGGGCCTAATGGGATTCCTCTGAGAATCCTCACAGAGCTAGCTGATCTCATAGCAAAGCCTCTCTCAATGATTTTTGAGCGGTCTTGGGAATCCAGAGCAATCCAAGCTGACTGGAACCTGGTGAACTGTCTTGGTTTCAAAAGACAGGTGTCTGCTAAGACAGGCTGGAGTCTCTCTCGAAATAGAAAATGTGAACCCCCTCCCACTGACAATTGGCATCATTGAATCATTGAATACTTCTGACATAATCTGAATTATTACAATTTTGAAATTAAGGGGCTCTCAGGCAAAAATATGGGAGTAAGAATAACAGTTCTTCATTAGGAAAATAAAAATAAAAATGCATTATTATAAAACAACACTGACAGAGTCAGAATACAAACTTGACACCCTGTTGGTCAGGGTGTTGGCAGCAGTCCTCCTGGAGTGACAGATGTAGTTTTGTTGAAACAATGACCCTGTAGAAAGGGTGTGGTTTTCCTCTGGAGATCCAATGATGGGCCTAGTCTTCCTCTGGGAATCCAGTGGAAAAAAGCCACTCCTCTGGTAATGCAGTGGGAAAAAGCTGCCTGTGGTGTTCCAAATCTGAGATTATATTCAGGTAGGAATGCTTGGCCCCTTCCCCTGGGCAGAGCATCTCACAATGGGATGATGTCATTTTATCAGTCATGCAGTGAGACTCAATAACAGAAAATAGCATCTTGGAGGGAGGATGGGTTGTGGAAGAGATCAAGAAAACTGCCCCACCTGGTTCTAAGAGAGGGCAATAGAACACACACCCTCAACCACATCTTTCATTGCAACCTAACACATGACTATTGTCCCAGTTTTCAAGAAGGGCAAGAAGTAAGACTGTGGAAACGCCAGGCCTCTCAGTCTCACTTCAGTGCCTGGTAAAGTTATAGAGAACATTATTCTGAGAGCTATTAAAAACATCTAAAACATAATGCAGTATTTGGTCACAGCCATCATGGCTTCATGAGAGGAAATACCTGCTTATCAAAACTGATTTCCTTTTATGACAAGGTAGCACATGCAGGTGACCAAGGAGAGACAGCTGATGTAATCTTTTTGGACTTCAGCAAAGCTTTTGATGGCATCTCTCACAGGATACTTCTGGAGAAAATGTCCAGCACACAGCTGGATAAACACATCATGGGATGGGTGACTCACAGGCACAAGGGGTTACAGTGAATGGGGTGACATCAGGCTGAGGACCTGTCACTGGTGGGGTTCCACAGGGCTGCATCCTCAGCCCAGTGCTCTTCAACATCTTCATAAATTCCTTGGATGTAGGACTGGAAGGGATACTAAGCAAGTTCCCAGCTGATACAAAACTAAGAGGAGTTGATGCCCTTGAAGGCAGAGAGGCCTTGATAAATCAGGGGTCTGGGCAATCACCAACTCTATGAAGTTCAACAAGAGAAAGCAGTGCCATGGAAAGGGACCTGGGGGTTCTGGTCAATGAAAAGCTGAACGTGAATCAGCAGTGCCCTTGCAGCCAGGAGGGCCAACCCTGTCCTGGGGGGCACCAGGGACAGCATCACCAGCCAGGCAAGGGAGGAGATTGTCCTGCTCTTCTCTGAGCTAGGACAGCCTCACCTCGAGTGCTGGGGGCTGGTTTGGATGCTGCAATATGACAAAGACATGAACCTATTAGAGATCATCCAAAGGAGTGCCATGAGGAGGGTGAAGGGCTTTGAGATGAAGTCATATGAGGAGCAGCTGAGGTGACTTGGTCTGTCCAGCCTGGAGAAGAGGAAATGCAGGAGAGATGTGTTTGCAGTCTACAACTTCCTCTTGAGAACGTCCATGTACTGATCTCTTCTCTGTGCTGACCAGTGGTCACTACAGGACCAGAGGGAATGGCCTGAAGCTGTGTCAGGGGAGGTTTAGGTTGGATTATTAGGCAATGTTTTTCACCTGGAGGGTGATTGAACACTGGAACAGCTCCCCAGGGAAGTGGTCACAGCACCAGCCTCACAGAGTTCAGGAAGTGTTTGGACAGCTACTTTCCCAGGCAGGGGGTTTGATTTTCTGGGTGTCCTGTGATGAGCCAGGAGTTGGCCGTGATGAACCTTGTGGGTCCCTTCCAACTCAGGATATTTTGTGATTCTGTGAAATCATCTAGACATGCTTCAGAGCAGAGAAAAAATGAGAAGACGTGCAGGAAAAGCTCATGGACATTCTGTTTCCTTGAAAAGATCCCACACATCTCATGATTGTCTGTCTAAGTATGTGACTCAAGGATACAGGTGTGTTTTCACCTTTCAGTGCCAGACCCTCAGTCCAGCCTGTACCTATCTTTCTTGGAAAGAGCTTTTTCCTACCTGTTAGGCCCACGTAGGAACCGGTCCTACTAGTGGTCAGACCTAGAGGGAATTCAAAGTTTGTTGTGTTTTGCAACAGAATGCCAGGACTGAGGGCCGTAAATTGTGCAGGCTGAAGACATACTGAAGGGAAACTAGGCACTAATGAGACACAAATGTTTTCCTTTAATGCAAGAATGAGGTGGTGCTGCGGAAGACAGTGTTTTACTGCAAGGGGAAAGCGCTAGCAATGAGTTTCTAAGCCTGTGTTGAGCCAACTCGGCATGTCTCTTTGACCTGTGACAGTTGGATTTCTGTAGCACTAGAACACAGCCCAACTATCTGTATGCATACACAAGGTTTTGACACCCAGAGTGCCTGGCAGGATTCTGCTAACAGGATTTTTTTACACCCATTCCTCTTACAACAGAAAACAAAGCAGAAGTTTTCAACTCTACGGCTTTGTTTCTCTTTTATTCTTTCTGATCATGTACATTTAGGTCTCCGTTGCTGTAAAGCCTCTTGTGCTTTTCAACTATCATGCAAGAAATAGCCTATTTAGCTGAGCTATTCCTGTGTGTTACTTCATCTGCGTTTTTCAGAAATATTCAGATTTAATACTTGTTCTTACATGGGCAGAGGAAGGAGAACCCTAAGTGCTGTGAAGTCACTCAAATGTAATTATCAACTGAAAGACGACATAAAGATTGAAAAGTTGTTAATCTTAATAAAAAAATTGTATAAATATACAAAACTGTATTGGCTTCCTACATGCTACTTCTTCTCCCTTAGGAGTTCTTTCCTGAAGTCACACTACTGGAAAAATAGAGCATTTTCAGATGCCCCAAATTACACCAGGAAGCCAAAGAATTAACCAAAATATTAAACTATTCCTAGGGAAGGGGGATGTAGTGTGTCCAACAGGCAGCAGAGCTGTTCCCAGTCTTCCCAGAAAAAGGGATAATTTTGTCATGACAGGGCTGCTTGGAGCACTGTCAATCCCAGCCAACTTAGAGACGCAGATTCCCCAAATGCTGTACATTCAGTCATAGTTTAGAGTGGAAATCTGCTGCAGCTTAGAGTTATTGGGGAAGTACGTGTCATGGCAATTCAGTGTTTCTATGACATTAAATTTTAAACATACCAAAGCTGTCTCTGTTAGTAACTCTGCAGAATCTAGCTGATAATGCTGGTGCCAAGGCTTTTACTATGCTGCAGGAGCTCAGAGCTTTTTGTCAGAATGTTGCAAACCCACAGATGAGTTAATTAGCAACTAAAAGCTGAAAAAATGCTTTAAACTGCAAATATGTCATGGCAGGGATCTTTAAATTTTTTTAAAAAATAGAAGCATAGGCATTAATTCCTGTGAGCTGCATATGACTTGGAATGTAGACTGAAGTGTAAGGTAAGTGGGAATACCTACCAGGAGCATGCCACAGTGCGCTGTGATAACCTAGTGTGAAAACGTGCAGTTGTCGCTGCAAATTCACACACGGATGTGTGTCAGAGAATCAGCTCGGAGCAGTAAACCAAGCCAGTTTGGAGACTTCCTCTGGGAAGAAGCTGCGGCGAGCACACTGCCAGCTTGGCAGGCTGTGATGTGCTGCCCAGGCAGGCAGAAGGATGGCTTGGTCTGGGAAGGAGCCGGGGGCCGGCGGCTGGGCGTCCCATGCTGGGCTCTGCCTGAGGTCCCGCTGAAGCGCAGCGTGGCGAGTCCCGTGGTCCTGCGTAAACAGATGTCCATGGGATAATTCACAAAAATGTAATTACGCACAATAGTGCAAATGTTTAATTAATCAGGTTTCATGTCCTTATTATCCCCTCACTGGCTTTCACTAATAATGACCCAGAGGAAAATTCTATGCCTTCTGTGAATTATATTTTATTTACAAGGGTTTCATTTCTTAGATGATTTTTCTCTTTCTTTCCTGGCTAGCACTACCAACAAGGAAATATAATTCTGATGTCCTTTACTAGTAAAACTTGTGACTGGCCTAAAATGCAAAATTAGGGAAGGCTTTGTGCTAGCTCACATGGTTCCTTTAGCTGAATAAATTAGAATAACTTAGCACTTAATACATCTCTTACCTCACATTCAAAGGATGCATAAATATTTGGCAGTAATCTTTTGACTAGAGTTAAGAGGGAAAGAAAAGAGGTCTTGAAGGAGAAGCTTTTCTGTTTGAGCAGAGCAATTCCTTCCGAGCTGGTTTTTAATCTATATGAAACGTTAAATCGCAGAAAGGTGTCTGGAGCCAAGAATGGAGTTCCAGCCTCCTTCCCTGAAGATGCCCCTGCCTCCCCCAAAAGTCAGCCACTGGAAAGAAAGTGTTAAAAAGTATATTGTTTGCATTAGGGGGCCGAATTTTCCACTGGGTAGTCATCAGTGAAACCTAGTCAAGGGCAAATCAGGATGGCAGGCCTGATTAATTAATATGCTACGGTGCTAAGAGCAAGATTTATGCTATTAGTTTTACAAGAGTCATTGATATTAATACTGCTAGTATTAATAAAAATTTTGTACTGCTGTTTACTGTTTCCCTTTTTCATTGCCAATATGGTATTAAAACTACAAATAACCTAATGTAACATTGTACCTTTGCTGTCTAAATGTTACTCCTGCTCTACAGAAGAGCTCTTGCTATTTGGTGAACGGTTGCATTATTTCCATTGTAATCTGCAATTTTGGAGGCTTTTAAATAAAAAAAATTACTTTGGGTTTAAATAATCTCTTCAAAGATCTCTATACAAGATATATATTCCTACTTATAAACATGAGTGCTTTCCCACTTGGAAAGAATTTTATATGGAGTTTTTTGAAAAATGGAAAAAAAAAAACAATGGAAAAAAACCCCAGTTGTGTATGCAAATAGGTATTCAAGCCAGAAAAAGACAAGTGTCATTACAAAGTATGGAGTAGAATAGAACAAAATAATGTTTTGAGGATAACAACACCTACTGCAAATACACTCATTCCCCTAAATAAAAAAAAAGAAAGGCTTTTGTGAAACTGTTAAGTATTTTCATCACTTTCAGGCTGATACACAGCACATTCAGAAGTATCTATTTCATAATATGTTAGTAGTGAAGGAGCTGAATGCCCTTGCACTGTAAACACTATTTCAGAAACGTGTTAATAGGCAGTTCTACTTTTGTTCATTAATATGCCACAGGAAATACAGCAGTAAAAACTGAAGTGTGGGGTGTGGATTGTTTCTTGGGGTGAAAGGAGGGGATTGTCTGTTGGAAATAAGCTTGCATGAGGAGGAGGGGCACCCACCCAGGTCAGTGTCAGTTCAGCTCTATTTTCCTGATAGTACACTTATGTGTTTACTTTTCCCTTTACAGCAACAGGGAACATTTTGTTGGAATTATGCCTCTTCCTCTGGGGTTATTTTTTTTCCTTTCTTGACAAGAAACTCTCAGTAGTCATGTATAGCTCAGTAAAGCCTTAGACCTTGCAGTAACTTTCCAAGGTCTCAGTACTGAGGCAAGCTTGCCAGACTTTGTGGGGGGTCTTTTTGGTCTGCCTGGAGCTTTGGTTTAGTTAATTAAGCTATAACAATGGTTTCAATGAACAGGTGACTATTTGTTTTTTTACTTTTGTTTACCTCTGTACAGTCACAGAATAACTTTAATTTTATACTTTATAGTATAAAAGTGCCTCCATGGTACTGGTTGTCATCAGAGGCCCAAAACTGCGCACAGGATTTGCGGTGCAGCCTCACCAGCCCCAAGCACAGTGGGACAGTCCGTGCCCTGGCCCACTGGCCACACTATTGCTGATAAAGCCAGGATGCCATTAGGCTTCTTGGCCCCAGTACCAAGCCATTATACTATGTATTCCAAAATACTGAACAGGCTAAGATAGTAACCTCAGAGAAGGGTTTCCCTTGATTTAAAATGAAAAATTTTATGAGGATCTCAGAAAAAACGGAGTCTTCAAGCAAGCTCAGCAGCTGTAAGCACATGCCTGATGGTGGAGCATCACACAGTAGCTCTGAAGTTATTGGTACCCAATATCCTCACTGACCCCTGCAGCTTTCTGACTCCACAGTATCCTGCAGAGCTCTGTGTTGAGCAAAGACTCAGTGATGCCACTGGCAGGGTAACCTGTGGTCTTCCCAAACTCTCTCCTAGGGTCATGCCTTCATTTGTTATGTGAGCCACATGTGTTTGCTTGTCAACACCTATGGGTACAGGATGCCTGGTGCTAAACCAAAAAATCTCTCAGGGAGGGAAACTAGCCTGAAACCCAGCTTGGCAATGATGCTAGCACACCAGAACTGTCTTACAGTGATGACAGCTGTTTTTTGTGGCAGAAGAAACGAGGTGCATCAAAGCATCTGGTGAGTGCAGGCCCTTCCTAATGATAGTGCACCTCTGATGATTGATTACTTGCAATGTGTGCAGGAGGAATTTCATCTCCCTTGGACCTTGATTTGTCTGTCTGGGACTACTAGGTCACTAATGAAGCTTTGCCTTTGTCATTTCCACTTGTGAAACACAAAAGAAGTTTCAACAAAATGGTGACCTTGCCTGCCTGTAAATTAATGCAATCATTTTCATGCAGCAGGACATAATTTTCCAGTTTGTATGGGTATGGCATTCCTGCCTGAAGTCTTGCATCTGTCAGTTCACCATTGACAGCACATCAGTGGATAGAGGCATGATTGCTGATTTCAAGTATTTGAAAGACCTTGGTGCACTGTAATTCTTGTGAGGGGCCTAATTCCTTGCAAAGGTTTTGTAGGAATTAAGCTTCTCACTTCTGCAGAGCAGGTCATTCAGATGTATTGCCATCAAGCACTGGGGAATTCCAGACCACTGAGATCACTCACAGGTGTGGATTTGTTACAAGTGATAGGGTGTCTCTTTATCTACTCTGTTTATGGTAAGCACCAAGTATGCTACAAACCAAGAACCTTGCTAACAAGCTGCTAAGTAATGTTAAACTAGCTGACACTTTGACTTGAAAATTGTTTTTTGGTTTTATATGGCACATAAATATGGACTGAAGGGTCACACCTGCAGTGTTACATCTTCTGTCAATTGCAACCCAGGCTTGCTGTTCAGCTCTCAAGGAATCAGTCCTGGTGTGTTGATAGGTTTGCATGACACTGTGATAAAATAGTTTCACTTCTCTGTATCTTGGTTTTCTTCATTTTCTGAGGAAAAAAATTGAAAAAAGTAAAAAAATCTTACATAGCTTTCCTACAATTACGCAACACAAAGAACAAAAAGCAGTATCAGCCAGCTGTTTTGGACATTTGTACCACAAAAAATAATGGACAATAAGCTTAGGTTCTAAATGAAAGGATGATAATTCTGTTAGCAATCAGCATGGGTCAAGAGGAAAGGTCTAAGAAAATAACTGGTATGTTTAAAACATTTTAAAATGCTGTTTGATAAAAACAACTTGTTAATCCAATAAACTAAGAAATCTCTGATGCATTTTAATTTGTGCTAACATGTCTTTCATTTTAAAGCCCGGAATGGCACCACGCCATTGTTACACTCAGATGGATAATGGACTAGGGACAGGTCTCAAGAACATGGTTATGAACATCTCCTTTTCTCTGGCCACAGAAGTTTGACCCAGCCTTGTGCTGTTTAGCTTTTCCCTCAGCAATGACCATAACTGATAGCTGTTCATTCTGCAAGAATGGGGCGGGGGTGGGGGGGAACAAATAGCAGCATTGGTTAGTATAGCTAGGATCCAAGAAAGCAAGAGACATCTCCATGGCTCTTTCATTAAAGGTAATCTTATAATTAAGGGGCTCTGTAATGAAAACAAACCCATGGTGGCTTGTGGTCCTCATGAACAAAGAGTGTTATACTGTGTTCACCACCTGTAAGGCTGGCACTGAGCCTGCTGGAATATTGCCCACCACTGGTCTCATGGTTCAAGCTGTGATATGGAGAGAGTTCCAGGAGAGGCCCCAGATTATGCTGGAACCTGAGTGTGATCTGCAGTGTGGAGTGACGTGAAGGACCATTTTCTCTATTCACCAAACTGCTAACAAGACTAAGAAATGGGAAATTGAAGTTAGACAAATTCTGGCTAAAATGAGGACATTTCTTCAAAGTAATAGTTGCTGAAACAACATAGGCCATGATTCACACTGGGGAAAATTTTGGTCAAGATTTCTTTTCTTTTTTTTTTTTTTTTTTTCTTTTTTTTTTTTTTTTCTTTTCTAAAAGTCTGCTTCAGTTCAAGAGCATGCATTGTGCAGAATCAGGCATTTCCTAAGGGAAGTTTGTTGTCTTTTGTTATGATATGTCCATTCTGACATTAAACCCTATTGATCTAATCATAGGGGCTAAAGTCAATATTTAGGCTTATCAATAACACGTCTGACTTTTCAAAATTCTTCGTTTGATTTCATTAACCTTAACTTCTGGATGTTACTCTACTTCTCATTGATTACTTGTAAATATAGAAGGATGAGGCTGCATTAGTGATTTTGACTACTGAATTATTATCTGTACTGTTATCACAGGGAAGTAGAATTTCATGTGTCCAGAGTTTTGTATATAATGATATTGTATATTTTCAATTTCATAAAACATGACGCTGATAGAGAATATTTCCTTTTTTAGGTGTGTAAAGTTGTTACCTGCTTAAGTACTATATTTCTTGAGGATGGATGTAACAAGCCTTTTGCAAAAAACATGTGAAAAATCTTCCCTTCAGCTGCAGAATAACTTCCCATAGGCTGAGAGCAAAAGGTCCACTTCCCCATGTCATCATGCAGCCTCTGATATCCCTAGTGATGTTTCATTGCCAATGAGCTGGAATACCCACTAAAAAGAAACCCCAGGGCTTTCCTTCTCAAGATGGATTATGAATTATATTACATAATATAAAAATCTGAAATATACTCTCAGTTGAGTCAGATGCTAGAAGCCTGTGGATGATACTGTCATCATCATAAGGCACCAAGGTTAGGAAGAAGCACCACAAGATTTTCCTTTCAATCAGTCAAGGTGGCCAGCTAGGGTTTGCTTGATCTTTGAATTTATCTTCAAGAAATTTAGGTTTTGGGGTAAATCTGAAGCATTTGAAGGCAGCTGTGCTCCATCAAGTCCAGATTCAGGAAAATTTTATAGTTTGCATAGCTAAAGGAAGTTGTCACCTGTCATTACAGAATCACAGAATCACAGATTGGATCAGGTTGGAAGGAACCACTGCAGGTCGTCTGGCTCAACTTCCCTGCTCAGAGTCATCTCAGAGCACATTGCGCAGGATTGGGTCCAGACAATTCTGGAATTTCTCCATTGAGGGAGACTCTTTAACTTTGCTGGACAATATATGCCAGTGCACGGTCACCTGGTTCTTCCTCATGTACAGGTGGAGCTTCCTGTGCACAGTTTCTGCCTGCTGCTTCTTGTCCTATTGTTTGATACCACCAATAAGAGATTGGCTCTGTCCTCTTTGCACCCTCTCTTCAGATATTTGTAGACATTGATGAGGTCTCCTCTCCTCTCCTCTCCTCTCCTCTCCTCTCCTCTCCTCTCCTCTCCTCTCCTCTCCTCTCCTCTCCTCTCCCTCTCCCTCTCCCTCTCCCTCTCCCTCTCCCTCTCCCTCTCCCTCTCCCTCTCCCTCTCCTCTCATCTCTTTCTGCCTTTCCTGACTGCTGGCTGCTAAGCTGACTGCTTACAGAAGAGATGTTTATGTCCCCTCATCATCTTTGTCACCTCCACTGGGCCAGCTCCAGCAGCTCTGTGTCTCTCTGGTCCTGAGGAGCCCAGAACTTGACACAGCACTCCAGATGTGCCTCACCAGGGCTGAGTAGAGGGGCAGGATCTCCTCCCCCAGCCTGCTGGCACTGCTCTTCCCAATGCACTCCAGGACACCATTGCCCTTCCTGGCCACCAGGACACACTGCTGGCTCATGGACAGCTTGCTGTCCACCAGGAACCCCAGGCCCTTCTCCTCAGAGCTGCTTTCCAGCAGATCAGCTCCCAGCCTGTGCTGGTGCCCAGGGTTCTTCCTCCCCAAGTGCAGGACCCTGCATTTGCCTTTGCTGAATTTCAGACAGTTCTCCTCTGCCCCTCTCTGCACCCTCTGAAGGGCAGCACGGCCCTCTGGGGTATCGGCCCCTGCTCCCAGCTCTGTGTCATCAGTGAACTCTCTGAGGGGCACCTGCCCCTTCATCCAAGGCACTGATGGGGAAGTTAGACAATACCAGGCCCACTCTTGAATCTGGGGGGCCTCCACTTGTGACAGGCCTCCAACCAGAGCCTGTGCCAACACTCTGGGATTGGTTGTCTTAAAATGTGGAGATGACCAGTAAAAATTATTTCTTCACATAACTCTGTTGAAGACCAAGAAGGTACAATAACAGAGCAATTAAACCTAAGCACTGTTTGGTGCTATTTAGAAGTGGATATGACAAAAGTCTTCCTACACAGTTGAACACAGCCTGAGTCACTTAAAAAGGAAACAGGCAGCTAATGCTTTTTTTTGAATTGGAGCTTTGCCACAGCCCTCTGTTGAACTGGAAGATGTGTTAAGTGAGGTTTTCCACAAATACTACAAGCAGGTAAATGGGAGCAGTTTTAGCACAATTGTTTGCTAAAAGTAGGAAATAGGTTGTTAAAGGAAGTGAATGGGATGTCAACCTTTGATGATGCTGTTCTTCATAAGAGGACTCAATCAGAATAAATTTCCTCTTTCAGAGAAACTGAAGGGAAGCCTTTTATGCTGAGGAGAAATGGGCAGTAGCTCCAAGTGACAAGATCGTAGACAAGACCACACTCCTCAAATGTAGTAAGACTGTCTGAAGCTTTATGGAGAACTCATGAGTAGTCAAGCTGAAAAAAGAAAACCCACCACCACAACAAAAAGCAAGCAAAAAAAATAAACAAAAATCTGGAAGAGAAATCAATATCTATTAAAAAAATAAAATGAGTAGCAGCAGAAACAACAGTGGGGAAAATTCAATTAAAATAAGAGAAGAAATGAGCCAATGACCTTTTCTATGAACTTCAGTATTCAAGTTTTCTATAAACACCATCTAGCTCATCCAAATATATTGTGCCAAAAGCATTTGAGACAAACTAAAAAAAATAAATATCTTATGGAGATTCAATTGGTCACCATGCCAGAATTAAACTTTGAAACAGGCTATGGTTCTAAACATGGGAAATGAAGAAGGATGGGAAGAGAGAAAAAGAATAAAAGATCTTTTGTTTTCTTTACAGAAGAGAGAAGGCTCATTGCTCCAGACAGTTTCTGAGAGAGTTTGCTGTTCCAGAACACTTTGTCGTGGCATTGTTAGGTTCCTGCTGTTTGTCATATTCCATTGCAGTCTGGGACCTGACAGCAGCAAAGGATTTTCTGAAATGAATTCAACTGGTTAGGATTGCATCCACCCACTCAGATGAAAAAAGTCCCAAGATATCATCAGTCACAGATAATTTTCTGAAAAACATGAACTCCTTGACTCTCTCAGGAACCATGACAATCATTTAGCAATGATTTAGTCAATGGAACTCTGTTTTTTTCATTACCATTTTCCTTTTCATTCTCCACAGTCTGAAAACACAAAAACATTCCAATGATTTCTTATCTGAAATAGAGTGGAAGTCAAGTCCTTCTCACAGTTTTGTATACCGGTGTTACATTTAGGCATCCCTCTTCTTTTCTCAGAACCAGGTAACTAAATGTAACCCACCACTTCTGTTTAGAAGCTGCTGTTAGAACCTTCCTACATGACAGAAAGGTGGATGTGCCTTTCCTCATGTTAAATAGGGTTTTGACTGATCTGCTCAATGCCGTGCTTACTGCTCCTGGATTAGACCATTGCACTCACAAGTATTTCTGGTGGCATTGATAGTTATGCTTCAATATTAGTGAACTTTCTGAGAGACTGGCAGTCTGTGCAAGGATGCCCAGTTGCTGATCACATTATGGATATAATAGGAAACCTAACTCCGCACACAGTGTGATAAATATAATGGTTAACTCTCACCCAGCTATGTGTTCAAGGATGGGAGAAACTGAAATATAGGAAACTGTATTTCCTGTTTCTAGGCCAGAATGAGAACTTAAGCCAATAATATAAAAAGAGAAAACCTCACTGCATGGTTCAATGGAAGTCAGGTAGTTATAACCACTGAAGACTGTACGTTTTGAACACACACACATATATATATATATGTATATAAAAGTAGGGGAAATTTGTTCTATATTGTTCTGCTGAGTATGAGTCTGTGAGAGAGGAACCTCTCCTGTTGTCATAAATATATGTGTGTAGCCTAGCATCAGCTGAGCAAATACTTAAGAGGTGTGTGGAGCGGAGCAAGTGGGACTGAAAGAGAGAACTGAGGAAGGAGCATCTGGGGATCCTCAAACAACCCAATAATTTCAAGGGGTATAACTTCACAGCATGTATTAAAATTAAATCAAGTGAATGAGTTGACTGTTGAAGAGGGAAGCTTTAATGCTCATAAAATACAATGAACTCATTTAAATTGTCGGGGGATATGTAAGCTGACTGACTTCAAACCAAACAACCGTTTGTCTCCTTGTTTGGCAATTATTAAGTTTTAGTATTATTAATGTTTGCTAAATCTTAGGGTGGGCAAAGCCAACATCTGCCTCCATAGCTGTGTTCATTGAAGTTGGTTCAGGAAGAGAAAGTTACTGGAATCTATTGTTATATTCTAATCGTCTGCTAAATTCTTAGTAACAAAAGTGTGTTTAGGCATAAAATTAAGCAGCTCTCAATTATGGGAGAGATCTAAGGGAGCAGCTAGATTCTTGAAGTTCTCACCAATTCTGAACTTTCTCTATTCAGAGGATACTTTTCTACTGTGAATTCAAGTTAATCTAAAACATACTGAAAACCAGGTTGCATTACGTCAAATTTGGGTCAGGTGCTTGCTATAGCTATGTATTGCTCAGCTTTGCAGAAAAGGACTTGGTTATCCTGAGGGAAATCAAGCTGAACACGAAAAAATATGCCTTTACTGCAAAGAAAGCTGATGTGCTAGATGAACTGCTCCCAGGAGGTCAAGGGAGGTCTTCCTTTCCCTCTCCTCAGTCCTGGTGAGGGCACACCTGGAGCACTGTGGCCACTTCTGGACTCCCTAGTACAAGAGAGTCATGGACATACTGGAAAGAGTCCAGGAAAGGGCCACAAAGGTGATGAAGGGAGTGGAGCATCTCTTGTATAAGGAAAGGCTGAAAGAGCTGGCACTCAGCCTGAAGAAGAGCAGGCTTAGAGGGATCTTATCCTCAAAAAGAAGATGCATCATTCAGTGGTATCCAGAGGCAGGACCAGAGGCAGTAGATGCAACCTGAAACACAGGAGGTTCTGTCTGAACATTAGGAAACAATATTTCACTGTGTGTGTGACTGATCCCTGATACAGGTGGTCTGAAGAAGTAATGGAGTCTCCATCCTTGGGATATTCAAAAGCTGTCTGGGTATGGTCCTGTGTAACCCGCTCTGGGTGGCAGCAAGGGAGACTGCACCAGTTGAGCTTTAGACACCCCCTTCCATCCTCATTCAGTCTGTAATTCTGACACATGTGAGAGATTCCTGGAAGGCTATTTATTTCTTGCACTATAGAAAATCTAGTTCAACTGCCTCCAAATAATTTAGTATCTTCATAAGAAGGATCAGTTGCACTGGGACTGATATTCTATATTTTTGATGGACTATTTTGCATTCTACAATATGATTTTATTCTATTCACAGTTTATGGAGTGTTAATAAATGCTTACTAGAGGTAAAAAAAAAGTATAAGCCTTGCAGTAGCAAGTTAAGATATTAAAGCTTGCCAAATGATGTGTAATGCACATTTTTTAATAGTGGTTAGCAACCTATTGACTGCCTAGATTTTAAGATGATTGATTATTTATTACAACTTCTGTTAATAATTTATTTTTTCTAAGTATTAATAACTTTCATTTTTCTGTTTTTAAACTGAAATTTGATATAAAATCATAACTCCAATGACAATAAGGAACTAAAGTAAATGCAGAATATTAGAGTCTGGCTAATGTACGAAAAGACTGAATTTTAATTATTCTTTGTTTGTGTCTCAATCTTGCTATACTAAGATGTGTAGGCATGATTAATTTTGACTTGCACAAACATTTATTTGGTATACAAGCACATTTCAGTCTTTGAATTTATAAAATTTAAATTGTCCCCAGAAATTTTTCAAGAACTCATTTTATAAGAGAATTAAGGAATCCTTCCCAGCAATAAAAAACTTGGTTAAGAATCTAGGTTGTGATCCTTTTTTTTAAAAAGCGAAGAGAGATATTTCTTGAAGTTAGGCAAAAAAAAAAAAAAAAAAAAAAAGCTTTGCTATTTAATCAAATATGTTTGATTACTGTGCCAAGAGGAGTTGTTTATAAGCATACTAAGAGTACAAACTGATGCTGATCAAGGGCCTGATTTAATGGGAATCTGCTGTACAGTCCATTTGTTAACTTCACAAAAACATTTGTTAAGAAGGACATCTAGTGGGTCATCTGGTTCAGCAGCCACAGTGTAGTTATTTGTGTTGAATTCCTACTGGGTTGAAAGGTAGAAAGGTTGAAGGACAAAAGGCACAGAGGTGAGGCTGAATTGCTTGCCCAGCATACCTCTTCTCCCTCTCCAGCTCTGCTGTTGTGGGCACAAAGGTTTGCCTGTAAACACGTTCTTCATCCTGAAGCTCTTCTCTGTTCAGAGTGTTCAGATGATGTTGATTTCATCTCAGAAGTAGAGACATAGGCTCAGTAATACTTTGCTTTCCATTTGATGCTATTTAGGTTGCAATAGTACAAAATGAAAAATCTTTAACTCACTCCTTCCCCACTAAAATAAACAGAATTATGGAAATATCTTCAGTTGGCCAGACTAAGGCCTGGATGAATCTTTGGAGATGAAGGTCTTACTGCCATTGTCAAGAGTTGTCCTCCTGTGGTGGGAGTTTGACTGTGTGAGGTTGTCATCCTGTGTCCTGGCTGCTCTGCTCTATTCTGGGATGCAGGAAAGGTCTATTCTGCCCTAAGTGTCTCCCATTGGCTTCCCCTTAGGACTTGATTTTCAGGCCATGTAGGAAGGAGACCTTTTCCATGAAGTGCACCATTGACTGTTTGAATAATATATATGGGAATGGTTCTCTCCTTTGCAGCTCCTACTGCTCATAGTGGTGGTTTCATGTTTTTCTCTGCCAACAGGCTGCTAGAATCTTCACTAGGCTTTGTAGGCATGTGGGACATTTCTTTCCTACTTCTTAGCACTCATGTGGACAATGAGAGTGCACTCCACAGCCAGAGCACTATTTGAGCCTGCAGCTGTTCTGCCACTGCAGGCTCAAATAAATAGCCCTATGTCATGTTTCCTTTGACAGTAAATTCTGCAGTACATAAGCACATTGCTCAGCAGTTGTAGCATAGCTCGTAGAAACCCCTCACTGGTTCACAGTGTCCTGATGTGGCTGCCATGAACATAAACCCAAGCTTTGTCCTGCTTTTCCATAGCACTGTGATGAGTTTACAAGAGTTTTGTTTCAATGGTTGGTATAAAGAATCCTTCTAGGACAAGGAAAGTCCTGTATACCAAATCAGAAGGTCTGATTGAGTTGGCTAATTTTTCTAATAGCAGCAAAAGCAGCAAAGGTAGAATTGATAGGCAGAAATCCCCCCACAGCCACCACTATTTTTCATGGTTTCATGTGGGATGAGGACTAAGCCCCAGTAAGGCACCTACTCACTTCCCTCCCCCTGGTGGGATGGGAGCAAGAATTGGAAGAGTAAAAATGAGTAAACCCTTGGGTTGAGATACAGACAGTTTAATAAATAAAACAAAAGCCACAGACACAAACAAAGCAAAACAAGGGATTTGTTCACCACTTCCTATGGTCAGTAGGTGTTCAGCCACCTCAGGAAAGCAGATTTCTGGCATGATTAACAGTGACTTGGGAAGACAAAAGCCATCACTCTGAACATTCCCTGGTTCCCAGGAGGAGCCTGTCCCCGGGTCTACACGCTGAGCATGATGCCATATGATACAGAATATTGCTTTGGTCAGTCGGGATCACCTGTCCCAGCTGCGTCCCCTCCCAAGTCCTTGTGCCCCCTAGCACATTCACTGCTGGGGCTGTGTGAGCAGAAGCAAAGCCCTTGACTCTCTGTAGGTGCTGCTCAGCAGTAGCAAAAACATCCCTTTGTTATCAACACAGCTTCCAGCACAAATCCACAACACAATCCTATACCAGCTACTGTGAGAAAAAATTAACTCCATCCTAGCCAAAACCTGCACACCATTTTAGTTTGAGATTCTGGACTTAGAAAAAGGTCTGGATTCTTTCTCTTTCTTTTTCACTGTCATTTCCAGCTGTCAATTAAGACTCCAAGTCACTGTTTTGCCAAGTCAAGAGGGAAGATTAATGTTGCCTTCATTAACAGTCCTTCCAACATGCTTGCTGAAGAGAATATCCATGTAGCAGACGGCTTTAATGCATGACACTTTTAATCCAATACCAGTCTTTGACCAGAAGGGAGCTATGGAACTATTTCCCCATGATGTACTTATCCCTCTGTACACCTAAAATCTTGAAGTGTGGAACGCTCTTAGTGGACTTTATTTGAGCTAAACTTTGCAGGATTGGTCCTCTAGCTTATGGGAGAATACAGCCAGCAGGGTCAGAAAGAGACACAATTAAGTAACTTGATGAAAAATGATGGTGAAGAGAGGTGGCTTCCCGAAAAGAATTACTCTGACAGTTTAACAGAAAAACAAAACCCCACTGCTTCCCTGCTCTTACTAGGTTATGGTTCAGCTGCTTTGGCCTTAGCATCAGTCTACATGGAGCTCCCTGTCAGTTGCCACGTCACATCTCATTCACTTCTGCATTGTGTCATTGCCGTCATGGAGAGAACAGGCAACTCGGAGAATTTCCTTTGCTATTACCTGATATACCATTATTCACCTCTTATCATTTTAGCAAAGTAGTTACACTGCTGTCAGAGGTAATGGAGAGCATGCCGCTAAGAAAATTGGCTGTAATTTATTTATCAATTGTTTCTACATACCGCAAAAAGAGACCATCTACTTTACGGCTGGGTCTAAGGTATCTCAGAGCCCTTGAAGTTCATGGTTTTCCGGTATTCTAAGTTCCACTTATGGCTTTTCCTGTATATGACACACAACACCACCCCTGTGGTCTTCAAGGCTGATTTCTTCTTTGCTTTCTTTAGTCACAAATCATTCTGAGGCGTCCCTTAAGTGCATTTGTATTGTTAAGTGCACCGGCCTGATTTGGTGTTAATTCAATTTGAGTGCCCTTAATATCTTGCGGGAGTGAGGCAATGCATGAGAGCTGTACCTTGTAAAAACAGGTTCCAGGTCTGCCTGAGAGCAAAGCACCTTTCCCACAGCAATTTACCAAAGTTGCTGATAAAATTTTCATAAGGAAACCTTTTTAGTCTGACCCTATTGTGTTGTTCTACCATTAAGAGTTGGGGAACTGAGACTATATTCTAGTGACAGTGTATCACTATCTCCATTATTTTAGCGTATAGACAGCCTACTGATGGGTCACAGCCTGCATCCTGTCCTCTTACAGTGTGGAAATGGCTTTCAGAGCTGGAGCCCAGAGGCCCAAGTATGCCAGCTGCTGCATTCACATGTCAATACAACTGAAGTGAACTCTAGATAAACCAGTCACCCCTAACCTTCAAATGATGGGAGATGGGACATTTCAGTGCATTTAGGGCCAAGTAAAAAGAAGAAAAAACAGAAATAGGAATATTTAGCCCTAAGGAATGTGTGGAAGAAATGACATCACATTTTCATTGAAGAAATTATTAACAATCTAAGAAGAAATTACTAACAAGATGTTAAGCCAGTTGTAAAGATGAAAAGCCAGTTTTAAGTTAATTGTGGAAAGCAAAGGCTATATTCCTACAGGAGGACGAATTCTGCTCTCAAATAAGTTATTGTAAATCCTGAAGAACTCCATCACTAACTGAAAAAGTTTATCTTATGAAGGTGAGGTCCTGTCTAGTACCAAGTGTCCATCTGCCAGGCAGATTGCCTCTACACTACTTTCCCCCAACATACTCTGGAGAGCAGGAAGCTGCAGCAAGGAAGTCTGAATGAAGGGTCCAGCTGCTGCATATGTGATATTCCAGAACCTGTATGTTCTCTCATGCTGTATGAGCACATTTTTTTCAAGTGTTATAGAAAGCACAACCAAAGTTATGATACCTAGTATTTTGAAGGAAAACTGAGAAGAACAAGAAAATTATGAAACAAAGAAGGAAAAGAGAAAAATGAAAGAGAGACAGGGTCAGAAAAATGGTAGAATGAGAGGGGGAAGAAAAAAGGAGACAGAATGAGGAAGAAGAAGAAAGAAAGAGAATCATAAAGTTTTGACAGCTGAAGAAAGGAAAAGATAAAAAATGAAAAAAGAAGGGAAAAGAAAGGAAATGAGAAAGAAAGGAAGAAAATGAGGAAGGAAATGAGGAGTGATGAGAGGAAGGAGGGAAGGAAGTAAGAAAATTACCTCTGAGTTTTACACTGAATTTAACAGAGACTGAATGAAAATTTTGGAAGTTTAGCCAGTGTGGCATGGCTATTCAGCGCAAGTACTGAATGATGAGGCTAGATGGCTTCATTATAAGGAGCATCTTCTGTAACCTAACACACAATGGTAAATCTGTTTCACTGTAAATTGCCTTTGGGAATCTTGTCCTCCTCACCAGCATGACTTACTCTCACTCGGTGGTGGGCAAAAACTTTGATCCTGTGTCCCATGGAAGTCAATGGGAGCACTGCCTTTGACATCAATGAGTGCTGGATCACACCCCAGGTGAAAAACAATAGCTTTGCTTCTGGTTGGACCAAATGGATGAATAAATCAGAGCCTTGTGTTTGTGGAATCAGGAGTCATGTGTGTTTCTTGCAGAGGAATTTTACACTCCAAGTATGTGTGACCAAGGCAATCTGATTAATTATTGGATAATGCTTGAGGCAAGCACAGAGTTACAGATACCAGCTAGATAACTGTGTTGTAGAGGAATTTATAATACCTTTGAGCATCGGCCTCTTGATCTTCAGGGGTATTCAAAGAAGAGAGAGATAAGGCAATTCTTTCTATGTGTTATTAAGAAATCTTTCCATGTGTTATTAAGAGAAAGAGACAGGAAATACTTATACAGCAAATATTTATACATTTTTCACTCTCTAACATTCAGTATTATGCTGTGTTCTACTTCCAATTACTTTTGAAGAACTGTGGAAGTTTTCAGCAAAAAGAACTGGCTGCATTTAACATTGAGTACTTGCCCTTCATGAAACCACAGCACTTGAACTGCACCACTGTGTTTGAAAACTACCCTGTCACATATAAATGAGGCAGAGGTGGCAAAGGGCAGAGTAAGCATCATGGTAGGCCCTGTGTGTCTGTGTCCTGTTCTGCTTCGTCTGCCTGCACCACTGAGGTCAGTAGCAAACCTGGTACTGCAGGATGCTGTGGAAGTGCTGGGCCACCTGAGGAAAGAGCCTGCAAGCCTGATTCAACCTCAGCTTTCTTTGTTCTATGATTTATGCTGGCCCTTCAAGCTACCCAGTCTCCTCACAGCTTTTCCTGGTATCTGCATAATGCCTTGTAACAAATTTTTGATCATGGAGTGAATACAGTTTGACATATCTTTCCTATTCAAAACACTGGGAAAATGGTTCCACTTTTTCTCTTATTTTTTTCCCAAGCTGAGCTGAACATGGAGAGTTAGTGATTTAGGAGAGGAGCTCTTGAGGATGTTCTGGATGACCTCCTATGAGACATGTCTCTTTGAACTGCAGTGATCAGATAGGGCTGGGGAGAGAAAGTCATGAAGGTAAAGTGGCAGGTCCTGTGCCACAGCACAGTGGGGTCAGAACCATGTGGTCCTTTAAGATGCATAGGTAAATTCCACAACAGCAGCTGCAGCAAATCACTGTGAATGGGTTAGGAGGTCCTTTCTGATGGATCAGCAGCAAATCAAAAAAAGGAATAAAGGAAAGTGTTTCACTGTCTTGCTCTCACACTATAAAGCAATTTTAGGGACACAGATGGTTATAGTTATTGCAGTAGGTCCTGGGAATTTTAAGAATTAATGGGTAAATGCTATTTACAGTGAATTTCAGGGGTGGAAAATTTTGTCTGTGCTGGCAGGATTTGTGCTACCCTTCAAACAAGAGAGAGGGAAGTCTATATGAGAGATGGGACACAGCACCATTCTCTAGAGTCTTCCAGCATTGCTTTGCTTCCATCTTAGGATAAATAAATGCCTCTGTGTATGGTGTTTTTAGAGAAAGCTCCAGTTCAATTAGGCAAATAGACTTTGACTTCCTAATCTAGTGAGAAATGGAAATGCTCTTCTGTTTCCCTTCCTCTTCATTAGTTTATGTACATCAGCTCCCATCATGTTTACCCATGAAGAAGTGGTTTCAGTAGGACTGCTATCTTTGTAGCTTTTTCTATAAAGACTTCAAGCCCCATTGTATAACTTAGATGGAAGCAAATAAGCATTCAAATGAAACAGAAAACCTCAGGAGATCTTTCTGCCAGGACATAAGTTGTGTAGTCAGGACAAAAATAGCCAAAATAAGAAGCTATGGGCCATGCTTCATGTTAACAGAGACACGGGTGTTTCCCCTGACTATTTTGAAAAAAGGCCTCAGCCAAGCCCTTTCCACATGGCTTCAAGTGGGAATGCATCTTATTGCTCAAGATGCACTTCCTCTGTTAATCATACATAATCCAAAACAATGGCACTCTCTTTGTGCACCACATTGGAAGTATCTGTGTATCATATATTCAAATTAAATTGCGTGCTTGAGGGAGCTCATGATCCCCAGCACACTTCTGTGGCAGCATGGTTTGCAGGCTCCTCATGCTGCTTGTGAGCAATCCATTGTGTATGTGACGGCAAGCTTGAATCCCTGCCTGGGATTATCTGAAAACTCTGGAACTTGCCAGCAGGAAAATTTACAGCTAAACAATTATATTGTTGAAACTCTGACAAATCCACCCCGGTTTATGACTTTGAAAATAGGGCTAGGTGTATGCAACTGAATATATTATGCACTGTAACTCAGCCTCCTGGGGGCTGCATTATAGAGTCTGTTTACTTTGACTGACACATTTCATTTTTCTTTTCTTCCAGACATTATTGCTGCAAATGATATCTCTGCTCAATATGGATTTTCTCCTCAAAAAACTAGTTAGGTATTTGGATAAACATCTTCTGAACAAGTTATTTTATTATTATGTTGATGATTTTTGGAAGCAATCCAGCAATAATGCAATACCCACCCAACACAATGTAAAAAGCAGCAAGCAGACCTGTGTTACATTGGGTTATCAGGCTAGACAGAGGTGGGATTTCCGGAACTTCTCTCCAATGAAAAATAGTTCCAAAAATTCCAAAGCTTTCAAAAGGAGAGCAGATATTCTTTTTTTCTACCCATCATTTTTCTGTAAACAGAATTTTACATCCCCCAAAATAAATTGGTGACTTCTTGCCAAGGGTGAAATATATTTCATTCAAACACAGAATAACATTCCTTTTACATAAGCAGGCAGAGATGTTATTGCAAAGTAAAACTACTTAGAAAAAGGAAAATTTGTTCTTAAAGTCAATCACAGTTTTTCCCAATAGAATCAGCACTGGGTCATGCAGGCTGGCAGCACTTTTTCCATGCTGTATTGGTTCCAGAAACTGGAAGTTCACTACAATTTTCCAGTTTCTTCAGAAATTTCAACATCTCTGATGGTGAATGCCAGAAGAGATGGCAGTGACGGGTGACCATGTTATGCACAGGTACATTAGCCTGAAGAGTGGTGCTTTTCTTTCCTTGTTCTTCTAGAGAAAAAGTAGAAGAGCTAAATTTCTTTTTGAGATCTTTCTCTGACTGACAAATAAATCATCCTTCATCTCACTCAGGAAGGACCAAAGAGCACCTTTAATATCAAGAGATGGCTGAGAGATGGCATTTTTATCAATGTGGGCTTGAGTTGTAAAACACAAAGTATACCTTTTAAGTATAATTTTATGAACAGAAAAAGTATATTTTGGTCCGATGCATGAATCTTTTATCTACCTTACTCCTGCCATTTGTATTTCCTGCCATTTGGGAATATCCCAAATGGTCTCTGCTTCTCTTTGTTGTTTTATAATTCCTTTTGTACGGCAGCCAATGCTAACATTTCTTTCTGAGTGCGAAAGTTGCTTATGGTTTTGATGTACATGTACTGTACAGTCCTTGCCAAGTACTTGGGGTGGACAATGTGCTTTCTGAGTTCATTAAGAAGAAAATTTGACCTTGTTCACCTTGAGGAGAGATAATTTCTGTGCTGAGTTCTTGCAGGACGTGAGAAATGTAGAAAAGCTGCAGAAGCAGAGGGCCAATGAACTCCAACAATAAACGTATTTCTCTAGTGCCTTTAGAACTATCAGTAATGGCCCTTGCTGTGCAGCACATGGGGAAAAATGAGTGCTACACAGTGGTGTGGGCTCCACCTAGACACTAAAAGACCTGATTTTTTCAGAAGATACTCCGAATGGATCTCAGAGAAGCCTCAGTGCCACCTGCTTCCTATGCTGCGGTGTAGCTCTTGCTCTGTTGTAGAAAGCAGGGATGATTTGGGCTCCTTTATTTTTCCCTTGTCTTCTCAGTCTAGTTTGCTGTGTGCAGGCTCTCTCTGGCTGGATGCCAGCAGCATGCTCTGATCTGGGACGATGTAACCATAGGGCTGAGGACGCTGCTCCCTGGACTAAGGGACTTTGTAGGACACACCCCCGTGGAATTTTTCCCATCACCAGGGAATGCCAAGAAATTAATTTAGGGCAACACTGGTATATATGCAGCACATACAAGAGCTCACATTTCTTTACTTCACTGAATTTAAGCTGTTTATTTATGTCCTACAGTGTAAATTGGACTAGAGGTTTAGGCAATAGCTAGCATAATGTAAATAAAAATGTATAATAGGTGTATTATGCAGTCACCCCGTATTCATCTTTACTAGAGGTCATCAAAACATGGAAGGAGAAAACAAGGGGCAAATCACTCAATGATCTTTTCTTGCAGTGTCTTCAACTTATTTACTGCAGCATGAAAATTTTCCAGGCTTTCTATGCATTCACAGCTCTCCCTACCCTTGACCAGTTTGTGTTAAATCTGGCTGACACTTTGCTGAGGATTGAAAAGAAAAAGATACTAAGTACTTCCTGTGGCAGAAGTGGCTTCCATTTTTGGCTCAGAGATCAAGCAAATTAAAGCACAAGCTTTGCAGTAAAGCACTGTTTCACCTGAGAATGTTTTACTGTGTCAGCAACTGCTCTGCACTCCAACACTGCAAGTAGCACAGATAATTTACTTCATTCTGGAAAGAAGGGTAAAGTTGTAGGGGAACTGAGTAAACTTGTCCGCTTGAGAGAAGCATACAGTTTGCTGACTGACCCTGATAATATTTTTTTTAGGATTTTCTGTGAAATTTTCATTTTGGGAAAAAGTGGGGTACTCAGCTGAAAAAGAAGAGTAGTCCCAGTGATTCTCAATTTGCAACCACCTCAGATTCTCTACCCTGTTTCCTTTTTGCAAATTCAGTCAGTACAAGGATGGAAGATGAAAGTAGAATCTGTATGCAATTATAATTTTTTGTGCCTCCACCCTCTAGAACCCACAGAAGCTCAAGCTTCATGACTGAATGGAATCTAAAGGGGCCCAGTCATTCCTGCCTGGTGGTTTTGTATTTTGTGAATGTAATTTAGGGGGAAAGCTAGAAGCAGACACAGATAGTGTAGTGGTCTGTTGAGAGTAGGTATGAATAGTGTCTTACTTTCAATGGAGTCCTTAGGAAGAGTCTGTGCAGGATCTCCTAAGACCTAGACAGTATTTGAAACCTGCCACTCACACCAGAAAGCTACGGCTCTGAGATCCCATGTCAGCTCCTTAAATCAAACCCTTCAGACTCAGGAATGAAGTAAATAAATTATAAGCTTTATTGATTGTGTCTGCTGTGTGAATGTTCTTTAGCATTGACTAAACCATTCAAACCATTGTCCCAACATGGACCAGGCTCCCTGTAAAACCCGAAATGGCTGCTCAAGAGGGAGCAGAAATGTTTTCTTTCATTCATCCAAGATTGTGTCAGGGAGGGGTTTGATCTCTGCAACTTTACAACATCCATATGGTCAGGAATGAATTAGTTGGCTCCTTTGACTGGGATATGCGATCAGAGTCTTAGATTGGACAGCAGCCACCGTGATACAGCCTTTTTTCTTTCTTTCTTTCTTTTTTTTTTTTTTTTTTTTTTTAAGTATTACTGAATTTCTCAAGATTTTTGTAGCTATGGCCCCAGTTTGTCCCTTACTTGTTCTCTTGGTCTGTTATCCCATCTGAATGACTCTGTTGACTTCAACTAAATCACTGGTATAAATGCATCTTAGACTTCTCTTCCAGATAATGGAGATAGCGCTGGTGATTGCTGGTTAGGGGTTATTTTGGGGGAAGGGATTGTTTTTGCTTCTGCTTTAAAACAAGGAGGTGTGGTAAATCAGAGGCATCTTTCTTGGGGTGGAGATTATAAATCACTCTTCCCAGGTGAAATCTTTTATTTATGCCTTGGGATTCCATTTCATTGAGGAAAGGTATGTTCTTTCGACTTCAGCCAGACTGCACTTTAGCAAGTGATTCAAATCAAGCTGACACTTATTAGTGAGCATGCTGAACACTTTGCTCCCAGGCACTTCGCTGTGCTGCCACATTCTCCATTCTTCACAGATGTTTCTTCTCCTTAGGTTTCATCTGGAAGCAAAATCACTGCTTGCTCCTCATGTTAGTGGGAAGTCAACTGCAAAGAGCAGCTTGATTTTAGAGACAATGGATCACTCCCATCAGTTAAAAAAAAAAGAAAGAGGAAGGGGAGATGAAATAATACACTGACAGATCAGCTAAAATACACTTCCCAATCAGTTTGAGCTCATTCTTCTGGTCTGAAAGTGACCAAGCAAACTTTCTATTATCATTTATATGTGTTGAGCCCTGTCACCACACTCAGTGTTAATTAGAACATATTCAGTAACAGTAGCTCCACAGACAGTACCAGTAACATCATATAGATGTCAAATTATTTAATTTCAAAGCAACAACTTTTACTGCAAGCTTTTATTTTTGCGGGGAAAAAAATGCCAAACCAACCCCAGATCTTGAACTGTGAAAAAATTGTGCAGATAAGCAGTTCTAGGTGCTTCTCTTTCTCTAGTAACACTCTTAAATTAATCCCTACACACGCCATGCTTGTGTTTCTTTTGTAGTGCATGCACTTGTTTACCACCCTGAGAAAGCATGGTTCAGGGGCAAGAGCCAATGATGAAGTCCAGCTGCCAGGGAGGAAATGGTAGCTCACTTACATGGCCTCTTGGTTAAATGTAGGTTGATTTGTGCCTAGAAAGAGGTGTAACACCTCACCAGATCACAGGTAAGTGTGATGTACTTATGACAGAATGAAAAAGAGGCAGCAGTAAACTTCAGGAGGTACCTGGAACATCTGCCCAGGTTGAATTTCTGGTGGTTAAAAGCATCTCTGTATGCAGGCTACATGTCACAAGAGAGGGGTGGCTACTGTCAGGTCTAATAACCTGCATGTGCCCAAGTCATCCTGTGAGATGTGTGAGAACTCCAAGCCCTGCTGCCAAAGGCAGGAGTATGGGCTTATCCAATCTGATATGGCAGGGATATTTTGCACTGGCCATTTCTTACTGCTTGCTTTCTAACCCAGAATTACTGGGTTAGAAAAATTAAGGCTACCTATTACAAAGACCTGAGTATTTTCTAAATTCACTTTACTTCATGGCCATCGCTGGGCCCTTTCTACACTTAGAGGAGGAGGCATCTTGCTGTTTCTTTCATGAGATCGTTGGCATCACTGTTAAAATGGAATGACTGTAGTAAGGAAACAATCATCAGTATCATGAGTCAGTGTTTGCTGGAGTTTGAGCGCTCAAAACATATTTTTACACAATGATTTACTATGCAAAAATGCATGATCTGCAAAGGTGACCCTGCCATTTAAGTAGTTGTGCATGGCTAATGAACAATGGAGGGGAAAAAAGTCCCCTTTTAAAAAATATGTTCTTTCAATTTCTTCTAATTTAGCATTGTAATGATCATTAACAGGAAATCAAACCTGCAGAGGCAATGATAGTGTTTCTTCTTTTCTTTAAATATTTTACAGTATTGCAACATATCAAATGTCTGTCTAATATGCCAAGTACTTTAGGACATGAATATATATACAATGTTTGTATAAAACTGTAGCTTATAAACCTTTCAAAATAAACTTCCTATATTCTAGCAGGGCACAACACAGCAAGGCTATGTTGCAACAGGGAAAGAGAAGGTCCCTGTGGGATGGTGCCTATCACAAGCTCTTTCCCCAGAAAAGTCACAGGTGAGCTGGCTGGCTGCACATGCAGAGATGTGAACCGTGGCTCGTGAGAATCTTGTTAATTACTAGGAAGCTGAACAATGGGGAATGCATTGTGGAGATAGCTGCAAAATGATGTGAGATCTGCTAGGAAAGGAGGAAAGTGACTGACCAGTTTTCATGGACTCCTGTAATGTGCTTTTTCATATAGCCTTAGGAGTCAAGAACATTTAGGAATGATAGATGATTCCCTCCATGGGCTAATGAGTAAGAATGGCTGTATTGAAAAAAGTAAAAGGATCTGTGTTTCAGGTTTTGCAGCAAGTTCCACTGCTACTTACATGGAGGAAGCTGGTTTTTTTTATCATAGCATGATGGTCTTGAGAGGTCCACTACCACCTTCCAAATTCTGTTACAACACATAGACTCATTTACCTGTGGCTCTTTATTCTAATCTTCTTTGCTATCTTAAGATGGTAATATTCAGTTGAAATCAGTGAAGATACAGCACCATAACAGGCTGTATCCAAAGCAGTGGAAAATACTCTGAGTTGGAATCTATCAGCTAGAAAAGAAAGTGCACATTGCTATGATTACACTACTAAAAGGTCTGTTCCTTTGAATCTTGACATTTGTGGCTTTGTTCATACATTACCATGAATAGCAATGGCTGCCTATATGATTGTGTTGATAGCAATATTATTTGAGCAGGGATTTTTACTACCAAATATAAATATAGCATGCATTCATTTTTTTTAATTACGTGTAATGTTCAGTAAAGTGATACATTATTAAGAAAGGTCATTGATTATTCCCAGGATATGGCAGCAAAATATATAGTATGTACTAAAATTGCAACTAGTTTTAGAGCAGCATAGTGTGGAATAATGTAAAACAAAAAAAAAAAAAAAAAGGAACTGAAGTTAACAATAAATCTATGAATAGAAAAAGGAATTAAGAAGATGCCTTTTTATCTGGCAATAGCTTGACCAGAATCAGAATTAAAAATGCAAGCAGATTTTATGAATTTTTACTTGCTTTTGGTAAGATAAGAACATATTGGTAGCCTGCAAAACATTTTTAACATTTTCATGACTTGATGAGAAAATGGATCACTAAGACTGTGGACCTAAAAAATTATTAAGTGCCAGCTCCAAGGAAAAATCATTGCTTCTCAGCTGATCATGCTGTCTTGGAGATACCATATTAAGTATTTGAGATGCTTCCAAAATAATAGAAATTATCTGTCAGCTCCAAAAAGACAGCTCTTAATATCTCCCTATCCTTCATGTCATGTCAAAGTCCTGGTTCTGTATCCCAGGAGGTCGTACCCATGCAGCAGCATGTCTGACCACTATCTTGAACTTGATGGCGTGAAGAATTTTTTATGGTAAGACAGCAATTAAGGCATGCACAATCTCAAAATTTTCATAACTCTTCCTAAGTAGCTTTGATGGCTCTAAAATGCTTTTCAAATATTCCAAATAATTTGCTAGCAAAAAAACACTGAAAACCCTCAAAAAACCCTATCTAAATTAATAAACATTTAAGGAAAACAAAAAGAAATATTATCTTACTTTTCCTTTTTCACTTGCACTTTTATTTCATATAAAAGGTTGAATGACTTTTTTGGTTTTTTTTAAATATGGCAGATTGTAGTTTAAATAGCATGTTTCATTGATTAGATTTTTTTCCTGCTCTTGAGCTGACAGGATCCTTGCCACAGCTTACAGCATTTCCTTACATGGGTGATGAGTATTCGGAAATGCACCTTTTGCTCTTTAACGTGACCAAGCAGCTGGAAGCAAGGTATTAAAGCAGTTCCATGTGATCAGCAGGTTGTCTGCAGAGCATGTGGATAACACCTGCTAACATGCACTGAAAAAAAAATGCACTGCAAAAAGCAGAAGGCCATGACACAGGTTACAAAGTAGCGCACAATGGAAGAACACAAGCCAAATCTGAAAGGATTGCAGAGAGTAAATTGTCTGTTTAACCTTCCCTTTAAAACAAAGGGTTTTTCAAAATGAAACAGAATTTTACATGGCAAAAGTTCTGATGGCAGTGCTTTATGGTAACTTCCTTTTTTTTTGGTAACTTCCACTTTAGTCATTGTTATTATTTGTTCTTGTTGGTTTTGTTTATTTTTCTCAGATATGAAGGCCTGGAAGCAATCCTTTCCAAATTCACAGACTATGCTATGGTCCTGGGAGTCCCAGAGAGGCTTTCTGGAGAGGGGAGCCAGCTGGCCCTGCCTCACTTATCTACATTCTGGGTGCTGGCCAGGCATTTTGCACAGTGCCATGGGGCACTGCCAGGCTGCGAGATACCTTAAAGTCCCATAGGAAAAATGGGGGACCCCTGGGCCTATGTCAGAGGACAGGGGGCACCTGGACCCTGGGAAGGAGTGGAGGGACAGAGTGAGGCTTGGGGGAGGTTTCAGGGCTATGCACAGGGTTGGGGAAAATGGGCTATTGTAGGCTTTCCTCCTTTAAGATAATATTTTGGGTGGGTTTATAGAAGAGGAATTTAAATTTCCACTCTTTAAAACATCAGAGCATGTAACTTTACCTGGAGCACTGTCCAGTGTCTGACCCAATGCAGCGTATCACTGAGATTAAGAGCATAATAAGCTCTATCAAAGCATCAGACTGCACAGGGATAATTACAAGATCCATCATTATTAGGCAAGAAAAACAAATGTGTCTTATAAACCCTAAAGCTCTAGAGCAAAAACCACTCACTAATTGAGCAGGGGGCTAGGTGCAAGCTTCTCTTGGGGTCAGTTTATTCTAGGTTAGTCCATTACACAGTTATTACACCTTGCTCTGAAGCACAAGTATTCAGTGAGGTTAGTGAAGGATGATGGCAGACATCTCTCTCCCATAATCCATGTTCTCACTTCATGCACCCACACTGAGCCACTCTCTGGGCTCCTACGGTTGCTTTAATGAATTCTGGTCTCACACTGAAAAAATCTCTTCCCTCTCTCTAATGCTAATTGGTTTATTCCTCCCTTCTCTCTCATCTTCTTCATAAGAAATGCCTTATCCCTGGAAATCATTCATGTATTTGTGTGAAGCAAATATTTTGGCACCATAATTGATTGGGTTGCATGAATTAGGAGTTGCTTTGTGACAAATTAGCAGAGGGACAGTATTTCTGTGTTTCCCTTGAAGCCTACTGTGCTGTGCACTCACAATGGCATTCCTTGAGAGTACTGGAAATCTCTTTTCTTATGTGAAGGAATGAACAAATATGGTCTGTAAATTCATCACTCTCTCGCTTTGTGAGGCTTGAACTGAAGGCGATCATCTTAATTTAGAGGCAAATCCTAATTTAAAAGACTGTCAGTGGAGTTTGAGGGATGATGAAGGAACCTTTTAAAACATTCTGATATACACCTGACTTGGTCTTTCAGTTCCACCTTGCTCTCGTCTTGGGGAGGCTAGCCAAAGAAGAATTGAAGACTTTTCCATTAGTTTTAGATCAGTGGCTGGTAGATGAATGCAATCAGTTGCAGGAGTAGGACATCTGACTTGTCTCTCAGATTTGAAATCCTGTTGCGGTCAGGTGGCTACTTGTCTCTGTCTGTCAACAGCAATGCTGCCCAGGGTCAAGTCAGCAAACAGGCAAGTGTCCAAACTGCAGTTCCCAGGAGCCCTGACTTTGCCTGCCATGCACACTAAGAGGAAATCTTTCCAGTGTCCTTGACAAGTCCTCCTCTTTGTACTCCCTGTAGTGCCTTGCCACCCCAGAGGGCTGATACTTCTTTGTTCTATCTTCACATACAGGAAACTTTGGTTTGGGTGAGTAGGGTGCAGTAAAAGGATCAGGAGATGCCCGACAAGGAGACAGGTGTTCCTCTCACACCAAAGAGAGGTGTTGCAGCATTCCATGGTCTGGGGCCCAGGAAGGGAGACTTGCCAGTGTTCGGTGGCACTCTGCTAAGCAAGCAGCAGAAATAATCTGGAAAACCTGGCTGCCCCCAGTGCCAAGTTATCTGACTCTCCACACCTTGCTGGCCTCACTGACAGGTCCTTTCTTTCCCTGGTTGTGCAGCGACCAGTGTAAACTGTAGAACAGCATGGTACTGTGGAAGCTCTGGGGGCATCCCCTACGTTACACCCCATGGGCTCCTTCCCCTGTTCCTACATCTGTTCCTATGTTCCTGAGCCACTCCTTCCCTATTCCCTGATTATCTCTGTACTGCCCCGAGACCAGAGTCAGCCCCCAGGCCCCTGGGAGAGAAAGCTGGACCCTCCATGTGTGTGTGTCTGGGACTTGAACATCTCACCACGTGGCTGAATCAAACATCTGTGGATATTATGGAAAGACCCTTTTTGCTTCTTTACCCTGGACTTTACTAGGAGCAATTGAGGCTGCTACATGCTCCCTTCTCAGCTCTGTGTCAGCAGGTTGCACTAGTCTTGCAAAGGACACTCACTTTTGAAAAGGCCATTAACTCTATCAAGAAGCTCTTGATCAGAATGAAGGGTTCAGAGACAATTTTAGGTTGAACTTGCTTCCCTTTCCACTGGAAACCCTCTTTAAACCCACCTGGAAGTTGTAACTCCTTCCCCTCTTAAACTAACATCTTCATCCAAGAGCATGCCCCACCATTTTTCCTTTCTCTGGAATCTGGCTCAGGGACACCTTCCTCCTTGGATGGCCTTCCCTATAAAGCCCCAAATCTGCAACAGTTCCCAGCCCACTGTATATGTAACAAAACACAACAAAGTGGCTTACTTTGTGGGTCATGTAAAATAACAAGGCAAGCAGGACAACTGGACATCATGACCTTTCCAGAGACCATTGGGTAGAGAGAATAGATAGATTAAAAACCAAGATGAAAATTCACTTCATTAGTGTCTAACACACACATCCTTTCTGTGTTCAAGTGCATACATAAGGCACTGCTGTCACAGAAGGAGTCTCTTTACAAGGTTAATCTCCAAAAACTGGTTCACAGTTCATGTCACCCGGGACTGTTTGCTCAAAAAAATAAGACTGCAAGCACTTGAGAAACAAAGGATACCCAAGCAACACTAGACTGTGCTCACACAAATTGAGCAAATAAAAAGAGGGAAATGCTAAGCCACAAATGCAGGCTGTTGGATGCGTCTTTGTAATTTTTTTTCTAATTCTTTAAAGAAAGAGACTGCTGTGACCACTTCTTTAAGGACGTGAAAAAAGAATTTCACCCTGTGGGCAACAAAAGAGGAGGGAAAGATAACCACCTTCCACCCAATATGGAAGCTCCTGTGGGACTCTGATGTCCACCAGCCCCATCCCTGCCTACTTATCTCCACATCTGTTGTCCACGTGAGTTCAGTCGATCAGGTGCTTGAAATACTGGGTGTCATGGGCTGGGATGGCCACAGTCATCTTATGAGCAGACTGCTGCATTCCTCCTGTCTCATTTCTCCTGCCAGGAGCTTGGTGCAGCTAAATCTCTCATCTCAAATACCATTTGAGATGGTATCAATCTTCCTGGAGACATCTTCAAAGTTGACTTCAGTGTTATTTTTCTCCTTTATGAAATCTGTCAAACTTGCCAAGACACTCTTGGGTGATGGTGCGAGGAACACAAACTCCTAAACCAGGATTGCATTCCCACCCAAAACAGCTGTAACCATCTTTGCCAGGGATAAGTGCATGAATAAGTTTTCTCATCTTAGCACCTCACTGATCTCCAACTCACTGGTGCCCATGAGCTTGCAATATAACTAGCTTGGACAACTTTTCAAAAAGACATGAAACTGCTGCCACTAACTGCATGAAAAAGAGACTGCAGGAGTTTCACCTGGTCCTATTGCCCCTTCACAAACATCCCTTAGAAAGCTTGAACAAGCTGTGATGGTAATATGGTTTTAGGCAAAATACTGCTTACAGAATTAGCAGTTATGAGTGTTCATGGATTTCTACAGCCCTGATAGCTAGGTCTTTATGCAGAGAACACATATGCTATGAAATGAAAACTGAGGGAAAAAAATGACAATTGACAAGCTGTTCCCTTGCAGCAACTGTAAACTCTACAGGAAGCCAAATAAAGGGAGAAAGACAAGTGTTTAACACAGAACAGATAGGAGACTTGGCTTCTGTCAGTGTCTTTGACTTGCAGCCCCCTCAAATGCATTTGAAGGGAGCATATCTTCCTGTTGAAATGGGCAAGGGACACTGGCCACGGCCTGAAGGATTAGACATTAGCCCAGTATTTCCAGTGATGCAGGATAAGAAAAAAATATAAACTACAATTGTCCTCTCACAATTTCACGCGGCTCTATATGGAAGAAAAGTTATCCTGTTGCATTTTTACAGGCAGGACTATAAGGTATTGTAATGCTACATTTATTTCCAGTGTTTACATACATTGTGAGCTGAGAGCAGGCTCCAGTTCTTTGGGGGATTTTATTGTTTGATGACATCTTCATTGTTGTTATTACTCATTACAAAGAAAATTGTGGGAGTGAGGTCATTCAATGGCAAACCCATCACAAGCATTTCCCAAAAAGTGTGCCTGGAGAAATCTTTTGGATGCAACTAGTTCTTATGAACAAGTTATAAATAAAAGAAGCTGATGTTGTTCGTGATTTGCAAAACCGAAGACATAATCCTTTCTGTTTTCTTTTGCATGTTTCATCCCTAAAATAGTCAAATACACACATCCCAAAACTCTATGAATTTAATTTAAAAATGAAAAACTATTTATTCAGAAGTAACTTCATCCTGAAAAAACAAACTCTGGTTTGAAAATAACTCCTGATTTACCTTTCTATAGGACTTAGAAAATTAAAGAGAATTTAGGAGGTACATTGGACTGAAATGAAATGATGACCACTGAACACAAATGCTAGCTCTTGCAACATCTGATCTGGACCCTGAATCTGTGACTTCCAAACTAGCCCTTGACTAGCACCAGTGAGCCATACAGGCAAAAGGAACCTTGTGTGAAACTTGCCCCCTGATGATGTGGAGTTATTTTTCTTGAGTTCTGTTGGCTGTACATATTTCTAAATGGAGTCTTCTTGTGATACTTGCAGTCTAACAGGTTAAACATTTGGCCTTGAGCTTTCTAGGCCTTTGGCCTTTCTAACTTTGGCCTAGTCTTGCCCAAACATAAGGAATAATTAACAATTCTTTTCTGTAAATAAGGTTAAAAGCCGATAGAACTTTCAATTTCTGTGCTGTTTTCAGCAAAGTTTAATAATTTCTCTTTTCTGTTAATAAGACAGTTCAGATATATTTTCCTTGGTTGTCTAGGAAAGCGTAAATAGGAGGGTTTTTTGTATCAGAGTTTGCAATGTCTCTCTATACATTTACTCATGATACTGACTCCTGTTCTACATGAGCTATGTTACACAAAGTTCCCCTTTTCTGATTAATATAATACTTTAATTTCACACAACTATATGACTACTTTTGATTACAAAAAATGCAGCAATGTCATTAAATCATGTTATTATTGGAATGGGGAACAGAAATTCTTATCTACTTTGACACTTTAGTTTGGATTATTTGTTTGGGATTTTTATTTTATTTTGCTGCATACTATGTTATATCTTTTTTTTTGGCTGTATAAGCAGGAGTACCCTGACACCAGTAACTCTTTATCAAAAATTAAAGCTAAGTGAGATAATGACTCAGGATATAATTTGTAGCAGATGGGTTGTCTTTATTCTTTTCACCTACTTTTTTTCACTGGTGAAACAGTAAATAATAGAGACCTACAAAGAATCATCTGAAAACTTTGGTCTTCAAACTCAGTGAAGAAATTCTCCCATTTTAAGCATCATATCTTCCCAGGGTTTTTTTCTGGGGCTGTCTGCTGGCTTGAGAATAGAAAATGGCATTGTTTGACAACTGAGTCACAAGCTGAAAGTTAACTCTGATCTTCTAGGAACTCAAGAGCTCGGCCAGCTCGGCCATATAAATATTTCACTCCAGGCTACTGTGCTTTATTTATAATTTCTCAACATCTGCATTTCAGTTTTTAGATATAGTGAGCAGCACAACCTGTGATTACTTTGCACAGGACTGTGTGCATATTCCAGGATCTGCTGTGTAATTAACAGAGATTTTGGCCCTTACTTGAGGGCGAGAGCACAAAAAGCCAATAACCGCTCATGGGGACTGTGAAACTGTCTGCAATTTTAATAAGAAAACTAGTCTTTTTAGAAAGAACTTATTTAATGTGTTTTCTAACTGAAAGACCAGTTTGCATCTTGTAAAATAAAGAGAAAATAAAATTTCAGCCTCAGAATGCTCATGTTAGGGAATTTTATGGGGTTACTTTACCTTTAGCTTATTTCTACAGACAAATTTTCTGCACTGTCAGTTTTAACTTGTCTCTTTGGTCCTGTTTTTGTCTCCTTCCTACAAACCAAACCCTGTGTTGCTGCCAGGCTCTACTTACTCTTCTTTCTCAAGAAAGATCTTTTTTGTGTTCCAGAAAAACTCCATTTCCATTACTCTACCCCTCAAATCTGTGTCCAACATTTTTACAGACTCTCCTTGTCTTATTGCATGTTTTATTCCAGAAAACTTTTGGAAAGATGTTGGGGACATTTTTTTTTTTTTTGTTTGACACCTCCTTCGTTCTTCCATCCATGAGTGCAGACAATACTATCATCATTTAAGTGTTCTGGATGTAACTATGTCTGAATGTACTTCCCTGTCTGCTTTGAAAGCTTTTTCCTTACAGCACAGCACAATAGTATTAAGATCCTGAAGATATATTTCAATGAGCTGTTCATTATGTTGGGAAACGGACTGCTTTACAGTTGATTGGCAATACCACCTCTGTTTTACACATGAGTGTGAAAAGCTGGCTTCTGAGTTTCTGGAAGCCACACCAAGTTCTGAAATGGTAACCTACATGTTGGCCTTTGTTCACCCTACCCACTTTAAGACATTCATAGAAGCATCTAATTAAGGGGCTTCCTCACTTTGGGTTAACTCTACTGTAGATGGTGAAAACATAGCTGTGCCCCTGACAGGTCTGAACTGCCCTTTGAAAAGATCCAGTTCTGTTCGGCACTTTAAGATCTATCTCCTAACTTTTCTGAATTCTCTGGAAGCTAAATGGTTGGTACTAGGATCCAGATCCCTTGCTTTGGCCATCAGTACTGTTCAATGACCAAGACCTGTAAAAAAGCAAGTAGAAAAGAAAATAGAGAAGGTCTGACACTGACCTGCCATTCTTTTCCAGCCAGCATTGAATGAGTTAGTTGAAAGAAAGCTAGCTTGTGAGAAAGTGTGACTCTCATGTTAGCCCTAAAAATAGAATTGTCACATACTCAAAAATTATTGTGTTTTTTACATTTAAATAGGTTTGTCATTCTACAGAAATTGCAGTTAACACCAAATACTGTGTCAGCAAGGTAAAATTCACTTGCATTGCTTTGTGTCTTTGACAATATCACTGGAATTCTGCTTGGACAGATACATGGCAATGAACTCATCCAATGGCAAACATAGCTCACATTTATGCCAAGAGAATTTTTGCTGGTAAAGGCATTCAAAAACTAGCACTGCAATGCAAATAGATAGGCAAGACCTCTTCTATGAAAAAACCCAAAATGCTTAATCTACCTGTTGGTAACCTTTCAGAAATCAAGCCTGAGTCTATTGCTTAAGTAACATAGTATTAATCCAGAGCCCCTATTTAGGCAATTCTCAGTGATTCCCCATGTTTCAGTATTAATCAAATCTGCAAAGCCATGGTGTTTCACCCATCATGATGTTGAGTTTACTCACTTTAAAAAGGATGTTTTTAGTACAAGCAGGAAAGTATCTTAGCGGCTTGCTGTTAAAGAAGGGTTTCCTTCTCATGGCCTTCACTTTCCATTTTAAACCTCTTGTACAACTTTGCTGTCTGCTATTAAATAGTTGCCAAGTTACACCATAAGAGAAACTGTATTTCAGTGTTGAATAAAATGACCCTTTAACACCACTATCTTAAGGAGCTGCCCAAGGGACCAGGAAATACATCAGTTGTTTGCACAAGTCAGTCGTCAGGATAGATGGAACCACTGGAGATGCTGCAAAGTGGAAGCTATGAGACAGTAGAAGGTTACCTACTGCATTAGTCTTTCAAGGTACTGAATGCTGTCTTTGTCAAACAAGAAATGAGAATTTTTTGAAAATGTATCTTAAATACCTGATATGTTTCAGACTGCTCTGTCACTGTACTATGTTAATCCTTCACTAGTATTTAGATACAGGCTTCAGCTGTTCTAGCACTTATGGGGTGTTAGTCTATGCTCATGTGTGGAGTTCCTGGGTTCAGTTTAGTTCAGCAAAATGTTCCACCATTGGAAACACTCTCAGGGCACGGAGACTTGCATAAATGAGAAATGTTTTCAACCTCTGCACTGCTGAGCTTCTGTGAGGATTCAGTGGAAGTCTCAAATTCGTCTATGCCCACAAGTTTGAAATTCCTGAGAGCATATACATCATTCTTTGACTTGAAATTTAAATCAAGTCAGAAAGTATTTGGTTTACCTTGGTGGACCTGCATGTGTCAGATCCCAATTGCACTGAAGAAGGTTCATGGTGTTTTTATCTCCTTTTCTGCTTAGCTGACTCCTGAAATTGCATAGTATAGAATGGCTCATGTCATCTGAAACTCTTCTTCTTCAAAACCACTGTTAATTCAGAACTGCTGGAGTCTGGCATTCTGTGACTGCTGCTGTTTTCAAATTTATTCAAAATCTAAGCAAATTCTAAACAAAGGATGTGAAGGTCTGTTCTTGAACCTCATATTAGACATAGAAGTTGGTTTAAGTTTGCTTTGAAATAAGTTAAAATTCAAACTTTACAATGAAAATCACTTCAATGTTCAGTCTGGAAAAAAACAAGACTACTTTCCAAATGTTATTGCCAATAGATTTTTGTTCAACTTTCTAAAAATTATGATATTATTTCTTTACATCAGGAGCAAGACTTTTGCATACAGTAGGGCGTTCAATCATTTCACAAGCCTAAATTGTTGCTGCAAGTTTCCTTTCAGCTGATGTGGTGTTTGCAAAAAAAACTTCTAGAGAAGTTTTTATGGAATGCTGATGCGTTGTTGACTTATCACGTAGTATGCACTAGCTGAGGTACTTTTGTCTGAGAAGTTTCAAGAGTTCAGCTCTTTAGTGTTTACTAAAACTCCCCAAAAGAAGCAAGACAGGTAGAAAAGCAGTGAAGCTTCACCTGCATTGTAGTCAATGCTGCCTCTGTAAGTAATAAACTTATTATTATAAACTTTTAACTGGCTTGTTAAAGGCCAGCTATTTACAGCTCAGGATAGAATGAGGGTTGATGACAGCCAATACTTAAAGTATTATATTAAGTGAAAATTTTTATTCTGTATGATAAATCACAACTGAAATTATCTGTTTTCCAGGTCAGTTTTGTTTCTTTCTTCCTTAGTAGAAGTTATGTTTATGGTTCTGGGTTGCATATATTTTACCACACCTTACAATTCCAGTCTCAGTTAAGACTGAAGTTTCTGCTTCATAGAAAGCTAGAAACCAGCCCCTTTTAAAGAGAGAAAGAGAAAAGGAGGCTTTCTTTCTTTATACAGACTACATTAGAAATACTTGGATTGGTAAATTATTTTCAGCAAATATAGAAAATTGGGTCGTGTGTTTTTTTGGTGTGAGTTTTCTATGTATGGGGCTGTATTTTTCCCCCCTTCTTTTAAAGCAGGAATGGCTTCCAGATCTTGCATTAGAAGGCAGTCTAAATTTACTGTTGTTCCTGTAGCACTGAATTCTCCACTGGATCATTCTGCTGTGTGTTTGAGTAGCCACACTGCATAAAGCATGTACTGCTACCTCCTGTATTAGCAGCACTAGACAGAGAGTACCTTTTTCTCCTAAAAGTGGCAGGCCAGGCCTGTAAAAAAACTGGACTAAATTACACACCTGGCATGTGCATACCATACTCTTTATGCTTCCTAGAAAAAAAAAACCAACCCCCTAATGTATGAAGTATGAGAAAGAAATTCTGTTTTATAAAACTTCATAGACTAGTCAACATTGTTTAATTTAAAATTCACCCCCCCCCCCCCCAGTTGATAATATTGCCTACATCTAAGCAATCCAAGCAAAACCCTGTGGAGTCAAGACATCTGTACCCTTTTCATTGCTCAGCAAATCCATAAAGAATGTATTGTTTTCTGCAAGACTGTATCTCAAGTGACAGAAGAGAGGACAGACAGAAGGACCTACTGTTATAACAACCACACGTAAAAGGAGCAAAGGAACAGTCATTGAGCAACTTGCCTGTGACAACTATGTCCAAGAAACCAGGGCTTTACCTGCTACCCTACATGTAGTACAGCACATTGTATTCATGTTTTTGCTTTCTCCAAGTCACTCATACCAGTTTTGTAGTAATACCAATGTGTCATTGCTGCACTTAGAATAACTATTTGAAAAACTGTATCCTGATGGCTTCCAGAGAACAAACACGGAACAGAAAAGGGCCCTGTCAGAGTGATTTTGCAACCAAGATCCCTGCTGAACCTGAGGAATAACAGCATTTTCTGGTGTTATCTGGTGTTCATTCTTGTGCCACAGAGATCACTGAAAGCCTCAATCTCCATTCCATTCAAAGATGCCACAAAACACAGCTTTATTTACAAAATTCAGAGATCAGTGCAACAAGATTTGCATATAGGTGAGTATATAAATCCTGGTTTGCAGTATATTTTCCTTTTCATGCACTGCAAAAATTTAAAGAATCTTGTGTTAAGAGAAGCAACCATCTGACAGCACTAGAAAATGTGCTCCTTTGCTTTTCTGAAGAACAGGTATAGACCAAGAATCAGTATCAGCTTTCTTTGACTGTGTCCACCCATCTGGCAGCAAGAATTTCTGGAAAATGGAAGATAACTCAGCCTGTATGTTCAGGCCTTGGCTATCTTTCCAGGAGTTCATTGTGCAGCCCTTGTCCTACTGTTCTCTCACTCTTTATTAAAAATAGAAAAGGAAATAGGTTTAAAGTAATTTTCAGGGTTCCATGTTTTCAGAAAATGTATGGAACTTCTGCAGCAGTGAAAATGATTTTTTTTCTTAATATAGAAATTTAAAATGCCTGCCTAATTGCAACCTTAAAAGAAATAAGGCTTTATGGATAGCAAGAAATTCACAAGACAAATCTGTGAAGACTGTAACATTTTGGCTGACACTTCTGATTCAGCTCTTTTTTTCTGAACTTGACCTGAGAACAAAAATCCATTTTGCATAGTTCATTTGAGTTAAAAAAAAAAAAAAAAAAAAAAAAAAGAACTTTATTTCTTCACATCCAGGAAATTGAATTTGAGTTAAGAGTCACGGGGTCAGCCCTGCACTATCCCACTGACACTTCCACAAATCCCAGGGCTGCAGATTTGATCCCCATATGGGTTGTTCACTTAAGAGTTGGACTTGATGATCCTTGAGGATTCTTTCTCAGAATATTCTGTGATTCTGTCACTTGCTGCTGCTTCATCTATCTCTGAAGGTATATAAGGCATATTGCCATAAAGGATTTACAGTCTCTTTATTATGTTTTCCCTAGACTTGTATTCTGGTGTGGCTCACAAAGCCATCACTATCCTTTTCTGAAGGCCAGCAAAATCAGTTGTCTGGTCAAAAATGTATACAGTCGTCTCTCAGTGTAGCCTGGTCTGAAAAGGAGTCTGGTTGATTAACATTGATTACAATCCACCATCTGCAAGTAAAAATTGATTGCTAAGGTTCCTAATATGAATGCCTCTCTGTCTTGATTTCAATATTTCTGTGAATTTCCAATGGCAGAAACAGGGACAGAGACCGAATCCACTTCTTAAAGGTCCCAGTTATTTGCAAGCTCCCCTGAGAAAGACATTGGTGATTCTTCTGGTCCTACTTTATCACCCCATGGGAAGGTCATTTGTTAGCGCAGCATCTAATTGCTGGAAATTGTCAGTGAGCACATTTGGACCCTATTCAATGCTCCATTTTTTATTGAGAGAGGAGCAATGGTATTGATTTTGGATAGTCAGGGAGAATGCCAGGGATATTAGTAAGGAGCTCAGAGAACACAACACATAAACTTTTATGACATGATGTCAAACTGGATTGCGCAGGCATAAATGAAAAGGACAACATCTTCTGTAATTACTGCAAACATATACCATATATCTATTAGAAAAAGGGTACATTTCAATGAAAAAGAGGTCTTGCAAAAAGTGACATCTGAGAAAATTTGTCTGGCCAAAAGGGACAAGGGGTAAGATTTTTATGTGTACCTTTTGAAATGACAATGCACAGTGCAGGAGCTGTACTTCTTTTGCTGTTGCAGTGTGATTGAAACATACTGTATTAGACTGGTGACCCTTTTACACTGTGCTTTAAAAGGGATGCTGTGGATATGTAAAATTCCATGCAGTCCCAGTTCTAGTTAAGTGGATGATAGTGTGAAATACACCACAGCTGCTGCCTAACTCTGCTAAGCGAGCTTTGTCTTGGTTCTCCACATCAAAAGCAAATTCATCAACATAAGGATGATACTGCATATCCCCAAAAAAGAACCAGCGACCACTTACATTAGTGTGGTATATACAGAGTTACCATTGTGTCGAAGTTTAAACTAAATAGCAATTTAGCCAGCTAGGCCAAGACCTTTAGTGATCTTCAAGCACTTAATTCATAATCACAGGTGAGCAGTTGTATGTTAGCCCGTGGCTTAACTCACTTCTGTGTCATGACTTTTCTGTAAAGTGGTTGCATAAAGTTGTAAATATCTTATGTAAATCAATGTTAAAGACATTAATTCAGAAGTTTTGTCTCCTTGTGTCTGCTGCCATCCTTGTCTTCTCACTCTCTCTTCATGGTGCATTATGAAAGTCAGCATGAATACTTGTGCTTTAGGAATAACACCCATGGAAGGCTGATAGCCCAAATTTAAGAAAATCTAATATTTTATGATCGCAAACTCAATCCTAATATTCTATGAGCACAAACACACAGGTGCCCAGGAATGTTGTGGAGTCCGCATCCTTGGAGATATGGCCTGGGCAACCAGCTCTAGTTGTCCTTGCTAGAGCAAGTTGGTTGGACCAGATGACCCCCAGAGGTCCCTTCTAACCTCAGTCACTTCGTCAACTGCAATTCTGTGAGGCAATAAGAAAAGCATAAATATCGGTATTATGCAAGTCTTTTTCTGCTTATGAGTTTGTTTATTTGTTTATTTGAATTTTTAGTGCCCCGAATTCACTGAGCGAAAATTTTGGAGGTATCCATGACTACTGGATTTAATTTTTGTAGTCATCAGGCAATAGGAAAGGTACAGAAGTTCCCAGAGGAACTGCCCCACTGATTGATGTGACCTTCCCCCATCTTTGAAATACAGCTTTAAACTCAAAACAAGAGTAGATGAATGGCAATGAATAGATGATGTCAACAATTTGTGTGGAGGCCAAAGAAAATATGAGGGGGCCCCCAATAACTTATTCTCTGAATATGCTGCAATGCAGCTGTGAACAATAAGTTCACTTTCTTTTCAGGCATTGTACACTACATCTGAAATAGTTTCTGAACTTAGCACACAGTTTCCTGACCATCTATTATTTTCCTTGGGGATCAGGAATCTTTCAAGCATTGCAGTGAAGAGTTTGATATGAGCAGATCATGCATCAGGGACATGGGTGGTGGTCTGCTGGCCTGATCTCACAAGTTGCAGAGCTTGGGGGAAGTCGCTATTTAGACATATTAATATAATTTTATTTCTGGCCCTATCATTTATTTTGACTCATCTGAACAGTGGCCAATTTCGTACTATTTTAAGCATGTGTGCAGAGAAGTCACGCAAATACGTCAGTTTTCTCTGTGTGTGTGTTTAGAAGTATCTCATTGGGAATTCGGAACTAGATAAAATCTCTCTTCTTCTTCTACAATCTGTGGAAGGTCTGCATTCATAGCAGTGGTTGCCATTTTAAGAGGTAAACACGCACAACAGAAAGGTGTCCCTTCATACACGTGCAAAGGGCTATTTTGCAAAAAACTGCACTTAAAGTATATTTTATTTCATGATCATGAAATCAGATTGATATTATAAGCAGCAGCATTTATCTCTACATTGGAAGTTTTCATTAAATCCTTTAACACATTTTGAAAGTTACTATGCAACTGAAATAACTTGAGTGATTTTGAAGTCTAGAAAACTGAAAAATATAAGAATTTTTCTTATATAAGAAAAAAAACCCCAAGAGAATCATGTCAGTGTCCTAGAAAGGGGGAAGTCTTCTTCTAAAGCAACAGGAAGGAAGAAATTTAAAGTTTTCTACAGTTATAACTGCAGCCTGGAGTTTGTCAGCTGAAAGAAGGATAGACTCTCAAACATCTTGACAGATCAGGCCATAAGGATTTTACACATTCACTTCCAGCATTTAGTCAGCACATGTGGTTTTGTTAATGAATATTAAACATTTTTTATCTTATTCTGTCCCCTGAATGCCAAAGTTCTGGTCATTGGTACCTGAATAGTTAGATAGCTGTTTCTGTTTCCAAAAGATGCGCAGTTGAAATGAAATAGAACTAGAAATAGATAAATTTTGACATAACTCACAGCAACTATTTCTTTTGCAATTTATGACATCTTCACACTGAAGAGAAAGACAAGTGTGAGGGAGCTGATTGCCAGGTACACTGCATGTTCTTCTCCTGACACTCTACAGCAGGAAACAGCTTCAGCTGGCACAGGAGTGGGTGAAAGACAAGGCAAACTGATACAGCTTTCAGGTGACTCTCCTGTCAGGAGGATTTACCAGGTCATACCGAAAATTTGATTCCTCACAAGAGTCACTGCCAGATTACCTTTAGAAAGGACTGACCTGCCTCTGGGTGGCTGTTGTGGTTCTGGCTCTGTTGCACAGTGTAATATATGGTAGGGATAATTCATGCTATTAAAGTATGGTATAAAATATTGTAAAATCCAAACCATGTCTTTTGACCACCCCGACCGGGAGCAGCTGTCTTATTTAGATTCAACTAGTTCCCGGACGCAAGTTAAGATAACTATCGACGCCTTAATGTAAGAATAGAGGCTTCCAGGACAATGATCGTCGGTTTCCTGAGTTTTCGAAGGCCACCCGAAAGCGATTATCGCCCTGCCAATTGCATCTATCAAGATAGTCAGCGGCACCAACCTGATACATCTGAATACATGGCTCCTCCGGAGCCGATTGACACCAAAGGCACACCTGGATTCAGCCTCTGTCCACCTCTGCACAGGGAAAGCAACAGCGATGCATGTGAAGAGCACAAAGGAAATTTGGTTATCTTTGCCTCGGGCAGAATAAACTGTATAAAACCTCGCTGCGAGAAGCAGCGAGTGTGAACTGGGGAGACTCTGACACTCGGGAGGTCAGATCCAGGTTCACCCGGCGCTGATCCCGGGCTTGATGCTGTCTCTTTGGCTGTGGAGGTTTTGAAGACTGAACTTGGGTCTCGCAGATAAACTTATAAATCTTTGCAAAATTTTTGATAATTTTGGCTCACGATTTGATCATTTATAACACACAGTCATTCACTGCTCTGCAAACACTGGAAATGTTGATCCCAAGGATGGGCTAGAAATGCACTTTGTGACCTAATGAGCCAAATGGCTCCTTTGTCCTGCTCCTAAAAGCAGCAAATCTCACTCTAGAGTGGTGGGAGTGGAGGGGGAGAGGGAGGGGAGTGGGGAAGGGGCAGGAGAAAGGGGAAGGGAAGGGGAAGGGAAGGGGAAGGGAAGGGGAAGGGAAGGGGAAGGGAAGGGGAAGGGAAGGGGAAGGGAAGGGGAAGGGAAGGGGAAGGGAAGGGGAAGGGAAGGGGAAGGGAAGGGGAAGGGAAGGGGAAGGGAAGGGGAAGGGAAGGGGAAGGGAAGGGGAAGGGAAGGGGAAGGGAAGGGGAAGGGAAGGGGAAGGGAAGGGGAAGGGAAGGGGAAGGGAAGGGGAAGGGAAGGGGAAGGGAAGGGGAAGGGAAGGGGAAGGGAAGGGGAAGGGAAGGGGAAGGGAAGGGGAAGGGAAGGGGAAGGGAAGGGGAAGGGAAGGGGAAGGGGAAGACTGAACAAGAAGCAACATTTCAGAACAACTGTGTGAACAACTGTGCAAGCAATTATGTGAAGTCAAAGAAAGTTTGACCAAGTTCTGTTGTGTGAGCAAAACCAGATTCCTTGAAGGTCTGAGTTTGTGCTGTACAGCTTTGTATGGACCGTGCTTGAAAGTGAGAGGGAAATGAAACCTGCTCCAGGACTCATCTCAAACGCCTCTAGAAATTTTATATTCTTGTAAGCTAAAGAGTGAAATCTTTACATAAAAAAATGTGGTTACTAATGTTCTGATAATTTATAAAATTGACCTCTTCTATAAGCTGAATACTGCCTGTCCTCTCAGATTCTTTATTTGTACCCACTCTCAGACTTCCCCATTTTGCCTGAGCCTCCTTGTTTTATCACATATGTTAGCCTTTTATATGTAGCAGTTCCTGTCTCATTTATTCTATAATGAGTGCATTGTGCTGTATGCACAGAGATCTGAGAGATTGCTCTATCTTTGTGCACCTCTACAAAGAGTTTTAAGATGATTGTTTTCAAGAGAGAAAGCTTAACAGGAAGAAACTGTGCAGAGGCTTAGCTAGGTCTGTACAGTACATCTGCCCCTCTAGGTGGGGTTTCCACCCCACAGGCAACTATTAAAACTGAGCAGATTAGATATTACCTCCAGGGCCAGCTATTCATTCCTTCCCAGCAAATGACTTGTTATTCCAGACCCAACCCACAAATTAGCAAATGAATGTGACACAAACAAAAATAAAACCAAGTTCCAATTTGTGTGTTTGAATTATATATATTTATTATGCCTCCATGCACAAGGATGAGGTTTAAAATTTTTAAACAAATATCAAGATTCTCCAGCTTCAACAGATTTTGCTGCATTTCCATTAGTTGCAAAGACAAGGACTGCAATTTCATCTTCCCCAGTCAAATCAGTTAATTAAACATGTCTACCTAGTGCAGTTGGTAGGGCAGAAACCCCATGGAACAAACAGTACTGGATAAAATAAGGACGGGGATAGCTAGCAAATTTTACTGGTCTGGAGGGTGAACCTAATCCTGAATTTTCTTTTGACAGCCCCTATACCCATTAGAAAATTGTGTGTGTGCAGACTGATCTACTTCACTATTGTCTTGCCAAAACTGCTTCTTCATCTGACATTCTGTGCAAAGTTGGAGTAGGAAAAAAAAAAAGAGAAAAAAAAAAGAAGAAAGGAAAAGATCCTATCCACAGTCATTGAAGCAGCATCCTGCTGCTTCATTGTGAAATCTCTGGATGGTGTTTTCTTTTTCCACTAGGGTATTATGGAAGATGGGAGTAAGTCTTCATTGACTTCAAGTCTACTTTTCCCATTTCAGCAGCACTTTACCTGGGAAAGCCTGACTAGAAGCTGAATTAAGACTCTAGGATTTTTTTGTCAAGTGTTAATGATGATAGCTGCATTAAACTGGCTACCTGTACCACCAGAAACATGCCGGCAGTAGCTACCACCTAATGCAGTCAGAAGAAAACAATAATGAGCTTCAGTCAAGGCAATTATTTTAAAAAAACACATGCATTCACCACACTAGACTGGCTTCCAAATTTTGGCTCATGATGGCGACAGGGAAGGGTGTGATATTTGCACCTGACTTTCTCTTTGCCATTTCCTGCTCAACTCCTGCTTTGATCTCTGTCTCAGAATATAATTATGAAGTCTGAATCAGAACCAGGCTCTCATTTCTGCTGCCCCAACTTGCCCTTCTCTCTTGCTCTTAAGGAAGACACAGTGATTTGCAAATGCTTGCCTTTTATTTTTAGTCCAATAAAATGGACCACCTACAAATTCAGGTTACTTTTTTCTTTTTATTACCTGCTTTTTATAATGTAGCCAACTTACCCCAAAAGTACCCAGTAGGTGCATATAAAACATAATTAATCCTCTGAAAGGAATGTACCTTCTTTGCCTGAAACTATTTTACCAAACCCTTAGGTGGTATACGCTGGCAGAGCCCCACTGAAATCAGCACAGCTATCTTCACTTCCAACAGTCTTATGTTTGGTCCAATCTTTTTTCTCCCAGTGATAAGTGCACTCTGAGCAGGATCTTCAGTATTAAAAGAATTGGTTCTTGATTACCAGTGGGGGCCAGCTAGCATAGCTCTGTTAGTTTAAATTAAACTGCTCTGATTTACAGGTTGCACATGCACACACACACACACACACACATAGACACACACACATCAGCAAACATTGTTTCAATATTTGATGTTTAAAAATATACTTACAACAGAAAAATATGTTCACATGGCAAAGATATTTCTCTAAGACTGCACTAATGTCTAGAGACTAGAACCTTGACATCCCATGTCCTACACACCACGTTCTATGTAAGTGGTTTTGTAATCACATTAGGCTACATTGGTTTATTTAATTATGATAACCAGTTCCTGTTTGCTGAAAAGAGAGTAAACCTGAAGAATTACCAACCAAACCCCAAAGGAGCTGTTTCCCTTAGATGGATTTCTTGGCAAAATTATGATGTTTTTCATAACTGTAAAATTTTGTTCAATCAGGATCAACAATAATAAGAAATCTTATGTTAATGAGGACATGTGTATTTATGAATATGTACACATACATATACACAAATGCCAGCTCTCATACTGATTCCTCTTCTAAGCTTTTCATTCATCTAGGTGCCTTGTAAAAGAAAGATAAGCAAGGACAGAAACATGTTCTACCTCTAACTTTAGACCTTCCATTTTGTAAAAAGAATTGTAATGTTTGCTGCAGACAAACTTTTGCTGACAAAGAGTGTAGAGTTTCATCTGTTATTAAGCAGAGCATCCTAATGTAGCCAATTTCACGTTACCATCACAATCAGCACACATGAATTGCTTGTGCCTGTACAGTAAAAGTAGTAGCCTTGTGGGAGTGGTAAGACTGTAGAACAAGAACATTAAATGCGTACATAAAAAGGGATGAGCCAACAGTTTACAGCTTCTACATTAGTGTCCTCCTTATGTTTCCTTTATAAAGTGACAAGCTAAAGGTCAAATACCCAGCAAATGCCTGCTGTTCCTGACCTTTGAGCCAGAGCAAATTAAATTTAGCTAATCCTCAATCCTTCCTATTGCAGAGAAAGGTGAAGTCTGGGAGGAGTAAACCAAACACTTATTTTTCTTCTGCAGTTTTAGAAAAACTCTGCAGATGCTGGAAGATCAGGCATAAATCTAGTGTCAAGCAGTCCCCCAAAGTCATTGCCTTCAGCAGAGTTGCACAACTTTTACAATGACACAAGTGATGAAGATCTTGAACCTGTCCTAATTTATGTACAGATTAGATAGTATTTTCAATATCACCAGGATGAACTTGCTATTCGTAAACGTTGTCTGGACCAACTCTATCCTGTTATCCTTACTTTCTGTTGCTGTAGCTCCACTGGCCTTTTAAAGACAGAACTCTTCATTAAACAGTGAAGCACAGAGTTAAAGGAAAAGCATTTCCATCTCGTTTCTCTGAAGTGGCTGACTTTGAAGTTTTGTAGTGCAAAAGATACAGTTCAGACTGGAGTCAAATACTCGCCACAGGAACTACTGTTCTTACAATAGCAGAGGGTGTGTTACAATGGAGATTTGCTGAATATACAGACTTTTTGAACACAGTCAATATACGGTGTTCTGTTAACAAGTTGATCTCTTCCTGGAGTCATCCTTTAGATCCTTTATTACAGGAACTAGTGCAAAAGAGTTTGACTGAAACAGGGTAATTCCTTTGACAGATATGATAACAATAACTATATTTTCCTTTTTGATGCAAGGATTTTGGTTTCACTTCACATATCTGTATTAAGGGATTTTTTGATGGGCATTTTATTGTACTACTAGATCTTAAGTTGGGATAATTTTGTAACTAGTAATATTTCAATCTGACAGAAACAGCAGAGAAGAGCTGAGAAATAATAAGGCAGGCTTCTGTAGGCATATCACAGAAGTTTTTTAAGTACTTAGTAGCTCTTTGAACAGGATGCAAACCACATGGGAAGATGCCTAATTTTTATGCTCCAAACTCTTAGTCTGTTAAATTTTCCTAAAGAAGGGTGATACTGAGAAATTCTGGCCATGTTTCCACAGATATTTCCTTAAGGAAATGTCTCTATTCATCAAACTTGTAGGGAATATTTTAATGATAATATTTTAAAAAGACAGACTCCCCCTCTAGCACAATCTATCAGTAAATGACAGTGTGATGTTAATGTTGTTTCTCACAACAAACTCACAACAAAGATAATTTGGAATTTCTGTAGAAAAGCAAATTCACATTCCTAAACTTCCTCTAATCCTTTTGTGCCTTCTCAAAGAGTCCATGTCCACTTTTTAGCCATTTTTAATCTCAAGCCCACTCCAAGTAAAAAATAGTTGGGGAAAAAAGACCCTCTATTTTTTCATACACTTTTAGTAATTCTTAACAGTTAAAGCAGTATATTGACTGAAATATATATAATTTATATCTCGTTTCACTGTTAGTTGGATAATTTCTATCTGTAAGGGAAAGAGCCTGAAATTGCCAAACCAACTTAGTTTTACAATGCACATGTGCATGCACTCACACACACACTCACTTCTCCATATAAATGTATACATATCCAGGGAGATATCCTTTTCCCATTCACAATTCTATATTAAAACAGAATATTTGAACAGTCATGACAGAACAGAAGAATTCAATCATTGAATTATTCTGTCTAACACATTATTCTGGCTAAGACACAAAATGGCTGGCCCAAGCTCATTCAGTCACCTCAAGTTCTTTTGGGCTAGTCTGTATCAGTTCAGTTTTCTTCATTTGAAAGTAAACACCTTTCTCTAATTTTATTCTGCTAGAAGAGGTGGCTTCTTTTGGAAACTGGTGGCAACAGCCACCAAATGAACGAGCAAACTGTAGCTATAAAGAGAAATTTGATCAATGACAACCCCTCCTTAGGAAAACACCCAGTTGCCACCCATTAGTACAGCACAGGAAAACTGACTGTATGAAAGTAACACTCTTAAGATGCTGCAAGAACAACCAAAAATGGAAATAACACATATTTACCAGAGTAGCACCAGGAGTCAAAGAAACAAAAAAAAAAAAAAAATCAGGAAAAAACAAAGGAAACACAAAAGGAAAAAAACCAAGTTTATAAGCTGCTGCTCACAACAGAGAGGTTTTTTTTCCTTTTCATTCCTGCCTCAGCTGTCAGAGGCTATTTCTGCTTCTGAAAGGTTTCCTCCTAGCACATGAGGAGTCAGTCACATGTGTCTACCCAGTAATGAATTATATTTTGGGTGCAGAAATCTTCAGTATGACTGAGAAAAATACACTCATAGGGTATTACAGCAAATTATTCAAAGTTTTGTAGCAGTTTAGAAAACTACCAATCTAAATCTTAAAAATTTATACCCTGCAACTTCTCATTATCTGTTTGTGAAGGACCCTCTCTAGATCGCACAACAGTGGCTCTGAAAGCATGGGACCCAATCCTATATCCTTTCAGTTCTTCAAGGTCCTATTGAGTGGAACGTGAAGCAGGAATCTTTCTCTGTGATGATGATGCTGAGGATTATGATGAAAATTTAGTACATATTTTCCTTCTTTGTACGTCTCCAAAGAAAGCAGAAATTATGTGTTTTCCCTCTGCTTGCACAGCTCAGTTTCTTGAAAAACACTTGTTGTGGAAAATTGAATTCTTCATGGCTTTTTCCTGGGAAGTAGGTTTCATTAGGCAAGTGTGTCATTAAATTTCACCTCCCTTTTCATAAGGGCTTTAGTATGCATCCATTTTGGTTTGTGCTGATAGAAAAAGTGAAGCTGAAGAGCCAAAATCTGTGAAGCAGTTTGACAGAACCAAAGGACTGTATTATTTTTAAATGCATATTTTTTTCAATATACAGTTCACTCAGTGTGTACACATGGTTATGGATATATACTGTTTTGCTGAAATACAGTGTTTCGTGATAACAAAGAACAACACCTGCCTTAACAGACAGGCACCTGCTGGTAACATTTTGATACAGATTGACATATCCTTCCTCCTTTGGTAATATAGAAGAATGAAATACAAATCAGGAATGGTCTTTAGCTGACGGCAATTGCCAAAAATACTACTATTATCCTATCCTAGCCCATCATTTTGAAATTGATAGATTAGGAAAAAATCACAGGACAATATTAGTCTAAATACTGATGTCCTGACGCACAATTGCTCCGTAAATGAGATTAAGGGATTCTGTGCTCTGGCTTGTAGACACTTAATTTCTGATTAGATGACTGGAAGAAACTGTTATGTTCAGAACAGTTAACTGGAAGAAACTGTCAGAGTGTTGATGTTTTCCAGGGACTGCGGCTCCACAATGCCCGTTAATTCTATTTGGTTTTGTGAGAAAACAAATGGGTTGTGTATACTTCTCTAGGGAATTATGAGGTTTCCTTGCTATTCTGCAACTTTTCTTAAAAAAGTCACTGATATATAAATTATACTGGCATATAAAAGGCATAAACAGGGCCTGATTTCATATGGTGACAAAGGTATCCAGTAGCCCTGAAAGTGAAGCTTGCTGACTTCTCCAGTTTGGAAGTCAGAAGACAACTAGAGCAAAGAAAGAGGTCTCTGTTTAAAAGAAAACACATATGCTAATTCTTATTTCTCCATCTTCCTATAACAGACCCAAAACAGCTTTACAAATCCTGCATCCATTTCTGAGAAAAACTTTTGAAATATCTATCTTCACACTAAAGGCACCTTATTGCCTGAACACAGATTTATAAAGCATTGAAATGGTATTCATCAAATAAGCTGCCAAATAAAAAAGGAGTTAGTTATCAAAACTAATGGAGACCCCAAGCATAATCCAATTCTGAGCTGCAATTAAGGGCCTGAAGTTATAACCCAGGAGATCTGAGTAATAAAGATTCAACTTTCTCTCTGGGATGTAGATATCTTTGATATCCAAAAAATAGATGTTCATTACAAGCTAGCATAACTTTTCTGCCTCACTTTCTTTAGCAATTTAAAAATAATCTGTCTTTGAGTTTGTCACTTCCTACTGTCAGGGATATATACCAAATGGGATATGGTCTTTTGTCCTAGAACATAAGACGCATGCCAGGTATTGACAAGGGATTGCTTCTATGAGAATACTTACACTTGGGAATATTGCAGTAATTATTGATTTCCAGCCACTCCACAAGGGAGCAGCTAAACCAGAAGGTGAGGAGGAGAAGCCATGTTCTCCATCTCCCTTTCACTAGAAGGAGGCAAACATAGAGAAACACTGCTCTCTTGGAGCACTCTTGGCTATCAGCCACACCCTTACCAAAGTGAGCTACAACCTGTAAAGACTCCACTCACTGCATCACACATTTTTTCTACTATTCCAGTACACCTTAAAAAAGAAAAAGCCAACCCTTACATACATACTTGCTTCCTATAGTGATTTCAATAGTTACAGCTGCTGCAAAGTGTGTGCTCTCTATTACAATTATCTTGAGCTCAAGAAAGATAAGAAAATAGAAAAGGATTTTGTTCTCCACTGGAGACTGTATGATAGTTGGGATGTTTCTCATTAAAGAAAAGGTACATGTTTTAAAACATGTCGGCAGCAGGAAAGATCTGCACCTTTAAAAAGTTATATTTAGAAAGTGATGGATTTGCTTGTAAAGGAATCACTTAGGGAGAGGCTCAGTGTAGCTTTGAGCTAAACCAGAGGATGAATTAGTTTTGTAGCAACAAGACCTACAAGAGGATTTAGTATGAAATATTAAACATTTCTCCATTAAAATCCTGAATGGAAATCTGTGTATGATGGATTGATTGAAGTAAATAATAATTCATGTGGCCATGCACAAGATTTTAACTTTTATTTCAGTCTGGAAAGACACCTTGCTGCTTATGTTCATTCCTGAAGTCTGACAGAGCACAGCTGAGCACAGAGGTGTGCATCAAAGTAACACACCTAGCCTTGGAGGACTAGAGGAGAGGAGCCCCTTTCTCACCATGGATGGCAATCTTTTGGTGAATTCTTCACCTTTTTGAGAGTTGGAAAGACCAGAGCATGCCAACAGGCCTTTTTTTTTACTTTCCAGAAGAAAAAAAATGGCAAATTAGTCAAGAAAACTTTATGAGATGTTTCCAGTGTAACAGTTTGTGAAACCATTGCTTCATTTGTCACAGCATTCTAAAGGTTTTTAACAACAGCTTTCAAAAAACAACTCAGAATTCTTTAAAAAGGGGCTGATGTGACAACATTGTCAGCAACTACTAGCTCCTGTAGAGAACTTTGAAGGTCAAAGGGAATAGAGTCTTTTTAAGCAAAAAGGCCTTGAGAGACCAAATCTTAGAGTATTTTAATGGAAACTGGGTGTCTAGGTCACACAATTTGCATCAGAAAAGCCCTGCTTCTGGTCACTTGGTGCCTGCAAACTATTCTGAGTCCCTTCCTTTCTAAATCCTATTAACTCTAGTTTTCAAAATCTCTTCCAGATAAATCAGTTTTGAGCTGATCAGCATTCCTCTATTAATAATTTCCAGACCCATGCTGTAAGATTACAAAAAATCTGAGCAACTGAAGCCAGAAAACTTGTAATGAGTTTTGTTTTGTAAGAGATGGCAAAATGGCAGAAGCATTAAACTGAGAAGCAGGAAAGTTTGTCTGAGCAGCAAGAAGAGTCTCCAGTCTCCTGCCTTTAAATTGTTTTTACTCAGTGTAAATTGAGATGTCCCCACTGATTCACTTGGATCTAGGCTCACCAAAACTAGCCCTCTTGTTTTAGAGTGATTGAACCAAAGGAATTCTGGTTCTGGCTGCTTTTTGCCCGTTTATTCTAGTGCAAGCAGCTGACTTCAGTTGATGCAGCTCAAGTTGCCAGTGTTGTGAAATCCTTTGTTATATATCTCACTTTCTCAGTTACATCCACCAGATAAAAATGTTTATAGTAGTTACCAATAATTTAGACAGCTGGTCTTTCCCTTTTGTTTCTCCAAAGGGCCACATACACTATAGATGAATTTCATCTCTTGTGGTGGGCCAGCAGTAATGGAAATAAGCTTGAATCACTGTGTGGGTAACACATGGGTAACTAATAGGCTAAAATAACCACAGTTGTGTTGTCTGGCTTATATGAGATGGATGAAATATTTTCTTAAGTTGGAATTTATTTCACATTTTTTTCCAAAGAACATATTTGTTAAGGTAAAGACTGAGACAATCCTTAAGGTATTTCAAGCTTCAGTTTACCAAAATGCTCATCCATCATAACAGCCTACCACTGTTGTCAAATGAAGTTTCTAGACTTCTTCTCCTGCTCATCCTCCAAGCTCACATCTGGTACCAGCTACCATTGGAGAGTGGAGAGTGACTGAGCTGGCAGAAGGTACACAGCTAGAGTGTGACCCTTGCAGAGAAAAATGTAAAAAGGAAAGAGACCATTGCCATACCCCTTTCTCAACAACAAAATGGTATATTGACTCATTGACTCATGCCATTTGAAACAGAGCTCTCTCTAATTCAGTTAATCCTCTCACATTTCTCTGCTTGGTGCAATGTTGTGAGCCAGGTGACAGAAGCTTCCCCAGACTATATGGGACTGTACTCAGTATGAACCATAGAATCCTAAGCTCCTAGAACATCAGCTAGAAGGAAACTCAAGGCTCATCTGGTCTAACATCCTTGGCAAAAGCCCAGTCCAGACAAGATGGGCCAGCACCATGTCCAGCTAAACCTTTAAAGTGTCCAATGTTGGGGCTAGAAAGATTATGCCAGTGGCTATTGTTCCCATTATGAAAACTTTTCCTCTTGCGTTGAATTGGGATATCCCAAGGAGAGACTTGAACACACTGCCCCTCATCTTTTCTATGCAACTCCTTGTGAAAAGCAAGTATTAATTTCCTTTATAGCCACCCTTCAAATACTGAAGCATGGTGATAAGGGCTTCCCTAAGTCTTTCCTCGCATGGTAGGCTTTCCTGTCCTCTGATCACCTTTGTGGCCGTTCTCTGGAGCCTATCTAGCCTGTCCATATCTTTTCTGTATAACAGAGATAAAAAGTGAACAGAGTATTGCAGTTGTAGCCTGACAAGTGTTGACAACAGTGAGTTCTTCATCTCTGCTGGTGATGCTCTTGTTGATACAGCCCAGGATTTCACCATCTTTCTTTGCTGCAGCAGCACACTGCTCATTCATACTGAGCTCAGTGTCCACCAGGACCCCCAGGTCCCTTTCCATGGAGCTGATCCCCAGCCAGATAGATCCTGGCCTGTGCTGCACTCCTGTATTATGTTTTCCCAGATGCATAACTTCACACTTGACCTAGCTGAGTTTCATGTGGTTCACTCTCCCAGCCTATTCAGGTCTTCCTGCAGAGTGGCTGTCCCTTTCACAGCATCTACCCCCCACTTAGTTTAATAGCCTCAGCAAACTTCACCAGGGTAGATTTGAACACATCTTTTACATAATTTATGAAGATATGAAACAGTGTTGGGCCCAAATCAATCCCTGGGGAACCCCAGCTGTGCCAGGTTGCTGGTTGGAAAATGAGCCATTTGCCATCCCACTCTGGGCACCTCCTTTCAGCCAGGTCCTCACCTCATGAACCATTTGTCCAGACCACAGTGGATCCATTTCTGTAGTCAGAGACTGTGGGAAACTATATCAAAAGCCTTGGAAAAATAGGAGTAGAGACTGTCCACCAACTGAGCAGGTTACTTAGTCATGGGGGGCACTCAGTCTTATGATCTGCCCTTGGTGCATCCATGCTGGCTTCCCCCAAATCATGTGATTCATTTGACTTGTGATGGCTCCCAGGAGGATTCATTATGTAACTCTTCCAGGGAATGAGGTAAGACTGATGAACCTATAATTTTCTGGGTCCTCCTTTAAGCCATTCTTACAGATGAGGGTGGCATTAAATGTCTTCTAGTCTTATGGACATCTTCCAGCCTCCACAGCTTTTCAAATATTGTGGAAAGCAGCTTCATAATGACACTAGCCAGCTCTCCAACACTCTTGCATGCATATGGTCAAGCCTCATGAACTTATAGGGGCCAAGCTTCTGTGAAAGTTCACATCCCAACACTCCTTAACTAAACTTATCAACCTGGGCTTTTGTTCCCAAGGTCTGGGGCCCAACTGTGCTGATGACATTGTTAAAGGAACTTTTGAGAACCTCTGCCTTTTCAGTGTTGTTGGTGACTAATTCCCCCTCCTATGTTTAAGAGAGGCCCAATATTTTCTTGCTGTTTCTGCTTGCTGTTTACATACCTTGTGTACCCAAAGAACCCTTTCTTAAAGTTTTTGACATATCTGGCCAATTTTTAAGCAGAGATTTTGCTTTTCTAACTGCATTTCTGCATGTTTTGGCAATGCCTATGTAGTTCTCTTGGTACTTGTCCCCTTTTCCATCACTGGTAGGTTTCATCTTTGGTTTTGAACAGACTGAAAATACCACAGTTTAGTAAAGGGTGTCTCCTGCTCCAGCTGCTTCCCTCACCTTTAAAGGAGAAACATGTACTCCCAAGTAGATTGTATAGGAGGCAATAGCAGAACTACTACCATTTGAACAGATCTGAGGGCTTATCTAACCTTGAGGCATGGATTTTATTAGCATGGATTTCATTAGTGAATCTTTATCATTTAATTAACAGTGCCAGGAAACTGTTAAATGCAGTAAAATAATGTTTCTCTGCTTCAACACAGTCCCTGGTTCATGGCAAACATTACTTTCTCAGGTGATTACCAGGAAGGCTTCAGGAGCTACCACAAGCTGACTCAGTCTTGGAGGCTGGGAAAATTCAGTCACTATGGTTGTGATTTACCCTGAGAGACAAATTTAACATTGTATAATTATTCATACATTATTGTCCTCATGCCTAATATGAATAAATTTCACTATATGCTCCATCTATTTCAGGGTTTGTTGTTGCCTTTGGTTTTACTAGTATTGTACATCCTCAGAGTGATGCTCAAGCCACATTTACTAGCTTTCTCCTTGAAGCCACAGTTTTGTCTGTTTGCTTTTGTTCAGCCTCTGCTGACTTGAGCACCAAACAGAAACTAAGGGGGAAATTGCTCAAAATCTTTGCAGTTTGCTCAAAGCACCCTGACTTGGAAGCATGGTCTGACCTCCACTTGGCTCTGAACTTCCATTTGTTGGAGCTGATGGTCCACCCAGCCTTCCCACTCCCACTCCCACCCTGCTCCTGGCAATTTCCATCCAATGGAGCTAATGGAAGGGCTGCAAATCTTCAGCACTTGTCCTTCATCCACTCACATTCTACTTTTGCTTTGCTACTGAAACAAAAAGGAAAGGTGTGAAGAAAGAGAAAGCAAATTCTCAAGGAAGACATCAGTGTTGGCAACAATATAAAACAGTTCAGTAGTCTTTAATCACCAGTTCTGTCTAAAGTATGTGTCAGGTGAAGTATATCTGCCTAACGTAAAACCAGCTACACTAATGTTTTGACAAAGGAAAAGAAATGACTGCTGGGTGAAGGGTCTGTGGTCTAAATTTCTAAACACATGTGAGCAATCTGTATCTTCAAAATAGTGTTTTACATCATAGAACACTTATTTAAGTAAACAAAAATATATCTGTAAGGCAATTTGCTCTTTATTTCTGCTGTTACATATATAGCAAGCAATGTCAAAGATCTTCACGGGGGAGGGTGAAGATTACTGTCCATTTATTTTGAGTTTCCTCTAAATTGAGGTATCTTAGTCTAAAGCATCTAAAGAATGAGGGTTAGGGACGCTGTGCATATTGATGTAATGCAAAATATTAGTATCGTAAAATCTATGCTTATCAAAATAACATAAAAAGGAACATAGTTTCAATAGCAGGTGTCTGCTTTTAAGTAGGGGTGTTAAAGAATTCTTTCACAACTGTAAGTAATATGTAAATGCTTTATTTGTACAAGCTAGATCTGCCCAGTTACAGACTCAGACTATGTTTGTTGAATGCTTTGGTCTCATGACAACATTTATACAGAAAACAGTTATAGTATCAACCTACACATCTACCCTCCAATCAAATTGTGTCTGCCATGACAGACAAAGACAAATGGAAACCCATATTCAAAACCCCTTGCAGAGGGCAAGGGCTTAACTGACTTATTCTTTGACATTAATAGGATAAACTTGTGTGCTTTGTAACAAACAGCAACTTTGAGAGTGATACTGTGGATGGAAGGTTGGTGTAGATGGAAGTCAACATAATCAGAGATCGCTGCTTGCAGATAAATATTTCTAAAGATAGAATTAGATCAAAAAACCCCCTGACTTTGACCATAGTTTTCTAAACAAAAAGCATTAACAAATCAAAATCAAAACTCATAAAGTTTAAAGCTAGAAAGTTCTGAGCTTCATAAGGCCCTGTGTTGACCCATGAGATTCCATGGCAAAATTTTCATCCACCTCCACAGGGCAGTATCAATGTTTAAATGCTAACTGACCTTTACCTCCTTATATTTCAATAAATTATTTTGCACCTTGGAGAATGTAAAAACCACTTAGCTGACTTTTCCAGACCAGAAGAATTTTTCTCAAAAATGTGAATATGTATGAAACATTACAGGACAGTAACACACTGGAATACAGGAGGCATTGGAACGTGCTGCCCGGAGAAGTTGTGTGTGTCTCATCCCTAGAAGTGTTCAAGGCCACAAGTGTTAAATTAGGGAAGACAGTTAAGTTTTAATAGCACTCCACTAACATGCCAGAGCAATTTTACATTCTCCATTATTCTTAAAGCTCTCCCAGGGAAAATTCTGAAATTTGGGGACTTTCTGTTGGTGCTCCTTTTCCCTTTCTAGAAAAAGACATTTGCATGTTTCCCCCTGTACATTTTGAATGCTATAGTTTCCTGTTACAGAATCATAGAATGGTTTGGGTTGTAAGGTGCCCTTAAGTTCTAACCCTCTCTGCCATGGGCAGGGGCACCTTTCAGTAGACCAGGTCTCTCAACCTGACATCCAGCCTGATCCTGAAGACTGCTGGAAATGCAGTAGCCGCAGCTTCTAAAGGTAAACAGTTCAAGTGCCTCACTCACTACCCTCACAGTAAAGAATTTATTCCTCATATCTTATTAAAACCTACCCTCTTTCAGTTTAAAGATATTCTCCCTTATCCTATCTCTGTATGCCCTTGTCAGAAGGTCCAGCTTTCTTGTGGAGCCCCTTCAGGTACTGGAAGGCTGCTCTAAGGTCTCTCTGGAGCCTTCTTTCCTCCAGGCTGAACATCCCCAACTCTCTGAGCCTCTCTTCATAGAAGAGGTTCTTCAACCTTCTGACTATCTTCATGGCCCTCCACTGGCCTCACTCCACAGGTTCAATGCAGTCAGGTTAGATTTCTCCCCTAAACAATTCAGAAATCCTCTTTTGACAGCATGATTTTCTACCAACAAGCCTAATTTCCCTCCCTCCCCCACTCAATTCCAAGGATGTTAATGCAAAATGTAAAAGAAGCCACAGCAGGTCCATGTTGGGTCCACCAGCTGAGCCACAGACTAGAAGCCTTTTAGCTGCTTGGGTGGTGAATGGTTTGGTGTATCCCACTTGGTCTGTGGCTCAGTTTTGCTATTTTTTCCTGAAATCTTAACTCTTTTAGGAATAATAATTTTCATATAGTTCCTCCAAAGTGAGGGCTCAGAAGGGGCATAAAATTAAATATTGGATGGGGAAAATGTCAAAAGTATGAGGCCAGTTATAGGCACCTCTGGGGCTTGAACCCTCAGATCAGCAGTCAAAACATACTAGAGGAATTTGTCAGCCTCAAGACAGCCTCTGTACTTGAAAGGTGGGGGCAGGCTGTCTGAGGAAATCCTTCTTCAAGTATCAATAAATACAAGGCCATAAACCATACTGGCATCAATCTGAAGCAAGTCAAATACCAGGACCCTCTGGATAAGAATGCTGTTTTTAAAAAAACTTAGTAGAAGTAACTTTAAAATAAAGAATGTTAATAAGAGAGCTACAGAGGAGAGGGATATCTGCTGCAGTACTGACCAGTCTGTGTGTTTTGTGAGTCAGTGTTGTGTACTTGATCACAAAATTTATGGTTTCCTGCAATATTATGTACTTGATATTATATTTTATTTCAAAGGCTTTAGATTTTGAACTGTAATTTCTAAGAAAGGGCTCAGTCATGTATCAAAGACAGCCTTCTTTTTAAAAACTAATGATAAATCTTTATTATCAATATAATTCTTATTGAGATCGATGATAATTTTACCAGAAGCATAAAACTAACATGTTCATTCTACAGTTTGAAGCTTCCTTTTGCTCTTCTGGATCATAAATCTCATTTGTTCCCTCCTGGTGTGCTGAAGTCTGAAAATGATGCAAAGTACTTTTACATAACATGTCCAAACCTTGTTGTGCATTGAAAGACAAGAATATAAGAGAGACAAGTTTAAACTTAAGTGAAGTTAAGTAGCAGTTATGATTATAATTTGAGCCCTGTTGCTCATTTTTCATTAAATACAATAAAACAATTTTAATTTACCATCAGATTAGTAATTTGCTCTATCTGGATGTAAAAGAAATCCACACACAGTTGTCAGTTAAGGTGCCACTTTTCACATAGTATTTAGAATCACAGAATCATTTAGGTTGGAAAAGACCTTTGAGATCATCGAATCCAATCTTTGTCCAATCACCACCTTGTAAACTATACCCTAGAACTATGTGCCACATCCAGTTGCTTCTGGAACACCTCCAGGGACAGTGACTTCACCACCGTGCTGGGCAGACCATTTAATGCTTAACCATCCTTTCAGAGAAAACATTTATCCTGATGTCCAGCCTGAACCTCCCTGGTAAAGCCTGGAGTCACTTTCCCTTGTCCTGTTGCCAGTTGTCTGGGCGAAGCAGCTGGCACCCAACCTGCTACAACCTCTTTTCAGGCACCTGTAGAGAGTGATGAGGTCCCCCTGAGCCTCCTTTTTTCCAGGCTAAACAACCCCAGCTCCCTCATCCATTCTGCATATGACCTATTCTCGAGATCCTTTGCCAGCTTCATTTCCCTATTAGGTACCATCGTTAGGCACGTGTGCTACACAGCTAACAAACACACACAGAATCATGCTTGCAAGCACCTTCCATGTATCCTTAAGAAACCCAAAGATCCCAAAGGTTGTATTTGGTTACTATTTAATGTGAAAAATGCATGTAAACTATGATGAAAAGCAGAGAAATATTTAAGTTACACCCAAGCAGCGCAAATCTGTAAAGCTTGAAATTTGTCATTTTTCCTTGGGGTGGATCTGATAGCTGAATAAAGCAATATTTTCTTTTCTTTTCTCAGTCTCTGATTCAGAGTATGAGGACGAAATGAAAGACTCCATTATTATTCCTAGAAGTCAAATTCAGAAGCTCTGAAAGCTTATATATTCACATGGAATGGTATATAATTTGTGCTTTTCTATCCTAACTTGGGACAATGACACACACAATGTCTGTGCTGTTGTGAATAAAGTTAGGCCATGCAGTCTTTTTGGATTGAAAACTGCTGGTTTACCTTGTTTTCATTTTTACTTTTTTTTTTTTTTTTTAATCCTGTGTGTGCATGAAGAATTCTTTCTTTTAAAAAATATTATTATTCAAGTGCATGCTGAAATTGAATCATGCTATTCTTACATAATTTTTCATTGGATTGTTGCAAGCTGTAAAGAAATCCAATTAAATTTCCCTTGCAGGCACAGGGCCTCATTCAGGATGCCTTTATAAAGCTGGCTTGTTGTATTGTATGGCATGCCTATGAATTGAGAACCACTGGGACCCTGTCCCATTCCTTGTCCTGTGTGAGACATGATGGAGAGAGAGGGAGCTAACAATGTTTCAATGAGCTGTATTATCAGAAAAACATAAAGGCTATGCCATCATTTCTGCTGCCATGGTTTAGAATATGCATGTTAGTGTGCATTTGCAGAACAGTTTTTAGCCCTGTGTGGTTCACATACGACCCTCTGCGTCTGACATTCAACTTTATACTAGGGACATATGATTCAATGTTTTATTCAAATGCTGAAGATGATGTTCACAATCTCTGTTGAAGACAAGGTTAGTGGAAGCAGTTTTTAGAATGGCATTCTAGTTTCCCAAGCTGCACAAATGTAATTCCTATTGCAAGGAAACTGACTGCAAAATTTCTGGAGTTATATTACACAGCAGTCTGAGTGCTGCACTATTTGTCTGTGTGCCTTGCTTCTTATTTAAACACCATTTAATGATCCCAATGATCAGCAGGCTTACTCTGGTCAGCTTCAGTAGGGCAAGGCTTACCTTCATCCATGGACTCACGTCATGGAAACACACAGAGCCACCTTCTGTCACTATCAGACTTTGCCTTCAGTATTTGTAACAACTGTGTATCTTGCATGTGAAGGACACTCTAGGTTGAAAAATAGGAGAGCTTTGGCTTGATCAATCTGCTTCTTCTCATTGCTGAGAAAGAAGGAGCAAACCTTGTTCTGTAGGCTCCAGGCACTTTCCATATCAGAGATTACTTGTTGTAAGGAGCAGAAGTATTTATTTACCCAGTAACTACAACTGCCTCCTTTCACCTCCTCAGACTTCTATATCCTGGAGCTGGAAATAAGCTGTAAGATGTGGAATGCAAAGATGATAAAGATCAACCACTATATCTTCCTGTTAATGTGGAATTGATTTCCGTGCTATATTTCCTGATGTTTTTCCAATCTACTTTAAATGTTCCCAAGTGTTCTTTTCCCTTGAGAAATTATTGCACTGTCTAATGTTATGATGATGATGATGGGCGAAGTGTAGTCCAAATCTAGTTCAAGAACTGAGACATAGATGTATGCAAATAGTCTTACTGCCTGTGATTTTCTTCTGGTAGTCAATCTAAATTTTTCGTCTTTTAATTTCTTCTCATTATTGCTGTGGTTATACCCCTGAAACTAAGCTAAATAATTAATTGTCATTTTCATTTACTTCATTGGGAGCCATTCACACATATCAGAGGACAAATTTTAGCCCTTAATAAAGAAATGAACTATTGTCTCATCAAGCAGATACTGAAAATGCTGGCTTACACCTGGGCACACAAGAGAATTGAGATCTAACTGTTTACATAGATCATTTGTCTTAAGAGTCACCTGCAAGGGTGGTATTCTATAGATTCTTTATAAACTCAGTCCAGGAAAGTAATGTAAATTAAGTCAGGATACTCACCCCAAAGCCATATTCACATACTATTTTTGCATTTTTTTAGCACAACTTGAGTTTAGTGTCATTTATAGAATGGTTAGTGTGGATGTGGTTTTTCATTTTCTAGAAGCAAGATACCCAGATATCCTCTTGACCATTTGCTATTTTCTAACACAGAAGTCCTCCTATCTAAGTCAGGACTGGGCTGAAAAAATTAATTTGGAGCAAGTTTTTTACAGTAGGTTGATCTTAAAAGGATAGTAATTGGAATCCTTTTTTTGGTATTGGCCGTATCAAATAATTAACTGTTATTCAACAAATCATGAGAAGCACTGCTAACAGGTAGGGAGTGTAGGGGATCAGTGACAAAGCTAGAAAAATAGATAAGACAATACATTGTTGAATTGAGTAATGCATGTTGACTGCTAACAAGAAAAAGGAGAGAATGTTTGTCACTTTTAAAATGGAAATTCTCAGGCAGTCATGTAACCAGAAGTTATTTCAGACTCAAAAAGACTAGTCTGTTTTAGCCACTATTCTGTCAGAAAAATGCAAATAGAAACAATCTGGACTCAGTACATAAGAACAGAAAGTGTCCTTGAAAATGGTATAGTCATTAAACTGGTCAAATGTCACTGAGAAAGCTGTGTTTATATTTAGTGTACATTTCCATGGGCTGAGGAAAATACTTCCTTGGAAGGAATATAACCAAGGACAAACATGACTCATAGCAGACTTTAATAATGTCTGAGATGAAGGGCTTGCTTTTTTTTCATTCTCCGAGGATGAATTTAGTGTAATCCTGGGCTGCTCACTGACTCGCTGGGCAGCGTGTGGTAGGGAGGACTGTTAGAGACAGAGGGGGAAGCAGTGCATCTCCCCCAGCTGAACATGGTTCTGGGGACTTGGCCTGCTTCAGACCCTGCATACAATGTTGCTGACTCAGTTTCACCTTAGACTTTCTTTCAAAGACAAGTTCAAACCAAGGGTTTAGGCCCAAAACAGAAGAGGTAATCCTTAGCTTTACCCAGAGTTTTCTTGGGACAGACTATGTGTAACCTTGCGAAGGATATGGCTTGCCCCTGCTCTTCAGCCTCTGTGGCTTTAAGCACAAAGGCTGAAGTCATCCCTTCTGAGTCTGGTGCTGGAAGGCATCAGAGTCTTCCCCTGGGAACACAGGGCCATCAGGAATTAGAGTGATGAGCCAGGCAAGCAGCGAGAGTAAAAGAAACAACCTAGATGAGAGAATATGAAGCACAGAATCTACCACTCTGCTTTGTTCACTTCAGTTCTTTTTGCTGCATAAAATGACACCGACAGGATTAAGTCTTGCACTTTAATTTCCAGCAGCATAGGACAGTAGCTTCTGAAATTTGGGATTTAAATCTTCAGCTTCTCCCACTGTCTAACACCATGGTTGCACCCCCCCCCCCCCCTCCCCCTTAGGAGTTAATAAATTTTCCTTTTTAACTTTCCAGGTCCGACAGGCAAGCCACGTCTCTTGTAGCTTGGATAACCACCAGAGGTCAGCAAACCACATTCCAGGGATTACCGAAGTGGTAAGATAAATTGCTGGGTTTGGAGCCACGTGTTTCGTTTTGAGTATTCAGAACACTGTGGTGGGCCCCAGACAGAGTTTGAGTAGGTGATGGCATTGCCAGTGGCAGATGAGTAGTTCTGCATCACTCGGCTCTGCTGCAATGTAGAAACACTGTGCTTTAGCCGGCTTTGCACAGGCTCCCACAGGCCGCGTCCTTTGAAACAGGCTGAATTCCATAGAAGCAGTCCAAACCAGGAATATTCAAAAATAGCAATACCACTCAATTTTTCTGCAATTCCAGGGGAAGGAAGCTTTTCAAGCTTGCTAAACTTCATCCTGGCCCATGACAAAATATTGTCCAAGGGGAACTTGAGAGCCCACCGTGTGGAAAGAAGCTGGGAAAGATAAGGAATTTCTTCCATTTCCCCCATTCCCAGAATGAGAATCTTAGAAGAAAGAATTGCATGGGGTTAGATGTGAGAACTGTCCCATTGCTGGTTCCTGTCTCAGGTTTTGCCCGGTCCTTATATGCCAATTGGCCCTATGGAGAGGTCTGATTAAAGGTGCATCTATGTCCAGGGCATATAAATATTCTTTCCCATTGCTAGAAACTGGGCTGAGAGTCAGCTGTAAGTGTATCTTAACATACATGAGTGAATTGAACAGAATAAACATCTAGCTGAATGGATGCCTTTTTGACTCTGTAGAAAGATTTAGAGGTAATATGCAGCAGTTAAAAGATACAGGAGGCTGGAAAAGAAGAAAGAAGGAGGGGGGAAGCAGGGCTGGGAGAATTTCTCTGAAATGTGTTCTGCATAATCTAAAAGAAAAATGTATGTAATTTGGACCCCAAATGCAGGCCAAAGCGACAGCATCTAATAGGAGAAACATGATTTAGAGGTCAGTTTATAAACTAAACAAATTTACTGAGTTTCATAAATGAATCTCATGGCAAGATCCCAAATTTTTTTGAGTTGGATAAAAAATATTGTATGTTAAGGAGGGAAATCAAAATGGTTTTTAAGCTGATGTCTTTAGAAATATATGTATATAGACTTTTTTATAGCTCTTGGCATATAAAATAAGTCATTATTCTAAATAGAAAAATATTGATGATGTCATAGGAGCCATTGCCGGACACATCAAGCTGATCTGATGAACTGGGAAATCAATAGATATTTTCCAAACGAGATGGCATTTCTTTTAATTGGTTGTGTGAATGCAATATACTGCAGAGGGCAAACATTTAAAGTTAATTTTCATTTGGCTTGGATTTGTCTGTGTGTTATTATTTCTTTACATAGAAGTTTTTTAGTTTAAGTCCAGATTTTTTCTATCAGTTTACATATAAATTCCTTATCAGAATAGATGAAATAGCACCTATGTATTGTAGACACTCAGATAGTATAGCTTTGGGAGCTATTTGAATAGCTACCAAGATTAGAAAGTATTGAAGATTTTACCCAATAATTCCTACACTCCTTTAGAATGATTGAGTTTTTTAAAGTCAAATAAGTCTTTTAATTTCACCCCCATAACAGATACATAAGCAGTTGTCCTTATGTCCCATAGCAAGTGAACATCAGAATTTGAAACAGAAATCCCAGCTGCTTAGACTTTAAACTAATTGCCAGGTTGTACAAATGGCACACATCATAGATCAATATACTAACACACAATTCGAGTGTTATTAAGTAATATTGCATGCCCTCCAGAGCCTCTAAGACTCAGAATTTTTCAAGGGCATATGATAATGAAACCCTTGTAAAAAAACACTTGATCAGCAAAGGATGCTGGGCAGGGACCTTATTTGTATGAAGTATTTTTGCTTTATGGTTTTGCATGTCAGATTATAAGTAAAAGAATTTGACAAACATTTGTTAATTCTTCAGACAGCTAACATTTTTTGTGTAGTTGGTCTTTCATCAACTTTGCATATCTCCCCCTGAAGGGCGGTAAGAAACAGAGCTGGTATTAATCTACATGTGGTAAGGTACATGCAAATATCTGGTATCTTATCCTTTTTTGATTTTTTTGTTTAATTTTTAAATAAACTTTTATATGGAATTTGTTAATACAAAATTCCTTTTGTTAAAGGAAGGTTTTAAATTTATTTCCACAACTATAATGGCAGAGCAATTTTGCTGTTTCAGCTGAAGTGCTGCTAATTCATGCAGGTACTTCAGACTTCATATCTTCTGGAACTTGTTTGCTGATTATATTCCTAGAGAAAATGGCAGTTACAGTTATTTGGGGTGGTTTTGTTATGAAGTTTCCTAATGCTGTCAAATATGAGCATTGTGATTTCACTGGGCTCATTCTGCACTGGTGCTAAGCACTAATTTTATGTTAAATTTCATACACTTGCCCCCAAATTTTGCTGCCTATCTTCCTGCTGTCTTAAGTCTCCTGAAATAATTTAATTCACAGTTTGATTATGGTTTGCCTTCTCCTTTTTGAGAAATATTAATGTATTAGAGAAATTCAGTCATTCCACGTACATCTCTTCCCTATTTGATACTACTGAATATAATAATGTGAAGTACTATTATTTATTTACACTGCAGTAGTGGAAGATGCTTTGAGGACATTGCTTTGTTTGTGTCCAGGAATGATGCACTTCATCATTAAATTGCATGAAAGTCATAAAAAATTTGCATCTCTTAAAACGTGTGAAATCTCCACAGAAATCAATGACAGAATCTAGCAATACTTTGAGACCACCCCGTTATACTTTCTATTAGTTATTTTTTGCTGATCAGTTTCATGTTCCAAAACATCCTCTTTACACATAACATGTCTAGAGCTGCTTCCAACATTTAATTAATTTTCTTAATATGCAAATAATATACCTAAGCATTTGTAAAATGTCTTTGACTACAGCATCTAAGTGCTGAGTATGTGTTACTTACTAGGGATAGTGATTTTTTTTCATCTTCTGAGGAGACAAGACCAAAGGCAAGATTCATCTTCTATTAGGGAAATTTAGAAGAGCCACAGTGTAACTTTCAGGGAGCTCAGTTCTGTCTGCATGAAGAAAGTCTTTTTGCTGGATATTAAGGATTAAAAAGTCAATGGTTAAGGATATTAAAAAGTCAATGGTTACAACCATGGACAAAATTATCAAAACTGCATTCTAACTTTACATCTCTAAAATTATACAAATGCACCTTTGTGCTTACAAAATCTAGGCATCTTAGTTTATAGTGAAAATAATTTCTGAGCTAACTGATAGTATTTCAGATACAAACACCTTGGAGAGCAGATGTGATCCTTGCACTTACACATTTCATAGAAATAATTTTCCTGGCTATAACTTGAAATGCTGGATCCATATTTCATAACAAAGAAGGGGTGTTGGCCTCGCCCTGGCAAATACTTGACCACCTTGATGAGTTCAGATGCCTCCATGTCCCTGTCCCTGCAGCATCTTGACAGAAATTGCCAAGTTTCTTACTCTTAGTATCTTGCAAAGCTTTTATATCTTCACAAACCATGAAAGTAGGAGTTCCTTTTCTGAACTTCTGAAAACAGCAATAGCTGCATTCCTTACTTATCTCTTGTTTATTTTTAATGCACCTTGGCTGCATTTTGCTGGGCATGTTGTTTTGTATGTGAAACAGAGATTTAGTATCATATCTTGAATCTTTAACACCATTCCTTTGGAAAGAAACCCATTCTCTTAAGTATTCTGAAAATGCAGCAGAAGCTGTAATTCTTGAGTGACTCTAAGTAAAACTACAGCTTATTTTTCCACTAGGGAACAGATGAAGGAATGTTATGTGTATGTGGTATGAGGAAAAGGCAAAAATTTCTTGTAGTAAATAACAGCATGGGTGAACAAGTACAGTTACTTCATAAATAGCTGTACTCATCAATGTCAACAAAAGTTGTTCAGGTTAGTTGAAAATCACAATATTAGAGAGATGACTCAGACTTAAACAAACCTTTTTTTCCCATTGATTTTGTGGACTTTGTATTTCTGATGTGATTTCCTAGGTATGGGAATGATGAGTGAACAGTGAGGTGTGAAGGACTACGAAGATCTTGCTGCCGCTAAGGAATTAGGCAGTAGCCAGAGTGCCAGTTTATGAATCACAGCTCTGTTGCTTCCTCCAGAGAAAAGCGGTTTTAGCCATATGCTCCACTGGTATACATCTCTGCCTCCATTCTGCCAGCCAAGAGAGGTATTTCCCTTCATGCCCCTGCTAAACCCTTTCACTGTAACTGCTCAAAGATGTGCAGAGGACATTGAGGTTGTGTGTTGCTTTCCTTTTATTCTTCATAAACCTGCTTTGCTGCCTAATCATATGACTAACTACACAAAACTCTCACTACAGGAGTTATTTGCCATCATTATTCCTTCTCTCTATGTGGGTGATAAAAACCCTTGCAGTGGAACTACAGTCTAAAGAAAATAATAAATACATCTCTCAAATTCCACAGGGAATGACCATTCATCCAAGAGTTAGGGATTTCTTAGCTCTGTCAACAAAGTATCCACCAAAATACTTGCAAATTACAGGAAACTGAGGCCTTCAATTGACTGTGGAATGACTGTGTCACTTGCTTTTGTGAAATAATTTGGGAATTGCTTTTAATATATTTTGGCTATACTATAACTTTATTGGTTGAGCAGCCAGTGTAGAAATCCCATTCAAAGCTGAATTGCAGGAGAATGCAATGGGTCATCATCAGCATGCTTCTCCAACATCCTCTTCCTCAGGATTTACACTTCCTCAAGTAGAAGAGTTCTTAAATACATTCAGTCCTGCTGCTTGAAGCCCTGGACGCCAGCTGTGCCGGGAATCAAACAGCAATCTTTCATGTGCAACAGGCTGTACATGTGAGGACTTTCATATAATATTGATGAGGTTAAAGGGTCTTCTTGACTGATTTTGAAGTTTTAAAATGGAGAAGTAGGATTTAAAAATCTTGCCACTGTTTCAAAGAGAAGTCCTTCCTTCCTTCCTTCCTTCCTTCCTTCCTTCCTTCCTTGGTTCCTTCCTTGTTTCCTTTCTTCCTCATTTCCTTTCTTCCTCGTTTCCTTGTTTCCTTCCTTGTTTCCTTCCTTGGTTCCTTCCTTGGTTCCTTGTTTGTTTCCTTGTTTCCTTCCTTCCTCCCTCCCTCCCTCCCTCCCCCACTCCATCCCTCCCTTCCTTTTCTTGTTTCCTTGTTTCCTTCCTTATTTGCTTGTTTCCCTTCCTTGTTTCTTTTTTTCTCTCTTTTCTTTCTTCTCACGTGTTTAATATATATTCAAGCCTACCCTAACAAAAGAATTATTAATTAGACAATCATTTAGATATTGGATCTCATTTCATTTTTTTCTCAAATATTTATGAGACATGCATATTTATGAAAATGCTCATTTTGTAATCTGTAAACCTACTTTATGAATTTATAGTTGGAATTCAGTCTTCCCAGGTTTTTGCAAAATTCTATTGCTAAATCTGACCTAAATCTGTTAAATATTGACTCCAGACTTGTTAGACAGAAATGTTATTCCAGTAATAAAACAACTCTATTAAAGATCATTGATATTATAAGTGAGATAACTTCACAATGAGTGTATTGGTGTTTATTTTAATGAAACAGATTTCCTGGCACATTGTCAGCTAAACGTTTTATACTGAGAGCTGCCTGAAAAAAAAAAGACATGTTAAAATTAGCCTATAACAGGGCTTGTGATTTTGTTTTTAAGTCTTTGCAACTAAAAGTGTAAATGAAACTGCTTTCAATAAAGCACAATAATTTATTCTAGAAATTAGTAAGCTCACGTTCCACCTATAAAATCATTCTCTGTGATGTGCAACTGGCCTTTATTTCAGTGGCCTTGATTTATAGGTAGACTTTGCTTTATTTTCCAGAGGAAGAGACTGGGAAGCAGCCGGACAGAGCTATTAAACCTGTTGTGCACAGCAATTTTTCAGGGGTTTATTAATTCTTGCAGAGAATAAACCAATGAACTGAGCATTATTCAATGTGAGAACACCTTTTGTACAAGAAAGGTTTCTTGATGAATAGACGTAGACTAAAAACCAAAACATAGGGATGCTTCTTATATTAAGTTAACCAGTTCTGTTTGCCACATTTTCAGTTGCAAGACTTATCAAAATGAGGTTTCACATTTAGCCATCTTGTAATTTAACCTGTGTCAGTGGTTTTGGTCCTAGGTTTTCTTTGCTGCTTACATTGATGCCTGATTTTTGTACAGAAGAAACACCCAGATTGCTACAGACAAGAAAGACAATCATAATAACTTAATTCTAGTGAGTGGTAAAGCAGAAGTTCTCTCTAAAACAGAAATGCTTATATTTTCAGATAAATTAAGATGAACTCTATATTTTTGGTATATAATATATGAAAGTGAACTCTAATTAAAACATTTCTAATTAAAAAGTATTTCAGTCAGTAAATCTATTAAAAACAAAATTGTGTGTCAGCTACTCCCAAACTGCAGCATTTGCTTAAAAAATAATTTGGATTTTTTTACTCTTTCTCTCACAAGGTTTTCTCATGTGCCTTTTTTTCTGAACATATCAGCTGCTTTGGGTAAAAGTTTCTGAGGACTTCAGAGAGAGTGGATCCAAGCAGTCTTAGGTTTTGTTTTATCACAAATATGTTCAAATCATATGTCATCCATCAAATGTGAGCAGTTCTCCTGGTCACAAGTGAGGTGTCAGGTTCACCTGTTTTGAATGCTGAGAGAACTGAAGGGGCAAATATCTGTGTATGGTTTGAACAGATTTGTAATGCTGTAAGCCATGCTAGCAGATCACTCAGATTATGAAGGTCATGCAAAAGGTTAAGTATTCTTTTAAGTTACAATTAAAACCACCAAAGACCACAGGTTTGTCAGAACAAGACTCTTAATTCATGTGGTTCAACTGTAAATGTGTACAGAATTCAGAGTAAAAACACCATATCACAGTGTACTTAATATTTTATTAGAAACTTCCTATGCTAATGTGTAAAAGATGGGTGAATCACTTGCTTCTCGAATAACTGAAGCTCTCTTTTCATGAGATTTGTTTTTACTTTTGTGCTAAAAGACATCCAGGGACTATGCACCAGGTTCAACCCAGAGACCTGAAGTGGTCTCAGCTCTCACTGCTGAGGACAGTATTTTGTGGTGCTCTCTGGATTCAGCACCACATTGCAATGGGAGACAGAGATAGCTGTGAACAGCAGGGATCCATCCTACTTGAACAAATCAATCAGGCAGACAGGTTGCTATCCTACGCTTGATGTACTGTACAGTCACACCCCTACATTTGTGGGTACTGCCAAAGCAAGTGAAGAGACCTGAAACCACTGGAATTATTCCTGTGTTGATAATGAAAAATCACTGCAAAATGGTAGGCTGAATAAATAATTTATGTGAACAGCCTTTCTCCTCAAGCACTGGTTATACAAAGTGCTCAGCAGGCTGCATTTTTGCAAGTCTCCTAAATGTTGTGCTTTAGCCTGTATGTAACTATGTGGTGCTGTCTGTAAAGTTCAGGGCATACACCAGCCTGGATTGCAGCCAGTGGAACAGCTCTGAGAAAGAAAAAGACATGAATTGAGCTCTGAGAGAGAGACAGACAAAAAAAGAGGATAATTTTCTGGTTTATATTAATCTCAGTTGTTTGGCAATTCAAGAGTATGGGACAAAAACATTCTTATGTTTGTGATACTGCAATAAGGTTAAAGGTTTTTGAAACTAGGTAAAATGATCCCCCAAAATCATCACATTTAGACATTTTGAGTTTTCTGGCATTGTTTCAAATTGTATGTGTGTGAATCCTTCAGAGTTGTCAGCAAAACTCCCAGATGTCTTAAAGTTTCCTTGAGGAGTCTTCACATTGATATGAAGAGAAGACAGGTGCAAGCGTTGAAATGAGTCTTTCTGTCCTTTCCCTTCTCTCACCCTACATGAAGTTTCCTCTCTGAAGCACGTATTATTTTAGAAGAAGCATAGCTGTGCCATATCTGTCTCCTATCACCTTTAGTATCATGGTAACACTTTACATTATCTTACAGCCCACATTGCAGATTCGAACAAGGGATGTTAAAGTTCATCGGTATTTTCCTTTGGTTGGGACAAAAGAAGACTGAAATTGGTAAGAAAGAGAGAACTAGAGGCGAATGAAGTAGATTGACTTACAATACGTCCTTCCTCCATAATGAAGGCATTAACTTGTAAGATTGGTTTCAAAAAAATGGGTTGTATTCTTCCTTCACAGTACACAGAAAGACCTGGAGTTGCTGAATTTGCCTATCCCAGTTTCAGTCTCCCCAGATATTAGCTGTGTGATTAATAGAAGCATAAGTAAAAAGGTACAGCCTTAGCTCTCCATGATATTTTAGTTTAAACTCTTTGCTTCTGCTTTTTCCAGCCCACCTTCAAGCCAGTTATGGCAGCAGAGTGCTTCCCTGAGGAGCTGCTCTGCAGAAAATCACACATGCAAGCATTTTGTTGTGAAAAGCAGGGAAGGAGTCTCTCCGTGCAGGTCTATGTGTCTGTGTGATTTTGTGCCTTTGTTGTGGTATGAAGCCTGGAGCAGGGTGAGAGACGTTTTCTGGCAGAGCACTGGCAGCAGTGCTGGGCCTCCTCAGCCCCACCAAACTGGGGGTGCAAGCGAGGGTGCCGAAACTTGGGCGCAGTGCACCCCGCGCCCCGCCCCGGAGGCCAGACCCTGCTCTGCAGAGGGGCGAGCGAGCGACTCAGAGATGCTCAGGATTGTGCACCCACGCTCTCAACAGCCTCAAAGTGCACACTCCAGAGGAAACCTGAAGTCTCGTAACTGAGTGTTAATTATGTCTGAGTGGATTCTAGAGAAAAGGAAAACCATATACTGTATCAGCAGAGAAATGGTTTCACTGCGAGGAAACTAATGATGCTTTTATCAGGAACAATATAAAGATTGCTTTTTTACTAGTGTGTGTGCCCAAGGGTTTGGACTATGAGATATTTCTGTATCTGGCTTTAGGTTCCTCTGAGCTTTTACATAATCAAATCAATATAGCTATGATTCACCCTCTGGCAACAACTGCTCCTTGCAAGTTGCTGCTGCTTCTTTAGTGACTGAAGAGGAAATAAATAAATAAATAAATAGAAAGAAACTTATTACAAATCCGTAAACATTGATTTGTTTGGTCTTAGATTTTACTTTTTTAATTGCCAGGGAAAAAAAAAAGAAAGAAGAAAAAGGGTGAGGAGGCAGGAGGATATATGAATTTGTACTCAATGGGGCAGACAGATTGCTAGCCTGATACTTTGAAAAGAGTGGATTGATAGGATTTCATGAAACTACACAAAGCATTGTCCAAATACAGACTGAAATGTGGCTGAAGGGCAGATAGGGCAAAGAAGGGCCAGAGGCTGTAAAAGCCAAGGCAGGCAAAGAGTCCAGAGACAGGGAAACTTGATTTTGCACTAGTAGTACTGTATTGTTTGGGTCTGCATCTTAACTTCCAAACTCTAGTTACCCACCTCCACTTTCCAGAAAAACAAAGGAAAGCAAAAAAAACCCACAATGTTAAAAAATATAAAGATAAAAATAAAAAACCCTACAAAAAGCCAAGCAAAAACCCACCAAAAAACATCCAAACAACCAAAACCGACCCACAAAAAACCCCCAAAACGAAAACCAACAGCAAAAAAGCCCAGAAAAGATCTCTCTCTCCCAGATGCATTTCTTTCTATGTTTCCACCTTGCCATTCATGCTCACAGCCCTTGACCCCTAGCTAATTCTCTTCATTCCAGAAATTTTTCCTCCTCCCCCCTCCCCCCCCCCCCCCCCCCCCCCCCGCCTCCTCCCTTTTCTGGTGTCACACTGTTATTGTCACAAATATTTTTCCCCTTATAGCTGCTGGTCTAACAGAGCACTCGAGCACTCTGGCACAGTCATCGCACACCAGAGGAATTGACTTGTCTTGGGATCTTGATCTTGTCTCATTTTTCCCTTTGCTGACATCTCTGTTGTACCAAAACAAAGGAAATACTGAACAAAAGGATCACTGGCTTTTTCACAAAAGAAATCCTATCTTTAAAATCAAACCTAATTTCATCCTTTCTTAAGTTTGTGTGCTGTCAGGCAGGATTTTGGAAGAGGGTGTCCAAGGAGGATGACACTGTCAGAGTGGGAAACTCCTCAATGGTGGGGCAACCATGGTTGTGAATGTGTCAACTAACTTCACAGAGTGCTGTTAATCCTGAGCTAAATTCTTGCTAATGATGCTCTCCTCAGTGACAGACATGTCAGCTCATGTTTGTAAAGTGCCTTGGCAGCTTTGGGCAGATGATGTCTCTGGAATTAGCTTTGGGGTTTTCAATTTCCTTTTAACAAAAAAAGGAAATGACCAACCTTTCCATACATCCTCCTCCTCTTGACTCTCATTCTGTATTAATTTTTTTCTTGAATTTTTCAACCACTCACTTTCTTTCTTTTTTTTTTTTTTTTTCCCCAAAAAAAAGAGAAAGGATATGTCCCTTACTAAGACCTGGAGTAGAATTTGATATTTTCCAAGTACAGATCATGACAGAGGGAATACAGGAGGCTTTTCCTGTTACAGACTCGTTCACTCCTAGCAGAAATTTTCTTTATTTCTGAAGATCTAGCAGCAAGCTTAACATGATTTCACGTGCTCCTAGACGTGGTTTTTCCTTCACCCTAGAAAGGCACACTTGTAAAAGCATGGGTACCCTGGGATAACATGGGAGAACAGCCTAAATGCAATTGAACTGGGCAAGAAACCTCAAAATTTATTTGCAAATAATTTCTTGAGATTCAATGCAAAAAATATTCAGTAAATATATTTTTCTATACTTTGACTGAATTATGAAAATGGTTTATTATGCATTGAATAATTCGAGTGAAACCATTTTTTGGTTTCCAACTCGTAATTTGAGCTCTTTCAGCCATTACTGATCAAATAATAATGATATACATCTTGTGCCAGAGGAATGGATTATCTTCAGCTGTAGATACTATGCTGTTTAAATTTTAAATCTTGTTGGTTTTTTTTCAGGTGTCTGATGATAATGACTACTGCTTGTGGTTAAGCCCCCTCCTCTTGGTGTGAACCACAAGGATGATCTCTCTTTGCTCCCTGTTCCTTTAAAGCTCCAGACATCACAGGAATTTGAATTACAGGAAAAAATAAAAACAACTTCAATCTTGATTGTTGGGGAGCCTTGTAGAGATAGTGATAGCATGCTTTTGTAAAATCATATCTCCCTTGTGCCCTGGCATGGTCTTCTCAGCCTCATTTTGGTGAAGTTAATTAAAGGTTTTTTCCTGATCATCAATTACCTAGACCAAGGGGCAACAAAACTGTTTATTCTGTTTTTTCTGCAGTAGCTACTACCTTTATTCTAGCAATGTGGACTTTCTTTTCTCAGCCCAGATAAATATAGTTCATCTGCATATCAAAAGATTTGACCAAATATGAAAATTATGTGCAACACGAGCTTGGTGTCTGCACTTCTAGAATGAATAGGACAGTGTGCAGGCATGGTCCCTGCTGGTGCAAACTGCCATCCCTACCAATGGACCAGTGTCAATAAAAGCCAGCCTGCTTCTTCTTCCATGAGGGTTTAACTGCTTCCAACACAAGTGTGCACACACACCCACACACACACAAAATTAAAAATACACACTAAAAAACCTAATAATACTTACTTGAGGCTTTTAAACTCCTTAGGGATAGATAGATAGATACAGGGTATTAACCAGTAAAAGGAAAGAAAAGCAGTTAGAAAAAAATTAATAATAAAAAATCCTATAGGATTTTCCATCCTATAGGAAGGAAACAACACTTCCCTACTCATTTGCTCCCTTTACCCTCCCTCCACACCCCCATCCGCTTCTTAAGGGAGAAAAAAATTAAACCTGGGCTAATTGTTGTGCTTGCTGTGGTGGCTTGCCTGGAAATGAGCCTATGAGTCAAAGGCATATGGTGCTTATGTTGGAATTGTTTTCTAAACAGACTTTTGCCTGTGTGTCTTTTTCACCTCTTTCAAATATCTTGTGCCAAAAGCAGTAAAAACACTGCTGCATTAAACATAAATCAGGGCCCTGTGCCTGCAAAGGACCTGTGTTATTGGAGGGGGGTTGTTGGACTAGGGATGAAAGGAGACCTACCACCCGCATTGATCTGAGGTGATTGTGGGGAGCATATTCAGCTACGATGCTTCTAGCTAGTTAAGACAATGTAGAACATTCAAGCAATTAATGAACACATGCTTCAAGTGGAAAGGCTGAACAGGGGATTTTAGTAGATGTGCATGTTTCTTGCACTAAATGTAGTCTAAAATAAGACAGTTTTATGCATTTGTTTTGATAGACTATTTTACCTATCTAGAATATTTTACCTTTCCCATTACAAATCATATCTTGAGTACTTCTAGAACAGTATGAAAACATTTGTTAGATATTTTTGCTAAAATGAAATGGCTCTGCAAGTTAACATAAGTTCACTATAAAATTTAGTGTGGGACAAGCTGCACTATGTCAAGCCTGCAAGTAATTTTCAGAAGTCCAAGTTTAAGAATTTGTTCTCTGTGTTGCTAATTTGCAAGCAGTTTGTTAAGATTTTAACCCTTCCATGCTAAAGGCATAGTTTTTACTTCTGTGGTCTCTTTAGAGCCCCTAATTATAAAGTGCACCTATTCCTAATTGCAGCAGAAATTGTCAATGTAGAAGAGGGCTTGAAATTGTTTTTTGTAGTTTATGCACTTACATAAGTAGTGCATGATCCATTACATATAGTAATGGCTATGCATGACCTTTACACAGAGAAAAGCAATGAACAAACATCTGGAGCTTTTGTCATGTGGGCTGTAGTTGGAAGTTAGCTTAAAGTGAAAGTGTTTGCCCTAATAATCTCCAGAGATTTTATGCAAATTAGGCATATTTATCTAGGTATCCTAATCTGTGTATTTAGCCAGCTAAATTCCACCCATGACAGAAATGAGGGACATTACTTATCAAATCTCCCTGTCAGTGGGTGGTTTAATTTCTACAGGGTGTTATACAGACTGAACACTGTTTATAAAGTACTTGGGATTTATTTCTGCTTTTGCAGAGCAGGAGAAACACATCCATAAGGTATACCTCAGGGAAGGAGAATGGGTAAGGTACTGATGCTGCACTAGTGTCCTCCCCATCACTCAGTTCTGTAGAAGACTGCTCAGGGGACCTTTGCTGAGATTATGCTCAGTCATCTGTTGATGCATATTTCCTTTGAGGACAGACTCTCAGCTACAGCACTGTCATCCCTAGCACTGCCAGCGTCCCCTTGAGCATGGGGAATAATCCCATCCTCCTCAATGCCAGGGATGGAAAGTGCAAGACACATGTGGGTGTGTGTACTACCTCAGGTGAATGGGAGCAGCATGCAGGAGAGGTAGGTTTCATGTGCAGAGGAATACAGAAAAGGCAATATGGCTACTCAGAAAACAGTGCTGTATCGGGGTCCGAAAAGAAACGGGGCTCTAGTGCTCGGCTCTTCAGTAGAACCTAGAAGATTCATCACGTTTAGAAACTCACAACCCCTGTTCTTCCATAAGGAACAAAGCCCAGGTGGAAACTCTGACCCGAAATGTATAAAATTTCCTTTCTTCAAAGTGCTTTTATTCTCTTGGCATAGGGACAAATTGTGCCTTGAGGGCCAGATCTGCAAGTGGATCCATATGGAGAAATCTTTATGTGTTGGGAACATCATTCAAGTCAACGGGACGCTGTGAGGGCACAGAAGCTTGCCAGGTCCAAGCTGCAAAGTGTTTTGTGTTCCTTCAAGGTAAAGGCAGACTATAAACCTCAGCAATAATTTTTTTAATAAGAAAACTATTGTGCTTGTGCTTTTATTAGCAAAATTCAAGAGAAGACCAAAACCAACATAGCTTCTATACAATAATTTGTTTTAACCCAACAGGTGGAAGGAATTTTATCTTGTACTTTGAGCTACAGGGAAAAAAAAATCTGGTGGATAGCTTATCCGTAACACAGGTATAAGAAAGAGTACAATTCCTAAGAGATCTAACCTAGTTGTATAGTAAAATTGAAGGTATTCTGGGCAGTGCAAGTTATGCTGTGTCTATTCAAGGGACAAGATGACAAATTCTTTTTACAAAAAAAACACAAAACACTATAAACTTTTACTTAGTGAACTTGAGAGTACATTTAGGGGAACCTGGTTATGGTATGTGAGAGCAATGCGGAACCATAAAGATACTATTGTAAATATTACTTTTGTGTTTTCAATGCGCTGTTGTTGGCCACAACCTGACCTGATGGAATGAGCATAAATCTGGGAACCAGAGACTTCTTTGATTTTATTTTCTGTTCTATTTATTTATTTGCTGTATCACCTTGAGTTTGTGACTAAACCTATTTGGAGAGGCTTTATTGGTAGGTGCCTGTTTGAAATGTGTAAAGGGTTTGCAGGTCAGTTGCATAAACCTCAAAGAGTGAAGGTGTTCCTTACCTTCACAGAGCAGCTCTAAGACTATCCTAGCAGTCTCCACTCCAAGGGAAGGAACTTTCTCTGGCCTGCAAAACAGACAACACAATTCACATTCAAATAAGATTCCCCCTTTGCCTTCCTATCCAATGTTATAAAATTGATCTAGATCTTACATCAACTAATTTGGGTCCTTCTATCATGATTGCAATACAAAAGGGAGTTTCTTAGCTTTGCTTTTCATCCAAGCATCACAGGCACCTTCTATCTAGTGGGAAGCTAAAAAGGTTAAATAAGTCCAATAAAGGTTAGATGTTATTTTGTAAGATGTCTGTCTCCAAGAGAAGTCCAGCTTTTCCTTTGCAAGCCCATATTTCCCTGTGAAATGCTTCCTCCCATTACATATTTATTGCAAAACAGATGCTGGTTGTTGACATCAGTGAAAGCAGGACTGGGCCTAAGAGAGTTGCCTATTTTTACTACACACTATAAGTTCATCCCTCACTGGAACAGAGAGGGACCAGATGGGTGGTAGTGGTTTGGATGGAGTGTGTACCCCACCGTATTTTCTTTTTTTTTTTCCTTTTCTCTTTTTTTCTTTTTTCTTATTTCTTTTTTCTTTTTCCTTTTTTCTTTTTTCTTTTTTTTTCTTTTTTCTTTTTTTCTTTTATTTTTCATTTCTTTTTTTTTGTTGTTGCCTGCTCTTGATCTTTCAAGAAGTATGTTAAAATGACTGCAATCCAAGTAGGCATATTGTATATAAAATGAATGACAGCTCCTAGCGCCACCAAGAAAATAAAACCCTTTGTTTATTTAGATTTTTAAAAATACATTTGGGAGTAGAAGTCACAGAGTTATAAATGAGCTCCCCCAACCACCACAAAAAAATAATTATAATAAAAATAATGGCACCATATTCCCTGATAAATCTGTGCCAGAAAAACTCTTGGGGATCAAGTTTTTGTCAGTCCCCAGCTTTTACCCAATTTAAATTCTTGGCAGCATATTAAAACAAAATGTAGAAGGTATTTGAGACTGCAATCCCTCAGGTACTAAATCTAGTGTTTCCTGGCACTAGATGAATGTTACTGGAGTTAAAACCTAGCACCACAGCACCAGATCTCCATAGCTGTTCATATTTATACTTAACAGACAAATATGTCATTCTTTCAGTATCCCTTTACACTGCCAATTTTTTCTCACATTTTTTTGCTCTGAAAAAAGCAAAGGTGAGAAAGTTTGATGCAGTGACTGGCATCATGCTATTTTTGTTTGCTTTTCAAATGTCTAGGCCACACCTTTTCCACCCTGAACATGGTGTGTTACACTACTTTCTAATTACCTACTAGGTAACAAAAACAGAAGGAGGAGCACATTATCTGCCAGCTATATGCACATCCTGAACACACCAGAGCAAGTTTCCCACTCTGCATAGGTGAAAACAGAATGCTTTTCAGGCTCTTGCCCTGAATCTTCTGATCAGTCCACACTAGCTTCTGTCACGCTACACACTAAGACTGTACTGTGACCGAGTCAGACAGCTGTTCTCCTCCTAAAGTCAAACACCATGTGGAGTTTGCTCTCTGATAACACCATTCTTATTTTCCCCTTCTCCTATGCTACTCTCTGTCACCCAAGATGGGGGAGTTAAAAATCCAACTCTAAATTCAGAGGCACTCCCAAGGCTGAGGCCTCCTTATGGAGAGACCAAGGCTTTCTACTCATTCTGCTCCGCACTGAGAATACAGTCACATCAAAGATTATTTTGAAGACTAAATAAATAGTCCAACCTGTGCTATGGAAATGATTCCAAGTATTACAGCTGATTTCAGGGCAGGTCCATAATGCCCTCTCTAAAGACTTTGGTTTTTTTTTTCCAAACGTACATCTTTACCTTAGTGTAACCAGTGCCTACCATACACAGTCTTTGGTACTGTCAGATCAGATTACACTATTCATTCTTTTCACGCTAATTCATAGAAGCCACCTTTCTTAATTCTCTTTCTTTTCTCCCATATATTTCTGAATCTTCAAGGGCATAAAGAAGTGCTTACGCTGTAAATCAAGCAAGTTATTAAATCAATCAATCAATCAATCAATCAATCAATCAAGAGATATTCAATTCTCAATGTTCAGTCACTACTCTCACCTTCTGACCTTCCCATTTAAAATTGAACCACCACAACTGGCCAAAAAAATGAATATAAAATGCCCTGTTATTGGTAAAACCAGATATTCCACATATTCATGCTGTGCCTGCCGAAGGACTGATTCAGCTCCATTGACTTGGCTACCCAAAAACCCCAAACCAACAAGCTCAGGATCAGATAAAATAGCTGAAATAATTTCTGTGATAAAGATATGAAGTCAGCCATTTATATGGTTGCTTCCATTCATGCATCCTGATCTCTTTTTCAAAACCATGGAACTGCCCAGAATATAAATCTATACAGTGAGTGACCCAGAGAGCATCCTAGGTCCCTTCTGTAAAAAACTAGTTCTCTCTACTGCTTGCATTTCCAGGACTCAGTGAGAGCATTGATCTGATAAAACCTCCAACAGGGAGAAAAACAGAAGCACAGGTTTCTGAAGAATGACACCTTTCTTTCAAAGGGATACCTCTGTAGTCACAGAGGGGCTTTCTCCTTGGCTCTAAAGACAGAATTCGGCCCTTTGCAATCTGTTCAACTTCTGTCAGTTTTGCTGTCTGCCTCAATAGCTGCCCTTGCAATATAAAAGAGAGAAGAAGAATGTGTGAATCTGGCCCAGGAGGGAATATGGAGGGAAGAAAGGCTGGGTAAGAGTGGATGGTTATGTATTTACTGTATTATACTCAGCTTTATATTGATTTCACTTATTTGGTGGACGAAACATGAACTTAATAATGAGATCCTGCTTAAGCCATGTGCTTGCTTCCCCATTAATTGACTCTCGCATATTGATTAAGATGTTGACGTATCCCAGCATTGTTCAGTGGTAATGCAGCTGAGAATGGGCCTTCTCTCCCTGCATTCTCAGCACTCTCTGTACTGCTGTCACCACACTCCCTTTAATGGATAAAGCTGTCATCCTAAAGCTAGAATGTCTTGCAGGCACAAAGACGAAATTACCTGTTCAATAATTTATGGGACATGGAAAAAACTTTACCCAACAACTTCAATTGATTACTGTAAGTGTTTTGACTGCACTTGCCTGCTTTGCATAAAGTCAGCTACTTTGCAGAGCCTGATTACCATTTACAGTAGTTTCTTGGCCCTCTTCACATTACAAGATTTTGAAGAACTTTGGCTTATTTAAAGGGAATTTCCTGTGTTATACAGACCTGACATTTTTTCTCTTCACTGTAGATTCATGAGAAAAATCAAGATCTTCAATGAAAAGTAGTTGGTGAGGAAGCAGGGTTTAAACTCAAATGATTTAGATTGGTTTGAGGCTGTCTGTTTTTTCCAGCTCAAGTATCAAAAATACAGGCAATCAATCAGTAGACCATCACAGGCAAGGAAACCTTTTCCTCCTCAGATAAGTTCAAACCAAAAGTTTTTATATATCTTGTTGATTCAGAACCGCTGAAGTGAGCTGATGGGCACAGTCCAGCTTCTGGAGATAAGAGCTCATATCACATAAGCAGAATACAACAATTTTAGCAAGAAGGCCTATGCAGCAAATGATGTCCCTTCTCAGAATGATATATGTTGTCTTTTTGCTGGAGAAGCTGACAGTATATCGTGTATTAATCAGTGGCAACAAGAACTTAATTCTCCAGTGATTCTAGCACCTTTCATTATTGCCAGAGTCTTTAAAAACAAGTGCTCTTCCCCATCTGGCAGCCTATTTGTAAAATGATTTTTTTTTTTTTTGGTAGCTGACATCTTCAATTTCATTTTCTTTTTTTTTTTTTCAGTGAATTTGGTGTTCAAGAAATACAACACATGTAATGGTTGGCTAAAGTCAGGAATAGCAGAAAAAAAAATGGTGGACAGCCTTCTGAGGTAGTTTTCCTAACCTGTTTCCATTCTGTCTTATGATATCTCTTGCTGTATTCGCAGTGACATGTAATGTTTCCATGGTGGATTATAAATTCACGATTAGGAAAACGCTTTTCTGTTTTGGAAGGAATGAAACGTGACGATTGATCCAAAGGATACCCATTCATTAGGACCTTAATAAAGGAAGAAGAGTCTGCCATCTGCTAGAAGCGACAGTAAATGATAAGCATATACTTATCCAGAGATGTTCAGTTTTGGGCAGCTATAGAACTGTCACATTTTCCTGATCCAAGCCTAAGTGGCTAAAATATTCTTAATTAATTGAGGTGAAATTACATTGATCTTCCTATTTATCCAAAATGCAGCTTTCCAATGGAACTTTAAGATCAGCTAGGTTGTGCTGAACTTACTATAATGATGGTGCAAGGATTGTATCTGTTGCATTAATTTGGGCTGGTAAGATCAGATATTAGCATATCAAAACCTGGCATTTCTAATGGGTATTGGATCCAAAGCAGTAGGAAAATGTCTTTTATGTTAGATGTTGCAAGTTCTTGACTTGCTGCTCTCACAAAAGAGCAGCTGGCTACAGACTGCGCTGAAGTGTCATTTTGGAAGACATGAAAAAAATTTAGATTTGCTATAGGAAAAGAAGAATCAGTTTTTGGGTTTTTTTATTGGTCAGCATCCAAAGAGTTAACACGTAGTTATCTAGGGCCACATCTAGAAGAAAAGGGTACATAGTATATGCAACATGAAGAGAAAATCAAAACAGAACGAAGCAAATAATGAAACCATATCCAGTTGTGTTTATTTGCTTTTCTCATTTCAAGGTGTTAATCCTGTGTTACTGAGAACATTCCTAGAATATTTCCCAGATGGAGACACAAATGCACCAGTATTTCCTGCCTCTATGTACTTTCCATTTGCTCTCCTTTGAGAAGTTCTTTTTAAACAGTCTCTCCAAGTGGCAGGATGTGTTGATTTCCAGTTTATTGTAGGGCTTGGTAGTTCAGCAGCAGCCGTCAGAATTTTCAGTAGTCTTTGCTGCTTGCTGCAGAGCCTGTTCAAAGTCCAAGCCTCTGGAAGGATCCCCAGGAGGACTACAGCTGGGCCTGTTTGGATATCAAAGCCCAAATTAAAAATTTATGCCAGTGTTTGAAAAATATCTGACCAAAATCTTGGTATGGATTAAATCTCCCTTGCCATGCAAGCTTATCCAGCTGGGGTTTGAGGATTTATTTTTAAAGGGAAGAGAGGACCAAATAGCTGCATAAACTGATTTGGGTCAGATGTTTGTTAGCTGAATTATCACTGGTAATAAAAGTTTCTAGACATCACATGGAGGCTAAAAGAGCTCTTCCTTCCTTCCTTCCTTCCTTCCTTCCTTCCTTCCTTCCTTCCTTCCTTCCTTCCTTCCTTCCTTCCTTCCTTCCTTCCTTCCTTCCTTCCTTCCTTCTCCTTCCTTCCTTCCTTCCTTCCTTCCTTCCTTCCTTCCTTCCTTCCTTCCTTCCTTCCTTCCTTCCTTCCTTCCTTCCTTCCTTCCTTCCTTCCTTCCTTCTTCCTTCCTTCCTTCCTTCCTTCCTTCTTCCTTCCTTCCTTCCTTCCTTCCTTCCTTCCTTCCTTCCTTCCTTCCTTCCTTCCTTCCTTCCTTCCTTCCTTCCTTCCTTCCTTCCTTCCTTCCTTCCTTCCTTCCTTCCTTCCTTCCTTCCTTCCTTCCTTCCTTCCTTCCTTCCTTCCTTCCTTCTTCCTTCTCCTTCTTCCTTCCTTCCTTCCTTCCTTCCTTCCTTCCTTCCTTGTTTCCTTGTTTCCTTGTTTCCTTCCTTGTTTCCTTCCTTGTTTCCTTCCTTCCTTCCTTGTTTCCTTCCTTCCTTCCTTGTTTCCTTGTTTCCTTCCTTGTTTCCTTCCTTCCTTCCTTCCTTCCTTCCTTCCTTCCTTCCTTCCTTCCTCTCCTTGTTTCCTTCCTTGTTTCCTTCCTTCCTTCCTTTCCTTCCTTGTTTCCTTCCTTCCTTGTTTCCTTCCTTCCTTGTTTTCCTTCCTTGTTTCCTTCCTTGTTTCCTTCCTTGTTTCCTTGTTTCCTTGTTTCCTTGTTTCCTTGTTTCCTTCCTTCCTTCCTTCCTTCCTTCCTTCCTTCCTTCCTTCCTTGTTTCCTTGTTTCCTTCCTTCCTTCCTTGTTTCCTTCCTTCCTTCCTTGTTTCCCTTGTTTCCTTGTTTCCTTCCTTGTTTCCTTGTTTCCTTGTTTCCTTCCTTGTTTCCTTCCTTGTTTCCTTGTTTCCTTGTTTCCTTCTTTGTTTCCTTCCTTCTTTGTTTCCTTCCTTCCTTCTTTGTTTCCTCCTTTGTTTCCTCATTTCCTCATTTCCTCCCTCCCTCCATTCCTCTCATCCCAGATGCAAATTGTTTCATTCTAAACTAGGTGATCAAAAAACCACCGCAAAAATATGTTGCTGGAACAATTTCTTTGGCCCTGTAGTTCAGAGATGAACTGAAAGCAGACAAGAGCTTGCTCAGGACACCATTTAGTAATGATTCCTCATTTCAGGGCTACAGGGCAGTGCTTAGCTAAACTGGTTGAGAGTCTAAAGTGGCTGTAAAAGCACAACCATTGTACATTTTGATAATTAACTTGCTTGCATCTTCCTGCAATACATTGTTTAGTGTCAGTCCATGTATTTTCTGATTTTTTTTTTTGCTAAAACGCTATAGGTTAAGGCAGGGGACACACACCTGTGTGTCTGTCAGACCATACTCTGTTTTTTTTTTTTTTCCTGCAGGAAGCAGAGCTCTGAATTAATCCAATTATTTCACAGAGTCTTGGGTAAAAAATAAAATGTCTCAATTATCCCAGTTAGGTCCACATGGCAATAGTGGATCAGCAGAGTTAGTCTGGTTTGCATCTTTTTCTTTAGAAGAGATCCCAAAAGTTTTTAGAGAGAATATCCTTCACCCCAAAATCCCATATGAAAAACAGAATTCCCCAGACTTGGTCCTGCTCCATAAGAAGTCTTTCTACTCTTCACACAAATACCTTTTACTTGTTATGATTATACTTCCCACTAAATATGTTTGCCACTCCCTGATTCTTATGGTGAAAAAGAGAGCAATTGATTGCTATCCACCTCCTCCTCTGTGTCACCATGATTTAACAGATGAAATGAAGGAAGGGATTCCAGCCTGCCTGAGAATAGTATTTGCAGGCCGAGTGTGGGCTCAGACTAGACAAGCAGATACATCTGCCCTGCAGCTATGTCTAGAAACACCAAGCCCTGTGTCTTACGGAGTGAGAATAGAATCCAGCCCAAGAAACCTGCAGCCCCTTCTGTGTAGTCTTTGCCAAGCCCATGGAGGCTTTGTTGCTCCCCAGGACATGCTTGCCCAACTCCTGTTGGGCAGAAGAGCACGAGAGCAGGGAATTACCACCCCACTGGGGGTCTGCAGGGCTTTCTGGCCTCCAGCAAAGGCACCTTGGAGCATTTCACCCCAGGGCATTGGAAGTTACCATTCTCCAGAGGAAGAGAGGAAAACCCGCCAGAAGCATAAGCAAGGAACAAAAAGGAACTCAAAGCCTGAGGCCCCTCAAAAGTAATGCTGTTTCACAAGAGCACAGAGGAGTCTCCACCTGAGTCCTTAGTAGGGTGGAGCAGAAAGCAGGATCACTACCACCTGCTCCCTCCTGTGACTGCCAAAGCAACCTCCTGTGACCTGCCAGTGCTGAGCACCCCTGCACAGCCTCCAGCTGCCCCTTACAAGTGTTTTCTGGAGTAGCAAATGAGCACCCAGGCAGCTCCCTGCACAGCACATGTGTGCACTGTTGCACATGGGGTCTTATGTCACTCAGAGCACCCCTTGCCATGCAGGTTGAACCCCAACATGCTCTGGTGGTTGGCCTGAGGGTAAAAAAAGCAAAACAAGGGATGGGTTGACATGTGGCCAAGAACCAAGAGGTTTGCTGTCAGCCTTGTGGCTTCTGTGGAAGTTTTTCAATTATTATTAGTAATTTTTTACATAAGATAGGATGTGCTGTGTGTCTCCTCTTCTTGACCAGGCTCTCTAAACGAGTGCACAGGCAGAGATGTTCAGCACACAGTTGGGTGGTCCAAACCTGTGTGACAGAAAGGGTTCATAGCCCTCAGTTTGTGTGCTCTGCTCCTGCAGACATGTAAGGATGACATCCCTGGGAAATGCTCTTTGCCTCTAACATGCCTCTGAGGGCCAGACCAGAACACAGACAATGTTTATTTTCCCTGTCTTTCCCTGTCTTTCCCTGTAGTCTGTCCCTGGGCCCTGGATATGCTGAACCTGGTGGATGCAGAGGGTTTGCAGCTGGCTCATGCGGGCTGGGGTTGTCTCCCCCCATTGCCCTCCAGCAGATCTGTCCCCAGCTCCAGCCAGCCCCCAAGAGTGAGAGATTGTGGTGGAAAGCCATCTCTTTGCTCTCTTGCAGGCCTCTGATGAACTGAGGTGGCCTAACACACAAGGTGTGGGGGACTTTCCTTGTACATGGTGACTGTGTTATGGCTTTCTTGAGCCAGCTCCAGTGAGAAGTGATGGACAACTTTTAAATGTTTTATCTTGTTCCTTTGGCTTCCCAGGAGGGCAGCCAGACTCTGGAGAGTAATTAAAGCATAAGCCTGGCTTTCAGGACTTTCTGCTAACTAGAAGTCTCTCCCTGTGAAGCCAATCCAATTTGCTTGCACTTCACAAGATAAAGAGATTTCTTCACATGACAATAATAGAATATTTTGTCACTTTAGAGTATGTATATAAAGTGGAACTCTCTGGACCTCCAAACCTTGGGGAAGGTCCAGAGAGTTCCACTTTATATTTTCCTTTCTTGTTTGTTCTTTTTCACAGAGCAATGCACTTGAGGGGCCCATGCCTGGTGCATGTTTGAGTAAATTGTTACTTTCTATAGGGAGAGGCAGGGTTCAAGGACACAAGCCTAGTAGGGTCGTTGCATAAATAATTTTTATGGGTTTATAAGAACACAGAGCAAGGCAGATGACAAAGATATTAAAGAGGTGATGCAGGAAAAACTCAGTACTTGAAGCACTGATGTTCATCTTGCATTTGGTTGAACAGGGAGCAGTTGTTCCTGGAGAAGCATTTTTTGAAGCAATGACTGTTCTGAGGAGAAAAGGGAATCATCCACTCTCACATCACCATAGCTGAATGGTAAGAAATACATTAAAAATAGATATAGTTTTAAGTTCCCAGGCAGGGAGAAGAAGTAGTTTTGCTGCACCAAAGCAGGGGAATCTGGTACAGAGTAGCCTACAGGCATCAACAAAAGATACAGATATTACAAACTCGCATGAACTACATCTTTCTTAAGATTGTCTTGTGTGGCATTGTTAGGACCCCTGGACCAGGAGAGCAATGTCTTTTTTACAGGAGTTTGACTCAGCAGGAGAATGATGGCCGCTGTGGACAGGACTAGTGTGGCCATCTGTGTGTCTCCCCAAATGGATTGTTTGATCCCTGCATTGCAAAGACTCCTTCTTGTGGTCAGAAGGTCATGGCTGCAGCCCTGCAGTGTGGCTGGCGTAGAAATGTGAATCTTGCCTGCATCCCCAGCAGAGCACAGAAGTGAACACTGCCATTTCTCTTCTTCTCTGACTTTTCTACATACTTCCACAGTTATTACAGACTTCCTTATTTACGCCTTCTTGCCCTAGCCCAGTGGAAGTCAGTTCAGAAATTTCCATTGGCACCTCAGGCTCCGTATCTTACTTCTCCTCATGGCCCTGCAGTCATGACACTGCAGTCTGCCACAGATGGAAAGACAGAGTCACAATATGAGTCTTTATATGTCCTAATGTATGTAATATATATGTCTTTATATGTATCAGAGTGGACACGAGGGGAGAACAAATTCTTTCCAGCTTAAAAGAGGGTAGGTGATTAAAACTGGTCACTAGCAAGAATAAACTAATGAGGAAAAGAATGTAGACTATTTCTTACTGAAATAACTTATGGCAATGAATAGGTGAAAAAAAGGTTGAATTTTCATTGGGAGGAAATTCTGTTCTCATTGGATTTCTTCAAGATAGCTCTGCTCACCTTTCAGCATATTTTGGGATTAGAGAATGCAGACGACTTTTAATTATGAGACTTGAGATCTCTCCCAGCATTTTTTATTATTCCTCCTGGTCTTCTTGGGTCACTCATAATTTTGCCTTTTGTGAGCACAGATTTGTGTTGCTTTACAAGAAAACCTAGGGTAGTCTATCCTCTACTGGAAGTCTGTCTTCTTTCCCCACTTCACTGTATTTGGATGGAAGCTGGACTGGGTTACATTAGCAATCAAAGATCTTAAATTGAGCAATAGATCAAAAACATGCTGGGACATCCACCTATTGCAACCTTCTCAAAACTACCATTTCATTCTCTTCTGCCCTGTCTTACAATTCTTGAGAGAGACAAGTACAGCTCAGGAAAGGGCTTGGGCAGGAGTATAAGGCAGTCTTTCCTTGGGTTACTCGCTTCTTGTCTTAGCAATTTCCAAAAATGCATATTCATTCTGCTTACTCAGGCTTCCCAGGGTTTTTGTTTCTTTTTGAAGTAGTAGAAAGATGAATCTTTTCTAGTGAGAGAGGATGCACAATTCTGAATCACTTGTTTTAAGATGTAGAAACAAATGAAAGAGTTGAAGAAAGAAAGTGTGCATGAGAGAGTAGATTGTAGTAGTGCTCTAGGCAATCTAGTACAGATCTGAACACAAGGGCAGGCCACAGGAGAAAAATAATTTGGGCAAATATGGTAGGACCCAGAGTTGCAGCCATTTTTTTCACCCTTATCAGTTTATCCAATTGCTCTCCACCCATCCAATAGCTATTTCTTCTCTTACTCCATGAGAACAGTGGCAAATCTTTTCTGGCATTGGAGTATGACAGGCAGGAGCTCTTAGTGCAGAATTTACTTGCGGGTCTTGGATCTGGCAGCTTGTTCTTAGTCTGATTGTTGCTTCCTGGGAAAACTAGAGGGACTTTGTAGACAAAAGGGGCCAATATCTTTATAGCTACATACAGCATAGGTGGCAAGAGTTGTGTACCAGAGCTCACTGTACAAGGTCACTTTTTCTAGTCATCCGACACTGGATGATTGTTTATGTGACTGGTCAGATAGAGAATCAGCAAATATAGGTAACCTGAGGTTTGACAAGCCAATGGGCTTAGCACCTGTGAATCCTAGCTCAGCTCTCAAGTGGGACTGCAGTGGTATGGCACAGGCCAAATTCTGATCTCATTTACACACGTACCAACACAGAGCAACTACATGCCATGTGGGCCTAAAAGCTGTCTGCCTGTAGCCTCAGCTCGAGTTTCATTTATGTTCAGCATGAGAAAAAGTTGCATCTAAACTGTTTTCTGCAGGGAGGTCTGCATGAAAAAACAGAATAATTAGACAATTGTGAACCGAAGCATAGGCAAAATTCTAAACTGTTCTGTAGTAAATGTATAGCTATTTGTTTGCTGGTGGTTGGTTTTGTTTTGTTAACACCAAAATATCCATAGTAAAATTTTGCTGGGTCTGATGTTAAATGGGATGCTCTATTCAACATTTTCTCATGAGACTTTTGATCTGTATATGTAGAATACACAGGACCATCGTCAGAAGTGGCAAATCAGATGGTATCCAGGTGTCTCTCCGAATCATAAGGGAGAGTTTCTGTTTTTGCAACAAAGTGCCCAATATCTAAGTTAGACTTTCTTTTAGGTCCTCAGGTTAACTACTTCAACTTTGACTCATTTGGATCTTAGCAAAGTGGGTCACAGAGACAATGTTACACAGCTATTGATGTCTTCCAGAATCTTCTGATCTGATCCCTTCAGTCTGGACTGAAATTGAAGATCTGCACAAGAGTTGCTTATGTGTAAGAGACAGGAGCTTCAGCTTTGTAGTATATTGAAGAAGGACAAGGGCAAATGGAAAAAATGGGGGGAATATGGAGGAAAGTTTAAAAGCAAGATGAAGACAAGGAGTAAGAAAACTTCTCAGGGTCAGACAGAATCTGATAAACTTTGAGAAAAGCCTCAAGATACTTGGAGGTGTTTTTAAACCTTCCAACCTTGCAACATTCTCCCATCACTGTCTGGATGTGAAGTGATTTATGAATATACATACTTACACAGTTCTCTATGATCATCTTGATAAGGTAAATATATCACCCAGCAGGAAGCTACACTATACACTAGTCCTTCCTGGGAGAGAAATTCAGTGTTCTGGGCCCCAGCTATCCCTTTCTGACATACGCAGGGCGTGCAGTTTAGTTCTTCATTAAAAAATGTCCCATTGAGATGTTTAAACACAGATCTCCCTATAAGGATGAATGTTTTGAATTGCCCTCCATCCAATTCTTCTCCATTTAATTGGTATAAAGCAGCTTCCCCTTGGCTACTTTCTCCCTTGAAATTACATAAGTAGCCTCACTGGAAAGGCATAGGTAAATATTTCACACTGCACACCATGGATTAGTAGCACAGCTCCCATTAACCAAAGCTGGAATCACTCGGCTGTTTTACCCCTCACACCGTGTTAGAAATGTACCCTACAGGATGGAGAGACTGGGCTCCCAAGTCTCACTTTATGAGGAAGGTGCAGAACACTTTCATTTAATACTGCATGTGTTTCCATTAGTAGAGTCAATTGCTCTCTGTCCTCAGTTTTAAGACTCCCTGTTTGTTTCAATTACAGCTCTGTTTCCACATGCCTGCCAATCCTCCCTAGTCCTTCCATCTGAGCCTGCAAAGTTTTGATGATACAACACCACAGCATCTTGGCTTTCATTGGATTTAAAATTTGTGATTGCAATTATGGACTGTGCATTTCTATGGGCTTACTGCTGCACAGGAAGGCTTTTGTACCCCAGGTATTGTCAGTGTGGCATGGCAACTTTAGGAATGCCAATACAGCAGAGGCCTGAATGTCCTGAAACCTGTGAAGTACGTGGGGGAAAAAAACTTGACTGCTAATTTGATTCAGAGTACCACAACAACGGTCCATACTGGCATGACTCCTTCAGGGTAGAAAATTTATGTATCTGTGTAAATACTAAGCAAAAGACTAGAAGACATTCATCACATATGTAAAAATAGATCTGTGGTTAATATACTGTACACTGTGGTCTGTTACTACTCTGGGATATGGTGTCTCTGCTGCTTACATGGTTATGATGTATCTACTTGTGAGATACCAGCATTCCTCCTTTACAATTATGTTGAGTGATACCACTACACTTAGTCTTTACCACACTCCTCCATGCCCAGGAAATGTATGAAGAAAATGGCCTGTTCCAAGTGGTCAGTGCAGGTGAGGTCATGTCATGGCAGCTAGTAAGAAACTTAAGTTTTCACTTGTGAAAAAAGTGAAAGTTATTAAAAAAATATAATTCAAAATTTTAACTGTCAAAAAAAGTAAAATTTCATTTTTTGATAACATTAATAAAATAAAAAATATGTATTGGAGAGTTGTACTTTAAAAATGTAAAATTCTACAGTGGCATAAATAACCTGAGTCCTTTCCTTTACATTTTGAACTCATTCAGAAATCATTAGACTCAATATTTGTATGAACATGTTAATGGAAAAAAATTTTCAAAATTAGAGGAAACATCAGGAAAATATTTTTACTTAAACAGTGTGATGTTTTTGAACTTTGTCAAACAGCAACAGTGACTTGCTGGTTTCTTCCCCCAAAATTTCATTGATATAAGTGTGCATTTTGAAGATTTTTTTTCATTTTTTAAAAATGAAATTATTTAACAGAAATGTCTACTAGGTATTTTCATCAGCTTGATCTTGCTATGAAATTCTATATATGAACTTTCAACACAAAAATCTTTGCTACCTCCTTGCTGATCTGTCTTTTGTTTCGAGTTCTTTGCTAATAAGTAATGAAAATGTTACAGCCTTACAGCTTGTTTTGTGGTTGCAATTACGTAATCATTATTAATGAAGCAACAATGTCAAAACTGTGTGAAACCGAACTCACATTTAAGCACTTACAATAAACAGATATAAAACAACAGATGTCTCAGTTTTTGTTCTCCAATGATTTCATCCCTTGTTAAAAATAAATGTCTGGTTTAAAAAAGAAAAGGGCTTTTCTCAACTCTTACAAATTAATTGAATCCAGAGTCTGGTAATCCAACTAAAGACCTCTCTTTTTCTTTTTTTTTTTTTTTTTTTCTTCCCAAAATTTGTTTGTGAGGATATTGTTATTCAGTAAGTGATAAATTCACTTCAAAGCAATCCAGAAATCTAGGAAGTCAATGGTGTAATGGTCATCTGTCCCAGCTGAAGTGTTAGCCCCTGATAGCAATCAGAGATGTGGCCAAAATGCTAGGCTTGCCTCATGGCTTGAACACCCTGAAAAGGTTTTATGACAGAGATGGTTTCTGTCCCTGGTTTTGGTTCAGACAGTTGATCCTGGTTAGTCACAAATGGTTCAGGTTTCAGTCAGAATTTGTCAGTAGGTGCAGGGAGGTCTCTAGATCTGGGGAACCTCAGAAAACCAGCACTTGGTTTTATGTAAACATCAAAAGTCCAGATGCTTGTTTGAATCATCCACATCTGTTGAGTCTGCAAAACTGGGCTGGATATTTAGCTGGGATAAGTTTCCCTGGAAGATTCATAGACTTCATAGCTGAACTTGTGGCCAGAAATACCAGAGCTTCTTTTGGTATTTAAGTACTTTTTATTCCAGTGCTATAAAGGAATGTGCTACATTTTATGAGTGGGTAAGATATGCAAAAATTTTAAAACTTTGCAGAAATCCAGATCTAGTGAACAGACACTGTGAACAAAATACTTACCAGGAAATGAAATCTCTAGTAGCAATTTATGAAGAAAAGGAAAAATATATTAGAATTTGCATAGTTTTTTTATTTATCTGAAGAAGAAAACTCAATCTTCTCTTAAACCACCTTAAAATCTTTGATAAATTATTCCTTATTAAAAAAGTAAAATAGAAAACCACCATTATTTTAAAATTTTTATTCAGCTTCTTGAAAGACAGTGTTCAAATTTAGGATTTGGAGAATACTTTTTTTCCCCAGTCCCTCTGGCACTGGAACAAGTGCAAAACAACTGTCTTTGCACTTTATTGCAAATCTTGCACAATTTTAAACACACAAACTGAGGTTCTTGCAAATTGCATCCTCAAAATATAGCACATTTATGCTTACAGCACTGTAAGCAGTGACAAGATGTTTTGAGCAATCTGTTTTCTCAAATTAGATTAACATCATGGAGAAGCACAATCTGCTCATTGACACTGACGGTACAAAAAACCCCCAGTGCTTTGTGTCCTCCTTCAGGACATTGCTTTGGCAATAGGCATGCACTGCCTATGTCATCATGAAGGATGGCGGTGCACTTTTAGATCTGCTGTTCTTTAGGAGAGACATCAGGGTCCACACAGCTCTGATGATAATCAAGCAGTAAAAATACAGGCAGCAATTGAGGGTCCTTGTCAGCATTGTGCTCTTTGGTCACACAACACAATGCACTCAATCCACTTTTAAAGGTGATGGGTGAAAAACTACCTTCTACATTTGTCTGCACTAAGTTAGCAGTATATAAGGAGCCTTCAGTCACTACTTCCAAAAACAGCCGCAGAAATCTTCACCAGTACAAAAGATTTGCTAAGAGCTAACACAACATTTTTGTGCCTGGTGCTCTTGCACCTTTACTGAGGAAATACAGACTTTCCCACCATAGGTGAAAGTAACAAGAAGATTCCCTGTTTGTGCAGATATTATTAAATTCATATCAAATTTGTGCATAGTGTAAGTACTTGCACATTCTCATTCTCCTAGAAACTACCAATTAAACATTCTTTTAAATTTATTTATAGCAGACTTTGTTCTGCAAAGCACAGAATTTTTATTATCTGAGAGAGCAAACTGAAACCTCAGAAAACTGAAACTGAGAGTGACCTATGATTTAACCTTCAATGAACATGAACCATACGTGACTGTTTTGTTTTGCTGGGTTTTGCACATTATAATTGTATTTACAAAGAAATTCCTTGAAAGCATGTGTTGTGTTGAATGATTGTATGCAAACAACTTTGGAAGTAGGGAACTTTGATCTTTGACTTACAGACTACAGGGCAAAGGTTAAAATCATGAGCTTTGTTGTCCTGTTGGCAGCAGTTCCTTTTGAAGCTTCCTGCTTCCAGTGAAAGTGATATACAGTTATACACACAAGTCTCAGTCTTTGGTTGTGTTTGTAAAGGAAAAAAAATCCCATAACTTTTAGTATTTGATCAGCATTCTTAAATAATATGAGCAAGAATCTGACTGCTCTTGCATACATATATGTAGAAGTGAAAATGGAGCTATTCTCAAAAGACTTATTTGCATGCATAGGTAATGTGCAGAGAGAGAAGCTTGCTGGCTATTTGCAGATTTACATAAGGCAATTTTGTTGTTGTGCGGGCAACTACTTATTTGTGGAAGATGAAAGCCCTGTATAATAATCCAGGTTAGAAAAATTTGATCTTAAGAGATTTTGTTGAATACTTAGACATTGTCATTCCAATGGGTTGTAGACCTTTCATAACACCTCTACTGAAATGAGACAAAAAATGAAAAGGCTTTTGTCACTATAATGGGAATCCACTGTGTGAGACTTCGCACTGCCATGAACAACCTACATTTATATTGCCTTTTACATAAAAAATAATTAAGTGTGACGAAAGAATTTACTGACGTCTTATAATATCAGGAATTTTGAGTGCCCTGGCAAAGTGGAAACTTCACAGCCACTAAGATCATAAGGCTGGGATATTTTCTTACCCCCCAGCAAAGCCATGAACAGCATCTACTTGCAGACTAAGACAGAGAGCAACAATCAGTGGTGTGAGATTCTTTGCTATTAATTGGCAGAAATCTTGTTTACATGTTGCTAAAGAATTACAGCTGCTTCATACAATGGGTAATAAATGAGTGGGACAAAACAAATGACTGGAGCAGTCCTATCCTGCTCCACCCAAACCCTTGGTATTAATAATCTGGTCTCTTGCAGCATGTCAGTCCCATTAACTTGAGCTTGGGGGTTTTTTTGGGCAAGTCTTTTAGACCCGAGCAAACACACTGGTGACATAAGGAGCAGCCAAACAAATAACTAGAGGGTAATTTTCTGAGAAGTTGAAACTAATCAAAGCTTCCTAACAATCTCTAATTTACTCCATCTCTTTTAATCTGACATCTTCTCAGTCACATAGACGGTTCCACACCTTTATTTTCCTTCAGCACAGAATGTTACAAACACTAAATACCAAAATATGGCATGAAATGTATCCCATTACAACTATTTTCTAGCAAGGTTTAGCTACTGTTTTACTGATGAATTTGATCTAGATGTATACATGGCAAATACAGTAGTTTTCACTGGTTCTGGCTTTGCTGTGTATTTTCCAGCATGTGTTTTCTCATTGTGATGGCTGGGTGCCTCTCACAGGAGCCCCAGGTTGTAGAAAACCCTTGTTTACACAAAGCTCAAATGGAAAAAATCCAAGCTGCCCTCTAAACACTTTAAAATAGCACTTTCTAATGCTTCCTACGGGTAATGTTGACACATTTACAATGTTGATTTAAAGGGTAGAGGGAGCACAGTTCTTTCTGACACCCCAAATGTGAAGTTACTGGCCCACCCTGTCACTGGAGCCACACTGAAGTGGCTGCCAGCAGATCTCGAGTGCCAGGTACATAAAAGTGAGCAGACAGGCAGACAGTGACTTCCGTGGTTTGAGGAAAACCTTTGAAGTCTCCCCTACTTTCTGTCCCTCTAGGGTGGAGTCACAGTCATGAACACTGATCCTGCAGGTCCTGAGATACATGGTTCAACAGTTCCTGAACTTTCTGTGAACCATTTTACCCCAGTTTTGCTGAACCAAAATACAATCTAAAGATTTCCTTCATTTTTTTACCCCATCCTTCATTCACTTTTTTTGTTGGAATTAATCTGACTGTAAAGGTTTGTCAGTCTTCAGAAGTTCTAATTTCTCAATCACCTGGTCTGACATGATCCTGATTTTCTTCAATATTTCATCTTCTACCCCAGGGAAATTTATGTCTGTTCCTGGCATTTGTCTCTTATCTTCCTTTGTGAACACAGAGGGGAAGAATTAATTTAATTTCTCTCTCTCTCTCTCTCTCTCTCTCTCTCTCTCTCTCTCTCTCTCTCTCTCTTTCTCTCTCTCTCTCTCTCTTCTCTCTCTCTCTCTCTCTCTTTCTCTCTCTCTCTCTCCCTCTCTTTCTCTCTCCCTCTCCCTTCCACAGTGAAGTCTTCTTCTGTCAATAAATTACTCCTGCCACATCCTGGAGGCCAGCTATCTCTTCTTTCTTTTATCCCTTTATTTCTTATGGGTATGTCGTTTCTCTTTTTTTGTCTGTGTGTTTGGGGGGGGGGTGTGGTTTTTTTTGGTTCATTTGTTGGTTTTTAAAGCCTTATTAATCTTTATATCAATAGCAAGATATATTCAATTTTTCAGATTTCATTTTCTATTTTTTTTCCTCCATTATATCCATTCCTTTCCATTTCTTCCAGTCCTTTCCATAGTCTACCCCAGACTTGATCTTTTAAATTTTTCACATGTCCTTTCTTCACCTTTGATTAGTTTTTCATTTCCTTGTTCTTTATTAGGTGTTGGCAACTCAGTACTGTAGGTGGCATTTTACTTTTTTTCCTCTCCCTTCCCTCATCCCTAGTCCATGCTGAACCACAGCCCAGAATGATGTCAGGAGAGCATTTAGACACCTTTCCAAGATTTGATACTGACCACTCAGCTCATTAAAGGTCTTGCAATATATTTTGCAAGAATGGGTGCATTAACCCCCGCATTCTGGACCAATTCCAAATGCAATGATTACTTACTGCCTACTCAGACTCCCCTTACAGTTTCAATGGGATAGATTAATCTTTACTTGACCTGTAGCATAGCATTACTATCAGTATGTACTTCTTTCCACACCAAAGGTGGCAGAAGGGAGGCTATTTTTCTGTTATAGGAGGTTATTTTCTAATTTCACAGTGCAAAAATTTTTGAAGGGAAGTACTGCTTTTCCTTCTTATTCACTTTTTTCCTTTTTATTCCAGCAATTTGTAGACAGAATTCTTGCATAGTTACTGTTCATCAGTACTTCCTTCCTCCTCTTTTTCTTCATCCCCACATATACTGCTTGAAATGAGAGATATACCATCCCTATTTTCTCCTCTTTACACTCTTTTCTTACACAGTCCAGATGATGTGCAGATCAGACTCCTTGCATCCACCACAGCAAAATCACCTTCAGACAGCAATCCTTGCAGTGGCCTCCAGGTAGATGTATTTAAAAGAAACTGCAAACTTCATAGAAAGCTTTAAACTCAAAATATTCATCCCATGATTTCATGTATCAAGTAAGTGCTTGCAGAGGCAAAGGAAGAATAGGAGAAGAAAGTCCACTGGGGCGTAAAGCTTGTGATGTCAGTCCATATAATACAAATGGAAGCAGCAAGCTGTTTCCTCAGAACAGGTGTTTGAGAAAGGTTTCATGAGTGACAAGAAGCAGAGAGAACACACTTATAGGAGTACTGAAAGCATCCCTAAAGGTTGAGAGTTAACTAATAAGGAAGCAGTTTATTTAGGTTCAATTCCCTTGACTGGTTTGTGACCTTTATGCTCTTCTTTATTGTTCTAAAATAAATGGACACAAGTGTTCCTGTTTGAATTGCTGTTGTTACTAACAGCCACATTCTGTCCACATGGCTCCCACCATGATCTGACTGGACTGTAAAAGTGACTGACACCAGATGAAGAAGTTTTTTATTACAAATTCCTTGACTTCCTTTTCACTTGATTCCACAGTGTAGCATTTTGACTTCTGAGATGTTGAAAAAGAACCAACTTCTTTTCATACTACTTTCCCTCCTTTTTTCCTTTTTCAAGCTACTTAAACACAAGACCTGCTTTACTAACCTGTGCCAGCATGAATTAAAGTATACAAGGCCTTACCTGACCACTATCCATGAATATTCATTTTTCATCAGTTTTTCCTTCCTCCCTTCCCTATGGCCTTTTATTTTTCTAGTTCTCTATTTTTCAGCTGCTCAAACACCTTGCTACTTTATTCCCTTCTGCTGTTATGTGCATAACACTACTTCCATAGATATATCTTTGGACTCTCCTTTCTCCATGCCTGAACTCAGCATTATAGTTGCTTCTGTTCCTCCTATTGTATATAGCTTCCAGACAGTCCTTTTTGTCCTTTGTCTCAACTGATTTTGCCTTGTTTCCCTTTCTTCTTTCCTTCTTTCCTTCTTTCCTTCTTTCCTTCTTTCCTTCTTTCCTTCTTTCCTTCTTTCCTTCTTCTTTCCTTCTTTCCTTCTTCTTTCCTTCCTTCCTTCTTTTTTCCTTCTTTCCTTCTTTCCTTCTTTCCTTCTTTCCTTCTTTCCTTCTTTCCTTCTTTCCTTCTTTCCTTCTTTCCTTCTTTCCTTCTTTCCTTCTTTCCTTCTTTCCTTCTTTCCTTCCTTCCTTCCTTCCTTCCTTCCTTCCTTCCTTCCTTCCTTCCTTCCTTCCTTCCTTCCTTCCTTCCTTCCTTCCTTCCTTCCTTCCTTCCTTCCTTCCTTCCTTCCTTCCTTCCTTCCTTCCTTCCTTCCTTCCTTCCTTCCTTCCTTCCTTCCTTCCTTCCTTCCTTCCTTCCTTCCTTCCTTCCTTCCTTCCTTCCTTCCTTCCTTCCTTCCTTCCTTCCTTCCTTCCTTCCTTCCTTCCTTCCTTCCTTCCTTCCTTCCTTCCTTCCGCATTGAGAACAACAATTAAATGTCGCACCAAAATAGAGTAGAAAGAAGATTTTTACTAGGACTGAAGATCTGTTTTACAGTATCTTATTTCCTGTTTGGAGTAATTGTTTACATAATCCATGGTGTGATCAGATGTTTCTTTAATGCATTCACAATTACTTGGCTTATTTTACATAGTGAAGGATCATGCTATGTTATGTGTCATCACACTGTTAGTGAACAGAACATACTGGAAATGAAACATGGCAGTTAAATAGCAAAAGACAAATGCTTTTTTAAAAATTAGTAATACCCTATTAACTTAATTAGCAACTTGCAGCACTTTCCACATTTTATTTACAAACATGCTGGGCCAAATTCTTTGCTCAGTTGTAACCATGCAAACACCTATTGTATATGTCTGAGAGTTAATTTTCTGCTGTGTTTGCACTTCATTTTTATAGACAGTGTCAGCTATATTCCTTTCCAATGTGTAATGAGAGAAGATGAAATGTGATTAAGATGGGGATTGAGCAAGAAGCATATTGAGGGCACCAGTGTGAGGTATGTGACTGCAAGCAATGAACACAGAAAATGTGGTTGAAAACAAGGCTGAAAGACTCAACCCAGTTTCATGAGTTAAGGGATTATGAATGAAAAAGTGATATGTCTGAAAAAAAGGAGGAAGGAACTGATACAATGAAAGGGACTCTTCCCTGGCAGCCATTGTCATGCATGCAGCCTTTATGCAGTGGCAGTGATTTCTCTGGCTGACCTTGACTTTTTTTTAATGGTCATTTTGAAGAAGAAGGACCCCTGAGCCAATGCTCACCAGGCTCAGCAGTACTTTTTCAAAGAGGCCACACTGTTACAGGATAAATCTTACTGGAAGGTAAGGGGACATAGACTGTGGTAGACTGTGGTGTCATTGAAGTGTGTCTGAGAAAGTTAACCTTGTTAACCTGAAAATCTGGGCCATCACCTGGCCCTGGTGAGATTGCATATGTGGGTATGTGTGATAGTGCATGTTTCTAGTCATCTTCATCTACCAGCATCTATAAGTCTTGTAATGTCTTGTAATTTCTCTTCTGAAAGTTTGCACTGTTCTGCTTCTGAACAAACCAAATCCTGGGAGACAGGCCTTCACTGTTGTTCTTTGTCAAATATACAATCCTGTGGGAAAAGGATGCAATATACCTGCAGAAAATCTTGAGGATGGAATATTGGTACATGCTTCGTATCATGAGATGTATGTATTTATAACAACTTAAAACTATAATGAAATGGTGTACTGTACTCACCTACCCTACTTCTTCTTGAAACCACATGAAAAATGCAGCCTTTCTTTCAGAATGTCTCTGTCAAAACAGGTGATTTTTTTTAAACTTTGTGCTTTTTATAGTTTTTTACATATTAATAAAGGATTTTAGTTTAAGTGATTTCCTGGAGAGTAACTATTATAAGAGGCAGAGGGAAAGGTTCTGATGAACACAAAATTGCTAGGTACACTACATTTTAACATCTCCTAAGAAGATGTAAAATCACAGCCCTTCACAAGGAAGAGCAGTTAAACTGTAAGGCACATAAAAATGCTTTCAGAAAAGTTTGATCTTAGCCATTATTTTAGTTAGCCATTATTTTAGTTCATTAAAGAAAATGAAGTAATTACTTTTTAAAAAGAAACATGCATAAGCAAAATACCAGTTGAAATACACATAGTATGAGTACTTATAACTGTTTTTCAAAAAGGCAGGCAGGATTTAACTGGGTGTTTTTTTCTTTTAAAACACTTCAGGCCTGTTTTCATGATAGGTTCAAAATTCTCAGCAGCTATCTTGTTGTGTGACAAGAGTTTACAGCATTAGTTTCACCAGACAAGGACTGGTGGAGTAAAATTAGTCATGTATGTAAATTATAATCATGCTGAATAGTTGTATGTGCTCATTTAGCCATTTTAACAGTGTGTGATGTTATCCTCTCTGCAGGACTAATAAGCATTAGCCATAATGAGGTCAGTCAGTCAGTCAGGCATTATCATGGGATTTAATTGGGACACTGGTCTCTGCTGAAGTGAAAATTAATAACTTTTGTCAATGTTCTGGTGAAATGTTCTGTCTTATTAAACTATGAGGGTCAATTAGAAAGCATTATGTAATAAAGTCCCCAGCAGCAGAACTCAAATTGAGTTATACCACAGTCATTATTCCAGGACGATTGCATTTGAAAATGGAAAACCAGCATGCCATATGGAGGGCGCAGGTTATATTTACAAGCATTGCATGTTAAAGCTTCGGCAAGAAGGAAACAATTAAATGTAATACTGAAATAAATCAAAGCACTGAAAGTGCCATGTTGTGCCAGGCGCTTAATATAGCCAGCATACCCCTAGATGCAGCTAGGCAAAATGGCACCTGTTTATAAGCCTTGTTTGGATTCTGTCAGACAACGTCCTCCCTCTGGATTGCTCCGATGATTCAAAGTCTGGGGCACACCTGGTAGGCTCAGCTAGGCACATTGACTCATATAAATAACAGTTTATTGTATGGCTATTAAGACCAGAGATTGCTTTTATTAAAGTGCAGTTATCATGATACATCAAATTAAAGAACTTTTAAAGCATGTTTAACGGCCTCTGATATTCCCTGTTCGGTCATGTTTTACAGTACTTTAAATGGGGGAGATACAAAGACTCTGTCGGCTCTAGTGTCTAAAGTCAATACCAGCAAAGACGCACAGAGGCCAAGAGGGAGGCAAGTAGGTTTTATAGGGACAGTGACAACATCAGAGGAATGCACAGTTGGTCACTTTACTGTTTCTAAGCATTCCTTCTTACCAAAAAATTATTAGTATTTCATGCAAAGCTTTTTTCCCCCAGAATTTACATTCCATACTCAGTTGGAAATAAGTAGTACCATGTAATCATGGAATCGTTAATGTTGGAAAAGATCTCTGAGATCATTGACTTCAGCTGGTAACCTAACACTGCCATGTTCAAGACTAAACCATTTCCCCAAGCGCCATATGCCTTTAAACACTTCCACGGATGGTGATTCCACCACTTTTCTAGGCAGCATGTTCTAATGCCCAACCACCCTGTCAGTGAAGAAATTTTCTCTGATATCTAACCTAAACCTGACCTGGTACAAGCTGAGGTGTTGGAGTACCCACACATTGAAATGGAGAAGGGTTGTTCATCCTCTGCTGTCACGCAAAGACTCCCCATGAGCTCATGCCAGAGCTGTGCCTTGCTTGGGGTGACAGTGGGACTGTGGGCCCCAGATTCCTTCTGCAAGGGGAGGACACTGGTGCTACTCTTGGGGAGCACACTACTGGAAAGGGTGTCTGCCCTTCAATGGCTCCCTCCTGAATTTCTGCATGGTGCAGCTCCAAGAATCAGCAGAGCTCTGAAAATCCATTCAGCATCAGCCCCGCCAACCCAGAGGGCTCGTGGCCATCTCCTCTCCTGCCAAACCAGAGCAAGCTGGGATCTCCAAGAATGGGTCTTCCAGGAGTTGACGGACCTCCCGCTTGCTCTCTCACTGCAGGAAACTGCAAGCCTCCCTGCAGAGAGACGTTGTGCTGGAGAGCCATTTCCAATTATTATTCACAGATGTGAGGATGATTTTCTAAAGCACTCATTGTTTGGCCTAACACAGCTGCCAGAGACAGCCACAGTATATCTTGCCCTGGGTTTTACAGAGCAGTGGATGAATTGTGCAAGGGCTATGCATTTCTGGGAGCCATAGTCCTGAGGGTGAGCTCTGATCCCAGCTTCTGATACTTCAGAAAGGGTAATACCATCCTCACCGGGAGGATGTGGGTTTTTTTTTTCATCTGCAACTTTACAGTCCCACAGGATTTTACCTGATTATTGCTGACAGTGCAGGGTAGGTTAATTTTTACTGTGGGGTTTGAATAAGCTGAACTGAAGCTCTGTTTCATTTAGAACTGTTCAATTAGGGCTAAGCATGTGATTTCCAACTTAGCTGTAAACTGACAAGCAGAATCAGGCATGATTTTCCCTTTGTTCATTCCAATTTGATGACAGCATGGCTTACGTTGGCTGTTTTGGTGTTGCTTCTGATTTACACTGGTGTGAGAAGAGATACAGGCTTGTTAGCAACCCATCCCTCGTGGAGTGAGAACATTTTGCAACTTAGCTCAGAGCAGCTGAGAATGTCAATATATTTGATAGGCATTTATGAACAGAGCCTCAGTGCTACCCTCAGGAGATCCTCTATGGTGGAAAAAGGTCATCAGCTACACCATTAAAGAAGCACTACAAAGTTTAGACGCTTTATTTTTCATTGCCAACTTCACATCCTAGGTTGGGAAAAAAATCAGGCATCTCTTCAGCTTTCCCTCTGATGGTGATCAAGACTGCTGAAAATCCCTCTGTCATAGTCCCAGTGTATTGGTAAATGTCCCTGACAGCCAGGTGGTCTCCAGCAGGGGACTTGTTCTGGCAAGACTGGTTCCAGCACGTAGAGCTGGCCATATGCAGTTCTGTGCCTGAACCACAAGACTGTGCTTTCTTCCCTTCAGATACTGCAGGATAGCCTGTCAGCTTTCTTCTCTCTTTAGCCCTTTGTAAGTCACCTTATCTCTGATTTTCTTTCCTGGACAGGAATAACATATGCAGAACTTTTCTGTTTCTGGCAGGCATGGCCGTGTGTTTTATGTTAGACTCACATCTCACATATGCTCACACAAACATGCATACACACACATCCAGATATACAGATATATATCTCTACACCCACAGATGCATGTGGCTTCGTGCTCACTTGTGGAACACCACCCGGATGCAGTGGCTCCAGTTTGCCTTTTGAAAGCAATTAGTATTTATTATTGTAAGCATTTTCAACATAGGGAATACTTTAAAGACAACAGCCCTGCTAATTACTTTCAAATGGTGAATATCAACATTTTCACAGTGGTGCAGCATAGGCTAGGATGCATGGATGCAGAAGCCCTCAGCCTCAACATAGATAAGTGCACATTCATTCACAAATGGACAAACTGACATACACCTCACTTCACCTCCTCACCGAAAAACCCACAGACATTTCCCAAGGAAGTTCCTTTATGATTTTCAAGTACACAGGACATCAGAACTTTTAGCTTCCCTCTGTGTTTTCCCCATTAAATAAACCAACCTCCCCCCCCCCCCCAACCCCTGTTTTTTTAACTTATTTTTTATTCTTATGAGAATAGTGGAATAGTGTCAGGCGCTTTTGTTGTTGTTGGAAAGATGAAGTAGTTGGAAAAGTGCTGATTCTCTCTAGTCATTTTACACCTACAGCGTTTAGGAGACCTTAACACTAAACAGTGCCAGGTCTCAGTGCTGGGCTGCCTGCTTCATTCTTTGGCAAAATGATAATATTTTGGCAGAAGTGCCCTATGTTAACAAAGAAAAGTTTGATTAATCAGCAGGAGGGAATACTTGGGAGAAAAGGCAGTGGGAAAGAGAGAGAGCAAGAGACAGACATATTCTAAAAAGCCTAATCAGTTTTAAAACAGCTTTAAAAAGGAATAAAAATTCTTAAATCTCTTTGATGACATTCAAAGAGCCTTTTTTAATATATGAGAAGGCACATTCTAAATTCTTAACACTGCTAGTGTCACCAGTCCTTTTTTCCACTAAACCATTTTAATTTCATAATTTAGAAGGTCTTGAAAAGTAGCAGGATCAAACTGCAGTGTAATTGGATACACTGTGCACTTCCAGTGTGAATTTGGGTCCCTGGTAGGCACATGAGATTTCTTTCTTTCTTCTAAGATCACATAGAGTGTACTCATTTGAAAGGAGAGAGATGCAGCAGCAAAGTAAGCTTTTTATAAGGTGGATTAGCTAAGTGTGCTGCTGGAAAACACTTGGCCATTTATTTGGTACTGATGGTTTCTTTGTGATTGGAGGGAACACTATCGACAGGGAAATCAATGTGGGTTTACTAAAGAACGCTGAGTGATCAGGGAGCAAAGAAGCAGTCAGACAGGAGTGGCAGCCCTCTGCACTTCCTTCAGAAACAAACAGATCCAGACATTTTAGTTTCTTCTACTGCTCTTCCTGCTTTTCACAACCAATATAAAGTGTCTTTATTCTCAATTATTAGCTCTGCTGATCTGAGCACTGCAATAAGTGAAACTTTGGATGTCATCTGTTTCCGAGAAGCTAGGTACAGTTGCAAGCCTGGGGTCCTACAGGGCTTTTAAAGACAGAAGGCAACAAAGACAGAGAGTAGGAGAAGAGAAACATCTGAACATCTGCTGGAAATTCCTAACTGGCTTGTTCAGCTGAGTTCAGCAAGAGCAAAAGCAGAGGAGTTGGCAGGTGTCACCACGCTGTAGATGGAAATCACTGCAGATGATCTCAAGATATAAATCAGAATGCTCTGGACTTCCCCCCAGACATTTTTTTTTTGCTTCTCGGTGACAGCAACTTTTTTGTGTGATAGTTAGCTCTGGGTAGATATTAAAATACCTATGAGCAGGCTGCTCATGTAAGCAAATAGCTGCATGTATCAAAGATGCCCTATCACAGTATATACTGTTTCCTTTAAAATTACTCTGGGGGTGAAAAGTAACGAAAACTACCAGTCTTCCCTTCAGGAGTGCAAATATTCGCCTCTCAGATGAACTTATTTAGGATCAGGGTAAGAAGAAGAGTTAATAACGTTGCATCCTTTTTTCTCCAGAATTTGTACAATATGAAAACACTAGCTTTGTCTTCACTAAGTGTTCCTCTCCCTCTCTCTTCCCCTGGTGCCCTCCCCCCCTTGCCTCTCCCCTCCCCCCCTGCCTTTCTCTCTCTAATTCTCTCTAATTGTGTGTATTTGTTCACCTCTGTCTCAGGCACTAAGTGTCCCTGCCACTATAATATCAGAGGATTTCACACATATATACCTAATTTTAAACAGAATCTCTTAACTAATTCATTCATTTTCCCTAAACTTACACTATTCCTGGCAGAAACTTTCAAATCTAATCAGTCAGCAGCACTAGTCAGGGCTTTTCACCATTTGCTCAGCAGTTCGCAGTTATGTTGGCTTCATATACTTTCCCACTGTACCATCTCTGTTCCACAGCCTAGCCGACAGGCTCTGGACAGCAGGACAGCTAGATCCAATAAATCTGAGACCTGTCTAGGTGCTTCATTTATCAAGAGGCCTAATTTACCCAGGCCCTTTAGACTAATTGCAGATTTGTAAAAAATGCTGATAATGTAGAACAGTGCATTGTGAATGTCCCTTGCCATATTTCTGCTAATGTGTTTCATCTGGAGTACATAAAGAGACAGGGATGCTGATTTTAGACACAGCACTTTGGGGCTAATCCAGTTAAATGATTATCCCTAAAAATCTGCAGTGATGTCATTTTCCCTATAGAACTCTGCCAGTTGCCTTGTTTGCTTTATTGTGAGAAGTATGTGATCCTGGGCTTTAGAAATTCCCTCTATATTTTTGTTCTAATGCATTGTAACTCTCTCATCCCACTCTCCCAGCTACCCATCCCTTTGTGTATATAATAACCATGTTGACAGAAACTCTGTCTTGGACTGTTGGCTTTTGTGTGTACACAGATAAGGAAGAGGTACACTCCTTTGTTTGACATATGTAGATACATGCAGGTATCCACTTTGTTTTTCTCAAAGCAAAATTTCTTGCTTTCATTCCCCTAATTTCTCATTTTTCTCCAGAGACTACAATCCCACTGTGTTTTGATCACTTTTACTACCAACATTTTGCTTATTTTTGACCCCCTTTTCTGCATTTTGCTCCAAGATTCATTGCCACAACTTTTTTCTAAGCTTCTCATCTTCCTATCCATCTTCTGTAATGCCAAAACACTGCTCCATGGATTTGCAGCAAACTCAGCTTCTGTGTTCTTTCTCAGATATCTTCTCCCTTTCCTTTGGCCCTGTAATTGCTTTGTGCTTTCATTTGTGTTCCAGGGAAGTCCAATTGGGCACACTCTGACTCTCTTTGTTATGAGAAGAATCCAAATTTTGTTTAGAAAAATCTCTCTGTCATGTAACTGATACAGTGCACCGATTGATCCAGGGGCCAGCTGACCTGTGATGGAAAACACTAACAAATAACTCTATAATTAAAAAAAAATTACTATTATTACTGAAGAATATAATTTTTATAAAGCATCCACACAATATGCACTGATAGCTGAGGGCAGTGGCTAGGCAATTCTGTGTGCTTCACTACTCCATCGATATGTTAAATTTTTGCAATGTAGATTATGAAGGGAGACCAGGATCTGGAATAAGAAAAACAAGAGATCCTTATTTTTCAGGAACCGGCTGTACAGGTCTGGGACAAGGCAGCCTCAAGAATTTGGCACTATAAATATTACAAAACTTTAGAGACAGTCTTATGATATTTGTTTATCTGACATAAGGTCCTTCAGAAGGCTTCCATGCACATAGAGGAAAGTAATAGGAATGTCTTCTCAGGTATCCCAGCAAGGCTGTATGTCATTTATCATGTTCAGCAGACAGATGCAACCAATTCCCACTACTATGGTAGTAGCAAGGAGCTTGCTTTAAAAGTTTTCTCCTGTTTTTTTCTTTTTTTTGATGCCCCTCAACCTGAGAGTTCAATGAAATCAGTGTATGACGAGATAAATCTGTCCAGACAAGGCAGGTGGATTGTCAGAGTAGAACACAGAGAGACCTTTTAGGACAAATAATGTAAGAGGCTGTTTTCTCTCAGGAGTGGAAGATCCTCTCAGGGAGGAGGAAATCCCTAATATTTGGAGACTGTCAAATAAGGGCCACTCAGGACTCTCCGCAAAGATCCTAGGTAAGATTTCCTCTTACTATGTCGCTTCTAGTCCTTTAAAAAATGGTTAAATATTCTTATGCAATCATGCTGCAAAATGGAATAAACCAGCAGGATTCTTAACTAGAAACAGTGAAAGAAGAAAAGTTAGAGGCATAATTTACCATAATTTTGGGGTATTAAACACCCCAAAATATCCTGCTAGCCAAAAGTTCTGCTCTACCAAGCACTGCAGTCATCAGGTTGATGCAATGTGTATCCTATGTAGCATGAACCCAAAAGGGGTGTCAGACAATATATATGCACATGCACACAATGAGAACTTCACAGTTCTCATTAGTGTTACAGGGGTGAAAGGGAATTAGAATCTGAGAAATATCTTTTGCCCCTCTCCAAAAGCTGTCTTTGTAGCTGTGTAATCTGGATAATCTCCACTTCTAGACTCTTGCAGGTAATTTCTAGACTGTAGAAGAGCATTCAAGGGGGACATAGAAACTAATGAAAGTCTGGCTGACATTTTGATCATACTCATGCATTTATCAAGATTATCCCAAAGGCATATGTCACAGGAAGAGAGTAGTTTTTCCATATTAAAGATGGCATTAACCTTCTATCCTGTCTTGCTCCCTTTGCTATTCCCAAACTCTGTAAATATTTCAGATGTCTTCTGCCCCACTCCCACACCACTTGGTTGTAAAAAATGGCAAGACGATGAAAAACTCCAATTTAATCCACATCATTTTCTGTCTCTAAGGTAATTAATTTTCATTCATTTCTTTGTGCTTAGAGTCAAAGGTAGCTGATTGCTAAACACCCACTTCAAGTTGCTCTTCTGCCTCCCAAAGATGCACCAGAGCTTGAATAATCCTGATACAAGCCCCTCAGAACCTTGCATCAGTGCCTGTTCCATTATGTTTTTCATTTGCTTTGCCATTCACAAATGTATTGTGGGCAAAATTAAAGAAATAAACTATCCTCTCTCTTTTGAGGAAGGGTTGGGACTTTGGGGAAAAAGCATTTTTTTTCAAGTCTGGGGTGGTGTCAATCCACACTGATAGCTGAGAAATGTTCACTACTGTTCATTTTTACCCATATGCCCACCCTCCATCTGTGGGAATGCTGCATTAAATAGTTGTAGGGGATTGTTGTTCTGTACCAAAATATTTCATCAGGAGATGAGAGAAATCACTGAGCAACTGACTGAGGGTTTTGGTAGTAAATGATACAGTATCTGTCATGGAAAGTCAATAGGAATCTTATTGTAGCTCTCAACAACAACATATATATATTAGTAAATCCTTATCTGGCAAATACTTTAATTTTTAACCTACCAAGAGGAGGATATTCACCCTGGCTAGGGATTTTGACACACTACCCTGCTTTATGTAAACTTTACCAATCAGCAGCTAGATCCTGGACCAGAATCATGTAGGGCCAAGTCAGGATGCTTTAAGACGGCTTTTAACCCAACCACTCAAAGAACTGTCACTTACTACATGAGATCAATGGGTCTCATCAGAACAGACATGTGAATATTTTGTGCCCACAAAAGCACCAGTAAACCAAGCAGACTAAAACTGTGTCTTAGAATGATTCTACTTCAAAGTAAAGTGAGTCCATATGTCAAGAAACTAGGTAACAGAAAAGAAAATTATTATTTGAAGCTTCAGAAGTAGTTTTCCTGTGAACCTTTTAGGCTGCATATAAGTAGAAGAAAATCATAGCGGCAACAAGATTTTTTTTTTCTTATATTGATTTTTGTTACATTTCTGGTGACTTACTGAGTAGGTAGCCAGAAGCAATTTATAAATACAGTAACACCAGCAGATTCCGGAGTGCTAGTAGAGAAGCACCACAGGTTCTACACAATACAAGAATAAGTATATCAGTGCAATTGCTCCACCTTACCGGTGTGGGTGAAATTCAGTACTAGCCCCCTAATTTCAGTGACTTAGGTAATTTTATACTGACTGAGGAATGTGAATTTCTGTGGCCAAAATAAGTAAAATACCTTTACTCAAGTGTTTGTTAATATCATTCATGTATTTGTCTTTGCAAGACATAATGAGAAAAATATTTGGAAATGCCTTTTTTTTACATCCAGAACTCAGAAAATGGAGTTGCCTTTTAAGACTGGTTGTTAAATTTGAATCTCCTAAATTATAAGTATAAATAATATATGGGAAGTTTGATCTCCAGACAAAAAAGAAGGATGTGGAAACTCTAGAGACTGAAGCTCAGGAGCACAAGAAGCTCTGCCCACACATCTTGGTGAGCAGGTTACAGAAATTGCTTCTTCTGAGAATGAGTCCTGCATAGCTTCTGCTAGTAAACTGACCACAGAAAATGAAAGAAACTTTTCATTTAGAGGGCTGAAATGCATATTTTGGCAATTCTTACTATCTCTCTTCTTACTGAGAAGACTCCCTGTTGCACTTCTCCCTGAAAACTGTTGTAAATCAGAGTTAACCCAATGCGGTCATTCCCATGCTTACACTGGTTGAGCTTGACCCCAGCTGAAGTGGGGAAGTCCCAAGACAGACTTGTGTTACTCCCAGGGACCAAGTGAGCTCCAAGACTTTGCCTGCCTGAATCCAGATGGCAAGGGAGAAGGCAACAGGTCCAATGTGAGGGCAGAGAGCATGAACCACAGCCAAGAGTTCAATGGAAGAGGTATCTATTATCCATACAACTGTTTCTGGGTTGAGGTTTTGGTACCTTCTCAAACCCTAAAACTTCTGTTCTGTGCATAGCTCTGGGATTAGCAATGACCAAATATTGCCAGTTAGAAAACCCAACAAAATTTTTCACTGATTCAAGACATTCTGGGGGAATGTCAAGATAGCTATGCTTCTGACAATACAGGAGATGCAAGGCTGTTTAAATAAGCTCTGTGACTATTCACAATATCTGGATAAAGGATTGAAGCTGAATATGCATACAGGTGGATAAAAAACTTTTGTCCTGATTTAGTGACTTTGTTTTCATCCTTAGTTAAAAGACTAAAACAGGTATACTGTTTCAGGAATTCCATTCCAGCTCTTTTGGTATTTCAGCTGGGTTTGTCTTGATATGGTCTGTTGAGAACTTCAAAAGGAACACTGTATTTTGAAACTCTAGATGTCATTTGTATTCAAGGATGGTAACCGATGACTTTTCACCTCCTGAACAAGAAATTTTCAGGTAGCTGAATTTCCTACTATCATATTTTACCCTTACCAGGAAATGCATTAAAAACCTAGAAATTTTGTTAAGGACAGATACAGACTCAGTTCACAACTCTTGGAAGATTCTATCTCCCATAGCTCTTCCTGTTACAAGCGACCTTTATTCTTGAAGGTGTTGGGGACTTGCACCTCAAAGGTTCTTTGACGTGTAGAGAAGTCTCTTTGCTTGCATCTGGAGGAGTCTCAAAACTTACCACCAACTGGTCACCAATGCCTTAGGCTTTGGACCCAGCCTTTAAATCTTTGCTTATGTGTGTCATCTTGATAAAGTTCCATGGGACAACTCATATGAGTAAGTGTCTGAACAGCTCACTTTCTTTGTGTTGCTTGTTAGTGCTTGTGTGCTTTGATATTCAATGTGTCTAAATCACCACATAGCATTTTATTTTTATTTTCATAAAATACTTGAATTAAATTACACTGATATGAAATATGCCTCTGGCCCCATGCAGATGTTTCCAAAAAGCCTAATAGCAAACAGATCACAGGGCAGAAGATCGCATATTCTTTCAGTCATTTCCAAGCCTAGCTGCTTTTCAGAATTCTGATTACAAGAAAAGCCATGCTGCCGATGTTGCTTTAACTGTGATGTTAAAATGAAAACTCATTGTTGCATCCTGGGGGGATTCAGGAACATTGACTTTGCTGCCCATCTGAAATGGTATAATGTTCGCTATTTCTATCATGTGGGTATCAGTTCCAAGTTGGAAACCAGCCTTCTCTCATAATTCAAGCTGGGGCTATACTGATGCAAACCTTCTCAGATATTATAAGCCAGTATGAGCTCAAAAAAAGAATTCACTGCTCAAGGCCAAATAGCTTCAAAGCTAACAATCCTCCAGAGTCAGTGTGAAAGTGTTGAAACTGTCAATGTCAACTTACACCATGCATAGTGAGTGTAAAACTTCAATAATGACATCATGGAGAAAAGGACAAAGGGCAGGCACTACACAGAAAAGTGCCAGTGCTCTTCAAATCTTTGAAACCTTCAAGGATTTATCTGGACTAACACTTCTACACATAGTCATTGGGGTCTTAGGCTATACTGATTAAGGATTTAGCTTATTCAAAGGCTCTCACTGATAGCAAGGATGACAAGGTTTCAGCAGTTATATTGGATTCCATTAGCTTTCACTTAAAAAAAACATACCCCAAAACCCTCAGGAACCAGGTCTTTTTTTCTGCCTCTGATTTTCTTTCTTTGAGTCAACCTTTATTTTTTCCCCTTAACACACACACGCATGCACACACGCATGCATGCATGCACACACACATTAATACATATTAATGTCTGAGTTAGAATCACAAACAGGTTTTGCAGCACTTGTGCTCTCAGTTCTCAGAATGCAGATCCCAGAAGAATTAAATCAATCCTTCAGGAATTCCCTGAAGCACCACACAACATGTTCACTCATTTCAGCTGCACTTAGGGCCACAGATAAACTTTTAAAAGGGGAAAAACATATCAGAGAAGGAGGGAGGGGTGTTCTAGTTAAAAAAAAAATCAGATAATCAAGAGAGAAATTAAAAAGTCAGACTCTGTGGTTTTGATATCAGGGATAAATACCTATCCTAATGCTTTTAGTGCAAACTGCAAAAATAAGTGGAATGGAGGACAAGCATGCTTTCTTTCTAACTAGAAAAGAAAGAGAGTCAGAGAGTCAGATGAAGAGCAAAGATATGGAACTTGAAGAAGGAATTGCTTCGTCTGTCCTCCCTTTCTTATTTGTGAGAACTGTAAAAAAAAATCCATGTTGTACTTTGCAGACATTCAGTAACAGCTGGAGCCCAAAACCAAATATCTTCTAAATATCTTGGAAAGAAATGACAATTATCACCTGTTGTTAAACACATGGCAAAAGAAGATGAAGAGAGATTCTTTAAATATTATTTAATAATTTAATTACTCTTCTATTATTCAAGAGCTTGTGACACGTACTGGATGCAGGCCACACAACTCTTAACCCAGCACCTGAAGCCCCAGCTCCTTCCTCATTCTTGCATTTCTCCTTTCTACTTTCTTCTAGTTCTGTTGTAGGTATCACCAGTTTCTTTTCACCTCAGCAGCCCCAGCATCCCTGCACATTTCAGTTGCTTAACACAGGACTTTCTGTGGTGCTGTGTAATCCATTCTGGAATCCATGCAACCCATGACATCAGCAGGGAGCTGGCAGATCTGACACAGGGCCTAAGGAGACCTGGGACCATCTAAACCTGCAGGTGCAAGCCAGACAGTGGCTGAAATGGCACTAGATGTCCCCATTTGGCAGCCTAAGTGTTCCATATGTACTTCAATGTTGCTTCCCTGAGGAGCTGTAGAACTGTTGCACAATATTGCCTGCTGCACAAAAGATCCTGATCCCACCCCAAAGTCATGAGGAATGGATAACTGGTTTTGAAATATTAGCTCAGGGACCCTTAGGTCCACTCTTACACAATTACCTAGGATATTTTTTTGGGATTACCTACATTGTCGTGGAAAGAGAGTGCACTCATTCCAGAGTCTGAGCCATTTAATGATACTGTTGACAACACAGCACAAAAGTTTTTTTAATCCATCAAAGGCATCTATGTTTACTCTGTTATTACAGCCCAAGTAATTTTCTGTGTATCAATTCCACTCATGCTAGTCAAAAAAGTCTTTTCAGGAAACAAACCAGCTGAGAGTTATTTCTTTGTACACAGGAAAATATGAGGTGGGAGACAGTGGAGGGAGCTTCAAGTAATTGCAGCCTTACCTAGCTCTGGAATGGAAAATAGTAAAACTAAATCTGTGGGTTACTCAGCTCAAGCCACTAAGTTATACTTAGAGGCAAGGTTTGTTTTTTAAATATAATTATCTTACTTTGAAGACCTGAGGCAGTAACACACTGTGGGATACATCTGCAGGCCCACACTAGCACAGAGGGGCTCTCCGATACTCTGGGCAGCAGCAGCTGGAGATACTCCGTGTGGTTTGCAGGTTCACCTGGAAATGGAAACAATTCACAGCCACAGCAGCCACCTTTGAATCTGGAGTTTCTGCAGACAGATTCAGATCATGGAATGAATTCTGCGGTAATTGGACTGAGGGCTCCCTGCCTCCTCTACCACCATCATTCTCATCTTGGCCCCACACAGAATTCACAAATTTGCTACTGAGATGTGGGCTCTCCTACTCCAGGTGCACCAAAAGCCATTGTCTTGGAGCTTATGACCTCTGGGTTTTAAGCAATATCCCAAGGGTTTATTTTCCACTTTCTTGTTGTTGTTGTTAACTTAAAACCAACTGTTTATTTTTCTTGGTGCCCTTAAAAAAGAAATTAGCATGAAAGGATTGAAAGGATGAAGGGTTTTCACAAACATGCAAGTGGACAAGAACAAGGGGGAGGAGGGAATTCTCTACCTCTTTTATGAGCTGCTCTCTTCTCTGCTAATGCATTGGTTTTGCTGAAGGGACTGCACCACAATGCTGAATTTAAACTTTTATGAGAAAGGATTTGCGTATATTCTGTGAAGTGATCTCCTCAAACATATTTCCTTTTGGGGTCGCTATAGTGATTGTGTACCCAGGCATCCACAGAGCTAGGTTAGCTGCTGCTGGACTATTATTTCACTCACTCTGACTTTACATCCAGATTAGGTCACTGACTCCTTGGATCTCTCCCCAGCTTGTATAGTGAGATTAGAATGGGGGGTTGTTCTGGAGGGGCCTGGCTTTTCATTTTTCAATAAGGCCTATACAGCATGAGGAACCCACAGAAAAATCAGAACACGGGTCTTGCAATTTAAAACTGTAATAGTTAAGTTTCATTATGAGAGAAGAATTTTGACACTTGGGTTTCTTTTCCTGGAGTAATTCTTACATTTTCTTGACAAAATTCTTACTTTGTGGCAGCTATGAGCCTACTTGGTGGACCCTTTCTTACCAAAGCTTGTCATTTATACAGTTTCACTGTTGAAGGACTTGCTGAAATCCTCTGCTATACCACTGCAAAGAACAAAATTTTCCTTGGGGCAAAGAGCAAGCACAATGTGAGACTGCACTCAAATGCCACAGGAGGAATAAATACTTTTTTGTGACTTGCAGATCTGTACCCATTTTTCCATAAAAGGCATCAAGCATATTGTTTCTGCCTAGGTAGCATTCCATAATTCCATCCAGCTGGAAGAAAAGCAGACCAGACAAAACCAGTCAAACTGAGGGCATCTGCTTCACTGATAATACCTCACCATTAATCCACTAAAACAGCTCAGGCACATCAGAATTTTAAGAAACTCCTGCCCCAGCTAATGCTTTGTTCTGATCCAAAGTTTTAAAATCAATGCTGCTCAATATAATTCAGGGTTCAGCCTGAACTCCCCCCATTGTCTGCAGTTATCCCAACATTTGGTGTAGGAACAACCCAATTTTGAAGGTGATATTTCACGAGCAGTGCCTTCTCTTCTTCTTACCACAGCTCCAGTGTGACTACAAGAAATACACTTCATATGCGAGGAAGGGTAGGTCGATATCTAACCTCTGAACAGCTGCATGGAAGTCGGCCACTTTCTCAAGGCGTTAACATAAGAGTGTAGATAAAATACCCTATCTTCTTGTGGCCTCTCAGAAAAGAAGGTGGCCCATGCCATAGTAAAGCACCTGAGAGAGGGCAGTTATTTTTTTCTTTCAGTCCTAGATCCAGTGCTTGCTGATTTATTTTTCTGTGGTTAATGTCCATCACTGCCTCATCTACCTAGCTGGATCTCCTGATACTTTTCCAGTCATTTATGAGCAATATATTCTCTCATACACCTCACAAAGAAACACTCATCTGGAAGCATTACATCAGCTAGGGATTTTTGAGTGACAAAGACCTTGCTAGGATTTTAGAAAGGGTGAACTGTGAAAAGCATTGAGAAGGCGTGCCACAGACCAAACACATATGGTCTAACCTTTAGTTCACTCCCTTGCCAGTGGAATGATACCGAAATTTACAACCTCTCCCCATTGCCCTAATATTAGTTTCAGTTTCCTCTGAAAAAGTCTTATTAGTCTTCACAACAGCATGGCAATCTCTATTGAGAAGGCAAAATGAGAAGGCCAGCTAGATAGTGTCTAGAAAAATAGACATGGAAGAGATTAAGATATGGTGCACAATACCAGAGAGGATAGCAAAGAGCTGAGAGCGGCTGTATAGCATTCTACATCCACTTGGGATTTCAAGTCTTTGCAGCAGTTTTGCAAAGCAAAGCACTCTCCCCTCAGAATGCAGTAGGACACAGGAGTATATTCACAAGACTAGTCTTATGACTCTAAGTAATCACAGTCTTGCCCGTTGTGTAATGTCATCACTGAAAAGGCTGGTTGTACTAATAGGAAGTGATGGCTGATCCCATTTAGAGAAACATTTCTAAGAAGCAACAAGCGGTATAATATCAGGAAGACTTTTAGATTTCCACATCTCTTCTCCTGGGGGCGCCTGCAGATAAAGAAGAAGTAGGCAGGAAAAGTAAATATTTACTTACATTTTTTTTTACATTGCTAAGTACAGTGCTACAAATGCAGTTGCATTTGTTCTATAAATCACATAATTACTCAATAAAAGCAAGAAAGACGTGTAGCAACAAGGAAGGATGAAAGAGTGAAAAATTCTGTTGGCCAATTATGGGAACTTTGCATTTCTCCTTTAACATGTAGGCCGTCCACAGCATGTACATGGTCATGGTCTGTACTTAACTTGCCTGAGATAAGCTCAAAGCAGCTCAGCTAAAAGAATAATTTCTCCAAATTTGTCCCCTTAGCTAACTAAGTCACAGTTCTTATTCATAAAAAGTGATTAGCTTGCAGATCTTACCGCATCATTTACAGATGTTTTGCTGGAGGCCAAATTCTGCTTGATTTGCATAACTATTTCCACCATTGTTAGCTTTGGCTTTTCCATGACACTGAATTATGACATTATTAGAATGTCTTTGGTCCGTAAGCTACCATGAAGGCCCAGTAAAATATGTTCTGTACTATATATGTTATCTCATAAACAACAGAGTCAATGTGGAAAAATGAGTTGCCCACAGTCGCAAGAAAAATTATCTGTCAAGACCTGCCAGTTCCTAAAAATCATGTTTATACTATTCTTTTCTTGATCTCCCATTTCAAAGTCTAGCTGAGATGTGCACTGGTGGAAAAATCTTGTGGCTTCTCCTTTCCTGAACGTCCATCAAAACCCACTGTATTGCTTTTGGGAGAGCGTGTCTCTACAAGCTGTACTTAACTATCTTCTGCATGCAAATCATCAGCAGCATGTGACCCACCCAGAAACAGCTGCAGCATGCATATGATCTTGGAAATGGGAATTACTCCTACTGATCAGCTTTGTTCAGGAGTCTCTGCTCACTGAGAGCAGTATCTTTGGATACAGCTGAGTTCTGTGGTATTGGAGCTGAAAGGCATGCCTACCCTTGTCTGGATGATATGAATGAAGTACTCAGGTTGCAGTCAACATCTTTCTGAAGCTCTTTCCAGTGCAATGTCTGCATCAAGTGGTGTTAGGCCCTGATAACAGAAACCTGAACCAGAAAATTCTTTCCCCAATCCTGGACTAATCCCCCATGTCCTTTCAGTGCCATGCCTGCCAGTTTGCGTTCCCCAGTAAAGACTCTATACAGAACAACAGTCATGAAGGCTGCTGTGCCTGTTAACTATTCAAACTGAATGTGCTCTCACCCTCACACCCACCCCAGGGCACACATATACCTCCTGCATGGAAGGTAATGCTTTGCTCAAGGAATTGCAATGGAGATGTAGTATTTCATACTGAAGTGTCCAAGTTGCCATCTAAATCAGATACATCATCTACTGACTCCAGTGCTCTAAGTTACCCTTTGAAATAGATGTCTTCCCACTGGAGTTAGGTTGGTGGCCTGCTGGTGAAGACAACAAGAAGCTAATCAAGACCTATGATAACTGCTCTGACAGATATTCTCTCATAAACCTATTTGTAGTAGTTTTACAGATAATCACCCCCTCCAGCTGCAGGGATGTATGCCCATACATCAGGTGTTCCAGTCCATGTCTGGTGTATTAATTGCAACCACCAAGTTGTGAACTGCATCAGCTGAGGCGTTGGCACACCCGCTGTTTTGTCCATTTTGCTGATCCTGTAGTGAGACTATCCCCAGTGGCAAGGATGGCACAGATAGTGAGGCCTGTATCACAGTTAGCAGATAGAATTTGATTTGCCAGGGAAGGCCTTTCAGGATCCTTGGGTACAAAGTGCAGAAATTTTTATTCAGGAAAGATATTTGCATAACATACATCAAAAGAGGAATATAAAGATATGCTTTTCCCCCATAGAGTGGAAATAATAGATAGAGGCTCACCTGCTTCTTGTGCGGGCCACCTTCAGAGGCACCTGCTGATACAGTCTCATTCTCTTTTCTCTCTGAAACTCTTGTCACACAAATGAGGGTTTTTTTCATTCCTCACTCATGCCCTTCATGAAAGACAGCAGTAGTCTCCATGTGCTGTAATTGGACTGACTAGCTGGCTGATTCCTGTTCTCCCCTTGTGCTGCCCTGGAAACCTGGGAGAAAAAAGGTGGAACAACCAGCCACTCAAAAAAACCCCAGACTATTTAAAAGGTTAAGGAGTAGAGCATGAAACTTCTGTCTGTTACAGATGACTGGGCATTGCAATTCGGATGTCTTGTTCCTAATACTTCCATACTATGATTATCACAAGGATAACAAAAGATGGGAAAGACAAGCCATTCTCATTGGGAACTTTTAAAGGGGGTTTTTGTGAGTTGAGTGTTACACTTTCTTTTTTTCTAGAATATGACAATGCTTGAGAAAGCAAGGTACAGTATGCTTAATCTAAACTGTCTAAAGGATCTTAAATGTTGTGCATGTTCAAAAAACATTCTCAGTGCGCACACATGCAACTAAGCCAAGAAATCCTTCTATCATTGTCCTGGGTGATGCTTGCAGTGAAAAGAGAATGCTTACATAACCTCAGTGTCAGTAAGTCTGAATTGATAGTGATGTTCTTGTGTTAAAATGATGATTACAGAAAATATGCAGTTAATCTTACAGGTCATCTTCTCCTCAGCTCAGCACACTTCTTTCATTTACATTTGCTTCATCTTCTCCCAGACCATAAACAAAGGAGCTGCTGATTTTGGTCGCCATTACCAGAGCATTTTAATATTCTAGTAATTCTGTATATTTATATCCTTACTGAACTGCCCTCCTTTTCTTCTCCCTCTCCTTTTTACTAACCCGTCCTGCACCAGACCTTTATCTATTCTCCCTCCTCATTCTGGTCTTCTGTGCTTCTCCTACGTGCGTTCCTCAGCAAAAGGCAAACATCCAGAAATTCCTCTAAATTGGGAGCACAGACTCAGCTCTCATTCATTTGCAGCAATCCTGCTGCAGTGCTCTTGAGCATATGTGTCCTCTGTGCTTCCCCCTTTCAGACAAAACTTCGACTGTGTCTTAATTGTGTTATTGCAGGGGGTAACTAGAGTTCCAGCACTCCAGAGAACTTGAGGCAGCTTCTGCCAAAAATGTGTCAGTCAGTCACAAAATCAAAAACTCCTCCATCTAAATCTGATGCTTTCATTGTATGATTGGTGCAACATAAAAAAGGATGGTAATTATGGATTCACTAAAAGTCTGCCTTCTTCATTTTGCCAGTATCTAAAATGGGATTGTCCATGTTTTTATCAGAGGGTCAGGAGTCAGAAAGAGTAATATTTTGATTTCTTTCCACTGCTTACAATTCCAGATAAGAAGCAATAAAAATTATTAAAAATGTCTGACAATAAGGCTATTTTTAAAGCTTACAAAACATTTGTAAGCTTATAATAGCTCATAAAAGACTGTATCTTCTGAGGTTTGAGTTTGACTCAAACTACATTCCAGACCATAGCTCTGTGCTCAGAGTTGTGTTGTCCATTTTTGCTTTTTGCTACCCTTAAAAACTTTGCCTATCCCAGGAATAAATTTTGTGCTAAAGGAAAAACAATCCCCTGCATTTAGTAGTCTCTGCTTTAACTTCTAAGGTGGTGGTGAGACTGAGAATCTTGTGAAAGATGGAAGGTAGTCACTGTATTAAGCAATGGGCTTAGCCCTCTCTGAGTCATGTTGTATAGCCGTTAAAGATATTATGGAACAACCATCACACCTTATGCCTTGATTTTGTCAGCATCTCATGGTTGCTGTAAGGTACACTGGCAGTATTATTGACTTGCGTCTTGTTTTCCCTCTTAGTCCTTCTGCTTTTGCCTACTCATAGGCTTAACATATTAGAAAAAATGAAAATCTTCTTTACAGTGTTTTTACTGGCTCTGAAAAGTTGATCTTTCAGGACTGGTAACTGACATATTGAATTTGACTCTTATGGTAATTGTTTAAATGTTATAGAAGCTTTAACATGTCATCTGTTAAACTTATTGGTGATGCAGCTGTTCAACGTGCAGTATGGGTAACATTTACATGATTTACTGGGTGACGTACAGTTTTTGATTCAATAGTAATGTATTTGATTCAATAGGTGATGCATCTAATTCAACTGGGATTCCATGTAATTCAAAGGTGATGCATTTGATTCACTAGCTGATGTACCTGATTTAGAAGGTGATGGATCTAGTTCACTGAAAATGATTCCAATTCCCCCATGCAAGGTATTTACTTCAGTGTGTGATGAATGAGCTTTAATAATAATACATGTTTCTCCAATAGTGGATGTATTGACTTCAATTTATATCCCAAGCTTTCCAAATCTGGAGTGGAGTGGAGTGACACTCTGCAGCCACCATTCAGGTGAGGATCACCAGCAGTGTGAAACATTAACCACTAAAATAATGGGAGCAAATTATGTGGTAAAAGCTGTGTTTCCCAGATGAAATATTTTCACCAGATGTGATGTGAGGATACAAATGCCCTGTCACTGCTGTTATTGCTACCACAGTACATGACAAAAATCCCCAAATCCATTTACCTTTAGTGTCATTGCTGGGATTACATACTGAGTACTTATTTCCCCAGAGTTATGTGAGTTCTCAAATAGCAGCATCTGAACTAACAGCTCCACTTACCTCATTTTTGTGTGTGCTTTTATTTTGTTAGAGGTCGGCAAATATTTAGCTCTGGTGCAAATGGGGAAAAGGGGGTTGGCAAAGAGCAGTATCACATGGGGTAAGGCATGTGGGAGCTCAGTCCTGCACAGCATACTGCTGATCGCCATGTCTTCACTTCACCAGGAATCACATCCTGGTAAAACTGAGGGAAGCTTCTGCTTCACAAGCGTTGGTTTATTGTTTTTCAGCTGGTTATTACCCATACTAGAAACACATTTCTGAATAGGTCAGTCTCATCATCCTGCCCCCCTTGGGCTCCACCTCCAAAATCAGTGCAAGAGTCTTCGGGTGATGGTTGAGTTATTTTGCGCATGCCAATTACATTTTCAGCCACAAATATGGAACCTTTGCTTGCACTCCTACCAAAAACCCCAACAAATCAAACCGAACTTAACCAAACCAAACAAAACTAAAAAACAAAACAAAACAAAACAAAAAACAAAAACAATAACAAACCGACCAACCAAACAAAGCCAAACAAAAACCCCAACAAAACAAAAAACACCCCCAAACAAACAAGCAAACAAAAGGCAAACACCCTCCCCCCAAACCAACCAACCAACCAAAAAACCCCCTCCAAAATGCAAACAAAATAACCCAAAACCACCAAAAAAATCTCTTGTTGGACTTGTGTCTCTTATCTGTGCAGTGTCCAGCTCCAGAGTTGCAGATATTGCTCATTTTTTGTACTGCAATAGCACATAGAGAGGGTGTCCCATTTCAGGAGGCCAGGGATCAGTCATGAAAGAAGATACTCTATAAGTTTAGATGCAGGTTTGGTTGATGTGCACCCACCCATGCACACATACAAACCTGAAAGATCTTCTGTGGGATCTCAGACCCCCCAGAAAGCCAGTTCATAGCCTAAAGCAGCTCTCTTCTACTTTTCAACCCTACTTTGTGGCTGCTTCTTCCTTATAACCTTTCCCTACCCTCATCCCCAGTGAAGAACTTCTCCTGAGGGACAAAAACAAGAACTACAGTCCATCCAACATACATGCCTCCATTTTGTGCTCCCCTTGATAGGGTTCCCAGAGCATATGCCTTATTCTTTGTGCCTTTTTTTTACAACTCTTTGAGGTGTATTCATTTTCTTCTGTGGACACAATTTTTCTTCTTGTGGCCGATATGTCTGCCTTTTAAAGCCTACTAGGCAAATAAATGTACAAGTTAGATTCTCCAAATGCTAAAAATAATGTGCTAAATAGTAAAATAAGTATCTAATCTTAAAATAAATAAATAAATGAATTTTTTTTTCATACTTTATTGCTCCAGGCTGTGTCTAGAGATGCACTGAAGTTGTTGCAGGCTTAAGCAGTCAGCTTTCTTTCTATCCACTAAGTTTTCAGGATTGAGATTCATGCACCTCCATTTGGTATCATATGTTCAGAGAGAATACATTAACACATTGGCATCTGATCTGGGGGAATAGGGCTGTTTTCCCTCCTTTTATTCTTCTCTACATATTTCTCTTCCTTGCTTTCCTTCCTTCTCTCTAGTCATGGCAGTGACTGAAATGCAGATACCAATTTTATGAAATTTAACAAGAGCCAGTCCTGGAACCTGCATGTCCTGGATGCCAGTTCTGGATGTATGGACAGACTTGGAATGAGATGCTGTAAGCAGTGCCATGGAAAGGGACCTGGGGGTCCTGGTTGATGGCAAGTTGAACATGGGTCAGCAGTGCCCTGGCAGCCAGGAGGGCCAACCCTGTCCTGGGGAGCATCAGGCACAGCATCACAGCTGGGCAAGGGAGGAGATTGTGCTGCTCTGCTCTGAGCTGGGGCAGCCTCACCTCCAGTGCTGGGGGCTGGTTTGGATGCCACATATAAAACAATATTAAGCTGTTAGAGAGCATACAAAGGAGGACCATGAAGATGGTGAAGGGCCTTGAGGGGAAGATGTACGAGGAGTGGCTGAGGTCACTTTGTCTGCTCAGCCTGGAGAAGAGAAGACTGAAAGGAGACCTCATGTACTTTATGGCTTCCTCACAATGGGAACAGAAAACACTGATCTCAGTAACTAGTGACAGAACTTGAAGGAGCAATATGAAGCTGAGTCAAAGGAGGTTTAGGTTGGATATCAGGAAAAGTTTCTTCACCCAGAGTGTGGTTGGGCACCAGAACAGCTCCCCAGAAAAGTGGTCACAGCATCAGCTGGACAGAGTTCAAGAAGTGTTTGGACAATGCTCCTAGGTACACGGTGCGATTGTTGTCCTGTGAAGGGCCAGGAGCTGATGGTCCTTGTGGGTCAGAATATTTTAAGATTTTATGATACGATGAAATCTATCTTTTCCATTTTGAGATATGCAATGACATCCATCTACTACACCTTAATGCCCAGTCAGTAAAATATGTATCCTCTGCTCAGAGAGTAAATGTATTAACTTCCCCTTTGTGTTTTAATGAACAAAATCAGGAGAAATGTCTGGAAAATTAAATGGTTTAGAGTGACAGTGTCAGCTCTTACACAAAGTTCAAACTTTGGCTACTGCTTTGAAAATTACAGATCTGCAGTGACAAACACTGCTGAAATACTAGATAAGAGCATCTCTTAAGCTCTTGCAGTTGACACAAAATACATTGACACCCCTTGTTCAATGTAACCCTTGGTAACTTAAGCAGACTTAATTTCTTAGTGATGAGAAAGCAAAAAAAATTCAGTCTCAAGTCCCTGGAATTTTGAAATGACCCGGATGTTCTAGAGAATTTAAAAGAAAACGTCTGCAAATTTTGCTTTAGTTAGAGTGTCTGTATATTACAGACGTGTGTGTCTGTATAGGCAAAACAAAACCCACTATTCAATTTTCATGCCATCAGGTACCTAGTCTGACCTCAGTGTATCCTTTCCTGTCCAAAAGGATATACATTTCCTATTTCAGCTTTAGGTGCTGTGAAGATCTCCTTTAAAACTAAAGGAAAACAAGCAACAGTTCTTGTCTTGAAATTTTGTCCAATTTTTTTGTTCTTTCTTTCTTTCTTTCTTTCTTTCTTTCTTTCTTTCTTTCTTTCTTTCTTTCTTTCTTTCTTTCGCTTTCTTTTTCTTTCTTTTTTTTTTTTTAAGCTTTATTCAAAGGCATGTAGCAAGGAACTCTGAGGACAAAACAGGCTACATTGCAGGGAACATTCTGTCTGTCTACTCCATCACAGACTGTAAGTGTTCGGGTGGGCTTCAAGGCCCAGATTTCTACAGTTAATGCCATTTTATTTACAAGCCTCTGCTTTTATTTTTTATTTTTAATTATTATTTAAAAATTATTATTATTTTTATGGTTTTGGGTAACAATTGAAATCTGGGTAAGAAATGGGAGAAAAGGCAAGTTGCCTTGGGGCCAGAAATGACTAGATATACAGCTAATTGTTTTGGCTACTTTTTAAAAACTTCTCCCAGGGGCTGAAAAGCTGATCCCACCAGCAGGCAGATAACCAAATTAATTTGTCAAAGGCTTGATTTCTGCCGATTCCCAAAGTCTTTGCATCTTATAGAGCTTGGAAGGTGATATGCATTCTCTCTTCTCGGCACTGTGGTTAGTTGAATGCTGCCATTTTTGCAATTTCAAACCCAGCCATGTTGCACAGAGGAGCTGCAGCTGCTGCTTCTTGGGGTACTGAGTAAAGCATGCTTCTGTGATGGCCCCCAGAGACCCCCGCACAGCACAGCTTATTGAAACAGATGGGGTGAGGGAGGTATGCTTCATCAACAAAGCACATTTGTCCAAATACGAGAAGAATGAAAACACAGCACTTACCACTGGTGCATAATCTTAAATCTGGTGAAGTTTGGAGTGGGGGAGATGAATGCTGTGCCTGCCATGGTGTAATACATAAACATATTAAAAACCCTTTCCTCATTTGTCCTTGATTTTTTAGTACATTTGCCTCTTAAAAAATCCACAGAAAGCAGCCAGGCTGCTCATATGAGAAAGCTGAGAGATAAAACAGAGCATTTAAATAACTGTGAACTCATTCTAGCTCTGTCCTTTGCCACCATGTAGCAGAGGAGCTATGCAGAGCCCTCACTATGATGTGTAGAAGCTGCCCACAGAGCTTCTTATTTTTGAAACCTGGGACAGAAATCCATTTTCTTTTGTGTTTCAGAGTCTTTCACTTAAGACTATGACAATTTTCATAGACATTAAAGTCTAAGCTCTGTGAAGTGTGGAGACTATTATCCCTATATGGGTGTGGAAAATAAGGACATACAGCGTGGTAGTTTTAATAGGAGCCAGAGGTAGAACCTGCAAATAAATTCTGCTCTTCCACCCTTACTTTGGTCTTCAGCATCTATTATTCTGCCATTAAGTGAGAGCAAGTCCATGAGGTATTACTCAAGATCAATGGATATCAGCAGGTAAATCTTCCCTCTCTCATGTGGTGCATTCCGTTTTGGGAAAAGAACATTTAGACTCATGGAAATTCTACCTCTCACACTTTTCCCTCTAAGGTAAGGGAGAATTTTCATCTTTGGAACAAGATGCTTTATGATCACTGTTATTTTTGGGCATGTGTTTACCAAAGCTGCTTATTCTCTGGATTTGGCTAAGACTCATTGCTCTGTTGTTGCTGATAAAGACTGGTTGTGTTAAATGCTGGCCTAGAACAGGTGGGAAGATGCAGTCTAAATCAACCTGAAACAACATGTTCAAGCATGATCCTAAATTAAAGACTAATAAAAAGTCTTATTTTCCTAGATTGGTTTTTAGTTTCTCTGGTCCCATGCATGATAACATAAACCTTCACACCTGGACTGAGATTTATCATTTGTGGGGTTTATTGGAAATTCTGTGCTTTTACTCTTTGAGTGAGTGGATTAGAATTTCTTGGGACACAGGCTCAGTCAGGTCATGGAAGAAGGAATTTGATCAGCTGGAAGTCAGAACAGTGTGAAATATCTCTCAGGTAAGGGGGGGCTAAATGGATGGCTCCATCCACAAGAACTGCAGGATTTTTTGCTGGTTGTCTTTCCCCACAGCTATCCTTACCTTCTTGGGGAGGGAGAGTAAGGATATGAATACTTAAAAGGACTTGGAATCCTCTTAGACTTAAATATATCTCTTTCAGGTACAAAAATTGTACGACAATGTGGGAATGCTAATTATTAGGCTGGAAAAACACTGTGTTTAGCCTTCTGATTTGAGTTTTTGCACCTGCAAAAACACTGTGTCCTTGGACATCTCTGGGTGCGATAACAAGGAGTCAGAGAGACGTGGGAAAGCGGAATGCAAGGCTGAAAGAATGAAGAAGAGTTGATATATAGCTTAACGAATAGAATGCTTAGTTTACAGAATATGCATGAGCTCATTAACACTATTATAAAAGTGTGTAACCTGGATCAATAAATTGGAGACTAATGATCATTCACCCCTAAGATGTGCACGTCTCCCCTTCGCCTTCCTCAAACGGTGACTTTCCTTAAATGGTGACTTTCCTTAAATGGTGATTTTTTCAACATGACAATAGGCCAAATTATATTTGTCTCAGGCAGACAAATAGCCATTGTCCCAGCTACACAGATGGTAGTCATACCTGAACTAAACACATTTTCACTCTCCTGCTCCCATCACTCTGGTACAAACTGTCATCTTTAAACTCGCAGAGCAATTTGAATGGCAAAATAGTATATTTTCAATAGGAAAATTATCAACAATAGTATCAGGATAGCAAAGGTTCCATAAAACTAGCCCAACAAGCAAGCTGAGAATTTCTCTGGAGAATTTTCCCAGCTCTTGGCATAAGGGACATCTCAGGGATATGTCCAGGAGGCAGGGAGGAAAGGGGTGTGAACTGTGGCATAATCCTTGGGGCTATTGTTTGTTAAAACAGCCCCAAGGTTCCCCTTAATTGCGTTGTGGGCTGAACTGGCTTCTAACCAGCTGCTGGGGTGTGAGAACTACAAATATGGCAGAGCTACTTTTCTTTCCTCCTCCTGCCAGCTGCAGAAAGCACAGCTCCACACAGAAAGCCTGGGTGCACGAGTGAGCCTCCCATCTCACTCTTGCAGTAGAGATTTTGTGCTGTGTTGTGTTAACTCAGCCCTGGGATAGATACCAACCAAACAAACGCAAATATCTCATTTCCTTAACTTACATCCCTTGATAAGTGAGCGCACATATACATACACACATACGCACAAAATTCTAATGTGGGTGTCCACATGTGCCATTTCCACAGCAAAATAAAAATAAAGGGTAGGAGAAATAAGACCACTTAATATTTTATAACTGGTGTATGTAGGGATGTGTTAATTAAATATAAAAAAGAAACAAGTTTTTTTTATTACACATAGAGAAATCACACCAGACCTAGAATTTTCAACACTATTCTCCCAGATAGTGTTTTTTGTCATCATCTTTTACTTCATTTTGGGGAGCTATTTATGAAATCATTTTGGAGAAATTAATTTTTTCACAGGCTCTACATTTTGCAAGAGAATAAATCTAGACCACACTAGTACAGGGATATTTGTGTGACATATATATGAAAAAAACTTGTCTCCCCAATAGCATGTCCACTCCTCTTCCTTTAAACCTTTGTAGGAGGACATATAATGTAAAAAAAAAAATCCATCCAGCAGCAAGTCTACCAGTGTGTTTTTCTGCATATGCAGATACCAGTCAGCCAGAATTTCAACCATGCCATAGGATGGAATGTCACAAGCAGAAAGCCCAGTTTCACCGTCACAACTCAACAGTCAGAACTGAGTGATTGCCCAGTTTTCCAAAGTCCTCTCTGTCCTGTATCAGTTGCCATCTTGCCATGAAAAATAATTTGTATCTAACAGTTGTGCTTTAGCTCAACCAAGAATGGGAGACCAAAAAAGGAAAATTTGACATATGCAAACTTGGGGCACCAGACACTGTATACAGACAGCACTAAGCACACTAGTCTGAAAAGAAGAGTGTCGTGGGCCATTTCATGTAAGGACCATGCCAGAGAGCAGAACTTCAAATTACCTGACTTAACAGAGGCTAATACAGAATGATAGTAGAATTATAGGAATGTTGAGGCTGGAAAGGCTTCTAAAATAATTGAGTCCAGCCATTGACCTAATGCTGCTAGTCCACCACTAAACCATATCCCTAAGTTGCATGTCTGGGTCTTTTAAATACCTTCAGGGATGGTGATTCAACCATTGTGCGGGGCAACTTCTGCCACTGCTTGGGAACCATTTCTGTAAAGAATTTTTTCCTAATATCTAATCTAAAAGTCCTCTTCAAGCTGAGACTTTTTCCTCATCTCCTGCAAGTGAGAAGTACACAAGTAACCCACCTTGTTACTTGTGAGAAGAGACCAATCCTACCTTGCTACAGCCTCCTTTCAGGCAGTTGTAGAGAGCACTAAGATCTCCTTTTACTTTCTGTCCTGCATTTTGTTTTGCTTTTTTTCTACAGGTTTTACTGAAAAGACTTCACTATGAGGAAAATAAGAAAGATACACAGGGACTGTTTTAATTTGCTGAATTTTCTGACCACTCAAGGTCTGAACACAGTGTAAGGCAAACCTGCCTAAAGTTCGTCTCACTTAAAAGTTTCCTGTAAACTCCTGCCTACCTCCACTTTGACCCAGCAGAGGCCCTGCTGTTTATGCTACACCCTAACACAGAGCTGGAGAAAGATTATGAAACAGGGAATCTATCCAGAAACAAAATTGCAAATTTTTTTTCCATCTTCCAGAGGTAAATAAAAAGTCAAGCCCATTTGACAATGGGAAATGGGATTCAAAGCAAAAATAGAAGCCCATATTTTGTCAGATATCCAAGTTTTTTTCTGGTGAGAGATTTTCACTAGAGTTATAACCCCTTTTGGTGGGGTTACATCACCATTTGATCTAAACCCCCACAGTAAGACTACATCTGCTACTAAGCTGTGTTGTAAATGTCTTTAATTTTTATATTTCATCTGAAGGGAGTTGTTAAAGTAGGTTTACAGGGTGCTGGATCTTTGAATAAAAGACATCAGGACTGAAGCAAAGCTCTGCATGACACTTAATTTTCACTCTAATAAGCCGTCCTAAAACATTACAAGATTTTGGCTTTCCCTGAACTTGCTTTCTCTTCCTGCATGATTAGTTTGGTTTTTTTTTTTTTCCTCCTTTTTTAAGGACACATTTGAGGAGAATGGTTTTATTTTTTGCCCAGATGACACCACTTCTCTTTTCACCCTAACCCAGATGTTCTCCTCTCTCTGAGCAAATCTCTCTGAAGTCCTTTTTCAAAGCCATTGCTTTCATTTAGTTTTTGTTGGGTTTCTTTCTTTCTTTCTTTCTTTCTTTCTTTCTTTCTTTCTTTCTTTCTTTCTTTCTTTCTTTCTTTCTTTCTTTCTTTCTTTCTTTCTTTCTTTCTTTCTTTCTTTCTTTCTTTCTTTCTTTCTTTCTTTCTTTCTTTTCTTTCTTTCTTTCTTTCTTTCTTTCTTTCTTTCTTTCTTTCTTTCTTTCTTTCTTTCTTTCTTTCTTTCTTTCTTTCTTTCTTTCTTTCTTTCTTTCTTTCTTTCTTTCTTTCTTTCTTTCTTTCTTTCTTTCTTTCTTTCTTTCTTTCTTTCTTTCTTTTAAACTGTTCTTCTGGACTGTCTGGGGCTTTTAGTTTGACTTTTGTCCTTAAGGGTGGGAAGGGATCCTCCAATATGTCTGTGCTTAGATTTTAGGTTTCTTTGGATGTGTTCTCCAATACATGAAAATGTTCTTTGCTGGCTGACCATAACTAAGAGTGGGACCCTTCTTGATCACTTGGAGGGTCATTGTAGAGCAAACATGAAGTAGAATCTTTCCCAGTCCAAAGCACTTTCATTGGCTCTTTTTGTCCTGTATAACAGACAAAAGAGAAAATGTGGAGTCCAGGCTTTTGGCCTGACCACTTAGATCTGAGAATATTTCCACACAGCCATCAAACCTGGCTGGCTTGGTTTTTATTTGAGGGTCTTGTTTGCATTTTGGAGAACAAAACAAATTACTACAGATTGTGGACCTAGGTCATACAGCAGATAAATGCAAAAAAAATTAAAAAAGAAAATTCGGCCTTACTAAAAAAGAAAAAGATGGAATAATATTTGGAACCCAACAAATAGAACATGGAAAACCAAGCACTCTATCTGCAATGTGATATTCATCTGAAGAAAGAAGGATATTGTCAAAATGTAAGGAGATTTTACAGAAGTTACAATAAAGGGAATTACATGTTTATGTCCCTTTGGAGAAGTGGGTTTGAAAAGAACTCAAGTATGTAAGAACAACATGAGTCGTGTTCAACAGGCAGGTCTGAACCCAGAATTTGGTGTTGTAATTCAAGATAGAGCTCCCGGATTACTTGTTGCATAGAAAATACCAGCTAGATGTGAAATATTTTGCTCTGTTTTAAACCAAGAAACTGTAACAAGGTTCCTAAAGGAATATCATCATCACTATTATTATTATTATTATTATTATTATTATTATTATTATTATTAATAATAATAATAATAATAATAATAATAATAATATTGCAACGCAAAAGTATTGAAACCAAGCACTCAAAAGTCAGTAAATTTCATAAACAGATTTTTTTTTCTGCAAGATTTATACAACCATATTGTGTATCTATTTTTGATTCGCAATTTCATTGTGAAACATATATTTTAATGGATTATATCTGTCGTTAGTGCACGCCATAAATACAATAGTAATCGTCAGATTCAGAGCTAGCACTCATGCAGAGCTGTACATAATCACAATTCTCTACAAACATACTTGCCGTGTGCTCAGAGTTCAAGTGGTAATTCCTGAATAAAGAACAGAGAGATCAGACTTGTGTAACACTCAGAACCATCTGTGCTCTTGGGGCTCCAGAGTGCAGACAAATGCCTGAATAGCTACTCCAAAGTACTTCTTGTCTGGACTATTTTCTTATGCCAGTATATTTATGCTTTCATTAAAATCAGCAAGAATATCTGGAGCCTAATGTGTGCACCAGTCCCTAAAAATGCAGGGGCTTACTGCCCATTTCTCAGTAAATAAAGTCTGTAGAGATACAACATTAATTTTATTTCTAGCATAGATATAATCTACTTAGATTCGAGCTATTCTCTTTCATGCTGTCCTTTTAATGTGTTTGGATATACACCCTTCCCCTGCTTCAGAAAACTTCTGAAAACCCACCTTTCTGTGAGGCATGCCAGGTGCTGGACTACTCCCGCTCTGTGGGTGTTCTTCCTTAAATTATTTTGTTTGTAATGAGTCGTGCCTTCAGGGCCTTATCTTGCATTCCTTGCACACCCAACATTCACAGTAGTTGATGGAGGTACAAAAGGCAGGCCTATATATTGTGCTGGGATCTACTGAGCTTTCTCCTAATTATGCCTCCTGTGTGGGCTCTGCTGTGTTTTCCAAGTGAGGTGCAGCTCCTCTTCCTGAGTTCAGCACCCTCTTTCCCCTCTCTCACTCCCTCTCTATTCCCCCCACCCTCCCCCCTTTTTTTTGGGTGGCATCTAGGTAAGATGTTGCATGTGCTACTATCATGGACACATCTGTTTTCTGAATACAGTAGGCAGTAATGTTTGTTTCTCCAACAATCTATACAGTGCTATCCAAGATGCTGAAAAACTCTCATCCCATCCACTTACCACCCTCCAAAAAAAAAAATCACTGCTTCAATGTTTGTGGTGCATGTAATATATTATAGTCTTAGTTATTCTTTCATATCTATCCTTATTAAAAACAGACTTAGCAAAGTTAATTAGGGGTAATTTGCATTCAAGCTATTCATTATTTACTTAGCTTTGAACTGCAAACTTTAGGAATGCCATTTGTTCATTAAAATTCCCAATCTTTGCCCACTTTCCCTTTGATAGCATAGTGGTTAAAGAAAGCTGTGCTTAGCTGCTGACTAACTATTCTCTGCACACTTCAGAGATGGCTGGAGGCCATTATTTCAGCATTAGAAAATAGTTAATATTGAATGGCATGAAGTTAAATTTGTGTTCATTTACTTATTATGTTGAAAATCAGATGTTTATTCTGTGTAAATTTCTCAGCACTACCCTCTGCCAAGCTTTGCAAACTGAAAAAATAGAGTAAACAAAAATGAGAAGGTGAGGAGTTTTGAGAGATGGTAAAAAAGAGGAATTAAACAGATCTGTGAAAAAGATATTGCTGCTTTCCCTCTCCCCCTGACAAGTCTTAATTCTCACAGTTACCACCCTTGTTAGCTGCTTTTAATAGTGTAAGGGGAAAGTAACTGCTTTTTACTGTTAACCACTAATCTGAACAATTACACATCTGTAATTCCTCAGAAGCTGTTGCTGTGTACTGCTAACAGATACTGTAAGTTGAAAAAAGATGTAATCACATTTGTCTTGAAAACAGCAAAGAAGGATCCATTTCTTAGTCACTCAGTGGGGGTTGTTTCTCAAGTACCTCTTTAGTAACTTGGCTGTGTCTGTCTAAGAAGCAGGAATGATCCCTTCACAGCAATAACCACATAGGTTAGAAATATAACCTCTGTAGAGTGCTGCAAGGCTGGCCAGATGCTGCTGTGCTGTGTGGGCTGGGACAAATAACCTAGAACAAGTTTGGACAGTTAGTGCTTACTCAGGGATTGCTATTTGACAATTCCTCTGTTTGATTTTTCTTCTTCCAATGCAACTTAAAAATGATTAGATCTTCTAAGACTCCCTCCCCCTTCCTTCCATCTCTTGAACTAATGAGCAAATAAGGAAAGAAAATTAAAGAATAAAAAATGTAAGCAGTGATAGGGTGAGATCAATAAACTGTGGATTGCTAGCACTGAGTAAGCTTGACTAATCTTCTGCATATTGCATGTTGAGTTAACTTGCAAGAGAAATATGTTCCCTCTTATTGTCCTGTGTCTCATTGTGGGAAAGGAAGCAGGGACTACAAATTAAAATACCCTTGATTTAGGTTCTGTAGGGAGTGCCCAGGAGTTCTTCCCATATTGCCACATGCTAGGAATCGAACTCTCTACACCCTTACAATATAATGAGAATATTTGATTATTGTTTTCAGCCTGTGACTTCTTTTGTTCTATTCCCACCCTGCCTACAACAAAAAGTTTGCTAAAGATGTTCTGAGTAGCATCAGCACAGGACTCTGCTGTTTCAGACTCACTGCTACAGGGCAGAAGGTGAAAGGTGCCTGAATAGTAACCCAGGTAATACTATACAATATGCTGGCATAAGACTTCTGGGGAATTCCTGAGCTGCAATATACTGTGCTGAGGATTATTCACTGGGTACATAAGGGCCCAAGAGGAGCTCAGACAGAAGTGGGCAACTAATGAAAGAAAACTATGTTTATCGATGTATTTGCATTGCATGAGTTTTACACAGGTAATGAGAAGTCTCTGAGTCACCAGTCCAGAGAAAATACTACTCTTAGGATGGCTTCTTTTCTTCCACCATCAAAAATTTTACTTGGGCTAATGCTGGTGATTATCAGTTTCCCCAAATCACAGAACAAGGTTGGAGGTCTCTTCAGTCCCAGGGGAACCTATAAGAGAAGTTAGAGCAAGAATTAAAAGAAAAATGCTTGACAGGTTATTAATTTTATGTACAGAGAGTACATTTATACAGAATGTGACTACCAGAGTGACAATGGATCTAAGTTTGTGGTACACCAGGCCCACAGCTGAAAGCAAATAAAGATTAAGCGGCTCTCAGGAATAGACTATTTAGTATACATGTAGAGTTTCAGTTCTCATTGTAGCGCATACAGAGATAGAAATGTCCTCTTCTTTTGAAGTACAGGTATGATAGTGAAGGATGTGAGAAATACCACAGACTTCAGTGTAATTACTCAGATGGGAACCCATGTTCACAACTCCACCTGCAAGGATCAAATTAGTAAGTTGGATTTTCGCATCTGCAGCTGAAGGAATTGTAGACCTTGCACTATATATATGGTGCTGATAGTCAGTTATGAAATAGGCTACAATTTTCCTTCTTTCTGAAAGGAGAAATATATGCTTGAAGAAAGAAAACTCATTCAAACTCTGCATGTAAGACAACTTTCAGCAAATGGTGTCTACTTACACTTTATTTCAAAGCTCTCTTATGTCAAAAATCACCAGTTTGTCACAAAGGGGAACTGTAAAGGGCAGCTGAAGAAATTAAAAAATCTGTGTGCTGGATCTACTTCCGTTTGCATAAGAATAGGCTACATTTTAATCTCCTGAGCTTCCAGAGGAAATACTCGTGAGAGTCAAAAGAGAGTAATTTAATTACCTCAGAGATTCACAAGAAATTAGGCTTCAGTGATGCCTAGGATTGGTTAAATTAATAGGGAATATGCTTCAGTCAGAATATTTGACAGTTATGCAGTGGATTTCTGGTGCCAATGCATTTCCAATAGCTTCAGTAGGGTCAAGATTTCACTCATGTTAGCTGTGAACTGAAGATCATGATTGAATGTGTTGATTCAGGCTACTGTTAGTGTCCTAGAAGAGGACAGCACACCGAGGTCAATTCCATCTGCTAATGTACACGGAACTACAGCTCTCAACCAATCAAATGGAAACAATATAAAATGCAGAATATAGTAACATTTGATTGAGGGTTGGGACTTTTTTTTTAATTCCTTTTTGGGTTTTGGTGTTTGGTTTGGTTTGAAGATTTTCTTTGGCCTTTTTTTTTGCCATTTTGATTTTTTATTATTATTATTTAAAAGATTGCTTAAAACCAATTTTTAATGTCCTGGGAACTATAATGTTCAAAAGGAAGACCTTGGTAATAGATAAAAAGAAAAGGCCATGTTAAAGGCTGAGAAATACACAAATTCTGATCTCTGGGTACAGAACATACTCAGTGCTATGAAACAAGTTTTCTATGGATTTACATTGACATAATGTGACCCAAAGTGTAACCATTTGTTTTATCATAAGCCTAAAACTAGATCATTTTGCTTTGACACCTAGTTTTGACTGCAACTGTGCATGCATGTACCTACACACATGCACTCACATTCTCTTCAACAGCCTTATAGCCATGACACAGAGCAGTATGGTCTCTCTTGGATAAGCTGTGTTAAATTAAAATTAAACATCACCAAGCTTTGTGTTCAGCCTCCCCCTGTGAATGTTCTGCTGTGGGTGTGCAGGGGGTTAATATCACAAATGTTCCACAGGAGGTTAGTGGGATTCAGTTTCAGCTAACATTTATTTTGCCAGCTCCTGTTCACTTTCATCTCTGCTTATGAACACTATTATCTTGTTTGTAATAATATATATAGATCACTGCAGCTGCGCTCTGCAAAATTCATCCATGTTTTGAACTTTGGAAAAAAAAATTAAAAAAAAATTCTTCAAGTGTTTTAGCATTGCTGACCCACCTTCCCAGCCTTGTCTGTCATTTAAATTGTAAGCAAAACTTTCATTAAGAGCGGACTATCGTGTTTCTGATGTAACCCCACAGCCAATGTAGTTTTTGTCTTTTCACTCAAGAATAATTCCCAGCTTTTTTTTTTCTTTTTCTTTTTTTTTTTCTTTTTTTTTTTTCTTTATTTTTTTTTTTTGAGGAGTTGGTTACTTCAGCTCCTCTGTTTTGTTTGTTCCTATTGTTAATTTTCTGTTGCAGGCATTACCTTTGACACATGTGACATGTGCAGCAGGTCATCACACTTTGCTTGAACTGTTCTGTCACTTGCTCGGTAGATTGCCAGCAATAATATTGGTATCTATACTCTTACATAGCACTTTCCCTGTCTTGCAAATATGCAGCTCCCTGTCCTGGAATCAGTGGTGCTAATAATTGATGAACACTGGAAGGGCTATCAGTGTATTTGACACGTTGTTTCACAAACTTACAGGAGCATGCTAAGTGGCATGGTTTTCCATAGACACGATGTAAACACAGTAATATTTGTACTTTAAAATCCAAACAGCCTAAAGAAGGAAATGGGTCTTTTTAAACAACCTGTACAGTATAGATACATTGAAAAGCAAATGGAAGACTGTAAACATGACTTGAATTTACACTAAAATTTTGAGCAGAAGAGCCTCTTCTTGTATGTTTTCTATAGTCTGATCCTATGGCTTCTCCCTAGAAAGGCACACAGAGCAAACTCTTAGCTCTAAGTTCCTAATGTTTACCTATCTCCCCATTACTATAGTACAGCTTACAATGGAACTATTATGCCAGAAATTGAATGGTGTGGTACAATAATTGCCTTCTTTACCAGTTTCACAGTCTTCCTCCTCTTCAAGAAACAGAACTCATTGAATGACTAGGTCACAACTCTATTCTGCTTTTCTCATTTTGAGACAGAAAAAGGCAGACTAACTTTCAAAGCTCCTACCCTGGGCTTTCAAAAAGGCAGAGCATGAAAGGAAGAATAGAAAAGGAAACAAAAAGGAAATGAAATGGAGATTTAAGTGGTTAGGCCTTGTGCTCAGCAGTCCTCAAGATCAAACTCACTCCTCTCCATGCAGCAGCTGGTATCAATGATCTTGCATTGTTCAAACAAGTTCCAGCATTTAGGGAGCTGGGATGCTGCCTTCTACTGCACTTCTGCAGAGGCCGCCTCTCTAGTTGCAATGGAAGTGTGCCTTCCAGAAACAGCTTTGCATTACTTCGACAATGCCAGGTATCACCTGTCCTCAATGTTGAAAAAAAGGTAGCAAAGGGAAAGACAGAGTAATCTCTCTTAGGCTTCTGCTGCTATCACTCTCCTTTTATATTTCATTTAGAGCACAATGTGAACAAAGAAGGAGTGTTAGACGTGCACACTGTAATGAAAATCCATGACTTGACCATGCATTCATAATTATTTTATAAATAAATGGCTTCTGGAGAGCCACATCTGTCTCTTCCAACAGAGTGTATGTCTTTCATTAATATATTACAGGCTGAATGAAGCCAGCCTGAGTGCTTTGCTTGCATCTTCCTCTTCCTCTCCATCATTGTTCACGGATAGGTTTTTGTGGTTCGGAGAAAGCTGCATGCCCCACACGTCTGTGCAGGACTGATGGCTCGTCAATAACATTAGCCAGCATTATGGGCTGCATTGGTGTAGAACAGAATCAATATGGCCAAGTAAAAAGTCTAATCAGTTGACATGACCATCTTCAGCAGAGCTTATGTTACAAGAAATGAGTTTTCTTAAGGAATCAGCATCAGCGCTGGTTATTCACCCCACACCAAGAACTCTTGACAAAGATTTATTGTTTCTTGTTTTGGTAGCACTGGTACTTACACTGGTAATAGCAAAATAATAATTCAGATGAATATTAAAAGAATAATAAAGACTGGACTCTGAAAACACTGCCCACATTTTCCTTTGAAGCTGAAAAGAGTCTTTATAGGGTATTTTGCAATGTGTAAAGGGAAACTATCTCACTAGGAAATACAATTAGTTTAAGGACTTGGACAAAAGGATTCATGCCCTTTGTCTGGCTGTGTTGCATTTGGCTTTCTCACCCTCTTTTTTTTTTTTCTCTGAAGGGGCAGAGGCAGCTCTCACTTTTACTTGTACAAATTGAAGACACTTAACTGAAAATAGGATTTTTCCAGGTTTCTATCAGCATAAGTGAAAACAGACTTTGGCAGTCATGCCTATGGCAATGTACATATTTTAAAACAAGTTTCTCACTGATGCATAGCTTCATCTATGTGGTAATTATAGAGCTGTTTTACAATCAACTCCCTTTCTCTTCCTGCTCACCCCTCTGCATGCAGATTCACCCATAACACGAGACCAACAGGGGTGCAGCTATAAGATATTTCACTTTTATGAACTCAGCTGATCATCTGTTCTCATTTGTCCAGTCATCTGAGGGAAACCCTGTTCAATCATGTGAAGGTAAAGCATTAGTGAAATCATTAGTGCAGCATGGTCAGGTTAATAGGCCCATGCCTCAGCCATTTTTTTGGAGGCAACCTCCCGCCTACATCAGAGATACTTCAGCAGTGTTATTTCCTAACAGGTAAAAGAAAGTAATTGCATTTTGGAGGCAAATAGCTTGTTTGTGAATGGGAAAATGGACATGTTAACTACTCCCATCCCACTTTGTTAGAATGAAATAGCTAGGAAATTCTCATTAAAAAAAGTTTTAAAAATCTTGAAACAGGTTAAGTGCCTGTTTAAATTAAATACACAATCAGAGGAGGTTAAAGGACCAATGGCATAGAGGCCTTTACAGACTGGACAAGAGAACAGTGGAATCAGTGGTGCTTAAGGCTTTTCTGCCACTGCCAAGAGAGCCTTGAGACTCACTGACCTGTCTGTGATATTTAAAAGCATCAGTTTGATGTGACAAATCTGGTTACCTTCTGGTCAGTGGTACACCTTCACTCTCAGGGTTACCAGTCCATGCAATACTGTCACTAGCAGTGAGCAGCCACCCTGCCAAATTTTGTCTCATTTCCTCCCTCTGAGTCATATATGGAAACATACATACTCTCTACTGATTTCATCACAGGGGGCACATTGTTCTGGATTTTTAATAATATAATAGTAACTCTGGGTTTCAGTCAAAATGGAGATCTACAGCAATGGGCACAGACAAGACAAGTTCTTCATCCCCAGGAGTCAATGTCAAGTGCATATCCATACTGAAGTAGTTTCTCAGTTCCAGAATTCACCTCTAAGTTCCCAGTAATGTTGATTGACAAAAATAAGGCCCCAACCAAAAAAAAAAAAACCAATGTAGGAAAAAGTAGCCCAGGATCTGTGTGTTTTGTGATTGTCTTTTTTGTTGCAGCATGAAGAAAATGAAGGGGTTTTTAGCCTAATTTTGATTCTAAACATAAAGCTAGTTAAGTCTTTTTTTTTTTAATGGAAATCCTGCTATGGAATATTAATACTGTGACATTAATTTAAATGGTTTATTAAAGTAAAAAAAAATAAAATAGAACAGTCAATTTTTTAAGATTCCAACATTTATAGTGATTCAAGGGAATATTCTACTCTCACAGCCCCAGGATCTTGGTATATAACATCCTCATTTGTGTTAATGGAAACTTTACCTCTCTGAATTCATGAGGACTGAAAAGTTTCACCAGACACAAGCCTCTGTATAAATAAGCAGCACACAGCAAACATACTCTCTTAAAAGGATTATCACTTTGACAGCTATTCAGTTGGGGTGGCTTTTTCTGTCCCCTGGAATTCCCAGCTTGCCCTCTTAACTACACAGAAGGTAAATCTGTATAATACTTCACAGCTGCCTTTACTGGGACCTGACACTGAGCTTACTGGATGTGCTTTCCTGGTACAAAGCACCTTGTCAAGTTTCCTGCTCTGGATGCAGTGAACGCAGCTGATGAGCTGTCTTATTAAAAGTTATGAGAAAAGGATGTTCACTCCATTACTTTCTGAACTCCTGGATACACACAGTGAAGCTGCTGAGCCAGTAAGTCCCTCAGAGTCATTCCTTCACACAGAGGCTGCATTATAACATTTAATATCACATTGCTCCCATGGTGGTCGCCGCCAGATTTTAATTTTATGTTTTGTCTTGTTTTGTTTGTGCTGGCATTTTTAGTTCCGATAGCCTTATAATGAGGTTCCCACATCACAGCACACCAAACTTGAGCCTCACTGTCCTGCTAGCATTAAGCACACTGACAAACCTCCCAGGAGGTTTAACCTGGGACTCTGCCATCCTTCTGCCTGTAGGGATGGGATCAGGGCCAGGATCCAGACCTCCCTGAACCCTGCCTACTTCAAAAGGAAAAGGCAGGGCAGTACTATGCTTTTTGGGAAGCCAATCCCTGAGAGCCAGAGAGAGGATAACACACAAGGGGCTGCACACAGGAAGGCTGATGAGACACAGGTGGTCAAGGACACCAGAGGTGGGTATACTGCAAGGAAAGCTGAAATGTCGGTCTACTGTTTTCCTGCCCAGGTTCCCGTTGAGGATGAGCCTGGGAGAAGGGAAGCAGGGACAGAGCTACAGCAAAGAGCAGCTAAGAGAGAGATAAGGGCCATAAGCAGGACTGAGAGAGGGCTAAGCTGCTGCAGCAAATCTGGGTTGGACAAAACAACAAAAAACTCCTTCTTTTTGAAGAACAGTACAGTTGATACAACAGTTGCTGCATTCAGGTTTCAATGGGCCAGCCTCAGTAATGCCATGTATGGAGCATACACCTATCAGTAAAAGAATGAGCTATCTTATCAAGTAATTCAGGTAAAAGCTGGAAACATTTTTTTCCTCCAGCACCTGCTTTGGAAAACTGCAGGCACTTGGACTGGAAGAACACAGTTAAAAGATGCAGTAAAAATTGACAAATCTTCATATGGGAAGCTGAAAATACATTACAATTCCAATAGAACTATAAATTAAAAACACCTAAATTAAATAAATCTTGCACAATTATAGATTAAAATATATTTGGCTTTAATGACTTAGCACATACAGGCCTTGATTCTTGAAATCATTGCTGAGACTATGTGGCTTGCATAGGGATGCAATAGAACCAAGTTGCCTGATGCTGTAATGCCATGTAGCAGTGACAAGGGAAGGTAGACCTGCATTTTGTTGGTTTTCAGGTTGTTGGTTAAAACTCCTTCGTGGGATCTACTCTCCATGCAGAACTGTGGCCATATAGATTCAGTAACAGCTAGCAGTGTCAATAATGGACTCAATAATGAGTAGAAAAGAAACCCAACCCAATAACAACAAAACCTCTGGGGGAGCATTAGCAGCAATTGCTGTCAGCTAATGTTGGGAAACTGCCAGTCTTCCCTGATGGAAGCCTGTCAGCCACAGGATGCTGGGCTGGGTGAGCTAGCAGTTTGGAAACCTTGAAAGGGTCAGGCTTGGTGAATGGCAATATGCTACTCCACCAGAGCTCAGCCGAGCTGGATTTGGTGGCTCAGACCTGCCCAGAAAGCTGTGAGGTTTGGAGGGAGGTGGTGGTAGAAAAGGCAGGTGTCCCTCATTCCTCTGCACCCTGCTTGTCCCAGCTCATGGCAGTAGTGGGTCTTGGGTGTGAGTGCTGTTCTCTGCTTTTGGATGATAAGCAGGGGTCAAAACATTTCAATAGCCAGCCATGATAGCCTAAGGAGCTCTCAATTCCTTCTTGAGAAAGGTGGGAACCAATTGAATGACTCTGATGTGGCTGGCCCGAGATGTCCACTGTGCTGAAATGATGTGCCCAGAGCTTCCCAGGCTTTCTGGATCTGTGGATGGCTGCCCAAGCCCTAACTACAACTAAGCAAGTAGCCTCACCACACCACTCAGAAGAGAAGGGCTGAACCTTAACACAGAAACAAAAAATACCAAAACAAAATAGCAAACCAATCACCCAACAAAAAAAAAAAAAAAAAAAAAAACCCAAACAAACAAACAAAAACCCCCAAACAAACCCCAAACAAAACAAAACAACCCAGAAAAATTATTTTTATTGCCTAAGTCGTTCAAGACATTTTTTATCAGGCAAATAGCTCTGTGAGAACTAACTCAAAGTGTATTTTCTCCAAGATGCTATTCCTGGATTGGAGAGTAACATAAAGGAAAGTTGTTCCTCTTCCTGTAGTGATTCCCAGGGTAAAAAACTCTCTTTCTTGTCCTGTCTTTTACTACTACATCTACTATCTTGGAGTTTCTAGCTTTTTACTAAATTTGGTTGAAATAAGTGTATTCATTCATATTACTGGGGAGAAGAAATGCACCCACACAGGCAGATCCAGATGCCCGCAGTCAGATGGCGTAACTCATCTGACTAGGTTAGAAATAAAATAGCAGTCTTCTTTTTCAGGCCTTCCTGTTCTCAGTTTCTCCTACTTTTGAAAGTTATGGTAGCTTAAAATAATCTCTATGCAATATCTAGAAATTTTCATGTCATGCTTTTGTTGGATAATTTTTCTAAACGATCTCATGATTTAAAACTTAACTGTGAATGATCTTTTTTTCTCCTACAACAACTTTCTTCTAGAAGGTCTGAAGCTGATTATATTTGGATTGTGATTACTTAGTGCTAGACTAAAGCTATTTCACAAGTCAGCACTGATGTGGTACTTTGAATTAAGATGAGAAGTTTTCTCATTTTATGTTTTACAGAAAGAGCCATTCTAGAATACAGGAGTTCCATCTGTACAAAAATTCCTCCTGAGAACTTGTCTTAACATGATATATGATTGTATTTTGCAAGCTCTTTAGTCATGCATTATTTTTGTTTTATTAGCTACAGTTGACCCTTTGATCTCAGTGAATTAATTCTTTTACAGAGTCCATGAGTCTCTCTTGTGCTTGTTGACACTGTTTTCTTATGACCTGGCATTTTTAATCATGCAAATTCTTGCTATAGCTTATTCATTTCAAATATGTTCATAAAATTGGCATCCCTGACATCCTCCTTGTGACTTAACAGCTTTGTCTGACTTTTCTGTATGACTTGGCTCTTGGAGCTTGCAATAGCGTAACAAAAGGTTCACCTGCATTTTTTGCAATTTACCTTCTTGTAGAAATATCTACTTTCGGGTCTTAGACAGCACAAGAAGGAAAAAAAAAAAGAAAAAAAATTATTGTGAAGCTTTTTCTGGGCTGTGGCCAGCTTAAGGAAAACATCAAGTTTTCAGAATAAAGTGGATTTGTAGAGAAACTTGAAACACTGTAAAGTTCCTGGCCTGAATTCTTGTAAACCAATATGCAATGCATGTATACCATAATGAAATTCTCCACTTGCAGTTTGCGCTTCATTCATGTAGCATTTATCACTGGAATCAGTGGACATTGACTGCTGTAGCACATTAAGGGTTTGACCATTGTTATTTTGATCTGAATTACAAGACCAGAGCTAGGATACTGAGTGCAGTTTCCTACCAGCTCCAGGCATGTCAGACTGATTAGAGCCTTTGTTCACCAGGCTGTGTTGAACACACCCAGGCCAAAATGGAGCCCAGTGAGTGTAAAGTTATGTGAATGGATGCCAGAGGCCATGGGAACAGGATAGAAAATTTTATACAGCAACTATAATGTTTTATATCATGCAAAATAACAGAGCAGCTAGAAAATATTTTTTTAAATACAAATTTCAAGACAAACTTTGTCATTTCTCAAGTTGAGGAAGATAGATCAGACAACCTGTAATATCGAATGTATTTGATTTTTTGCTGATTTGATGCCTCTCAGCATCTTTTCCAAATCAAGGAAAAGGTATGTTGTTAATTTTATTCATCTCCAATGAGAGAGTATCTATCTAAAGTATATTCCACTGCAAGAAGCTTCTGTGAAGCACTGAGGACAGGACTTCTAGAGGAGTACAATCTATGCGGAAGTCCTTTGCCTTAGATATCTTAATTCTAAAATTTCACAAAACTATGGTGCAGCAAAATTCTGCAATTCTGTTACAGAGGATTAAAACATATGGGACAAATTAAATCAAATGTTCTAACCAAGAAAACTTTCAATGATCTTAAAATGTATTATTAAAAAGGGTAAAGATAGGAAGGAGAGAGAGCTGCATAAAATACCATCTAGGAAAGAAGGAGAAAAAGATCTCATATAGCAAAGATACTTTTACTGACCCAAGAAAGTGCTGATAAGGAGCAGAAATTACTGTCAGATATGTAGAAGTGTAGATATTTCTTTTAGACATGAGAAAATGAGTTGGCAAGATGAATGCATTTGGCATGCACTGTGGTACAGATGGGAATACCAAAGGGCCTTGAACTTATTCTCATAACAGTCTGGTTACTTAGTTAAACACAACTGGGTATAGATAAAATAAGACCGAAAGGAACTCCAAGCCCTGCTTTTGCAGATAACCGTATTTTAAATGTCCTCATAAACTGATTCTCTATTATCTAGTTCTCATTTTGGCATCTTCTGCTGATATTGGAGTGCTGGTCCAGAATGTCTGTGCTCCAGCACTTAAACTTGTTTCCACTTTCCAGCATAACACTATATATAACTATTTGTTCTGGTTAGCATACATAGGCCTTTAGTGTTTACACCCTGATCCATTGTTATATGTTTCTACAGCACAATCACTCCTCTCTTTTGGCTCTTATTTATTTTGATATGGAAAGTAAGTTCTCTTAAGTTATCATTGTAAAAGTGCCTATTTTGTTCTCTTCAAGCACACACAGATTTTCTTTGAATTTTTCTGTTTTGTCCATGGGCAACTGAACTATATGCAGTGCTCTAACTGAGTTTGGGGAAGCTGTCCTGGTGGTGTCCAGACTCTCATGAAAATTACTTCTCTGATAAATTCTGGAATCACGTTTGATCAAGAAAGCCTTTGCACTTCATCGGAAAGAATCTTCATGCTGTTGCTTGGTCTCGCTTCATTTATTCAGTGAAAGTGGATTTTGCTATTTGCTTTAATTTTGCAAAGCTTGAGTCAGTTTGACTTCTGGCAAGTTCCTAAGGTTTCTAAAATGTGCATTTTGGGCTTGCCAGTTTTGGTCTTCTTTGTAAATTCCTTTTAGGCTTTTTTTCTTATTACTAGTATTCCTTTCAACACATACTGGTAGGCGATATTTTCTCTAGCTACTGCTACAGTGTTTAGGAATGGAGCTGAAAATGGGGATCTAGACCCTATATCAGTAGCACCCTGCTCTCAAGAACTTGCCCTGAGAAGGCAATCCAAAGCAGTTCAGGAAATGTCAAAAGGGGCATTCAACGAGTTCCATGTGGCATAACGTTCAAATTGCTTAAACTTCTTGGGGAGCCAGCATTCAGGACTAGTACTGCACTGGGGTGCATTACCAGTTCAATGGCATTACATTCACAGGATATTTTGCTGAACTCTGTGTTGGTTGTTGTGGGAGGATCAGCAGAAAATTGCTGACAGAATGGAAATCCAGCTGAAGCACTTGAACAACATAAAAGCTATATAAGACTTTTATTATTTTTGCTAATTACTGGAAGATGCCACCTGAATCCAGGGCTATTCCATGTACTGGGATCCCATGGAAAGCACAGCACACATGCAGTACCTGGCTACCTTGGCTCTGCCATAACAGACAGGACTGTAAGCAGCAATGCTTATTTTGTCTGTCCTTTTGTGTTCTTTACAGAGAGGTTTCAGCTAAAGGTCATGGGAGAGCCACTGTATATTTTTTCTTCAAATAAAATCAATTGAAGGACCTAGAACACAGTAAGTTATGTTCAGGGTTGCACTTCCATGTATTCCCATTGGAGACCTATCAATGTGAACTAGGACTGTTGGGAAATATCTCCAGCTACCCCAGTTAATCAATATCTGTTCATTATACTGTCTCTGATGAATATGGGTAAGGATTGGATAAGCATGAGTCGGGTGACTTAAAAATAACTGTACTTCACATAAGATCAATAGAAGGAGGTTTTTTTTTGGTTTGTTTTTTTTTTTTTTCCCCCAGTATCACTTCAGGCAAAATAATGTACCTTTTATCCTCCTCTCTTCTTACCACCCCTTGCTCATTGTTGGTACATCAACATCAGTGCAGGAGTGGCTTTATTAAATTAGTAGCACTTAATCTACTGTCATACTGTCAGCTTGCAGGGAGTGAACAAGCAGACAGCAAGTTTCAAGTGGCCCAGTGTACTTCAAAGGGCTCTTACCCAAGCAGTCAGCTCAGAGCTTGCCAAAAGCAGTCTTTCTGGGTGCCTGGTAATATCTCTTCTCTGAGTATGAAAACCCTATGCTAGGAAAAAAATGGTTTAGGGGAATTCATGACAATTATAGATGTGTTATGACAGATTAAAATATTATAATTATGCTTGGCTTCCATGCAGAACCACATTAACACATCTATGACATTTAATAACACGGGAGGATAACCACATGCCTCAACAAAGGTTGACTTTCACTCAAAGTTGCTCAACTTTTTTTTCTCCCTTCTTCCCTCTTTTTCCTGCCTGCTGAAATAAGCAGCTGCATGTTCTTGCAGTATCTTGGAAAAATAAAAGAAGAAAGAAAGGGAAACTAAGTAAGAAAAGGGGTAAAAAGACAAAAAGTAAGGGGAGAAAGAATGTGTAAGAGGAGAAGGAGAAGGAGAAGGAGAAGGAGAAGGAGAAGGAGAAGGAGAAGGAGCAAGGAAATGAAGTTCAGGGAAGTTCCGGGAAGAGAAATTCCGGGAAGGGAAGTTCTGGGAAGGGAAGTTCTGGGAATAGAAGGGAAGTTCCGGGAAGGGAAGTTCCGGGAAGGGAAGTTCCGGGAAGGGAAGGGAAGGGAAGGGAAGGGAAGGGAAGGGAAGGGAAGGGAAGGGAAGGGAAGGGAAGGGAAGGGAAGGGAAGGGAAGGGAAGGGAAGGGAAGGGAAGGGAAGGGAAGGGAAGGGAAGGGAAGGGAAGGGAAGGGAAGGGAAGGGAAGGGAAGGGAAGGGAAGGGAAGGGAAGGGAAGGGAAGGGAAGGGAAGGGAAGGGAAGGGAAGTTCCGGGAAGGGAAGGGAAGGGAAGGGAAGGGAAGGGAAGGGAAGGGAAGGGAAGGGAAGGGAAGGGAAGGGAAGGGAAGGGAAGGGAAGGGAAGGGAAGGGAAGGGAAGGGAAGGGAAGGGAAGGGAAGGGAAGGGAAGGGAAGGGAAGGGAAGGGAAGGGAAGGGAAGGGAAGGGAAGGGAAGGGAAGGGAAGGGAAGGGAAGGGAAGGTGGTATGGTATGTAATTTAGTGACATGAAGCTGACAACTGCAAGTCAGTAATAGATTAAAGGCATTTACCTTGTTATTGAGCTGTTTATGTCAGGCTGATTAAAAACAGGCAAATGAAATAAACACTCTCACAGCTTTGTTTAGTGTACCTGTGGCAGACATCTTGTATCATCATAGCTCATGACTAAACACATAAACTAAATTTAAGCTGTGAAGAAGCTGGATCAGAAGGTGAAGTCCTGTTTTTAGAGCTAGATATTTTGCAGAAAAATGCCTCTTGGGGAGGGCTGGGTGGGCAGAATAGCAAACACCTTAGGAAAATCCTAAATGTATACTCATACATATGAGTATGTATTACTCACAAATAACTTTTCTCAGTTCACAGTGCTCATTAGCATATTCTGGTTATTTGGATTTCCCATCCCCTTCTTTCCCCACCCCCACATTCAGTTGGTGAGCCAGTTCACTCCATTTTGCTGGAAATAGAGGAAATGTGAGACAACCAAAAAAAGTGTTATTGACTCTAGTCAAGCACTGAGTAACCTCTTTAGAGGTTGTTTGAAGAGGGGCTCATTTGCAAGCAGATATCTGCTCCCACCGTGTCCAACAGGACTGCTTGAATTTCAGCACATACCCGCATGCTTTCAGGCATCACCACCCCAGTGCTCAGCATTTTGTGGCACTTAACAAGCTGAGTTCTATTTTGGTCTTCCCTCATAGAATGACTGAATATGAATCTTATTGCAACATGTTGTCTTTGACATGCTTGTAACATGGCCTTTTTGTCTCTATGAGTGCAGAGCAATGGACAAAACTATCCTGAGGCTACTTTGTTGCCTTTATTGATAAGAGGTGCAGTATGTAGAAAATTACTAGCACCATAAGAGCGGAGGCTAAACCAAAAGTGTTTGCCCCAGAAGAATCTTACATTTTCCCAGCTGCCACAGATGTCCCTTAGAAGAAAACCAAGATTTCTTAGCCAAAGGAAGTACTCAGCCATGCAAATGGGTTTTCCAAACATCTCCCCACACTGCACCCTCTTCTAGTTAGCATGGAGCACAAGGCCAATCCCAAGTACTCAAAGTTGAATCCTTTGGTGATAAATTTTTATGTTACTGCCCTAGATTTACAGATGAAGTTTGGTGGGGTGATACATTTGGCCAGTGTTCTCACCATTTTAATGTATGAGAGAATTTTTACCCAAACACAGAGTAAAGTCAGCTCACTAAGTACACTTAGTGAGCCGTGTACCTCTGCTTTCAAAAGCAAAAATCAGGACTGAGCTAGGACACCAAATTAGAATTTGTCAAGACCTTTCACTTCATCTGTCAGACATATTTAAGTGTAAGCAATGTCCATCTTAAGGGTTTTTTGCAGATGGTCAGATGACTAAATTACTGAGGCTGTAGGTTTCTGGATGCCACACTAAGTATGACATTTCTAAGGAAATGTGTACAAGCTAGGGGGTAAAACAATTATCTCCTTTCCAAAAAGCTTTAACCTATTCAATTTCTGGGAAGTATGCAAAACTCTCAAATGTATTGTGCAGCTTTCAAACTACAAGAGGTCATGTGCAAACTTTGCAGGTGAACATCCTTCTGTGACCATATGTCTTTCCATGGAAATGTGCATTGCTTGAATGAGTAAAAAATGAAAAAAAAAATCAAAGAGACAAAAAGATCAGTGAGTGATAAATCTTTAATATAAAAATTGTACAAGAATTTTGATACAAATTACAAGAGGTATTTGGACAAAGTATGAGTAAAACTCCATTTATATCCCCAAAACCTTATGCATTTTATGCAAAAGACATATTGTAGGACTGTTACAGTACAGAAAATACAAGAAAAGAAATGTCAAATGAAAACAGGACTTTTAATTCCCTCAGATTACTAATGGAAAAAACTTGTTTAGACTACATACAATATTTATGAAGCTACTAATGTCACGTTTATTAGATCAACATGATGCAAATTTTTGTATCCCCTTGTACAGCTATATTCCATAGTGCATGCTTTGGTTCTGCAGGCAGGACAGCAGAGCATTCACGTTTTGCTCACATTGAGATCAAACAGTGAAAATTAAAAGCTTCCTCTACTCCAAACAGAGAAAGACCTTTGTAAAAAATGTCCATCAGGCCTCGACTCCACTCTTTCTTGTGCCTGGCTGGGGTACCCCAGGAGCACGTCTTGACAGTCCACTGGAACAAGCCCAGCTTTGCCAGCCATCAGCAAGCTCTCCATTCTCTACACAGCAGCCCCCTTGCTGCTGCTGGTGCATCGCTGGTTGGCACAGGGGGTTGCAGCCAGGCTGTGAGAGCCCTCCCATGCCTACTGAGAAAGGGGTTTCCAGGCTTTATGCCTCTGTGACTGAACACACTGCCGGACCCCTAAGAACTTCCAAATACATGAAGGTTCAAATCCAGTTTATCTCAGTTTACATCTCCACATGAATTCCCCAGTCAGGTTCCCATCTTTCCAGTTCAGGAGAACTGAAACACAGCAGACAGCTATAGAGGAAATCACTGTGCTTGACCTTCTATATTAAAAGCTGTTAGAATGTAAATTGTGACAGTGAGCAAGAGCCTTCAGTCAAACAATGAAACTTCAAATCGCTTCAGCCATCCCTACAATGAGTTATTTGTATAGGTACAAACAGGTTGCAGTGAGCTGTTTGGGGTAAGTAAAAGTGTGTGGAATTTCAGCCAGGGTAAATTTAGATTGTGTGTGATCTGAATCAACTTATTTGCACAACTGTTGAACATACATTGCTCTGGATCGCAGATCACTCTTATGAACTGGAGGACAGGCAGGAGGCATGAACTGAGAACACCAATGCTGCCCATCAAAAACAAGCCATGTTCTGGGAAAGGAGCCCCATATTATATAGGAACCAAAGTTTGCACAAGAAAAAGCAGCATGCTGAATTTTGTATTTTTAAATAGCTAAATGAAACACACACACATAATAGTGGCCATTTTATTAACTTGCCACTTTACAAACAGTAACCATTTTTACAGATGGAATGCATAAAACCTTCCAAAATGAAGAACACTAGGAGGATGTGTTACTTTTCTGAGAGAATTTTAATGTGATACTCTCCTGGAATGAAAGGAAAAGGGGGTGGTAAAGAATATGGGAAAATTAAAGACAATGGCTGAAGGTCGTACAAGTATTTGTTAAAAATAATACTTAAAAAAATTCCAAAATGTAAAAGTATAATTAAAAAATAATGAATAAATCTTCCTGTGTACAGCTTAGGTGTCCCTATTTATTTTGTAGGTCATGGGGTAAACTAAGAAGAACATCCTTAGAATCATGTGGCTACCGTACCATTTCACAGGTGTAACTGGGGCGGGATGCATTCTGCTCCATCAGTACAGGAGGTGGTGGGGGGATGGGGATGTGAAAATGTCTTGATCTGGATGTGACAACTGCATAATGGTCCCACACTCAGGCATAAACATATGCATGCACTGCCACTGGTGCCCCAGAGCTGCTGTTCATAGCTTCTTGCATTTCGTGGCAGAATTGGACAGGTTGTAATTAACTATTGATGAGTTTGCCATCCTAACTGTACGTTATCCTCTGATCATTTTCAACCTTTTGTTTGACAATAGATGCCTTATGAAATCTTTCTGCATCACTTAGCTAGTCTTGCTCTCTCTTTCTTCTCTAGAAATATAGTTGTCCTGGATACTTTTCTTAATCTTCCTAAAATATTTCTCTCCAAACGTTTGAAGGAAGCAATGTACAAAATCTGTTGAACACCAGAAAAATCTCTCTACACATTAGATATTTGCTACCTGACTCTTCCTGTTCTTTTTAAAAGCATGAGGAAATATATATATATACACCTATGTAAGTGTGATGGAAATTATATAATTTTGCTCACTTGTAATCCTTATTTTAAGGCTCCTTGTTCTCACATTGTGTCTGTTTCTCCTCTGTCTGTCCCATTCACTCTCACACACATATTCAAAAACACACACAAAGGACACAAATTATTTCTTCAATCTGAAAGTCCTCAGTTTTCACAAACAGCCTTGGAAATGGTACAGCAAGAAAGGCTGCCCAAGCTCATCATCGCAGGTCAGCTCATCCGGCTGCTTCAACCTCCGTCAGTGCCATGCACACATGGAGTTGACAGGGGAGCAGAGTCTGGGCTCAGCCTTTAGACTTCTGATACAAACAGGCCTCAGGAATTTGTCTGCTGGTTTCACCCTTGTAGCTTCTGATGAACTCGGAAGGAAAAGGAGGGAAAAGATCAGTGACCTTTGACTGGTAAAAGACCTTAGCATATTTACGGTGGGCACCATCAGCTCTGTTGCAGCAAACGTCAAATTACCACACAGTGCTGTTGACAGCATTAGCATCTGGAACCAGCAAAGAGGTGCTGCAGCCAACCAATGCCATGAATTGATGCAAAAATGGCTGTGTTTAGATCTCTTGGTCTTGGGCTTTGTCTGAAACCCGTGTTTGACTTTTTGGTGCTGCACTGTTCAACCCACAGTGCCCAATGCTCACAGGTACACACAGGACCGGCGTTATGATCTTGGCATGGGAATGCTGCAGACCCTGCAAGGAAAGCATGCTTCAGCAGCTCCTCTGCCTACCTGAACTTTTAACTGCTATTCAGCAGTCAGAAAGCACACAATAAAATGGAAGGGGAGTGACTGCAGCCAGGTACACTGGCCTTCATGCACTTAAAATTTCTTAAAACATAGCATGCGCTCTCAAGTTACTTCACTATATAACTCTCTCTCTTCTGATGGTCATAGACATCTGAGAAGCATTTCTGGAGCCTTTACTTGCAAATGAAGGTATACATGAGAAAAAACCCTCCTCTTTTCAAGAGATTGGAAGATTGTGTCTCAGATATGTTTATTGAAGATAAACTTTACTGAATTTCATGGTGACCTCAGCAGGAGATTGTCCTATGGCAATAGAATGGGATATAGGGAATTGGCATTCATGATAGGAACCCAAGAGGATGAGACTGATCTGAAATTTACCCACGGATGGGCTAAACCTGTTAACAAAATAGACTGCACATCCTGTTTGACACTGAACCTATGCAGCAAATTCAAAGAACTATTTCTAGCAGGCACAATATGGCTTATGCCAACACAAAGCAATTAGTTGCTACATAAGCAGACAAAAGTGCCATTACAGACAGTATTTCTCAGCTGACCTTTTGCTAAGAAGCCATCTTGTTACTGTCTACCTGATAGCTCGATAGAGCAGCCAGTGGCAGCCTTGGGCTTCCCAAAGACAAATCAAAGTGCTCCAGATGGGACTTCCCTTCACTCACTGCAGATGCATGTGCATGTTTGTGTGTGTGTGTCTGTGTGTGTGTGTCTGCGTGTGTGTGTGTGTTAGGGAATGCGGAGGGAAAGCCTGGTTCTTATACTCAATTTCGCCTTCACAGGGGATAAACAGGCAATTACACATCCTTTTATATTTGATGGCCAAGTGCTGAACTTGAAAGCACACTATTAGTTTGTGTCCCTTCAGGGCCAGTGCAATAAGTAGCCAGGAGAGCTGGGGCTAAGGAAGAGAGGGTGTTGTCTGCTGTTAGTGTGACAGTCTTGTCAGCAGCATTCACATTACTGGAAGGTAATAAAGTGACAAGTAAGTTATTAGAAAGATATGAGGTGAAATTGAACTGAAGCTTCTTTCTGCTCGGCTCAGTTTTTTTCCTGCTTTGTAATGGGCCACTATTTGTTACAAAACAAGCCTTGTCTTGAGATCTTATATAAAAAAAGAAATATTTATTCTTTGCAGGAAAGGTCACATGAATTTACAACATCACACTTTAAAGGAGAGGAATGGGAAAATAGTTTCATGACAACTACAGCTGCTATTTAAAAAAAACACAGTGTCATCATAATGAACAATAATACTGGCAAAAGTCAGAGGACTTGTCAAAAACATGTCCATTTTTTAACCCTTTGGTGGTCCAGAACCATTTTCATTTAAGTGTCAGTGCCAAACATAACAGCAACAGTATTGGGATATACATGATCAATATACCTTGATCAAAAAATCAAAGCTGTCATTCAATATCATGACTTGAACAGAGAAAACAAGCCACACAAGACTGGTTAACTACAGACTCAAGATAATGCTACTTATGTAAAATAGTTGCTACTTCACTCTGTTACAGCCATTTTAAAGGCAGTGATAAAGCTGCAGTGTTGGCAGGAAGAGACAGAAACCATGAGACTGGAACAGACATGTATTTGGGCAAACATGTGGGTGAAAGGTTCAGTCCATCATATGATGTTGCACTGTTCCTGAAGTAGAAATGGGCATGGAAAAGAGTTCCTTTTATGTCCCTACAGAACGGGAGAAAAAAGCCAAACTCATCATGTGGCAACAGCAGGATATGCTGATGCTTATCTAGCAAAGTAGCACTACAGTCACTGTTTTGTTGGGTTACTATAGCAGCAAAGTCTTTTCCTTATGTCACTACATAAGAAAAAAGACAAAACTAAGAAGGAACTGAAATATACCAGCTGCCATCATGTGTCTGCCACTCACCTTTTCCCCACAGAGAACCCCTGCTGCCTCCTTGCCTTTAGTAAAGACACCTTTGCTTCTCCTTTCAAATAAAAAGAGTGATTCTGTTAACCCCAAGAGAAAAGTGACAAAAACATTCTGGTGACTGAAGAACAGTTCTGTTCACATATGTGGCAAAATAACTTAGAGGAGCATGTGTCCACTCCTTGACCACACACTTTCCGTTCCTTGTAATTTACTCTGCCACCAATGTTGCTGTGAAAATGTCCTGCAGAATTTGAGTATAAATACATTTCCAAAAATATGTCCTATTTTCTGACAGCAGCTGACATCCTTAATGACCACCATGTGAAAAATGGGTCCACATCAAGCACTTTGATTAAAAAATATCATACACATTGAAGGAGAAATTTTTGGAACTAAATCCCTGGTCTTGAAAATGGTTCCTATCTCTGGAACAGATCAGACCTTGAATTATCATATTTCGGAGCTTTCATGATACCCAAACAGCTCGTTGTCTTGCTGTTTTTACATTCCTACCCCATATATTTAGCTATGTTAGATCCTCAACTGGGTTGAAAAGGCCAAAACTCAGGGAAAACTCAAGTGCATCCTGGGAGCCCCACTTCCTATTAATTGTACTAGACCAAATCAACTGAGGTACTGACCACTGCTGGCAGCTACTTCACAGAACCTGACTCTAATAATTTTTCCTGAACAGTTCCTTTTTTGGGGATGGAATAGGAAACATATAGGTGATGGAAAATGTATAAACTTGTGGAACAGGCAGAAAAAGTATGCTTTCAGTTCCACAACAGGAGGAAGGGAGATGGGGAAGAAGGGAGACAGAGAGGGAAGAAGGCAGGTGAAAAAGGAAGAAGGGAGGGAGAGATGGAAGAAGGCAGGAAGGCAGGAAGGAAGGAAGGAAGGAACATACATTGAAGTTTATCCATGGCAAACACACTACAGAATTTCTTCTGTGTAAAATATCTACAGATCCCTAGGTAACATACAAATTTTATGAGCTCAGACATGAAAAGCCTTTGAGAGATTTTTAAGAGCAGTGTCCATGTGCTATTAAAGTTTTTAATCTATACCTTTCACATTTTGTCAAATTGAGTTGTGACTTGGTGACAGTGCTTACACCTTGCGTGCACATCTACAGTGTCACCACAGCATCAGCTACAACTTAAAAGGCAAGGTTAAAATCTCAGGCATAATAAAATGTACCTGATTGAAATATAGCTAAGAAAAATTGACTAAATATTTTAAGGTGTGCAAAAATATTTATGAGTTAAATTAGCTCTTTACTAATACCAGCTAATTGGTCCTCACAGGAGCACACTTATAGGCGAAATCATATTAGTATTAGCAATAGCCTAACAGACTGAAACATAAGTGGGTAAGTGATATGACATGTATGAGGCTAAAAAGTTAGAAGGGCTACCAGGGGTGTTAAAACTCATGGTTTCCATTCTTGTGCTTTGACTGTGATGTTTTCCTTCCAAATTTTCATACAGTTTTTCAAAAGATACCTAGTGATTAACCATTAACATATGCTTTCCTGACCCACCATACCCTCCAACCCTCACAATCAAAAGAAAAATCCTAAACAACCTCCAGACAAATAGTTCAGTTTCTAAAGGAGGTTCAGTACAGTTATTTTCTAATCGCAGACAAAGTTTTTTGATATTTACAGAAAAATACAACTACCTTGAAAAAAACAGTGAAACAATATGGGAAGAGTGACCACAATAACTACAGGAACCGAAAAAGAAGGTACAAACTTCACGTAAAGGGAAGAGGATCTTCCTCAAAGCTGGTCTAGTTCTTGCAAAATGGTTTAGACTGACAGGTTTGGAAACCAAAGGGATAGCCACAGATTTGTCATACCATAAGCAACTGCACAATACTTATCATGTCATCACTCCATTACAGGCCATGTTCTGTGCTGAAGAGATGAGATGTTTGGTCATTATTACTGCACTCTGGGTCTCTGCTGAGATCACCCAGAAATGCTACTTTCAGTAAAACCAAGCTGCTACACCAGAGCCCCTTTATGGATTTTTCAGAAAATGTCAGAAGATATAAATTCCACCACAAGAACAATTCTGATAAATACAGATTCTCATAGAGATGCATGCTAAGGTGAAAGGAGGGAAATGCCATTCAATGCAAAGTAAGTGTAAGTGCCCTTCTGAAAAAAAAAATGTTCTGACATTAGTATCATTAACACTGAAGAAACTACTTTTGCCTAGATTTGCCTAAAAATAACAGTAAGTAGGTGTTACGTCCACAAGACAGAGATGCTATCTTCTACATAGCTTAAGCAAAATCTGAATGAAATTAAAAATAGGACTTGTGAGCTCCTAAGAGTTTTTTGGAGGTTTGTCCCTTTTCCCTTACTTTTTAGTATGTGCTATTCAATTTTGTGTAATAAACAGATATTTTTTTTCCTTCTTTGTCAATGATCTCCTGAATTTACCTACAGGTGATGTGTAAATTTTCAAACAAGTGTAAAAAGCCCATTTGACCTCTAACAGAATCATAGTGAAATAAGAATGCTGAACAGTGATTCATTCAGTGAGGAATTCTTTATATACCTCAAATGTGTTTTTCATTAAAAAATTATATTTATTTATACCGTGCATACTACAAAAGAGTGGGTTTTTTTCCTGTATATATAATTCCATTTCAGCTCTTTTATTTTTTAGACTTTCTGTATTACTTGTTCCTATTAGCCTGGGAGGAGAGATGAGAATGCAATACAGGTAACACTACAAAGGTTCATGTGTTTTGGAAAAATGCACCCTTACAGTTCTAATTTCCCTTTCTCACAAACACACTGAACTTGCACAACATAAAACAAAACAAAGCAGATCACTCAATTTAACAAGGCAAAGTAGCTGAGGTTCTGAAGAAAATAAAAAAGATGAAAGAAAAATGTCAGTGAAACAGCTTACTTTTTTGCTATAAAATTTTGATAAACCAGAAGGTAAATTTTTCTTATAGTTTCTGTGGAATTCACAAATGTTTTCAGGGCTTCATGAGTGCACAAAATAAAAAAATGATCAGAGGTTTGTAACTCATAGGAACATAATGAGAATTCATTTAGAAATACTTTTATTTTCTACAACTGGAAATACTGATTTATTAGATATTGATTCCTACTTTTGGAAACAAAAATACTGAAATGCTTAGAAGTACTAAAAAAGAGGAAATCTATATTAAGAATTTCCTCTAGAAAATGTAATAGGAGTTAAGTACTCGAGTGGACCTAAAAAGTAAGAATAATCAAAATGCACAGCAAAACAATACAGCGACAAGCTGAAACAATGGAGTATTTCTGACTCTTTGCTAAGAATAATGTTCTGGGTCAGTAAATACAGAAAAGGAACACATTCTCACTGAAGGAATATTTTATTGTATGCTGAAATATCCCTTAGGGGTTGCTTTGTTTGTTTGTTTTTGATTTTGTTATTGTTATTCGTTTTGTAAAGAAAAGAGTCTACAACACACATCCTAATGGCTTTGGCTGTAGATTGAGCTTAAGTAAATACCATCCCTCTGTCAGTATGTTGTGGTAACTAAGGCTGCCAGTGTGGTTTACCAGCTCAAGCAACATGTGTAAACACAGGAAACAAAAAAATTCAGAGGGCAGCCTCCTTTCTCTCTGCCTTTCATAACTGCTTGCTCCTTCTCTGTCTCCTGGTTGGGCTCGCTCTCTTGCTCACTATATTTCTTGGACTTTTGTTATTTTCTGACAAATCATGCGAGTGAAACACAAAACATCAACACAACTAGACATCCTTTTTCTCTGTCTTCTAATTTTATCCAAAGGGACAGTTACCCAATAGAAAGTCCAGCATATATTTTCAGAGCTACTAAGTGCTTCTGTCATTAATTTCTTTTGATTGTTTCTATAAAACATGCCTTAATCATACTACAGCACTTTCCATTGCAAAAAAGACAACTTTACAGAACAACATAGTTAACATTATTTCCCTGTTCATTTTGATTTTTTTAAAACACCACAAAAATCCAGGCTATAATAAGAAGCACACAAAATTATATTCATCTTTGTTCTGTGACAAGTAGTATCAGCATTTGTATCCCCAAATATTATGCATGTTTGACAAAACAAAATTTCGACTGGTTCATATGACAAAATTCTGGGGTTTTTTTTCCACTTTTACGCAATGCAGTATATAAGGAATAAGGATGCACTATTGTTTCTACTAATAATTGGCACTTGAAAAAAGCACCAAGAATTCTGTATTTCACTTTACCCCTGTTCCCTCCCCAGTATTTTTCTGTGTGTAGTCCAAAAACTACAACTGTGGTTACGGTGAACAACTACATTTTCTTTTTTCAAAATGTGTGCAAAGTTGGCACTTTTGTATTAACACTAAACACTAATACTCTTTGTTTGGCATTCATGCCCTCATACTGACCAGATCACTTTTATCTAAGTGTATTTTTTTAAAGACACTTACTGAAAATATGGCAATAGTTTAAGAAAAAAAAAAAGCATGGATATTATTACACATCCCCTTGTAGTGTACGAAAAAGTGCATGACTGGATTTATGTAATAGTACAAGACAAAAAAACGGTATCAAATCAGGTACTGTAAAGCATGCCAGCACCTCTGTATTACTTATATCTAGCAGGTAGTTAAAACAAGACCGTGGTTCTTTTAAAAATGTGCATTAAAGCTAACATAAATGAGTAAAACTAGGCAGCAAACTATTTTTCCTGCTTATCTAACAGCTGAATGTAACTGTAAAAATTAAGCAAAAAAATTAGAGTTAAACCACCATCAATACAATTGTTTTACATCATAGGCCTGTCAAGGCTCAATATATATATACAAGTGTAACAGCCATGCTTAGTAGAACGTTATCCCCAATGCTTAGAAGACACAAAGACAACTAAGTAGATTGTTTTTTCTTTCTCTTTTTGTTTGTTTGCAATTTTTTTGTGTGTTTTTGGGGGGATTTTTTGTGTGTTTTTTTTGTTCTTTTTTGTTTTGTTTTGTTTTGGGTTTGGTTTTTTTTTAGTTCTTTTTTGTTCTTTTTTTTCAGGCAAAAGTTATGGGAAGAACAAACTGGCTCTTTGGAGATGACCAAAAACATTCTAACAGAACTAGGGACAACTGCAGTTTTTCTATTTGCTTTTTTTGTTTGTTTTTGTTTGTTTGTTTTTTATGAAGGATTTCTTCCCCCAAATTAAAGGTCCTACGTTTTTGTTTGTAGTAAAAAAAAAAAAAAGAAAAAAACCCCAACAACCAAGAAAGGGGAAAAAGCACCTGGTGTTTTTTTCTTTTGCTAAAAAAGAAAAGAAAAAAATTATATATATATATGTATATTTATGAGTGTGTGTATATATATACATATACATATATATATATATATATAAAGGGAGACTGTATATGGCAGTTCAGATGTAGTGGGCCCTCTCTGAGAGCTGGCATTATGCTGTGTCCATCTTTGACCTAATCTACTGAAGTGAAAGGAATGTTTTTATGCAGATTGGGGTTCTGGCTGTGCCGGTTTCGGCTACGGACAGAGGAGAACATCATGTTGCACCCAGGGACTTTGCACTTGTGCATTTCTCGCAAGTGCACTGTTTTGTAGTGCACTCTGAGGGTTCCCTTGTTGCTGTACATTTTGTGGCAAATGTTACACATTATCCCACCGTTGCTCACCGAAACACTGTTGAACATGAGGGATCCTGGGACATCGGTGCCCATACCTACAGCTAAGGCAGGGGCATCTGCTTTGTGGGCAGATTCCCCGCTGTCACTTGCCCCATCGACGTCGTCCAGGAGAATACCCTCATCGCTTCCTGCATCAGATTCTCTTGAGGAATGGATACTGCTGCTGGACTGGATGCTGGAGGTGGTGCTCAGGTCTAGTACCATATAGTCTTCTGCCATGCCCCTGCCGTACCCATTCATATGGGAATCCTCAGTGCCAGCAGGCGAGGAGGTGTCTTCCCTTATGTCAAGCCCCATCTGATGCTGAGCGCCATATATCTTCACCAAAAATTCATCGCGGAGGTCCTTACTAAGAGAAGGCTGTGAAGTGTCCAAGCCCATGTCATCCAGTTCTTTGGTCAACAGTTTGCGGTGCAGGTTTATGTTAGCACTGTGTCTGGGAAAGGAAGAGGGAAGGGAGAAAAGGAAAAATGTACAGTATTTTTGATTAAACATACAGTCAACAAGCACCAAATCCAAATTATGATTTATTTATAATTTCTCATAAAAATATCCTCTATCCATGTTGCTTGGAAATTTCAGTCTTTCTATAAGAGGGCAAATTGCAACATAAAAACTAAACAAAACAAGCAAATCCCCCCCCCTTAACTGTTTTTCTTAGCTGCTGCTCCTCAACATTAGTCTCCAACAGCAGCTACAGCCCTTTCATTTGAAATTTAAAAAATAATAAATTGTACTAGCAGTAAGTACAAAATGCTCTTCTTGATTCCTGAATCCCTGCTGACTTCCTTTCTCTACAAGAGGCAAAAATATTAAGATATGGAATGTGGGTCTAGCCATGTCTTACTCTGGATCCATGTCTTTAGATACTTATTCATACATACATATAAAAAAAGATGTTTATGTTTATATATATATATATATATATATATGTACTCACATAACTCTGTAAGTGAAATATCTGAGCAAAGTAAAATAAAGGTAACCAAACAAGGCATTGTCAGAGGTCCTGATTCTGGTAATTAATTCTTGTATAAAGGGATTCAGAATCAGGCCAAACCAAGATGAAGAAGACTTGAGGGGTTTAAGAGAACAAGTCTTTGAAATCTACATGTAAGTTTCTGAAAATCTTAGTCAAAGTTACTGGTTTCATCCTACTAAGTTGTCACTGCCACTCCTCCTTGTCCTTTTCCTTGCACTGTCTGCATGCAGTGCTGATTGGCTCAAGCAGTGTAATGTCCAGTAAAAATCCCTATTAATGGCAGTGAGAATTTTGCCCCAAATCAATAAAAAACCTTAAGCATGGTTTGGTTTAGGTATTTGCTGAAGTTACTGCAGATATTCAAGACAACGGTAAACTGTCACTGTCGGAGGTGGATTTTAAACCAGATCCCAAGAGCTGCAAATTAAAAGACTCTAAAGTGTTTTAAAGGATCTGGGCCTTTGCTTTGAAAAAATAAAGCTCTATGTTCGCAAACAATGTAAGCCTTTGGGTTAGTAAATGTGTAAAATAGCCTACTATTTGAAACGGCGCTCTACTCTCCACTTTTGACATAGGCTTTATTCATCCACTGCAGTAGAACCTCACTGATTGGCAGAAGTGTCAGGAAACCCTCTTTGAAAAACTGCATTTTCTGAATTAATGATGCAACCAACAACTATGACGGACATCAAAGACCTCTGAACACAGAACATGCTCATTTTGCTGAAGTGCTTAAGTATAGGAAATCAGTGCAAAGTTTTCAGTAATAGAAAACTTTAGGGCTCAGTTTCAGAATAAGCAGCATTGCTGAGGAAATGACAAATATTTATTCAGTTTCTTTGGAGGGTGACTTGAATTTCGAATCAGCAAAAAAAGAATTAGCGAAGTTCTACTGCATAACATTCTTTGCAAGCTAAGGACCCAAACCCGCAATTTACAACATGCAGACTCACCAGCCTGTCTGCCCATTATAAATTGCAGATCAGAGCCCCAATGTAGGAGGGAAAAGAAGGGGGGGGGGGGGGAGCGGGAGGAGGGTGGGGAAAGAGAGAGAGAAAGAGAGAATTTTAACATAGGAATAGCTTAATTTGCAAAAAGCACTAGGTACAAAATTGGCAAGGGAAGACATAACAATGATCAAATATTTTACAGACATTCAGGTCCTTCATTAACAAAAAAGGGAGAAGAGGAACAATAGCTATTAGCAATATGTCCTTATTGAAAGCTTTTATTTTAAGAAACCCTTTAAAACATACCTCTCAACCAACTGAAGTCCCAAACATGGTACAGCAATACAATGCAAATAAATAAAACAAATGCAAATGTAGGAAGATTAAATTGATGTGGAATAATTCTCTGTAATTTTCTAACACTTTGTGATTAATTTATCCGTTGCACGCAACTTAAGGGAATAAACAAATAGCAATAGAACTAACTGTCCCATTCACCTGCAAATGCAGGTAAGTTCTCTGACATAAAACTGATACTAAAATGTAGTTTAATTTAATTGTGCGTGCTTGGGATGCAATTATTCCAGTAAGGGGGTGGTCTAGAACAGAGGATTTCTGTCCTAATGAGAGATAGTTGAGAGGTATGGGCAAGGGTGGACGAAAAGTGGAGAGTATTTCTTGGTTTTGTCCCACATGGGAAATACTCTTTTCACACAAGCAAATATAGCACCATTGCTTTTTTGAGGCATAGAAGTGTAATTATGCATATCCCAACACTGCACTTAGGAAGGCTGAGCTTACCTTGTGATAAGATCAGCTTTCTAATCTTTTGCTAAATTGAGATCACAAAAGAGAGAGAGGAGAGGAGAAAAGAGAAAGAAAGGGGAGGGGGAGGAGAGATAGATAGATAGATAGAGAGAGAGAGAGAGAGAGAGAGAGAACAAATTCACATTCCAATCCAGACATATCTGGTTAAAAAAAAATCTGAAACCAATAAAACACAGACTTAAAAAAAAGTCTTGATTGTGAACCTGGTTTTTGTCAGCTGTAATATCGCTTATACTGTTGTCCTGATGGATACTGACTCAATCACACAATACAGAAAACATAATGCAAATTAATCAAAGTATATTCACACCATACCGATTATTATCCACAAATGAGTTCTGAACAGATGCATGCAGTGCACATACATGAATGATAAACAGTAGTCCTGATGGTCCCTTGCCTTCCTGGTTTCAGATGGAATATAGCTCCAAGTAAAGCTGCTAAGTGCAGTACAGGAAACGCTTACTGTGAAGGCCTGTCCACACTGACCAGAGTTATTAAATGACTGTAAAAGCACATTTGCGCTTATCATCATAAGGCTAACTGCAAACTATTCATAAAGTACTCATGTGTGTACTTATAATTTCTCCCCTTCTCTCCCCTCCTCACTCCTGTGTTATGGGAATTTGTTTCAGCATACAAGCTAGTTAGGATAACTGTAATTGTTGCTTCCATGCATTTGTGCCTCCTGTTTCCTTGGTTTTCTGCTGAGAAAAACAACAGTCAGGCATACAGTGAAAAAAACTTCAGCATTCACTAAATGAAGAGATAAGAATAAACTGCCATGTTAAAGAGGGGGCACCAAGCCCCAGATAGACAAAGGCCATTCTGAGAAAGACCAGTGGAAGGATGCAAACTCTGCTGATGCTCTGATAAGAAGAGATGTCTCCCTTATTAAATTCTCACTTACAGCAGTAACAATCAGTAATCTAGTTAAAGTATGTACCAGCCCATAAAATCTGTCAGGCAAACGATGTGCAGAAATGTGTGGACCAGTTCTGGCACCCTGTTCAGTAGTGTCCCTTTTCCGCTGTCAGCAGTACTGTTGGATTCTCCTAATATAATTACATTGACTTTTATTCAATTAAGTGCCATTCCTAGCCTTAAAAAGAAGCTACTTTATCAATTGATTCAGGTGTAATGCAATAATAAAGATGAACTCATGGCAGTGCATTAGCTCTGCTGTTCATAACTTCTGAACATAGGTTCATTCATAGCAGTCGATTTCCATTATGCAACCACAGTTCAAAAGAATTGATTCTTTTACATTCATTTCTTAATCTATTTCACTTGTGCTTAATACTGTCCCTAAATATCATATGTGAAAATATTCTAGTGGAGAAGGAGGTATGAGTTGTGAAAAAAAATCATTTATTTAGATACTGAAGTTTTGAGATCTTATTAAAAACCCCAAAGTCTCAGACCCCCTTTTGCATACCAAACAGGATTTCCATCCTAATCCAACCCCTTCTCCCCTGCTTTGTCACTCCCAAACCCTAGGAGTCCCCTATGAGCCCTCAGCCAATGCTAACCACCTGTCATCTTGTTCATCTGCTCCTCCCCATGACACCTAAAGTTTCTTGCTTCAGCTATTCTGTTCCCTGATGTGATTTACAGAGCTCCTTACGTCTTCCTCCTCTGCTCCCAGCTATGTGTAAACAGTGCTCCCAAAGTAAGCCGAGGCACAGCTTGGGCAGAGTGATTTGTGCCAATACATGAAAATACTGCCATCAAACAGACAGAAAATCTTGAAGCAAAATATGCTAAAACCTGCTGAGCTTCATCTTGACATGGCTTCATTACTTCTCATACCTCAGCTAGCTAATTGAAGGCCATCTCCAGTGTCATTTGCAACACTTCAACTGCTGCTGTATCTGCAGGGAAAAGAACTTAAAGAACATAAATGACTGGGAGAAATAAATGTATGCGTATGAAACAAAATATCCGACCTAATTAAATCCTTTGAAAGCCTCTGGACTTCCTAGATTGTTCATTTGTACATCAACTACCAGAATGGCACTTGATCCTCACAGTGGAAATGCTGTGTAAAGAGAACTGGTGATTGAAGTCTTCCAGACAGAAATATGCTATAAAATGAGTTTAAGTAAAGGCATATCTCACTCTGCTTCAGTTAGTATACCTATCAGTTCCTAGGCAACAAGGGATGGTGAAGAGGGTTGGTTCTGAAAATACTATCTGGGGCAAAGAATGTCCAAATACCTGTTGAGGTCTGTACTACATGTCAGATACCCATAAAAATGAGGAGGGTTTTTTCCAAGATGCTTTGAAATGTTGCTTGTTGTGGCAAGGAAGTTTGAGCAAATTCTAGGACCCAGAATATCTGATTTTTTTGACTAAATACCACACTTTCCAAGTTACTGTTAATTAATGACTTATATGGAAGGCAAAAGTGTGTGCAAAGCTCTCACTAGAGTGAATTTGGCCATAAGAATGGAGCAGTTCTGCCATGGATGATAATGATAATGATCATACACATAAGATCTGTGGTTGTGGTGAAATGTCAACTTCTGAGTTCACCGATGCCTTTTCAGACAGGAATTTCAGCAGCAGTCCAATACAGAATACTACAACAGTTACAGAGTCTCCCTGATTTTGGGCATGATCCCACTTGTGGTACTATTTTCCTTCTCTTGTGCAGTTCATGGAAGTATTCTTTCTTTACCAGAATTCATTGTTGGTTACACCCCACCTACTACTTGCAAATTTCTTAGTGACAGATGCACTATGCACCAACAGAAGGAAGGGGATTATAAGCCTAGGAAATATGGTCAATTAAATGTACGTTCTATTTACACAGATTGTAAATCCTGACTGGAATCTCTTTAGCAGTTTCCTTCTACACTTGTCAAGGAATCTGATTTTGCTAATTTACTGTTCATTTGTTGGAAAGAAAAAATGTAATGGCCACTTTAGTTTAGTTTTTTTATTTAGTCAGTCTTTTAATTTCATTTTGAAGTGAGTGAGAAGGAATTCATCAGAGTAGAATTTGTCCTGGTATAGAAATTGGCATGAATCCTATGGATGACTCATGGCCAAATTTGGATGCGCCCATAGCTGCAGTCCTATCTGCACCAGGGCAAACTTCATCTCTGATGCAGAGAGCAGAGATAGAGAATTCATATTAAGAGAGCTGTTTTTTTTTTAGATGTGAGCATTATAGAGCTGTTTATTTAGATGTGAGCATTATAGGGGGCACAAAACCACCTGCATGAAAAATTAGGTTGAATGTGTTCACAGCTCAGAACAGGACTGGCTGTTGAAAATTAAGCATATAGTATTATTTTATTAATTATTTTAGCATGAGGAAAGTATGATTATACGTAAATATTATGGGATGAGAGAGAAAAACGGAGTGAGAATGAAAGAGATGCACAGTTGTTAGGGCAGTCTGTTAGGGACTGTGTAAACCCATTTTCCACTGCTTGATGCAGTGAGACAGAAAAGCCAAGCCAACTGATGTCCCAGTTAAATGTCCTAGCTACTACTTCTTGTCCGACTGTAAATAACAGAGCTCCCTGATAAAGATCTCAGTCAACCATCGAAGTAAACTGTGTTGTTCATTAAAATTCTTAAACTATTTCCACATTTCCAGTTGTCTCCAGCCACAACCATTACTTCCTATGTTTCCAAGAAAGCCACCATCCCAATTTCTTACATTTCAGATATTCTGAATGTGACTTTTCTGGCAAACACATGATTTGATAAATTAATACCACCTAGCCCTACCATTCTAACACTGCAAAGAAATCACAAACAGAACGTAACAGCAGGAGGCCATCAGTGCTTGGCCAGCTTTGTTTCAAGATCAGTAAGTGATCCCAGCATTAAGTAACACTATAAAATTATATTTTGAGACTTAATGCATGTAAAGACAGCATAAGATTATTTTTTGTCTAATTATGTTTTTTTCCGAGTGATAGTAGATTTGTTTTTTTTTAAAGAAGACAGAGGCTACTATTGGGTTATAAAACCTGAAAACGCAAAATCTTCAGCAGTTTCAGAAGGTTTTGTTAGAAAATCAAAGGCCAGAACACAATTGGCTGGTGATTTATGTACAAACTGATGAACCTCTTATTAAAGCTAGATATGGAAGTTACTACTCTAGTTGTACAGGCCCCATAAAAGCTATCCTCCTGCTATAGTTAGTTTACAACTAAGCTCTATCAATCTGGTTTAAAATATAAACAATGAAATTTTCATTACCCTTCCTGTGAGATTTTTTTCTTCAGCTCAGTATTCAGCTTACATTTTTACCTACAATGAATGTTAAATGAAAGTTTTCTTTGTTTCTCTTCACCTCAAAGGCAAAGAGAATTAAGACTTTTGATTTTGTTTTAAATTTTCACATGATTTTAGTTGTTAACACAATTTAGTAATATGTTCTTACCTCATTTTCATGTACCCTTCCTGCTTGTTTAAGCCTGAAACTCACAGAAAGCCCCAGAATAGGTGAACACTATGGTAAATCCAGAATTTTATGCTTTCTCAGAATCTCTGCAGACTGAAAGTGCTGAGTTTCATGCAGCTAAAATCAAAGAACCAGAAAGTAAGACTCTGGCTAAATATAACAGTGTACATATTTATGAGAAAGAAATGGCCTCAATTCTGATATTTCTTCAAGAAAGAAGAAGCAATCATTTCTCCCATTTGCTTACGAGAACCAACAATAAAACAGTTCCTGGAATTTAATTAGTAACAGAAACTGTTAAAGAAATTATTGTCTCACTTACTGTTCTAATTTTGCCACTCTATCAGCAGTCTTTGATACAGGGTTTGTTTTGTTTTGCATTCTTTTAATTAAAAAGAAAAAAAAATCCATAAATCTAAGCAAAGATTGTAACAGTTTGAGATCCTGATCTGACCTAAATTATAAAATTCTCATTTATCTGAATAGGGACAAATTTTAAGTCTGTACATTAGTGCTCCCATGTATTTGATCATATTTAATTTGCCTCTGAGTCTTAGGGGAAAAGTAGGTATAGTGGCTACACTTCAGAAAGAGTCAAAGCAAAAATACTATACTACCTGAAAAACCATGGCATTTCTACATTAACAAGGTAATAGCATCAGCTTTTAAGGCCTAAAATTGCACAGAATCTGAAAAATATTAACCTTTCATGGGAAGAAAATTCAAAAGGTAAAATACAGTTCAGCACCTATTAAAAAAGTAAAAAAACCCCAGTGCTTATTAAATACAGGAAATAAAGGACAAGCAAGTTCTTGCAAATTAAAGATGTGGAGCCCAGTCATTTCAATCCCTTTCAATATGAAACAAATCACTCACACTGGTCACGAAGACAGCTCCCTCTACACTCAAATTATTCACTTGAAGATAAGCTCCTATCAAACTCTTTAGGGGTTTAACTAATTTACTGCACAGATACGGCACGTCTGTTGTAATAACAGGTAGGATGTATTGGGGTCGACCATTTATCAGAATTAGACTTCTTTTTTCAATTCACAGTGAATTATGCTGCCTACACTGCTCCTCTTTCTCAGAGCTTCCCATCCCCTTACGGCCCCTAATGTGGCAGGCAAACAAAATTGACAGTCTCATCTTGTCAACAAGGGGTGATTCTCCTGAGAAGCCATTTAACTTTGCAGAGGAAGCAATGTATTAATGTGCCTGTCCCAGGAATGTTAATCATCTTCAAGCTCCCTCTAACTTTGACATGAACAAAATCACCAAATTTGTTTACTAAATGAATTGTAATATGCTAATAAGAGAGCATGACATATACGGTAAAGCCAAACAGATGGTTTGTTTACTCCACTTTGCAACTTTATAAATGTTGTAACTCTGAAGATGTTAGTGAGAATTATTGGTTTGTTGGCAGTGGCAAACATGCCTTTTGCATACTTAATCCACAGTTAGAGTCAGAAAACAATTTATCATCACCATGGAATGCATAAAAAATGTTAATGCAGTGATAACACTTAGGAAGGCAGGATAGTTGACTGTGTGGGCAAATACTCAGGTTAAATATGAAACTGATATTTGTTGGCAATTTTTGCTACCAAATAATTAAAAAAAAAACCCAATCTGTCAGGCTTGGGACTTTTGAAAGGTGCAATAATTCAGTACATACCTGTTGAGGTGTTTAGTGAAATGGTCCTTATGGTGTCAACAGAATTACGTGTTCACAACAGTTGTGCATGCTCAGAAGCATTGAGGTTATGGTGGACTCTTTAATATATTACTATTGTTGTCCATTAAAGATCAAAAGATGTTACAAATGAAAAGCACAACGACTGGTGTACTTGCCAAAGTTGCTGAGAAATGATCAAAACTGTGTTGCAACACTTCAACCTCTCACTTTACTAGCTGCCTGGAAGCAAAACAGACTCATTACAAAATAGCCAGCACTCTTGTCTAATATCCGGACTGGCTGAGAAAATTTAGAATAAGAGGATTTATCTGACAGAATACTTTCTAAGTGAACTAACGCAGTGTCATAATATTACAAGCACAAGAAGTTGTTATACATGTGACAAAGTCCTTTGATGGGTGTAACAGGTGCTCAGCACTGCTGTCTATCACTCCGAAGCTTTTTCTACAATTTTCACAAGCTCTACAGAGAAGTTTATCTGGTGCAGTGTACTGCAGTCATGCATGAAGTGCTCATATCCACTCTGTTGAAGTATTTGCTAGTCCTTGACACAAGATGCATTCTCCCTTAAGAAATACTGAAGGGATGAAGAATACATGCATTAACATTTCTTTTCAAACCTAAATGATCTAAATTTTACATGAACCAAGTTTTGCAATCAGAAGTTTTCATCCTTCATTTAAGTTTACTGCTACAGCCAAAAGTGATAATTCTGCAAGTTTTTAGACAAACAGACCTTAAAGTTCAGCATGCCACTCATGCATTTTACTGAACTCCAAGTTTCAGTTTATGCAGAAATAAAGAAAAAATTCAGACATATTTCCTAGTTTTCCCTTAGGTCTGATTTCAAACCAAATATTTTCTCTAGACGTTGATGCACAGCAACACATTATCTCATGGTTTGTGTAGGAGATTTACGGATTCTTTATTGATTGAACCTCAAGTTCAAAATAATAATAATAAAACCTGAGGTCCAGGGATAGTTTTGTACAATTTCAGGTGCCACAGCAAATCTGTAAATCATTTATTTTGACCAAAATGCAATAGTAATTCTCATTCCTAATGTCTGTTTGTCTAAAAATGCTGGTTTTATTTATATTATACCAGACTAACTATAAAACCAAATATGATGTGGCATTTCAATAGGGTTCCTCAGTTAGCAATTTTAAATAACTAAATAAGGACCCCTATCAGGTCAACAGATAGCTGATTATCCTAAAACCTCCTTTCACTGATGCCCCAACTTCTCAATAATTTCAATCCTCTGAGATCCTTCCATACATGCTATTGTCAGCATTTATTAAATTCTCAACTTTTTATTCATCCACAGGAGAATGTGCAAAGATATCTAAGTTCAGCTTGCTGTCCAAGGATTATTTTGGAAGAAACATTAGCGGCCGTCCCAGCCTGGCGCTTATATCTCATTTGAAACATCTACTCATTCCTGACCAACAAAGAAAATTTCAATAAAGTACTTTTACTGGTTTAACAGCAGTGAGCTCCTGGGATTGTCAAAGTGCTCAGTCTTTTCCAAGGAGAGAAGGAATCAGCAGCTCAAATATAATTAACCTTCCATTCTCAATGCAAACTGCCACGCACAGGAGCTCTGCAGTCTATTAGTGAAGTTATAACGGCCAACAGGCAGAGGCAAAATTGGTCAAAAAGTTGGCTGCTGCTGTCATATTTTTAGAATTATGATTAATGACACTAATAATGTGGATGATTACTGATACGTGTATCTCCTGCAGTTTATCATATTGCACTGGCTGCCTACGTCCACAATAAACATGATGCTATCATTTACCTCTTTATTGAAGGCAATCCTTCTCTTGAAGGAGCACATTCTAATTACTTTGTAATGTTTTATGTCTTAAACATTTTGCAGCTCTGGACCTTGCCAACTGCTTCATGTCTACTATTGATTAATTACAGAATGTTTAATCAAAATTTAGAACCTAATGCAGTCATTTATGAATGCGCTGCAGTGCCAAGATAGTTAGGCTGCCGTCCCAAGCTTGGAGAGTGCTGGGTTCAAAATTAAATCCCAGAAATCTGGAAGATGCCAAAGATTTTACCTCGAGTGATTTGAGTTTAAAAATCTTACTTCAGTTGATGAATGACAGGCACCCACTCAAAATGAAAGGTCTTTGTTTTATATGTACATGTGCTTGCATGTTCCTATCACATTTTTCTTCTTCTTCAAAGTCTTAATTTTTCTCTTCATGCCATTGTTGCTGCAGTTGCAGCCCCTTTACAAGCCTTTCTTGCTGCTAACGCTCCTGCAAACACCAGTCAAGAGAGTGTAGTTTTGAAGTGGTTAAACGAGTGAAAAATAATTTGCAGGGACAAATACATAAGTTTTTTTTAATGTGGATTTTTATGGTACTGTCATACAACCATTCACCGTTGAAGTTAAGTGTTTTTTTAATACCATTACTGAACTGCTGAAATGGATGCTAATATAGCTTGGAGTGCTAATGTCAAATCCTGGTAATAAAAAAGACAGACTGCTGAATGAAATAATTTCAAGTAAAAAATAGAACAAAAGTGCTCTCACTCTCGCTCTACACTTTTATTGAATTGGGACTGACTGAGCCAATTGCTTTAGAAGTCTGTAAAACACAATTACTAGTGAGCTGACTGACCCAGCAGTGCCCCTTCTGTGACAGAACAGACTAAAAAGGCTGCAGAATTAGTGCGGTTCCCCTGTCTGGCTATCAGACCTGAGAGACATCCAGTGCAGGATCTGTTATCATTCCTGCCAGGGCCCCTCCTCATGAAATCTTGGTTCTCAGTCTTGCATAATATATAATATATATATATTGTATATAGATCTGTGTGCATCTTCATCTTGAAAGAAGGGCTCATTTACCCTTGGAGAGGGAATCCAAGTTCTCTTTCTATCCATTGTACTTTTACATCCTTATCTAATAACATAATGTATGTCTTTCTTTCAGTACACGCATCCACAGGCACACATACCTTTGGTCTATTTTTATTTCTGCGTATTGTGTGCAAAACACAAAAGTACAACCTAAGGTTTACAGGCAGCAAAATTAACTATGTCCCATTTGTATTTTCTGTTGTAAGTGGCTGAACTGTAATTACTTTCTTTATTCTGGCATAACAAAGAAAAGGAGAGAGGGAGGAAAAGGGAAAGAAATGGAAAAAATGTATTGAACTGGAAATGCGAAACACTTTTCCCTAGTTAATAAAATAAGCAATAAAGTTTGTACAGCACTGAAAAAAATTTCAGTAACATTGGAAATAACAACTTATAAACCCTATAATTTATATTTTGTGTTTTAGACTCTTATAGTTTGACACAGACATACAGCTTGGGACTTCTTTACCCCTCTTTGTTCAAAAGAAAAAAATAAAAGAAAACCAAAGTGACAGCAAAAAATATCTTCTTATTACAATCTTATTCTTTTCTTCTCTTCCCCTGCTTTCCCCACACAAAACAAACCATTTTACATTTATTTACAATGCCAACGAAGTCCTGCAATTCTTTCTCTTTTATGGGAGCATACATTTCTGGCGAATCTAAAACCCTTTAATTTCTCTTCCAGGTCCATTTATATGAAGCTTGAAGGTGCCTCATGGCAAAAATGTTAAATTATTTCTTAGACAGATCTTTTAAAGCAATGCTATTCAAGGCAAGCTTAAATGTGAAATAGACTCTTAATTAAAAAATTAATTTAAAAATTAGTTTTTTTAGCACATGGCAAACTGCTCATTTAAAAGATGTTGCTGGAAAGCAGAAAGCACTTCAAAAAGCCTTAGATTTTTTTTAGAAGTAGTGGGCTTAAAACTCCTGTCAGGAAATATCCAGTGTTTGCCATTAAAATTTTAACTTGTGATGAGCCATAAGAGGTGTCTCACCTGAGATATTCCTACGTTACATCAGGTCCCAAAAGACCATCTGAGGTACCTCTAGAGGTACCATTAGAGAAAATTTTATGTGTACGTGCTGGACGTGAATGAGTGGTTTCTACTGAGGTACTACAGCATAGCATCACAAATACTGGTACATGACGTGTGACACTGCTTGCCTGAAGAGACAAAGGATAGCAAATTTCTAGTACTGCTAGTCAGGATTAAGGGGTAGTAAAAAGCTGTGCACAGTGTCTTGCAGTGCACTTGCAGTGCCTACACAGTGGTCTCTTCCTTGACACTGTGGAGCACTTAATTCTCTTTTATAACTCTGTGTGTCTTCCTTCAGGATCACCCTGAGATAAGCAGTGAGCAGTATTTTTAGCTTTACCACTAATATTTTCTAACTGAACAGTGTATTTCTGAAACTATAGGGTCAGCTTCACAAATTTACTTTTACTCTCTGTCATATTTGCTAACCACTAGCAGCTTGTATAATCATAAAAAAATGTTCCAGGTTTAGAGAAGTTGGATTTTGAGTTTCCTTTCCCCAGAGCCCATAAATTGACAACTATTTATGAGTAACATATTTTACTATGATGTATTTCAGTGGAAAACTCTCCTGTCTCACCTGCCTCAGTAGCTAAGATGTATTTTGTCAAAAAGCAAGGGAATAGAAATCCAAATATCTTTGTTTTAACATACTGATCACCTGTTACATAATTCTACTTCAAAATATATTTTGAAATGTCAACCTCTATCTAGATATACTGACAGGAATGGCACACTATCATTTAACAAAGCGTTATAGCTATTTTGAGGCATCTACACATGGTAAATTTTCCCTCTTTCAGGTTTTTTTTTGGTGTGTGTGCATGTGTGCTTGTTTGTTTGTTTCCTTGTTTGTTTTCATTCATAAGACTTGCCTCACCAATTTTCTTACTCACATTAATTCGTATATGTCCCAACACAGTCACTCAGTTCATGTTCCAATGAATGAAACAGCTCAAATCTAGGGGAAAGAGCAGCATCGTCATTATGGGGAAAAAAAATGGTCTCAGCTATTAATAAGCTTTGGTCAGGGTATAAGATCTGATGAAAAGCTTACTTCTTGAATTGAAAGTTTCTCTTTTCAAACAGACATGCACAGCTGACAAATGAATGGATCATGATTGTATGTATGATAGCATTTACCTGCCTGTCTCTGTCCTTCACTGAAAGCTATAAATCCAAAGGGCAGTAAACACACAGCTATTCCTGACACAAATTTGTTTCCCACACCGTTCATGATTTCTCCCCAGACTCCTGCACCTGAGGTGTGCAGTGTCTTGTTCCACCCAGACTTTTGGATACAGCGTCCTGGTGTTATCTTCTATCTGTAAACTACAGCTTCTTTCACTGTAGCAGAAATCTTACCTTCTGCTTTTAAGTATAAAAGAACAGCTAGAGACTTTCCCTGCAGGAACTTATGTGGGTAGATCTTTTACTTAATCCACTTCCAAAAGACTCTAGGGAAGATGGGACATCTTCATAAATGGGGAACAGCTTTACACTTACTCAGATGAATAGAAAATAATTGTCTCCCACTCTCTGGAAAATTTGTGGTTCTTCCAGTATTTTTTAGGAACCTAGGGGCAACCAGGATATTATGATAGGCTGTCATGTTCCCTGTCCTGTCTTCCCAGATAATCTCATTCACCAAACAGAAAACACACAAAACTTACGCAGGAAATTTAGATAAAACACATTAAACATTTACTCTATTTGTTACAATAAATACCAGGCAAAAATATCGCTCAATACATGTTCTGCTTTTGGCTAGTCTTTTCAATGTTTTACTTATGCTTCCCACCTATGTTAATCCTGGTGTAGCAGTCTGTTTAAATAAACTTTTCAGGTCACTGAAAATATCTTGGCTCATTTGCAACTTCATATAAAAATGAGGCTTCTTGAACTGCATAAAAACCTGTATTCTCCCTCTCTAAGTGACATAATTTTCTATACCAAAGCACAACAAGAAAATGTAGACAGCAAGTTACTTTAAAAAACAACCATCACCTTCAATTCAAATCCCAAATAAATGACTGTATGTAGCTGGAAAAAACTCCCTCCACACCAGAACTAATGCTTTGATATTTGCTCACATAAGTAGACTCGTGCTTCAATTTATTTATTTTCTTTTAAATTTAAATATCTTATTTAATATCTACTTAAGCATCTTATGAAGACATTTTTATATGCATTCTAATTTTAATTCTGCTTCTTCTGTTCACATTGGTGAGTATGCAATATGACAGGCAGTCTGTGTTCAACATGACTACTCATGGAAGAGGTTCGATCAGTAGATCTGTGTTAGGGGTGGCACAAAATGTTTCTTTATGATACAGCTTCTCTTGGGTAAGGAAGAGTTATGTGAACATTAGCAATGACACACATCTTCGTGTCTCTGCAAGAGAAAACCTAATAGTTCATTCAATTGTATTGGATATGCAGCTAGTCTCTTTGTGAACTGCATCACGTCCAGAAACAATAGTACAGGTGTAAAATGTGTTTATATTTTTTAAAATGTATCAGATACAATTTTTTTGTCTCTTCACAAATGGTTCATCAAACACCCAATGTCTTAAAACTGGATGTTCTTGGTCTTATTGGGGGAAATTCAAGTTGTATGTGACAACTAATTATATTTGGGGAATACAGTAATAATTATCATGGACTGATGCAAAGTCTTATATTTCTTGGAGCTAGAATTGAGAGCATTTATAGAAAACAGTTCTCTAAAGAGTTATTTGCAGAAGATTCCAAGACCAGTAGGATGATTGTGTCAAGGAGGTGATAACAGGAGGCAGGTAACAGATTTCTCACATCTTCACCTCCCTTCATAATGTTTGCAGTGGCTCATCATAGGTAACTGATGTTAATTTATTCAAGCAAACCTGTACAAGGGCTGGAAATCAGGTAACCAGACAAAAAGTATGTCTCTGCTTGTTCCATACAGCTACCCAGAGGCCCGTACCTGCACAATTTTAGTTCTGGAAACATCAGCAGGTTTTAATAAACCACCTACAGATGTCTTGCTCCATACAAATCAAGGAGTTTACATTTTAAAATCTGGACTGATTTAACTTGCAATCAAATGGCATGATCACACTTGGCATCCATAGTTGCCTCATATTTATTTATAAGTCACCCTGAGCAGATATTATTTTGTTTTAAAATTTATTCATGGGGCTCAATTACCTTTTCCATCTTGTGGAACACACACACGTGCACGCACACACACATACGCATGTATATACATGCATGCATGCTCAGTTTTTGAGAAAACTTAAACCTAAACGACAAACCTGAGTAATGAATAGTCCTACTTAAGTAGCAGACAGACAAAATGAAAAGTTTTGGTTTGTTCTTCTGAACAGGTACATTGAGAATGAATTTATTTTCCATACTTTGAGAGAAAGGAAAACAGTCACCTATTGTTATTAATGTTGTGTCCTAGCTTAAACCCCTGATTTAAACTGATTTTAATAGTGTCAATACTGAGGTACAATTGGGATTTAGCATGCACTAAGTCCAACTGAGAAGATGGCTCTATTTCTCCTCCAAAAAAAAAAAAAAGAAAGAAAAAGTTTATCAGCAAGACCTAATGAAGGCAAACGGTCCACCTGCCACTTGTTTCATCACTGGTTTTGACCATAAAATTCTTGGCTCTTATAGGTGAGAGACCAAAATGAAGCCAACCACTCTAAGTTGCACCTTTCAGACCTTTACTTCAGACTTAGATGAAACTCTTGGCATTGCTGTACCCTTTGGTCAGGAAATAATTCTTCCCTCCTCCCATCCACATTTCATCCCCTGTTCAGGATCATTCTCTGAGCAGCTGTACCCTGTGCTGACTTCAAGGATTAACTACACCCATCTCTTTGTAAGGAAAACTCAGTGTGTGCTGGGATAAAACTCATAGATGAGGCTGGGAAACAGATCCCAGGGGAATCTGACTACTGTGGCCCCTGGCCCTTTCTTCTCACTTGCAGGCAAGATCTTCTCTGACTCCAGAGAGAATTCAATCCACAAGGGCAAATCATCCCATTCAAATGGTCAGTCCTCAAGGGAATGTATCTTCTTCCCATCTCTTTTCCGTTTAAAAAGTTACTTGAAAAGATGTCTTTCCATTCAAAAGGAAGCTTATGACATTGTTTTCTGATAAAATTTTTAATATGGTTTCTTTTCCTATTTACTCTCCATCGTCTTTTTGCGACAAGATTTAGTCTGAACATCATGTCTTCAGAAGAAATGACATCTGAAGTAAATACAGGGACAGAAATGGATGAACAGCTATTCAGGAAGTGGTTGTTGAAGTATGGAAGAAAAAGTGGTTTACTCAAGTCTAGTGCTTCTAGGTAAAGAACTCAGAAAGACTACTCTGAGGAAAAGACCAAAAAAATCTAGGTATTAAGGGTCATTTAATGAGTGATGCTACTTGTAACTCAGAAGAATTATGAAAATAAGTGCTTTTAAAAATATCTAGGCTAAACAGAGTTTGACTACTGGAAAAAATACTGTTTAATTTTAAGGAGGGATAACGATTTCTGGGTCTTTGATAGTAAGGAAAAGAAGTCTTACTTTGCTTTCCTTCCTCCTGAATTGAAAAAAAAACCACATGCAAAGTGGGACTCTAAAATCTTCTGGTGATCTTGACCATAATTTGCAAAGATTAGCACTGGTTGGCCAAAGATCTCAGCGGATATTCCAACACTGCAGGCAGAAGAATATTTATGCAGGTGTTGACGATGCAGAAATGATAAAGGTAGATTTGGTCAACCTTAGCACAAATTGCTACACGGTGCTTTAAGCAAAGGCAAGGTTTGCAGCTCTGACACAGATAAAACCCCTCTGTTATCCAAGCAGCACTGCTTTTGCTCCTGATGTAATATGCTACCTCTGGTAACAAGCAGTCTGTATCACAAACCCTGCTTTCCAAAGCCCCTTTTACAGTAGCTCCACCCGTTGTCAACAATTTGGGGTTTTGTGTAAGTACAAGGGGGAATATTTGATTAACCTTTGATTAACTAGAGTTGCATTGGAAAAGAACTTAAGCCAAATCAAATGCCTCTAAAGGAAACAAAAATAATCAGCCAATGTTATCTATCTTCACTTAAACTTATATTTTATTATAGAACATAGCTGGAGTTGCGAATTTTAGATATCTAACTAGTTATACTAGGATTAATAATGTAATTGATATAGTGCTAGTAACAGGCTTCATAAAATGACAAAAAAAGGATAAAAACTTCACAAGACTGTAAGCTATGGAATAGTTAGAACTCTGATTTCGTTACAGAGATAGTACTGAAAGTACTGAAAAAAAAATTTCATTTTAATTTTCAAAGCAAAGACACTCCAGCTAATCAAAGATTATATGAGTGACTCATAGCACAAGCAAATCACAGAGGCTTTTGTAATGAGTGCAAAATGGGATGCAAATCAGTTTCAAGTATTATCCATGAGTTATTATTGTGTGCTGTAGGTAGCTAACCCTTATTTTTCATACAGCAATTGTTAGCAAAACACTCCTGAGTTTTTAAGTGAAATTGATTTAAGTGGCCAGAAGAAGTTCTAACTTTGCAATCCTATTAATCTAATTATCTAGTGTTTGGTGGTCTCCACAATCTGAAAAGCTGGGAACAGCATATACTCTCTCTCTCGAAAAGAAATAAAAGAGAAATATATATATATTCAAAAGGATGATGAGAAAAAAAAAGAAAATAAATTTAATGGAAAAATCTTGGGGGTAATTAAACAGCTTGCAAAAGACCCCCAAACAAACAAACAAAATAAAAGAAGCAAACAAACAAAAAATCATTCCCACCAAAAAAAAAAAAAAAAAACAACAACAACAAAAAAGAGCAAAAAAACCCCAAACAAACAAAAAACCAACCCAAACATCCCCCAAAAAATAAAAAAGGGGGCAGGGGGAGAGAATACATTGATTTGACTTCTACTTCCTAGGTTTTTTTAACAAAACTGCCCTTTTTTGGACAAAGTATTAGAAAATGTTACTTAAATCTTTCATTTGCTTTCTTTGACATACTGTACATATGCTTTCATTTCTGCACATTTCTAGATGTTGCACTTCTAGATAAAAATGGAAGCTTTGTACATATTTTTTGCTCAAGTATCTAAAAGAATTATCATGAACCCTGAGAGAATTTCCTGGTTCTTTAATGGCATTTCCTGACTACTGTTATGAACCAAAAGTTATAAACAACTAATAAAAATTAGTAGGGCACACAAATTGTACCATGTATGCTCAGTTTTTGAGGAAACTTAAACCTAAAAGACAAACCTGAGTGATGAATAGTCCTACTTAAGTAGTAGACAGACAAAATGAAAAGTTTTGTCTTTGAATTTTTGAATTTGAATTTTTTGAATTACAGAACCATTAAAGAATGTAATACGCAAAAAGTCTTTTGTCCCTGGTGCAACAAATAACTGAATCATATTCTGAATGTTACTAATGAAATGATGTAAGAAGAGGGCCTTGTCCATTACACAAGTCAAAATGATATGCAAATAATAATTTTATCTTTAAATTTGCAGCCTGCAAGTTAAGACACTAAATCAGTTTTTTATTTCATGTTTCTTTCAATAAGCTTAATAGTAGTATCCTACGTATATCACAAAAAAAATTCAAAATGTGCTCTATATGCAGGTTTTTGTCTTGGAAAAATTTTATGCATGTCGTCACACTCACTCTTAGAATACCTAAAACTTTACTATGCTAACTTTATTACTACCTTGATCTTTCAATGTATTATGGTTGAAATTTAATACACTGCATAAAGTTCCACATTCTAAAGCTAATCAGCTCTTATATCACTGCTCAATTCAAAGCTGTTTTGTGTAGTACATGACTGATTTTTCATAATTTGTTTAAGGAAACAGACTGACTAAACCAAATTCTTGACTAACAAAGATTATGATTTCAGGAACTGAAAGGGGTTTCACACATCTAAGCTTAGCATAGATTATGCCACTAATTCACATACTTCCTTTGTCAAATTCAAGACTCAGAAAACTTATCAGCACACAGCAAGAAATTGAGTCTTAATTTAGATCTAACTGCTTTGTATCTAGTAGTTTAACCTACTGAAATGCAAGCTTCTTAGATTGTCCTTCTTAAGTGTTTTGAACTTGTATTCTTGTATTTGTTCATATTTTTCTGTTTAATGGATTTCAAAAGTGATAAGAGAAGACATGAGATATTTAGGGACAGTATTCTTCATCAAAACAGTGAATTTTGGCTCTTCAGTATCCTTAACACTAACTTGCTTTGATTTTAAAGGATGAGAAACCACATTCCTTTCAAACCACATCAATTTCAATGAAAAAATACAAAAACAAATAAGGAGCTGTGTATGAAATGTTTAGCTAGTTTAATTTCCTTCCTGTGTCCACTGAATTTTTACTGCCTAATGAAAAAATATGAAATGCGAGTAAAGGAAAAGAGGTGACCCAATTTCACCATTACTCCATTAACCAGAGAGATTTTGTTATGTGACAGTATGATCATCAAAGGAGAGTGTTGTTATCCACAAGTATGAAATACCTGTGTTAATCCTATCATTTTGACAAATTCCATTTGTATTACATTCTCCTCAGGAATCAAAAAGAACAGTCTATAAAAAAACCAACCAAAAAACCCCAAAGCAAAACAACAACAACAACAACAAAAAAAACAACAAACCCTAAACCAAAGAGTTTATGGACCAGCTGCTCCTGTTTAAGCCCAACTGCTTTTGTATTGATGCAGCATAGCTCAGGCATGATGTCATCTGAAGGGCCAGCAGAATATAACCTGGTTGATCTTAAAAATATGTAGGGAAGCCTCTTCTCTCTGAATGTGCATAAGTTCCACTGGTGGAGAAGGCAGTTGCTCACATGTAGAAAATAATAACGTAATTAAATTACCATAGTGGATAGAGATGTGTGTAGGTTCTACTAAAGAAACAGACAATGATTTTCTTAATTCTTAATATTTACTCGTTCTCACTACAACATAGCGCCTAGTTTTAAAACTTAAATAAAGAACAACTTTCTAATGCTTCTTGTTTGCTTTTATATGACCCTATGAGGATGGAAGTAATTCCAGTCCTTTATTAGCTATCTCCATCTTTTCATTCAACCACCCATCCACCTTTGCCCACCTTCCTAGTTCTATGGTTTGATATGCATGCAATGGAGATATTTGTATTGTATATAATTTACTATATTTACTTCTTAATAGAAGATTTTCTTGTTTTAAATGTTACAGGAAGAAGAAAATAAATGTAATGAGGGCTATAGTTTATAAACAGAAGTACAATACCCTTGTTCACAGGAATATAGAAAGTATAATGACATTTATTATCTAGGCAGTCACTTAAGAGGATGGCCCAACATATACCATTCTGAATGCCAAGGAACATTGAAAATCTTAAAGTGATAAATCTCTTTCAATGTCATGGGAACACAATTGTCACTTGTCATTACTGTGCATCTCTCTATTTCTTCATATAGCTTAAACTGCCTATTCTTCCATAATTCAACACATTTAATAATGCAGAAAATCAATTAATATTTACTGACCTGTCTCTGCTTCTCCGTGATGGGAACGCAGCGTTACAGCCAGCCACTGTGCAGACATGCATCTCTTTTAAATGAACATTTCGGTAGTGAAGCTTCACACTGTAGGAACTCTTGAAACTTTTCTTGCAAACATAGCAGATCTTGGGGTCTGGACTGGAGCACATTTCACCTTCTGGGGAGAACTTCTGAGGGCTGCTGTAGTTGAATGTAGAAGCAAAACTTTCATGAAGAGCAGCCATACTGGCACTGCCTCCATTGTACAGTCCATATTGGCTCATATAGAACATATCATATGTAGGGTCTGTATACTCTTCCTTCACCTTAATGACATCCTGATTGGAAGAGTCATTGTGGTTTTCATCAGGTCGGTCACTGTGCATCATAGATTTTTCACCAGGCTCATGGAGGCGATCATCGCCTTCCAGGGATTCTTCACACAATTTGGGCTCTGATGACTCTGACTCATTTTCATAGTCTCTCTCATGCTCCTGGTCTTCTGATGTCATACTGTCTGCCCTTCTTATGTCTGGTCTGGCCATACATCTGCCTCTATCACTTTTGGAGAAGTCTTTAACAGACAGGCCTGGGCTCATTTCCTCCTGAGAATGGCAGTGATTGTCATGACCAATGTCATTCACCATTGTGCTCCTGTCATTCACCTCTTCGTCTTCATCATCAAATTCATCAGCAGTGTCAATAACTTCCTTTTCAATTTTAACTGGCATGCTTGACTTCCTTGGCTTCTTCTTGGGGGCAAGGTCTGCATTGGGCTCTGGGGTGGGCATCAACACTGAAGGTACCGATGACTCTGAAGGAGGAGGGGGATGCTGCTCCATGCCACTCACAGCTGGTATTATAGGACTGGTCGGGAGTGAGGTTGGAGGACTCACCATCTCTCCAGGATTAAGTAAATTTCTGTAAAATGGAGGAACAGGCTGGACAGTCTTTAAAGCTGGGAAGACCAGCTGACTGGGAAGAGGGTTCTGTAGTACTGGGTCTAGAGGGGGAGTGGTAAACCCCATCGGTGGACGCCCAGGGCTTGTTAAAGTTAGGTTGGACTTTGTACTTGCTATGACAGGAGTGGCGGCACCTGATGTAGCACGAATTAGATCTTTGTCACGATTATTCCTTAGCATAGGCATGTGGAGGCGGGGATTTGGGTTAGCACTGTGGCGATTGCGGCTTCTGAGAGAGCTGAAGACCATATTGCAGCCTTCAATAGTGCATCGATGCTTGATTTTCAGGTGCACAGCATTGTAGTGGATTTTAAGAGTACCTTTATCGTAGAAAGTTTTGCCACATGCATTGCAAAACACTCTTCCTTTCCTGGAGGCTGACCCCATTCTCCTCATTCTGTGAATCCGGAATGAGCTTTTTGTGTGCTCTGTTTTCGATAAATCATTGACTGGTGTAGGTGTTTGAACAGGAGAGACACAGGCTGGCTCAGTTTTGGGCTCCACATTTGTGATGCTGGTCAAAGCATTCCTGCTGGATGCTTGCTCATTCTTGAAAGGTGTAGGGGAAACTTCAGATTCACTGCTCTCATTATATTCGTTTTGGGTTGTAAGGCTTGGTTCACGGAGCCTCATTGCTGGCTGTTCCAGCAGGAGGCCATTTGGAGGCAGCCCCAGAAGTGGAGCAGAGACTGGATTTATGTACTGGAATGGAAGCAGGAATGCAAGGCTGTTCGGGATGTTTTCAAAATGATGAATGCTGGAAGGGTTGCTATTCTCCAGGTGAGCAAGGAGACTTGGGCTCCTGGTGCGATTATTGCTTTCAATAAAAGTCCTTATATCAGAATCTGTCTTTGAAGATGGCACAGCCACAGCCTGCCCTTCTTTTTCTTGAATTGCCATCAGCTCCACGATAGATTTCGTTTCTCCAAATCTCAGGAACTGCTGAAGGGTAATGATCTCTTCTTCCCTGGACATGATGGCCCAGCGATCCAGCACCTTGCCTGCAGCATCCTAGAGGCCATATCAAAGAAACAACAAAGACAAAACACAAAGAAAAGCTTATTGATTCTGCATAATTATTGAAGAAGGTGCTCTGCAGCCTGAACATGAAACACTACGCTCAAAAAACGAGATGCAAACAGTGTTAACAGAACTTGACCAAACAACACAAACTTTCCATCCATGCAAATACTGTAATTAGAGTCACAGTTAGAAAACCAGATTGAGTTTAATGGTGTCAGAGTACACAAAATGTAGACCCTGGGACTCTGTGGTCTAAAATGCTTCCAGTGCTTTTATTATAACAGTGATCTCTGTAGAATGCTACTCTTTAGAATAAATTAGTAAAACATTAACTGTTGTGCACACCACTGTAAAATACAGAAAATTGTACCTTAATCACTATTAAATGGTAACACTATTAGAAAGAGCTGAATAAATAGAATTGATAGATTTGCTCCTCAATAAGACTGAACCATTTCACAAGAAACTTTGATGCAAGGCAAAATGTCTTGAAAACAGCACTTAACACTTGTACCTTAATCCCTTTTTTCCTGGACCAGCAATTGATTGATTGTAAACTTGGAACCTTGGTATGGTTTAGACTTGAGAGATTACTTTTTTTGTAGCCTTCTTATAAATGACAGTTAAAAATATGTAAAAAAGTAAGGATCTGATGGATGTAAATAGCATAAATGTGTAAAAATGCTGTCTCTTAACATTGCCTTCTGATAGCAAGGGAAAAATCCAGAGAGAATACACATCAGTAATCACAAGACTATCTGTTGTTAAATATACATTAAAAAGCATTTCACACTTTCATTTTTGCTAGTAAGCATGAGATTTGCCTGAAGGTAGGACTTAAAAATTCTGCAATGTAATGTCAGGCAATCCATTCAAGCAAGTATTGATAAAAACATATTAAAATACTTATATAATGAATACATCATTTTATTGGCATCTTTCCTTTTGGGCAAATGCTGGACATAAAATTAGCACAGTAACTATAACCAACAAGAAATGTGGAAGGCCATCAAACCAGAATTATTCCAATGCTTCTTCATGCATTAGTCAGTTTGAAAGCCTTACAAGACACACCACCATACTGCCTCTGATATTTTTACATCTTGAATCTCAGGTTCAGAACCTCACCTGAAGACTCTGGATTACACATTGCTGCAAAAATCATTAACTCTTGTTTGATTATGAAGTCTGAAATACCTTTCTTCCCCTCCAGCCCCTTTACCCCCTGGATTTATTTTCTATTTATTAAACTAATTAATTATTTTCAGTCTTCAGATGATTGATACTTCTCTTCCCTCACATTTCCTAGAGTACCAAAAAATATAATTTTGCAATGTCAAATAAAAAAGTATGTATTTAATTGATTAGAGTTGGTTTTATTATTTCAGTTTGAAAATGTTCAGTTCATCTCTCTGGGTATAAAGTTAATGCTGAAGATTAATGCCATGTATGTTTCAGTACCTTAGAAACAACTACAAAATCTTTATAAATGTTTCACACATGAACTTTTACAATCAAACCCTGAAAGACAGTAAAACCCTCAATAGCAATTAACTTGGAAAATCTTATCCAGTTAACCCAGATGGAAAGCCTCAAAACCCATCTATGTGTAGAAAATGTTCCGTCTGTATTTATGGTGATGAATGAAACATCATGATGCAGATGCTGGTTTTGGTTTGCTCATTAGTATGGAAACGCATTCACCTTTGAACACCACTAAGCACAGTGGACATGTCTGATTTCTATGTTCTTACAGTTCTTGATGTAGCAATATTTTACAGGCAGTCAGTACTATCTAACAGAAATCACCTGGAACATCAAATATCACCAAGAAAACAAGAAAAATAAGTGAAACAAAACCAAGCCTAAATGAGAAGAGGGGTGGGAGGAAAAAAACACCAATGCCATAAAAAAATTAAAGGACAGGTTTATATTTTAAAGCTCCAAAATTATATTTGCTTTTTTCCACCTAAATAATTTTAGCTACTTTCTCTTGGGTAAGATCTAAAGTTTCTTACATCTAATTCAACAACTTCCAACAAACCATAGCAGTTCAACATATGGGTAATTTCTACAAGGAGCTGCAAAACCAGATTTGAATCAGATTTTCATCTCCAGGCCTTCGCTGTCATATCTGACCTCATCTATTTGCATACATTTCCCATCCCAAATCACAAATATTAATTCCTTCTAACTGTAACTCCCATAGTTTAAAGATGGAAATAACATTGTCTAATTTACACTGCTTACCTGCATTGAATTAGGATTCCTGTCTGCCGCCAGCTGCAGGCTGCTTTGTAATGTACTACTGCCACATTTTATGTTGGTTTTGTTTTCATTTGTAAATCAAGCTTATATAACAGATGGATGCTTTACAAAAACAGATATATAAGTAATTAAAAGTTAATCACAGCTAACACAACAATAACTCGTGAGAATAGTAGGAAGAGATCTTGTAACAGACTCCCACATGTAAGGGGAAGGTGGTGTCACACAGTCTCTCCCTGATGGCAGCTCTCTGCCAGCTCTCTGCATACACAGAACAGGCAGGCAAGCCTATTGCAGGGGTTCCCTTTGTGCTTTCAGGGAATTACTCCACATCTTAACTGCGCAAAGCTGGCGCTTAGCTACATGAGTTACCTCTTGATGAGACACCACCATCCTTTGTTTCACTTTGTTTAAGAATTTACAAGGGGAAGCACCAGACCTTCAGCAGCTGCTAAGTGCCACTGATCAGAGAAACTGGCAGTTAAGGGTGTGACAGTCATGGGGTTAACCTTGTTGTCACAGAAAAAGCAGGGAACCAGAAAGTTGCTCTTAAATACTCCTTGTCTACTCCTACTAGCTATATCAAGCTTTATCTTTTTAATTTTCAGCAAGAAGTTTTTTGGCCTTTTTTACCCAACAAAAACAGAGAGAAATATGCAGATGCCTGTATTTCATAAAACCCTCACTGCTTATGGATACTGTCTAGCATATACTTCAATATTTACACAGTGAAAACCTTCCATAAATCATTGTAAGCATGTATTATACAAAACTAGATAAAGAGTGAATAGGAATGTCATTTTTTGATAAAGCTTAAAATTAACAAAAAAAATCTAACCATTATCCCATTTGATTTTAGCTATAACTAGCTAGGGATCTTTCTGTATATGGTAATACTTGATTAGAGGTTCAATTCCTTTCTTACATGTAATCGATTTCTTGTTTCTTACAATCTCTCATGCTAAATTTTCTCCCCGAAGCCATTAAAGCATATCAACATTTAAATACTTCATGACAAAAGGTTCCAATTTATATTACTTTTTTCAGCTCACAACTGATTAAGCAAAGCCTCCAGTGACAATGTGTACAAGGAAGTCAGTGAGTACAGAGATATCACTGCATGCATACAGCTCTAAGCCAGGCAGGAGACAAGTAAGCCAAATCTGTACAGCATACACTAATCTTCTTCCTATTTTGTCCAAACCACCTTGCTTTGATTTTTAATTTAATAAATTTGATTTTGCTTTATTTATTTATTTATTTATTACATTTTATTTTACTGCGTCGATCTCTTTCTCACAATTTCAGTTGGAGAAAATCTTTTAATCTTTAAAATATATTAAACTGACCTCCAAAGATCCAGGACATAATCCATAACCTTTTCGAGCTCTAACCACACACTCAAGCCTATTTGAATAAACAGATCCACATACACATATGTGACATTAGATCTGCAAATCTGTATCACCCTGAACCTGCCTCCTGAAGTTTGGTGACCATATGTTAGGAAGAAAGGTGTGTGTCAGGATATATTAGGGTACATTTTGTCTTAAACTTCTGTGTCTAGAAGAACACATGGTGGGATCAAGATGATTATCTTGAATGACACAAACTACAAGAGAGGATGGACACAAAGATCATTCTAATTTTTAGGAGCTTAACTGGGGAGGATTGTCAAGGTGAGGTCTTCATTTCCTGAAGGCCTTCAGCCTTTAAATCTTTCAACTGAGCTTTAAAACCTCCCAGTTTAGAAACTGCCTATTTAGAAAATAAGGGCAGTCCACACAAGCATACACCATAAACATACACTGTAAACTTGGAACTTCTATTATGAAATCAGTTGTTTTAAATTTAATTTTGTGCGAGAAGCTCCCATGACTGCCATTATAGGCAGAAATGTTATATGTTTACACACAGAGAAACACACTGGTGTACATATACAACACCGACTTTTTTGCACTTCTGTGCTATCTTATTGATTCCCTTCTTAGAATAGAAAAAACTGATATATACACCTGACTGGATACACAGTGAGAGACGCCCCATACAAGGCTGAGATTAATAGAAAGGTTAAAAAATAAATTGCTTCTAAAACTAGCTTTATGTTTAGGGAGACACTCAAGGATTATTTTCAGGCACTACTGTGATAACTTCTGAGAACCACTCAAAGTTGTACAGAAAAAAGAAATAATTGCTAGGCTTCATATTTTAGTAAGTTTGCATATGCACCTAAACAGTGGATTTTGATGCATGTCAGTGAACTTTCCTTGTTACAAAATATTACATAAATACATGTTTGATTAAATTATTAGGCTAGCTCAGGGTATATCCTGAACTTTTCTTCTAAGGATATGTGTATTTTCTAGCTGATCTCAAAGAAACATTTTGAATGCAGCTGTAACAGTTGAAAAGCAGACTGAAATATATTAATTTGGTCATACTATAATTGCACAGGATGGTTTTAATTAGTGTGTAGACAAAAAAAAAAATCCACATTTGTTTCTAATAAAGAAAAGCCTTCATAATTTCCATTATTTAGGGTTTGTTGTTTCTTGTTTGGCTGAATTTCCCAGAAGCATCTCTTCGCTTCACAATTAAATTTCAAGCTGCTACACTCTGGGTAGTCCTACTACTCCTGGGGTAAGAGTTACAAAAACTGTGCAGCACCACACCAACTCACATTAGTACAGATGGGACAGTATGCAACATTTCTAATTCATTTTGGCTAAGTCCCACTGATCTCAGTAGGACCAAAGTAAGCCCTCTATCTAGTTTTCCATGGAAATATACACTCACACAGGCAATCAGATACTCGTTTTCTTGATAGGATTTTTTACCATGCTGAATCTCCCTCACCTTTGCTCCTGTAACCTGAAGAAAAGATGTGCATACTTGCTCACTGTGATTTCACATGTGCAACTAATATGAGATTTAACCCACTAAGTCTGCAAAGAGGCATGGTTGAAATTTTTTCCCCTCAGCTGTCACTTCTCATCCACCTCCCACCAGCCTCCCTTCACCAATGGGAACGGTATGAAAAAAATGAATGTTTAAGTGTCAGCAGTCCTTACCTTGAGTTATACTGCTGCAGCAGGAACAAACAGTGCAGCACTACTGAGTTCTCAGTCAATAATGGAAATCTTTATCTTTTGACTTCACTGCAGCCTCCATTTTGCTAGAACTAATAGATATTTCTCCCTTCTGGCACCCCCTGTCACTCACCCCTTTTTTTGCCTTGCCCCAAAGACACAGAGTAGGCATAAGGATGCCTCCATGCTACAGGAGAAGAGAAGGTGGCTGTCTCTTCCCAAAGTTTCACTGAGAATGACAGTGGCAGTGTGTGTTCAAATGAAGAGTAGCATGAAGGAGACTTTATTTACTTTACTTACATACATATATATACACACATATATATATACACACACACACACACATATATGCTTACTTTGCTGCCAGGTTTGTAACAGTACTTGCCCTGATTCCTCTTTCTTGGCCAAATCTCTTTATGCATTCAGCAGCAAAACATTTTGTGTTTCCACCAAAAGGACCCCCAAAGACCTTTGCAAACGTTATGAACTGATATTGTAGACACTGGGGCAAATCTGGCTGCACTTTAGATCAAGAATAATTGCACCATAAACCTGGAGTAATTCCATGGGCCACGCTGGAAAGTAATTTTGACCTAACTTAGCCCTGAAACAGTATGTGGAGCCAAATCTGTGTGAATATATATCGGGGGCGTACCACCATGGTGGAGCACAGCAGCTGTGTAACAATGCACAGGAGCACTGCTCAACGGTTTTGGAGTGAAAGTGAGGAACACCATGTCCTGCTGAAACTGCAGATGAAACATAAGGCAGTGGAATGCAATAACCGCAGCGGAAACCTGGCCAGGACACCGCCGTTAACCACCCACACTCTCACTTAATGGCCTTCAGGGTCTTTATCGACCACAAGTATGCAGGTCTTCTGTTTCATATCTTATCCCAAAGATGCATGCCAGGAGTGCAGATCCCTCCCTGCACAAGCAACCTGCTGGGGTGCTGGTTCTGGACTAAGCTGCCTGGAATGGTATGAAAACACCAGATCCTGAGAGCATGATTCCTTTTGGGGACTGAACTTACTCATAGTGTACCCCAATCCCAGGATGCCTTTTCATTTCTTGGGTTCATCAACCTTAAAATGCCCTTGAAATCATTGTCCTGAAAGAGGATGACACTCTCATTTGCCAGCTGTAAAGCAGCCATGTGGATTGGGGGTAATGTCTCTTACTGATTTCAGAAAAACCCAGTAATTTGAACTCTTTCCCCTCTTCATTCACCTCTGCAACTCCAGTGAAACTATTAGGATGCAAGGACACTGGTTTTAAATGCTTTCTCTGATTTTTAAAACATATTGTTTGACTTCTGATAAAATATTCTCTTTGTTTTGTTATGGATGATTATGGACCAGATAATATGTATATATGTATAATTCACAAGACAGTGACTATTTTTTTTCCTGAGTGACTATTTTTTTTCCTGAGTAACACTGCATACAGTATTTTTATTTTTAAAATTGTAATAGATCACTGCGGGGGCTACAATGTATTTAATCACAACAGCTTGAGCTTTATTTAATCATAGTAAATACACAGAATCTCTTTATATTTGGGTGCCAGAAAAGTTTTTTTTCCACAGCAGATGTCTGTCCATACTTAGAGTAAAAGAATCTAAGCACAACCAGAGTCTGATACTCTTCTTGCATTTACTAGTTTTCACAGTGGTATAACTGCTGTGGTTTAACCCCAGCTGCCCCACAGCATCACACAGCTGCTCACTCACTATTCCCTCTGTGAGTGAATAAAATAAAACATACCAATATTACTGGAAATGAAAAGGAAAGAGGAATAAAACCCAAGAGAAAGAAGTGATCCACAACAAAATTTCTCCCTGCCTGCTACCCAGACTGTCCCCAGGCAGGGACTGGCCCCTCCCCGCCAACTCCCCCAGTTTATATATTGGGCATAATGTTCAAGGGTATGGAATGCAACTCTGGCCAGTTCAGGCCACCTGTCTTGGCCATGCTCCTTCACAGCTTCTTGGGCACCTGGTTGCTGGCAGTGCATTGAGAAAGCTTTTGCTTTTGGGTAAGCGCTACTTAAAAACAAATAGAAATTGCTGCTGTTCAAAAGATTCTCCTCCTAAATCCAAAAAAGAGCACTGCACCAGTACTAAGACAGTTAACTCTATCCCAGCCAAAGCCAGGACAAGGTACTGTGATGTCAATAACATTTGCTTTGATTTACAGCTGTTGCGTTGATGCAAGTGTTAAAAGGCAGAAGGTCCCACTCTATTTGATGACAGAAGAACCCCTGTTAGCATGGATATAAATTGACACATTAAGCTTTAAAAAGATCCAAAGCAATTTTTTAGTAGTTCTCCTAATCTCATTTATTTTGTAGTATCAGGGAAATTTCCGAAGTATTTTGTCCTTCTAACCCCAAGAACTGCACAAATTTTCAAATGCCAACATTTATTCCCTTTACCATCTGTTCTGGTTGCGATGTCCAAAAGACTTTTGCAAATGGGAAGCTAATGTGAGGTGACTATATATACTTTACAGAATCTGCTCAAAATATTAAAATATTTTTAATGCACACTAAGGGTAAGCATTTGCTCTCAACATTCCTGAATTATTGAGTTGTTTATTCAAATTTCTTAAATGGCTTTGGAGTCCATAACTTTGGACCCAAAGCACCGAGAATATTTTGACGCCTTTGCTTCTCTACAGCCTGCTAGAGTGGAAAATTCATTGAAGTATATGAAGAAGCTTTGCCACTAATTTGTGGCAAGTAACTGTGTGTTTGTCCTTAGGCCAACATGGCTACTAGAGGTAATTAAATCACCAAGCACATGGTGTATGTGTGTAAAATTTAGAGTGCATGAGGTGCCACGGGCACATTTCAGATACCATATAAACAGAGACATGAACATTGTAAGCCACTGAAATAATTTCAGCTACAGAATAATTTAAGAACACAATTTTGCATGTAAATGCATTGGAAATAATCATCATTCATATAACAATAGCATATGTAATAATGATTGATTTTAATTCTCATTTTCAACAATTTTTGCATATATATTTGCCCATTTTGGTATGGTACATAAAAAATTTTGCCTTGATACTATCAGTCACCAAAAATCATTTGTGTTTTTGCAAAACTCATTGAGAAGTAAAATTATATTTTCTCTGGTTTTCTGTGCTCTGGCAGTCTTTCAGTAAGTGTAGTAAGCACTCTCTGAGCCTCAGTTTCACTAACACGAAAAAATTACAGATAATTTTTATGAGAAACAGGAAATATTCACAAAGAGCACTCATAAGGTATTGTATTTGAAATATACACAGCCACAAGAGACACCCAGCCTCTTTTCAGCTGAGACTTTTCCCAATGAGCTATGTGATAATATAAACAAATCTTGTTTGATATCCTTGCTTTACTAACATGGAGTGCACCAAATGCAGGGCAAGACATCTAACTAGTCAAGTCAAATCAAATTATCAGATGGTCCTTTCCTTACTTTAAATCTAAACTGAATAAGGCCAAAACCCTAACTGGAAAACATAACCAAGAAAGTTGAGTCTTTCTGGGCTTGTCAGTAAAACTTCCAGCTAAGTCAGTAAGAAATTTGCCTAACCAGGAGCATTGCAAGGAATTGAGAAGTTGTCCAAGGCTATAAACACTGGAATGAAAGTGCCAATGAGTTATAAACTGGATTTCATTACATGCTTGGTTTTCTGATTGACCCCAAATTGTGTCTCAATAAGGGGATTCAGCTGTACTATATGCAGGATATATGAATGGCAGCAGAATCAGGAGATTGATTTCCATCTTTACTATTCATTAGGGGACTATGCATTATTACTTGCAGTATATACTACAAGATCTTAATGAGGCTTTTTTTCTTTTATTGCTTACTGAAAAAATTTACACCAATAAACCACAGGTGTGTCATAGGTGACAATGTGATGCAAAAGGGAGGCAGCAGGGTGCAAAGTGACAACAAAATGGCAAAGGTCACTGGAATATAAAAGGGCATGAAGCAAGCTATCAGTTTGAACCTATTAGAGGCAGTGAAATGCAAGAGAAAGTGGGGAAATTATATTACAGTGTACAAAGTAATAATAACTGTGCCTTCATGTCTTAATACCCTCTTGTCCCAGCAGTCCTGACTTTCTAGGCAGCCCACTTCTCCACATTAACAGTAGTCATTTGGAGAGCAGCAAACGTGCCATTAGAAGCACTTTTACAAGTGTATATTCATCCACCAATTAGCTTAATGTGGCTGCTTTCTGCATATTTTCTATCCAGGCTTGCACAAATCTTATTAATATTTCCCCCTAGCGCTTTGACAGATTACCTTGTCATTATGCATCCTGGAGCCTTTTAAACAATATGGGTAAACTACTGTTTGCGAGGTTAATGACAATTATCCCCTAATTACTGCATAAGTCACTCAGTCCACTTTATCTCATAGGCAGGGTTCTGCTCTGTGTAGCTGCCATTGTGTCACTGTAAATGAATCTTGTATAGCTATGTTTATCTGTCGTTGCCTTGTAAATTACACTGACAGAAGAATGAACAAATTACTGTGTATCATCACTTAAATACAGCTTCTGATAAAAAAAAATGTCCCACAAGCACAGCACTTGAATTTTACCCTGATCACAATTAGTAAACACACATTGAATGTTTTGGGAGATATATTAAGACATGGATGGGACACTGTGGTGGAAGGTTCTGAAGTGCTAAGGCTAAGAGCACTAAAACAGAAGAACTATGGAAAGCTAGACTAGTAGTAATTTGATGATTATCTCCTGAGAACTCTTCTGTTAATTTAACAGTTGATAGATGAGCCAGTGATATTTTCCAAACAATCTCATATTCAGGACTGTGCTGAATTACACAATTTCTATTTCTATTGTTTCTGACCACAGCCACATGGGATACTTTTTTAGCTGAAAAATCCAAAGGAATTTGGAAGAGAAGTAGCATTCATAAAACCACAAACAAAGCTAATTTAATGCATGCATTTCAGAACAATATCTGCATCAGGAAAGGAATGGAGAATTGGCAAATACCAACTTCCTTGTATATTCCATTTGTCTGAGGCAACTTTGACGACACAGTTAAGAGTACTTTACTAGTAGGACATTGCTGTGATAGGTATGTCCCGCTTTGAGAAAGAAGGTTGAACTTGTTATTGTGCTTGATCCCTTCTCTAATCAAAGAGATCTCAATGTCTTCAAGAAGTGCCTACATAGTGAGTGCTCAGAGACAAAATTAGCCTATGGTAAAGAACATTAAAACAGCAGCTACTTTTAAAAATAAAGCCTCTTCCTATATTGGTCTTGGGAGGGTACTCTATTCATAGTCCTAGGAAACACAGTCCTTTGCCAATAGTACAACAAAGGGCAGTTCCACTCTGTCGTGGGAAGGTCCCTCCTTGAGTCAGAGAAAGCCTTTTAGTACTGGCTTGTATTGCGGGCAAACGTGGTAATTGCACAGTGTTAGTAATGAGATTACACATTATACATTTTATCATATTTAGGGATACTTTATGCACTTATACAATACATCCATAAGTATCATAATGCTACAATATTTGAAATTTATATGATTTTGCGTTATATTTTGTATAGCTCCTCCTGTAGTAAACCTTGTCATTCTGTACATGTACTAAATATGCCCAGCACCAGCTTCTGACCAATGTGGTACAAAAAAAATCTGAAGTAAGGAAGACAACATGGAAATTGGAGCAGAATTATGATAACTGAATAGTAGCAATATAAGATAGTTTAAGCCACTGTAGAAGAAAAAGAAAATGTGAGAACTCTCCAAATATGGTGACTATTTACTGCAATTCAGGAGGTTATACCAACACTGAAAACCCTTTTATCAATGAAAAGTGTAAATTTCTTTTGTTGTATTACGATAGTGTCACATCTAGAAAGAATGGGCAGACTGAAATGTAGCAAAATTACTGATATTACAGGAAATCACTGCGGTTTGAATGGAACACAGATGAGGGCGGCACCTTTGACCATGCTCTCAATATAACTTGGAAGAAAAAGCTGCAGTGAAATGGTAAGAAAATGTAACAGCCATCACTGCCAGGGACAACTGAAAAGACTGATCGATTTTGAGTAAGCACTACCTCAAGGGTTTTGGTCCCACTAGGATTGATCTTTGTGTCTGTCCTGTGCTCAGTCATTGCAACTTTCAGCAGGGTATCCACTGCAAAAATAAATAAAAGTGCTGTAGTAACCCTCCACCCTCCCTCTAAGCATATTATTTTCTCTCCATGCAGAAGGAAAAAAAAAGAACAACAAACAATAATGCAGTAGATGTTAAAGCGCAACACATGGTTTAAAAAACTGAAGGACACAGAATGCTGTTACTTCCATGTACAATCTTATTTGGAAAAAAAAGTTTCTAAATTATCTATATTTCTCTTTGAATTTTAAGCTACTTTGGCCTCTGACTTTTGCCAATAGCAGAGAAAATGTCAAAAGCATTACTGAAAATCAAAATTATATCAGTTGGTTTTTCTTGGTCATCTAGGTGGGTCACCTTGTCATAAAATGAACTTAATGACACATGTTGACAGTGTCGATTGAATGGAAAAATAAGCAAGAGAATGCTAATGTTGGAGATAAATAAGCACCATTTGTAGGCCTAACCCCGTATACATGCAAAACTTCTTTTTTCAAAACACAGTGGAAATTCTGACTGAGTAAATTCTTTCAACTTGAGCCATGCTGAGGCCTCTGCCATCCCTCTCATTCTTCCATTTAAAGAGCCTGATATATGATGGACATGAGCACAGAAGGGAACTTGGCTCTTGTGCAAAAAATGTTTGTTTTGGTTTTTTTTTAGTGAGTTTACAGCTCCAGATTTACTATTTGAACTATGTGCGCAAATGACCTAAATTCTTGGAAATTCAAACTGAGCAATCAAACCATACCTAGTCTTAGGGAGGGTTTAAAGAAGGATCTAAAACATCTAACAGAAATCTCATAATCTATATCACATTAAAAGAAAACCAGTATTTTTACATTTTTAATGCCTTGTCATACAGTAATCTCAGAGAAAGAGGTGGAGGTGGGTATCCTCGAGGAAACTGAAGCTCAATTGCTGAACTCACCAGCCACTTCCTGTGTATCCTGGACAAATCATGGTCTTTCCATATCTTCTTTTTTTTAGGATGGAAATAGAAAACATTTCCCCTTACTTTATGATTGTAAAGAAAATATGCCACAGACCTGTGAAGAAGACATGCCTTTGAAAGGCTGAACTCTATGGAGCACTACTCTATGATCCTATATGTAATACAGAATTTTGCCCTTTCTGGCCAACCTGATCTTCTTTTATGTGAGGTGACATAATTAGCGGATGAGGGGAAGGCTGTGGCTGTTGTCTGTCCAGACTTCAGCAAGGCCTTTGGCACTGTCTCCCACAGCACTCTCCTGGAAAAGCTGGCAGCCCATGGCTCGGACAGTGCCCCCTTCACTGGTTTCAGAACTGGCAGAATGGCCGGGCCCAGAGAGTGGAGGGGAACGGTGCTGCATCCAGCTGGTGGCTGCTCACTAGTGGTGTCCCCCAGGAATCAGTGTTGGGCCTAGTCCCATCAAATATCTTTATTGATGGTCTGTGTGGTGAGATCAAGTGTGCTCACAGTAAATTCACAGGTAACACCAAGCTAGGTAGAGTGTTGATCTGCTGGAGGGCAGGGAGACTCTGTAGGACAGGCTGGGTTGATGGGCTGAGGCCAACAGCATGAGGTTCAACATGGCCAAGTGTCAGGCCCTACACTTTGCGCACAACAACCCCAAGCAGCGCCACAGGCTGGGGCAGAGTGACAGGAAAGTGGCCCAGCAGAAGAGGACCTGAGGGTGTTGGTGGCAATGGCTGAACACAAACCAGCTGTGCCCAGGGGGCCAAGAAGGCTAATGGCATCCTGGCCTGTGCCAGCAAGAGTCTGGCCAGTGAGACTAGGAAAGGGATTGTCCCCCTGTCCTTGTGGGCAGGCCACACCTCCAATCCTGTTTTGAGCCCCTCACAACAGGAAAGACATTGAAGTGCTGGAGCATGTCCAGAGAAGGTCAACAGAGTTGGTGAAGGGTGTGGTCTCCCCAGTATGTGGAGTGGCTGAGGGAGCTGGAGCTGTTTAGCCTGGAGAGGAGGAGGCTCAGGGGTGCCCTTATCACTCTCTACAGCTGCCTGGAAAGTTGCAGCCGGGTGCACTTCTGTCTCTTCTCCCAGACAATCAGTGACAGAACAAAAGGTCATATCCATAAGCGGCACCAGGGAAGGTTCAGGTGGACAACAGGAGCAATTTCTTCACTGGAAGAGGTGTCAGGCATTGGAATGGCCAGGAAAGTGGTAGAGTCACCATCCCTGGAAATGTTCAAGATTTAACTGGATCTGTCATTTGATGTGATGTTAACAAAGTGGTGGTGATCAGTCAAAGGCTGGACTTGATGATCTCAGAGGTTTTTTCTAACCCAACTGATTCTTTGATTTTGTGATACAAGGTAACCTCAATAAAATTCTATATTGTGAACTTGACCTGCCTTCATGAGTATTCAAAAAATGCTGTCCCACCTCAAGGTTACAAGCAAACTAAGCTACAGAAGAATTGAAGAGAAATGAAGACATAGAGAATGTTACTAGACCATTTCAGTAACATTCACACTCCTTTTTTCAGTGGAGGATGGGGACATGACTGTAAGGATTCAGTCTGTGACAGGTACGCTTGCATCAGCCAGCGAATACCTTTTCTAGTTCATCCTCTCAGAAAACAACCTTTATTACACTTTATTGCAATTGTTTCATTCATACCTATTATGTTCAAGGCTTCCCAAGTGAAATAATTCTCAAGTAAAAATACAAATCCCTCTTCCCCAAATGGACATCAATGAACTGTCATTAGAGTACTTCTAGCACAGCAAATTCTAAAGGAAATAACAGTGCTCATACTTACAAGTTTCTTTTGATAACTTTACAAGATGCCCTCTTACCCCAGGGGGCAGACTCTGCCTAATGCAGAAGAGACTCCCCTGAACAAAAATATTGTTGCAAAACAAATAAAATGAATTATTTTCAGTAAAAACGAGAAGTAGGATACCTTGGCAAAATGCAAGGAGAAAATTAATTTTAATGTCTTTGGCACATCTACAGCTCTTAGAAATGGCATCCAAAGTCAGTCCAAGTGTGGTTGATACAGCAGGCTTAGACTTGCCTTTCAACTTTCCCTTTTTAATAATAAAAAAATCAATATATGGAGGATTACAAGTCTCTTGGTTTTGATTTTTTATATTAAAACCAAAAGATGACAAGGTTATGACAGTATATGAAGTTCAGGCCACAGCCATGATGATGCAAATATTTTATATCCCATTTATTTACTGCATTTTACAGCAAGACTGAAATAAATTATTAAAATAAAATTAATTCTCCCATACACACACACACACACACACACACACACACACACACACACATATATATATATATAAAACACAATCCTGAATATGCATTCTGAAACCCAGAAAATTAACAGATTGCACTTCAGATCTGAAATGTCCATTTAAAAATAAAACAAGGAATAGTCTGGATAGCAACATGCCAACCACTGTAAGCACTTACATGGAGCCAAATGCATTGTAAATTACACTACAGAGTGAAGAGAAAGTATCATGCTGTACAGAAGAACCAAGCAAATATCTCAGCAATCACAGTCTCCCTCAGCTGTTCCTAAGTGATGACAAAGTTTGAAAAGAAATTGTTTAAACAGTTTTCTGAGGGATGTAAGATTCTCTATTTCATTGTTTTCAGGCAGACCAACTGAGCTTGGCTCAAGCATGTCAATAACACAGAAGATTTTGTATATTCAGTCCATATTCCTGCAATCTTTAAAAGAGGCAAATGGAAACTGAAGACCACAAGCCAATGTCAATTTTGCCCACATAGGACAATAAGGTCAGACATCTATAGGGATTTGTATAACTCACAATAATCAGTTATAATTTATAAGCATTTAAAAGCATACCTGGATGTCTTGCACTCCTCTCAGCACTACATAACTGCTGCCAAGTCATTAGAAATGCAACATAGTATTGTTATGTGATCAACTCCAGAATTTTTTTCTTAATTTTTTTCTTAAGTGAACTACAGTAATTAATTCAATTTGGTGGAGCTAAACAAGCAAGGTTACCTATAACATGGTTGTCTCAAACCACATGAGTTTTAAGGAGGGGACTACACCTTCAGAAGTCCATTAATCAAATCAAATTACTATGCAGGATTCACCATAGGCACATCACAGCAGTGTGAGCATGTTTAGACAATTACATTGTGGTACACTCATAGCAGCAAGGACATAGCAAACAGCAGCAGCAGTAGGCCAGAACATGCAGAAATGCAGTGGCTTACACTTGTCCTTTCACTGATGAGGAAGTGAAAAGCACCGAGTTTACACAGAAAGGCACTATTGGTTCTGCATGACTTATGAACAACCTTTAAACACAAGATGTTGTCAAATCAAGTTAAAGCCATTTTTCCTTAAGTGCAGTTGTCAAAAATAACTTAGATATAAGCAGACATAGAATTAAGCTGTGTTTTCATAGAAACAGGACAGGTGAGGTTTGGAAAAAAGAAGTAAAAAGCTCTGTGTGAGAATTCGGAGAGAGGACAAAGCAATAGCAAACCCCCTTTGCAATCAGGGTTTTTTTCCTATTTTTCAACCAGAGCAACAAGCACTGTGGCTGAAGAGCACCCATCTATAGTATGACTATCCATAAGTGAACACAGACTGGGCTGATGCCAAAACAGTAAAAGCAGCACTCACTTTTTATTTTTTAAGCACTTTGTATTGCACAAAGCCCTTTAGGAAGATTGATTTCCATAAAGCCTCATTTCCATCTCAAGATACTGATGATGCCATAAACCACAAGAGTTTCTCCACTCAAAATCCTGCAGTGGAATTTCAGACTCACCACAAGAAGCCCACGTATTAGCCAGGGCTTAAGGAATACAGGCATGTACTGCAAGGCATAGTGTTAGGTCAGCCACAGAATCCAAGAGCAATAAACTTAGACAACAAAGTGTCTAGCTTTAAACTAATTGCACATATATGCATATACACACATTTCACACATTTGGCCTACATCTTCTAGACAATGCTACATATTATTTAAAGTTTTTTGATCATCACATCACCTTCACTGTCCAGATAAAGCTGTCTAGTCGAAGAATGAGGCAGAATTCCCTGAAAGAACTGTAATTTTTTCTTGGACTTTATTATGTATGGATGTCTTGGTGTTTGTTTTTTTGTAGGGTATACAGTGGCTTTTGATAGTGCTCTTCCATCACTTCATCTCTTCAAGCCATATCTGGCTTGCATTTTATCTTGTAACTTGACTGCTATTATATTGGAGTAAAAAAAGTCCTCCTCCTGTCTTGTGCCATACATGGCTTTGAAACAAGACAAAACTAATTGACGAAAGAAGGAAGAGAGAAGGAGGAATGTGATATTAGGCCATGCCTAAGATGAACTGCAAACACAAGAGTCACAATTGACTTCATGTATTTAGAAATTAATTAGTATCGGCATGATGTTATCATAAGAAGAACCAGTCTCATTTGGAGCATGAGCACAGAACTCCTGACACTTGAACAGACACCCCAGAACTCGCTCTATAATGACTCCTTCCTCTACACTCAATCAACATATAACAGCTGTTGCCTTAGTTTTCAAAAAATATACTTTTCAAAGCTGGTGATGAAGTCTCAGTGATGCACAGCTCAGCATAACTACGTAAGTGTCCCCTGAACCTCAGGTGCAGCTGCTTGTCAAGAATGCAGATGCTAGTGACATCTGCCTCACTAGGGACTGAGCGCTCCACTGATTCAATAAGGCTACACAAGTGCAACAGGCCTTGATGTCAGTTACATGGTTTTACATACCTACCATGTCAGTGGTTCTCAGCCTCCCTGGGAATTTATTCAGATATAAGTGTATTCAGTCCATAACAATGTCTTCTACCTGCCAGAGAGCTAGAAATATTCCCACCTTTTATGAATCTACAGTGCATGACTGCTGGTATTTTATATGTTGGGAGGGGGAGGGAGAAAAATACAGACAGAAGAAAGAAAATGAAAGAAAAAGAGAAGGGGAAAAGATGGAGAGAAAGGAGTGAGGAAGCAAAAGAAAACCAGGGACAATTAGATTGAAAATAAGAGAATGGGGAGAGGGAGAGGACACTCTTCTAGACTTGCCTTTCCATCTCCCTTTTATCTATTGCTCTAAGAATAAATCCACTTACATACCTAACAATATTTGTCCAAATACAGTTTCAAAAGTGCTGGAAGCATAGAAAACTGGCTATCTATCATGGTGCTTGACCCATCCACTGTTTTTTCTCTTTTGTTTAAAAGACAGCATATTAAAAATTCCAAAAATCAAAAATTCAATTTTTTTGCTCATTACGTAAGCATTCAATGCAACTACTTGCTGATGTAAAACTGTACAAATTATATGCTCTGAGGCAAAACTGCACACAGTAGCTTATGCAACTATGACCCAAACCAGTTAATTTTTAGCTGCAGACATAAAATACAGACATAAGCCAGGAAGGGCACGAGCTCTGGGATCACATTAGGTTTCTGTACACTTTGCATAGTGAGGCTGGGTATCAATAGAAAACGTGCTAATGGCATTAGTGGCCTACAATGTCCTTTACTCACTACTGTGGGTACTGTGTTACAGTCTCTTCTTTTTCTGCAGGTTTAATTCTGATAATACTGTCAGTAACAAAGACTAGCAAAGTATATTATTTAGAAATGTTCTATTTTTTTCTCCTTAAAATCATTATATATCTATGAGTTAATATTAATATGGAATAAGCTTGTCTAGCCAAAAATATACTTTTTGTCATTAACACTCCACTCAGATGTCCAAAACTTATCAGATACTGATACAATGAAACATTCAAGCATATTGACTTTGGTGTTATTTATGATGGGAAGATAAACAAAAAATAAGTCCTACTTTCAAGCAATAGCTGTAGAACAGTCCTCACACATCCAGTCACCTCAAATCATGCAATAGTTAAGAAACAATGCAACTTTTTGCAAACACCATACAAAAAAATCTCTTACAAAATTGTACGATATTTTCAGTATCGATACAGATAACATGGTAGTAGTGTAGGAATCTGGAATGCTTAGCAATACAATAGGAATTAAGTATTTTAGTATTGGCCCTTATGCATACACACCAAGACCTACGTGTGGAAATACAGTGGAGATCATAAATGCTTATCATTAGAAATGTTATGTGGCAAGAGACACAGCAGTTAAAAATTCAACACTTTGAAAATAAAAAGAAAGTAGCAATCTACTGTCAAAATGATGTAACATGAAAGAATTTTGTGTGGGTTTTATGAGTGTTACTGACCCCAGTCTTGAGGGCATAGATGCTTTTCTCATTCACTAGTGACTGCATGTAGCATATGACAGCATGAGAGTTACAAGTGTGCAGAGAAGGGAGGCAGCAGGAGCTCTCCTTTCTATCAAGTCTACATGGAAGGAATTAGGGAGGTCTCAGAGTCGTTCAAAGGCATACTCATGTTAGAAATCTAAAATGGCAAACAGGAGTTTTTTGAAAGCACATCCAAAGTTTAAACACATAGGAATACATTTTGTATGATGAGTAGGCAGTGGGAATCAGTTTCATATATGCCTACAAAGTAAAACAGCCCCTTTCCTATTCCCTCCCAAGGTGAGATCCCTTTGAAAGTGTGAACCTTGATATCCATTATTTTTTGTAATTTAGCTGAACTGGATAAAATTCTCTTCCCTAGAAACCATACTATATATTTTTTCAATAACTTGTTTGTTAAGAATTATATTTCTTTTGGTTTAAATAAATAACCAAGATATGATTTCTTCACAAGTAAAAGAAGAAAACTGAGACTTCAAGTATCACGTTAAACACTGGATTTTGTCTTTTGTTCTGCACCTTAATTGTTAGATGAATGCAAATGGATAAAAAGTTTCAAAAAATCAAAATTTATGTGATTTAAGCCATAGCTGAGCCATGCTCATGCTCTGTGTCCATTAGTATTTCTGAGGCACAACACAACATGCCTGTTATATTTCTGAATACAACTGTATCCACTGAGGCAGTCCATGTGTGCTAATGCATTCTGGATTGGACCCTTCAGATCCTTGTTTTTGTTTCTTCTGCTCTCTGTCTGAATGTGAATTTCACCAAATATGGCTAAATAAACATTTCCTTCCAGTAGATAAAGCAAGTTAATGAGAATGCCTAAACCTGATTTGGAAGACTGGTCTCCCTACCACAATTTCTTGCTGTAACTAGGGTTCATTTCAAGTATCTATTTTTTCCTGGTAATATACGATTTGTGATGCAAAAGAAATAAAACACTCTACAAACCCAGTAAGTGAAACTAAAATTGGTATCAAATGGAATCAGTCATTTATGTGGCAAATGATTTATAGATGTATTAGGGAGATATGCAGGATATAGTTCTCTGTGCAGACATAAAACAGAGTTTTATTTAGTATAGCCTCTTTCAAACAACCTGTATCCTAAAATTCTACACAGACTTATATTCTAGTGTTACACTGAAATTGTAAATAACAGCAGAGGGAGAAATTAAGAGTCACAGGTAAAAGGAGTGTTTTCAACTGAGACCCGAGAAGAAACAGATGCCAACAAAGCATAGACTATATCTAACAGCAAAAGCTAGAGAAGTAGAGGTTGTGTGAGCCATGACAAGCAGCCTGTGGTGGGAGATAGGGGAAATCATTCGCTGTTGAGATGAGCCAGCAGAGAAAGAAGGAAGGAACACAGTGGTCAAATTTCCCCAGCACATATGAAAACTTACAGTCTCTACTGAAGTAGACAAGACATACATGTAAACATTCAAGGTCAGAATTTGTCTCTCTCCTCAGAATTCAGCTTATTCTCTGGTGGAGATTGTGAACAATTCTGTCATCTTCACAGGATCTCAAAATATTTTTCCTGTGTAACTGGATCTAAAAACTGAGTTTTGTGGCTCAGTCTGACTGAACAAAGGTATGTTTTACTGTTGTTTTGGATTTGTTTGGTTTGGGCTGGTTTTATAAATAACCATCTAGTCTATGGTGTATTCTGAAGGGAATGCGAAATGGATAAAAATGAAAGGTTGGTCAATATGATTGTAGTTTTTCAATGCACATGTAATAACATAAAAGCAATGATACACGCTGGAACAGGTTGGCAGAAAAATAATTTCATAAATGTGACTGAAAAAGTCCCTGCCCTCAAGTTCAAATCCTGTAAAAGCTAATTTTTCAGGTACAGTCAGTCAAAGAATCACTCTGTCTCACAAAACTATCATGGATTCTCACTAAAACCACCGAAATCAGGCAACAAGTAGAAATTAAAGTTCTTAAATTAAATGGACGCTAACAGAGGCTTAATTAAGTAGATACAGAGGAAGCTTTCCTAGGTTTAGGGATTTTTTATTATGAGGCTTAATACCACACCCTCCTTAGGTCATAGACAGCAATGCTTTTGAAAGAAATTTCCAGTTATTTCAAGGCTTACAATATGTTGCTATGGTGCATGCTGCCGAAGAGAATAAGCTAATGGGCTCTCTCTTTAATGTGATTAGAGCTATTATTGACATAATGCCAGAAGACGCAAAACCATTAGCATTACACTACAGCTCACTTCAGTCACTACTCAGATTTAGCATTTGATCCACAATTTTAATTTTGCTCTGCTCTATTCAGGGCTGCATTACACAAAATGCATAATTAAAAGCTGATGTGATTCTCTCTACTTCTCAAATTAAAAACATAGCAAACATTTGTAGTTCTAATCCACTAGAAATTAATAAACCAAACATTGTCTTTTATCCTCATTCCTCAGTGCAACTCAGGATTCACGTTGGGAATATTTTACAATGCAACAGAAAACTACAATGAGAGTCACTGCTCAAAAGGAAAGAACAGTGTCTAAAGCCTGTACTGTACTCCTGTGAGAACCTAAAGGGTGGCACGATACTGACAGCCTCACAATTCCTGAAGTTATACTAGAAGATGTTTCTCAATGTCATATTCCTGTAAGTTCTTACAATTTTTCATTTGTTAGCTTTCTGTGGTCATTTAAGAAGAGTAAAGTTATGGGTGGTTTTGATTTTGAATAATTGCACAACTTTTGAATGTACAGCTTGCAAACTAAATTGAGAGCAGTGCTTCTCCTAAGCAAATTCACTAATTAGTCCATGGTGTGGATCAGCCCAATAATCATAGTGCACAATTTCTCCTAAATACACAGATAGGTCTTCTAACAAGACTTAAGGCATACTGCACTCATCCTCTACTGTCTGCCTGTGTTCACAATTTCAGTGTCAAACTGTGACATTACAAATAACCCAGGACAACTCACTGGATAGAAGTTTTCATCCCAGTTTAGCAGCAATGTATGCCAAGGGAAATTGCACTCACATTTTTCTAGCTCTTATTTTTTCCCCAGATCATTCCAGGAACAGTAGACATGGGTGCAGCTTTTTTACTGTAAAGTCAAATGTTGATAGTGCAGGTGGAAGCAGAAAAGGTTTAAAATTTTCATTCTGCTTCTGGAAAAAAATATCAAGCCCAGAAAATGCTAACTGCATTTAATTAAAAAAAAATCAATGAGTGGTGTAAAAAGAACTCAGAAAAAATGACAGTTCAGGCATATTTAAAATTTCCTGATAGTAAGTTTCACCATTGGATAAAATGTTTACTTACATGATACAAAAAAGTAAACAAAGTTGAATCCTAAAGCTTTGGTTTCAAATTACAGATGCAAATGTACAGATCTATAGAGACAAGTATCAGGAGTACAAACATATACTGGCACCTGGATTTTATATAAACAGTAGAATATATATTTTAATAGCAACTGATTATGAATTCAAAGTCAAAGCTAAAACAATATATTTTAATTACTCTTCAGTGTTAATAATTGTTTTAATGCTTATCACTACTCAGTCCTTTAAGCAAGCCAACTGAATATAGTATAACCATAATTTTAAAGGCATCTTAAAACCTGTATATTAAATAACTGGACTATTTTGTAACTAAGCAAAATCTGAAGACTTTATTTTTTTAAATTTGAGGTCTCCGAAACAATTAGATGTTTTGCTGTAGCTTATCTGTAATTTTTTGGCAATGGGAGTCTGGGTAGACTGACAAAATGCTGACTAAAACTATGTATCATCTCAAAAATCTTGCTATCTTATATATCAGAAATAAAGATCATTTCATCTCACCCTCATAAGCACCAAAGCTGTAGAGTCCATTATTCTTGGGATTTTTTTCTGCTGCAGTTGAACTGAAAATTTCTTAACTGAAATACTACTATCTAGCATGTAAATATACTTACTACTAATAATCAAGTCTGATAGAATCCAAGTAATTTGGAGTTGATTTCTAGATGGGGCTTTTGTGTGTAAATACTACTGAAAACACTGGCAAATCATAGGTAAAGTTAATATAAGTGAGAAAATTTTCTTGTAAAAATATCTAACAAGACATTTATATTTAATTCAAGCTTGTATTAGGAAGGTAAGAGAAACAAACACTGAAGATACAGTTTATCAGTATTCACATACAGTTACCACTTAGATCTCTAGGAAGAGTTCTTGAGCCATGGCTATATGCTTTTCCAAAGATTTTACTTAGTAATGACATGAAAAAATATTAGGAGTGAAATCTGGTATTTATGAAGCCATTGGAAACAACTTCATACCCTCAGACTTATCTTGGATTAACACAGAAGAGCAAACCTGAACCTGGGCCCTTCCTGAGTCCAGGCCCAAATGAACGCTTTTCTGCACAGACATAAACACTTTTCTTCTGCCTAAGTGACATTCTGTTTTTCATTCTGAGCAAACAACTAGAGAGCATATGTGGCAATTTTGCATGGGCCAAAGTAGGTAGAAATAGTCCTTCTGGGCCCCTTCCAAGAAGGGTTCAAGATCAAGCACACTCAGGTCTAATAGAAATCATTGTGTTCTCACCTGCTGTTGTGTCACCAAACACAGAGCTTCAAAGTTTTAGTTTTCTTGTGCTGTGCACAAGGGCTGGAAGACTTTCCCTACAAACTCACATTTTATTTAAATATCTCCAAGAAAAAGGTCTGCATATATTACTTATGTTTCACCTAATTTTAAAACTAGAATTTTCTGTGTCTTATAAAATAAAAAAAATCTAATCTGATTAGGTTCAGATCTGTTATTCAAAAACACTCAAAATTCAGAAATTTTTCAGCTCCTGAGTTCTGGGGAAAAAAATTACTATTTTCAAATTATTACTTTTTTTTTCAGAATTGTAAGGGATTTGCATAGGATTCATACTGCATATTTTGATTGCAATATCCCATATGTAGAGACTGCTGGGCTTTGTAAGTATAAAAATCTTCTGATGTTTGAAGTCCTTACTGAAGATTCAAAAGAATGTCATTTTGCCTACAAGGACACATGATGTCAAGTTCTCCTATGCTCCTTGTCCAAGTCCTACTGATATTTGTGTGCAAATAATGACTACAAGGATGTATGCCAAGTGTATTTACCCTTTCTCTGATAACAATCTTTACCATCATTACAGTCCATTTCCTTACCAGTATTGAATTAATGGGTTTGGATAAATCTTCTGCCAAATGTATCATACAAAACCAATTAGGAATTCTTAAAGGATCAAAATCATTCTCTGGTCCCAGTGAGTCTGTACCCAGTGGCTGGCAATATGGCTAGTAAACATTTTAAAAGTAAAGCAATGAAAAGGAAAGCAATGAAGCAAAAATGAGTGTGATATCTGGAATGAAATACCCTCATCAATATGGCAAACAAGAGAGATTTATTTCAAAATCATGTTTCATCTGACTCACCTCATCTTCTTTCTTACCCCCTCTCAGTGAATCAGACTACATTAATCAGGTCCAGTCTAGACCATGCCTTGTGTCTGAAGGAGAGGCAGGTCTGTGTGGAATGAGCTGCTGTACCTGAGCTACGGGCACATCCATACCTACTGCTATAGGAAAGGCAGAGAAAAAGTCATTCAGCTCCTCTCTGACAAAAATAATGTCTAAATATCTTGAGATTTCCTACAGGCACAAAAACCCCCTCTCACACTGGCAAAGTGAATGGCAGATAAATAATAGATTAATTAACAGGAGATAAGTACGATTCAATAGTGTAATACTCTTCCTAAGCTGCATCCCCAGTTATCTCTGAACCGCAGTGGACTAATTGAATCCTAGAAGTGTCTCATTAGATAAAGTATAAATGTAATAGCAATAAACTATATTTATAAACTTTTTATTCTTCATTCCCGATTTTTGATCCTGCTGCTGTACTTTCCTTACATCACACTTCTTCACTATGTTCTGGCCACCTATTAATTTCTAGTAGAATGACTGACCACACCTTTCTACACAAAATGTATCTTGATGTGAGATGCTCTTCCCAAAGTTGCCAGGACAGCCACAGAGATGTGCCAAAACCAATAAAAATTGTGCACTCATTCATAAAATGGAGGGTCACCAGAGTGATTACCAGACTACGTTATGGGTTACTTGCAGCCAACATTGACTTCCTTAAAAAGACTGCTTGCATTTTGTTTAAAACAATAAAATTCTGCAAGCCATAGGGACTACTGAGGCTGAGGTACGTCTCACTTGCCGACGTGTGAATTGTTACTGTTTCATAGCAGCACAAAGGAGAAATTAATAAGAATGGAAACAGTGGAAGACAAAAAGGAAAAATACCTAACTTTAGAACACTCAGGCAGAAAGAGTTTAAATTGTGACCTTTTTCCTGGATGGTCTATTACTTAATCTCTGTTTTCATCCTTCAGTGAACACAGAATTTTATGCCTAAAAACATCCTTTAATGCAACTTATAAGATGAAAGAACTGTTAGATGTAATAAGTGCAGATCATCTCCTGTACAGGTGATTTTTAGCTGAGGAACACAAGACCTAAATTAGCCACATGGATGCTGGTAGACTGCACAAGAGCACATTTTAAGTATGCAACCATGGTTTCGTACCACCAAGATGATAACATTATGTATTAAAATAAATCTGCTTTTGCATTAAGAAAGAAGAGCATTCACTTAGTGTAAGGGAGAAGAAATACCATTTCTGGACTACTGACAGCTATCAGCTGAGCTAAGCAAAATGAGCTGAGCACATAGATGAAGACACAGGTTAGTTTCATTCCACTACAGGGAACATAAAAGCATGACACTCTACTATTAGTCACGTGTGTGTGTAATTTTATAAATCTTTATATACTAGAAGAAGAACTTAGTATAATGCATGAGGGTACAGCAGATTTTCAACTCTCCTGACAGTCCATCTGTAAAGTTAAAGCCATATACTGAATTAGTTTTTTGTTTAGGTAAAAAAAAAGGGGGGAAATTAGTCATGGTGTTTGGTGACGACAAAAGGGAATTTAAAAAAACCCAACACTTTTCTTACATAGTCTAAGACCATTTTTCCATTGCAAGTTCCCAGAATCCAAGTCACAATGTGTATGTGGATGTTCGCTGTCAGTGCAAGTAAGCAGAAAGGGACAGCTCAAACGAACTAGAGGCAAACTGAAATCAGAGTCTCAGGGTCTGTATCATCTGTGCTGTGCTCAATGCCATGGCAATGCAAGAAGCAGCAACCTGTCTGGCAAGAATGAGACCCAAAGCATGGGTGCATACCAACTGTGGCCCTGTCAGCTGTACTGAAAATTGAATACTGCCCGGGATGACCTGTAGTATCCACTGCTATGCCTCAGCTCTGAGGTTCTACGGTCAAAATATGTTGCCAGTTAGAATCAATTAAACCAGGCCACTGGATCATGCTGATGAACACAAAAAACCACCCCTAGCTTTAAGGATCATCTTTGTAGGTGTACCACTGGTACACTGGTTCTTCTATTGAGAAGAAAGAAAATCCCCACAACTTTATAATAAGACAGTAAAAAATCACAGTCAACATGCAAAGAAAAGACAGTTCCGCACTAAGCTCTTACCAGTATCTTACCAATACCTTATATTTTGTTAAAGGTAATGTTAGTTTATGCTAGTATACTAGCTTGAATACTAGCTACTACACAAAATAGCAAGTCTGTATTCTGCTTTTGTAGAAAACTGTGCTTTTTAGATAATCTCTGATAAGACCAACAAAAATAGACATGAATTAACAATTAACTGTCATTATAAAAAGAGAAAAAGGGGTAAAACTCATATCTCCATAATAGTCAATGAAGACTGCAGCGTCTGTTTACTTATGATATTAATTTCACAGAAACACAGGATTGTTAGGGTTGGAAGGAACTTTGGAGATCATCTAGTCCAATCTGCTGCCACAGGAAACTGTCCAAGTGGGTTTTGAATGTCTCCAGAGAGGAAGATCCATGAGCTCCCCTCGGCAGCCCTGTTCCAGTGCTCAGCTACCTTGAGTGTACAGAAATTCTTCCTCATGTTGAGGTGAAACTTCTTGTGTTTTAGTTCAGGGCTATTATTTCAAATTCTGGCTTGGGCACCACTGAAAAGAGTCTGGCAGCATCCTCCTGACACCCACCTTTGAGATATTTCTGTGTATTGGTGAGATCTCTTCTCAGTCTTCTCCAGAGCAAACATTCCCAGCTCCCAGAGTCTCTCCTCATGAGAGAGAAGCTCCAGACCCCTGATCATCCTTGGCTCTCCACTGGACCCTCTCCAGTAGCCCCCTGTCTCCCTTGTGCTGAGGAGCCCAGAGCTGGACACAGCACTCCAGGAGTGGCCTCACGAGGGCTGAGGAGAGGGGCAGGATCACCTCCCTGACCTGCTGGCCACGCTCTTGCCACTGCACCCCAGGATGACATTGGCCCTGCTGGCCACAGGGGCACTGATGGCTCATGGACAGCTTGTGATCCAGCAGGAGTCCCAGGTCCTTTTCCACAGAGCTGCTCTGTGAGAGGTCAGCCCCAGCCTGTGCTGGCACTTGGGGCTGTTCCTCCCCAGGTGCAGGACCTGGCACTTGCCCTTGTTGAGCCTCACCAGGTTTCTCCCTGCCCAACCCTGCAGCTGATCAAGGTCCCATTGAATGGCAGCAGAGCTTTCAGGTGGATCAGCCACTGTCCCCAGTTTAGTGTCACCAACAAACCTGCTGAGGGTGCATTTGATCCCTTCCTCCAGGTTGCTGATAAACAAATTCAATGAGATTGGACCCTTGGGGAACACCACTGACTGCAGTCCACCATTTGGATTCTACTAGAGTAGAATTTCTTGCACTTATACATATTAACATATATGTAAATAAACTTATCAAAGTACTTACTTCTGACATATGTAGGTAGACCTGTACTGACTCTGTATCTGCATTGATTTTAGTATAGGCATGCACAAATTCTGAGCTTGGATCTCTGAATTTTACCATAATTTAAATTATAAATTTACATACAGCTATGAAAAAAATCCCCAGCAAGTTTTGCAATTAAAATCTGTTGCCAGTTAGTTGTGCAGAATGCTAAAAGAAAAAAAAGGAGCTACAGAAAAGAGATTTCCAAAATGTTTTGTAAACCGCAAAAACCAGTTAATGTAGCAGGCAGAAAATGGTGGATTTGTTGTATTGAAAGTAAAAGATCACTCAATTGTAAGGAAATTACAGTAGTTCTGGTCTCAGTAAGTTCTGGGTTTTCAGTAAGTTTGCAATGTACTGTACACAGGTCAAGGCTATTCTTACCTTAGATATACTTAAAAGACCAGAAGTACTAAGCTGAAAGAGTGAAAATGTTTGCTACCATAATGCAATAAAATTATTGTAGTAACAACAGAACCAAAAAATCACAGAATATTGGATTTAATTCCTTACTTTTGTGTAGGTGATTGATGATGTGTCAGTGTACAGAGTACCTACATCTTTTGCAGTCTCTATATCATCACTGCTCTGCTCAATCAGCTAGGTGATGAGACACGAATTTTTAGTGGCTGTGAAATGGTGGTCTGTGGTCAGACTATAAGATTTGCTACTTCTGTTACAGTTTGGACACTAAAAAACCCAAAAACCTATACAAAAACATGCTGAGAAGAACAAAGTAAAATATTTACTGCTGGCTGTTAAAAAACATCCTTCAAGTTAAGGCTAATGTGCTTTCCAATATAGGAACATTTCCAAGGGGTCAGCATTACAGCATTAAAATTTTAGAAACCAGGACTCTGAGGAGCAGTCCATGGTCTTACAAGCAAAGGAACACAAATAGAGTGATGGAGCCACTGAACCACAAACAGTAGTTTTTAAGTGAAAAGTCATGCAAAGGTACAAGGGCCTCAGGTCTCTGGTGTAACAGGTACATCTATGTCTGCCTATCAGCTCACTCAAGTGCTATTAAAGGCCAACCAATCCATCTGAGTGGGCCCATTTGCTCCTTGCAGGTACAAATGGCTATTTGCTGTACATATGCGATTACACACTCACTTCCTTTGCCCTATGCTAACAGCATGTAAAACAAAAAAGTGCCATTTTATGTACACAAAGGCACTTATCTGGGGCCCTTGGGCTCTGAATACAAAGCACTCTGAATAGATTGATGGTACTGCGGTGGGGACAAACAGGAAATGGACAACTGTATTTCCCAGGTTAATAGCATAATGATTCTCTATTACTAAAAAACTTGTGCACTTCACCACCTTTTGCTGCTGATTTTTCCAGAGTAGAAAGATATGCTATAATGGAAAGCAGACAGATTCTATTCAGGCAAAAGATACCAAGAAAGAAAAAAGTGTTCATGAGTGATTCTGGACTTCTCTTCTGATTGCTTTTATAACTTTGCAGTTTCTGCTACTGGTGACTTAAATGTACCAATGCACAATTTTTTTTTCTTTCTTTGTATGAATTTTCTTGTTTTTGCTTTTTTGTTTTTTGGTTTTTTTTTTGTTTGTTTGCTTTTGTTTTTTGTTTGTTTGATTGGGGGTTTTGTTTGTTTTTGCTTTTTGTTTTGTTTTTGCTTAGTTTACAATATCGTACAGTACATGAGACCTTTCTAGAAAAGGCTGGATTCTATCCAGAGTTTCCAGTTCCTTAAAAAATACACTTAAATGTAATTAGAAAAAGCTTAGGTGACACATACACTGGATGGAGTATTTCATCCACAAACCTCCAGAGACTTGTGACTAAATTGCATGCACCATAGCAGGTGCAGTGCATTTTACTGCTTGTATCAGCTCAGATCCCTGGTGAAAACTACGGGAAAGCAACTCATTAAAAAAAAATTAAAAATAAAACCTCCCACAGAATAATGCCTACACTTTTTTTCCTGCTTATCTTCTGCAAACACATAGTACTTTTCTCTTCAGAAAATTAATTCTACACAGCAGAACATCAGGACTGTTAAAGTGTCACTACACCCAACAAATATGACTTGTGCTAAGATTCAGACTACACTTTTCAAAGAATGAGGCATTTATAGACCTTGCAACACAGACAGATTTTTTTCTCATCCTCCCTCAAATGCATTTGTTACTTAAATGAAATACCAGTGTGAAAGGCACTTTTAGAAATATCTGTGTATCCTTGCCATAAACACCAAAAGTATCTCCCTACTAGGCAGTATTGAAAAGACTAGGAATGTAAGCTCATAATTTGTGGTTTTTATTGTCCCCTGGTGACTCATACTCCAAACACCCAGGTAGTTCTCAGCATTTTGAAATTTGGCTTTGTGTTAAATTTTGAATAATATCTACCATTTTACACCTCAGAGCTCAGAGAAGGCAGCACAGTAGTTGGTGTACAGATGTGACAGAATGTTTTTATTCTAGAAAAAAGCTCCCTGTTTTTGACACACTGGAAAATGTACAGCCAGAGAATGCTTGAGGCGAAGATGCCACACCAGCCTTACATCTGTCTGCTTTCATTTGTCTACAACTGTGCTTATAGATAAAACATGCCTTCCAGATGTCATCACAAGCAGTGTTCATATGCTGACTTCACTGAGATACTATTGTTTGCTGCCAGCATAACAGAGTTGTAAAACTAAAATATTTAAACTCTGCACTACTCAACACAAGTTTGAATGTCACACAGGATCTTATTTCAGGATTAATTAATGTACACCCCAATAAAATAATCATGTGTTAAAAAAAACAGAGTTAGCTGGCATATACAGTATGCTGTCCTTTTTTCTTCATTTCTTCTTCTTTTAAAGACACAGTTTGTGTTCCAGGAAGTACAGTAGAGGTAAAGAAGTTGCCCACAAAGGAAAAAAAGCATATACTCCCAATACGTTTGAAATGGGCGACTACGTCTCTATAGCATGACAACATCCTGTATCTTACACATATTTTAAACTCTCCAAATTTTTTGGAAGGATTGTAACTGAAAACTAGGACTTATACTTTAGAGGAATATCTTCATCTATAGGGGTTGCAATTAAATCTATACAGTTAAATATATACATCAAATGTAAACCTCTATATATTAAATCTAGAGAATTAATTGTGTTTTTGGTTTTTTTTTTCCTTTATCATGTCTTCTGAACACTTCACCATCATTAATTACTTGCAATCACAACATTTTGAGACATTTCTCTGGGTGGTCATTCTGTTAACAGAACATCTATTCAACTCCACTAGTTCTAAGTTAAAAAAGCATTAATAAAAAAATCACAGTTTTACATCCATGTAACTACTTGTAGAGAAGAAACAGACATTTTCCTCCACAAAGCCTTCTGCTCTCTTGAGCAAAATCTTTAAACTGTTGAGTAATTTCTTTTGCGTTATTTGAAGATGAGAGAAAGTAAACTTTTACCACTGAAAATATCTGTTTCACTTTCAGACATTTCTTGCTATTAATGAAATAATGATCTAGGCATCTTAAAATGTTTCATTTCATGACTTTTGTGAAAATTATTATGTTATTGTGAAAACAATCATGACAGACAATATTCCTGTCATTCCATAATGAAAATGATCAGGTATCTCTATGGTAATGGGTTAATTGTTTGAAAGTTTTGAGTTATTAACTCTTAGAGAAGTATGGTATGTTTGCAAAAACACAAATGAAGTTTGTAAACTCTCCAGAAGAAATTGTTTTGGAAGAGCCTTCATTTCTAAGGTGTAGATTTCAATAGAAATAGGGCTGTAAAACTTATTTGACTGTACATCTTGAAGGATTCTTAAAATTTCTGCCAGCTTTTGCTCAGGTTGGAAGATACTGTATTTTCAACTTGGTGAACTCCATAGAGAATATTTTCTGGTCCCCCTAACTTTTATGAGACAAATATTTTTATTCTAGGAATTTATATATTATTTCAACACACCGTAAGATAGCTGTCTAATGAGGAAACGCTTGTCTAATGAGGAAAACTATAGGGTGATATTTACCTAGTAAAACTGCATTGTACATTCTCACATGATCTACTGCAGGGTGAAAACAGCCATATCACTCATTGAAATTAGCATTATATTTTCGTTCTCTTTTTTTTTCTTTTAAGGTCCTTTCAAGAAAACCAAACCCTAAAACAGTAATTTGGTCAAACAGTAGAAAGCAATTGAGAGTTCACCAATTTCTATCAACAAAACTTAAAGAAATCTACAGAAAAAGAATCAATGTTGCTACTTCAAAATTGTGAAATTTCATCTATCTTCACTGGTGCTGTTAAAGAATTGTGGTCACAATGCTAAAAGCATATGCAAGTCAATAATTCCCCAGTTTAATTTTTATTACAAATTAATCTAAATACAAATATTTGAGAGTGAAGATACTAGGACTGAATGCTAGGATGCAGAACTCCATGTATATTGCAGAACTTTGTATTCATCCACCAACAGTGAGAAGCATCCTGTTCTTTGTCATCCATGTGTACTTCAAAACAATCCAGGCCATACAGCCCTCATTCCACCATGAACAGTAGAGCTGAATGAGTTAATTGTCTGGAATATCTTACAACTATTTTAGTTAGCTACTTAAAAAAAATTAAACTGTGGTTTATGCAGTAAGCTATCAAGTAGCTTTCAGGAATCTCAATAATTTCCAACTGCTGAGTTTCCTAACCTGGTAATTGCAATTTTATAGAAAGTAAACATGTATTTTCTTGTGTTTGTAAACATACACATGCACATACACCCATACATAGATGTATTTCCATACAGGAGTTGGAAAAAAGACTATTTGTAAATAATCTGTGAATGCCTTCACCTTTCCTTATAAGAGATAAATCCTGTTTAAAGATACTTTATTGCACTTCCTGTACATTTCAAGGTAAAATCTTTCTAGTTATCAAGTAATGTTTACTTCTCTTTCAAAATCTTTGCATAGTGCTTTTGAGCCAATAGATCAGAACCAGATACACTGGTCTCAGGTCATCCCTCACAATTTTCTTCAAGAAAGAAACTCCAAATTGTACTCTTAAGTAGCAGTAAATATACAGATCTGATTAGGGAAAGTGGTAACAGAAGAACTTAAGGAGCTTTCAGAGGGAAAGACCTACATTATGCTTTACAACACCTGCTACCTATTCTCCCCAGCTAATGGTTTTCGAATTTTATTTTTAGGGAGTAATAACAATCTAAATTAGGAGCTCAGTAATTTGCCCTCTTTAAAGCTCAGTTTTAATGTCATTCTTCAAAACTTAAAAATATCAGCACTGTCAACAAGGTTTACTGTAGTAGCAACAGCATTTGGTCCAGAGAACATATTCTGCTTCATTTGCAAGGACAAAGAAATACCCAGTTGACCTCAGGGTTGCCACAAGGAATTTGACAAGAATCTGGGCAAGTTAAGTTACTGTCTAAACAGCTGCTACTGAAAAGAGGAAGAAAAGAATGAGGGGACTTGCCTATCAAGAACTAAAATGTTTATCTCAAGATTATTAGAAATTATATGGAAGAAAACCATAAAAAGGCCATAAAGGGCCTTAATTTAGGGATCTAACCCTCACCAACAGTGAACAGGACTTTACCTCTCAATTACCTAAATCACTCTCAAAAATGAAACTCAATGAAGCTCCCACTTCCCTTTTAGGAAAAAATAAAAGGACTCATTTGCATAACCATCCATAAAAGCTCTCATCTAGAACTTTCAGTTTTTACTCATGAATTAAAAATTGAAGGGTAAAATTTTCTATAGTTTTTACGCTAAAATTACTTCTTTCACTAGAAAGAAAAGAGAGGAAAAAGGCAGAGTAGATCTGAGAACTCTGGAAAGAAATTCCTACTTTTCAGACTGACTCACAGAGCAGAAATACTTATGCTCACATGTTGACTGCAAGCCACATATAACACTTTTTCTCATTGTCTCTTTACCTATGTGATATTGGTTTCTTCAGGTATCACTCCTAATTAAGAATCACTTTCCCCTATTATTTCATTGGGAACATTAGCCCTGCGGAGACAATCTTGTTTCTGGGAGACCTGATGCAATATCATCCCTATCCATGTTTACTGGGGCTCTCTCTGGTCTGTGAAACAGAATCCGCTGCTCCAAAATTTTTTAATTTCTGACCTAAAAATACTGCGGGAACACTTATAATACCTGATTCATCCAGTCAGAAGCCTAATGTATTCACAGACTGCCTTGACTTACAGTTTCTAACACTTTATCTAACGGCTTGTAAATCTGTCACACCCTTGATAACCTGTGCTCTTCTGTGAATGACTGCCTGTAAAAATACAAAGGTTCTGCAGCTGTAGTGAAATAATTTGTAGAAGGCAAAGTCCATGCCGGAGCCACAATGTCTTTTCCCTGCACATTGCCTGAAACATTCGTATCTTTTCTGGAGATGATTTTGCCTAAGTCCTTTGAAAATAAATCATTCTCAAAAGCACTCAAGATTTCCCTGAAGACTTTGTAAGGCTTCCTGCTTCATAGGTTTCCATTCCTTTGCTGTAAGGCTAATGCATTTTAGGGATGTTTGTTCTGATGCGAAGCTAACTTACGAGTAAAAATAAACTACCAGCATTTATAATGCTGTTGGAAGGCAAAGAATGCCAAATGCTAAACTTAAATTACCAGAGTTGGTAGTCATTCCTTAATAACCTCTTTAGACAGCTTTTTGTGTCTCAGAGGAAAAGACATTTAGGAAGAGCGTAATGATGAACATTCCATCACTTAAAAAAACCAGCAAAATCCCCAAACCTGCAATAGCCTTACGTAAAGACAAAAATAATAATTTTATGGGAGAAGATGATAGCAATCCACTTCCAGTTTGATGCATGAAACCAGAGGCGAGTCATTGCCATTATTACACACGTGAGCTGTATGTTTATTACTCATGAGCCATCCTGTTTACCCTTCTGTGAACACTAGGAGCTACACCTAGCTTGTTTCAGATATGCCTGTCTACACAAAGATTTTACTAGTGTTCACATAAATAAGTATTTACAAAAAAACCAACCAACCAAAAAAAACCTCACAAAGCAATGTCTAGAAAAACCCACTTTTGGACAGAATATTTAGCCTGCAAGATCAGCAACTTCCTGATTAAAGAACACATCATTATCTTAGCATATATTTACTTAAGTAAAATATTTATTTGGTTTTAAATTTTGCTCAGCAGACAGGGAATTAATGGTGAAGTACTAGTATTTTACAATGCACACAGAACTGCAAACAGAATTTTGTTTTAGACATATGTTGGAGCACAAATGCATTTGAAAAACCCCACACAATTTAACAATTCAGAAATTCTCATATATGTTTTATAAAAATGTATGAGAGACCTAAAAACCATGGAGAGTCATAACTTCGAGTTGGCTCATTTGTTTCTGCTGTTTTATTACAGCACTACATGGTGGTATCAGATTTTTCACAGAGAAATGCATATTAAATCTTTATTCTAATCTGTTTTAGCAGAACTATATTATAGCTTAATACTATTTTTTTTTTCTGACTGATAAAATATAATTTAAATAAGACCAAAGAGAGCTCTGAAACTCAATAGAGACTTTTCCTGAAAAAAAACACTACAAGTATTACTTCAAGCTATCTTGAAGAAGAACAGTTGTGCTTTATTGATAGGTAGGCTACTATACTATTTATTTATTGTTCTGTAGCTGAATTCACTTCTTGCTGAAGGCCACCACACGACTATAAAATGCATTGTGTATATTGATATTCTTCTTTTTTGACAGACTAGTCTTTTGTTTGGGGTCTGTAATGAGGATATTGACAACTTTACAAAACTCGTCTGCAACTTCTTGAGTATATCCTAGCAGTAAGTTAAATGGTTGGGGCATACTACTATGAGAAAGTGAAATAATATAACCAATTTATAGCCTTACACTATATCCTAGATATAGCCAAAATGAATTCCATTTCTGTGCACCCCCTGCCATGACATCATCTAATCCTTCTGGCTGTGGGCAGGTTGGGAGCATGGAGCACCAACATTTCTCAGGCCTTGTCTCCTTTTCAGTGAGCTCAGAATTTATCTGCACATATACTTCTGCTCTCTTCTGCAAAACAGGAAATTTGTGTATTGAAGGACAGGTCTGTCCCAGCTGACTTAATGAAAATGTGAACTACTTCCCCATATATGTTGTCCTGTGAAACAAAATGACAAAACAACATACAGGCACGTGCTTTCCACTGTCTGTAGTATCTCATTGCCTGTCTAGGTCCTATAGATATTTCCACCCCAAAAATTGATATGTTTTCTTAAGCTCTTCTGGTAATTGTGGAGACAGCACAAACTTAAAAGGAGAGGAAAATAAGGGCTTAGGCTAAGTCAACTTCTGCAGAATGCAGATCTCTTTCTATTCTGTGTGGAAAAGCTACATCATCTGCTGTGAATCAGTTTTCCTTTTCTAATACATTGAAATAAAATCCTGACATTGTGCGAGACTGCTTTTCCTGTCATCTTTTTTTTTTTGTTTCATTTCATTAATTTAATGTCATTCATTTATTCTTTTTATTAAGTGATTGGTATACACGGCCCACTTGGCTGTTTTGGGGAACACTTTACAGTGTAAAATCTTCACTCCAAATCTTATTAGTTTTAAGTCTCATTTGCTCTGTCATCCAGTATTCTCAGTATGGCTCAGCCACAATGTTCTTTTATTTAACTGCGTATTTTTGCCTATAGTGCCACCAGCAATCTGCCCTTTTTGCACAGAATCAGAAACCAGCCATAAATTATCCCCTGATGTGTTTTAAGTTCAAAGAACTTTGTCCTGGCCTAAATTTCAAAGAAAAAAAATTACCTTCAAAAGTCACAATTATTGATCAAAAGTGTACAAAATAAATGCAAGATTCATATTTAATTGTTTACTGAAATATGACAATCTTAAGACTTGTGGGAGAAGAGAGTAGGCCGAAGAGGCATTTCTTAGGCATTCCAGGTTTAAAATAATACAATTACCATACAGCATTGTCTGAGGATTTAATGTCACTGTGCAGGTTTACTCCACAATTTCCAAAGGAGAATATGGTAAATCTTAGCTCAAGTCAACTTTCAGGCAAATTTGGACAGAACTGGGTAACTATTACTACCGGCAAGATCCAAAGAATATTGTTATTTAAATAATCCAAAGTAATCCACTGTGTCACTGAGCATGACAGCAGTCTTCCTTTGGATGGCTCTTTTTTATTGTTGCTGTTGCTGTTTAAATCTCTAAAACACCTGTAAAATCATGAAATTAATTTAATCCTTTTCAACTATTTTTTCCCCAGTTAAAATTCCCATGGGCGGTTAAAATTCCCACCAAAAACATGCCATTCTGTCCAGTTCAACACTTGTGGGAGCAAAAAAGTAGGTGGGAGAAACTTGGTAAAGTTATGGTTTAGAATTTTCTCCCCATTTCTTATAAGTACAAAAAGTATTAAGAAAGGACTTAGTCTTTAGCTACACTGCCAAGGGATATCTGGGGCTTTGAAAGGAATTTATCAGGTCTACAAAAAAACCCCTATCATCATTAGCCAAAACAACCTTAGAGAAATCAGGCTATTACATAACTAGGGGCACCTAACTCAGGTGATTGCCTTTGTCTCTCCACAATTTAGGCAGTCAGAGATCGAGCTGTAGCATCTGTGTCAGGTGTCTAAAGCGAGCAATGTGAACATCCCATGACTCACCATCACAGCTATCTAATTTCATTGGAATTTGGTTGCTTAATTCCATCAAAATCTTTCAAAGATCCAATTTTAAGTTCTCTGCTTAGCCAGAAAGACATGACAATTTTCCATGTTTTATTAGAACTTTTGGAGTACACTCTGGCAGTCCTTCCAGAAGGCACGTGATTCTTGATATCTCTTCCTAAATTGGAGCAAAACTTGGTAAAATGAGGATGAGAAGGCCTTACACACACCACTGGCATGCAGGCAAGCCATTCACACCCTAGGTAACAAAGTCAGAATTTTCTGTTCTGCAGTGTTTTCAGATGTATTATATTTAAAGCATTAATTAAAAAACCTAAAATGAAAAACCCCTCAAATACCACAATTTTGTTCACTGTATCAGCCAAGAGAATGTGATAATTATTAAGGCATGGAAGGGGTAATTGGGAATACAGAGGTACCAGAAGCATCACACTGAGAGTGTGTCAGTCTCTCAAAATGCATTTTTCCTTAGTTCTACACTTACGATTTTCTTGACAGAATAAAACATTTGTAAATAGAAAAAGGTACCTTCATGTGTCAGAAATATATTATTTCCCAAAAGAAAAAAAATTTAGTGTGAAATTACCCAACTGCCTATATAACCACTTCCCCTCTGTGGGTTCAATGTGGTAACCCAAAACCAATAGGTTGTTTATATACACTGACCAAAGTAAAGAAAAACATGTATTTTAATTGGGTTTTTTTCTCCTACTGATCCATTTTTTGTACCACTCAATTTGTAACTTCTGTCAACTTTATCATTTTATTGTATATTTACAGGCAACCACAATATCTCCCCAATCATTTTGCAAGACAGTTACTCTTCATCACATATTTTTAGGAAAAATGGCTTGATTGCGACAAAGGCTTCCACCAATGGAAATGTAAGTCCTGCAGGATGCTTGAAAAACTGCTGTCTCCACTTGCAAAGGGTATGGTCATGAAGGTTAGACAGAAGCACAAGCCCTAATACATTCTGTGCTCAGAAAGATTTGCTGTAGCTTGCTAATCTGGCATTCCACACAATAGAGCCCATTTCTCTCATGGTTTACCCAGAGGAAGGAGATGGTCTTCTCCAGTCTCAAGGCAAAATGCAGGGGTAATTACAAAATGGCAGCAACAAAATGAGAAATTCAGTAGAAAAGTAAAGTTGTTTTAGGCAGATGTAGTATGTTTTTTTTAACTTCACACTTCCCACACAGTCAAACCCCCCCCCCCCCCCCCCCCCCCACCTCAGACTTAAAATCTGGTCACTGGAATAGTTAATGAAATGCATATCCATCACAACACACCTTTTCCAAAGGAATTTTTAAAACATGATAGAACACACCACTTCAATGGACAAAAAAGATGGGCGGTCACATTCTTGATGTTTAGATTACTCCCTGAGCAATATTAATAGGGGAATTTTATCACAATACAGCTAAATCCCCTTAGCAGTCAATAAATTATATATGCACAAGTTAGTAATAGTTGTATTGGTAATATATTATACATCATTTGTACAGAATATAACAATATATAATTTATATTAGCCTCAAAATTAGCAAATGGTTAATTTACTAATGCATTTTGACATTGCAATGATATGTCTGTATATACATCAACACAGTACTGTGTTTATAAATATTTATGTATCAATTAAACTAGCCAATCTACGTGCCAATAATATGTTATATAATTTTAATATGTCAATAAACCCACAAAATAAATTTAGAAAGAAGCTTATTAATTTCTGTGGGTTTTATCTAGAAAGAGAATTCAACAGTTTCAAGTTGAGCTCTCAAGAAAGGGATGTACAGAAGATTCAATTAGGAAGCATAGAAGGAACTTTTCCAATAGCCTATGAATAGAAAAGTCCTTTTAGTTTTTCTGAACACTTCTCTAAATAGTGCAAAGGTCATTTAAACTCAACCACATTTCTGATTAACAATTCTGTGCCAAATTTAGAAAAGGCATCTCTGGAAAGCAAAACTTCGCACACTTTGAAAAATCCAACCTCCAAGATAATACAAAAAAGCTCTTATTCTTCTGAGAAAAGCAGAAAAAACTGAAGAGGAATTCACACTCTCTTTGCTGCTTCAGTCACATTTCACAGCAGAATACTCACTAATGAATTTCAAGTCAAGAGTGTTACCATAAATGAGCTGAAGAGGTGAAGATTCTCATGTCTTTGGCTTCCATCATGAACAGACATCTTCAGGGATAGATTGCTATGTCACTTAAAAATTCAAACCCAGAAATAGTTAATCCAGGTTTGTGAACTCAGTAAGTAATACTGGAATTAACTGCTACTGTAACACACATCAGCATATTTTCAAGACTGAAAATATTTGACTTTCCAGCACTAGTTTTTCTGAACATTTGCTGATTTACATCAGGGAAGGAGACACTGAAACACAATAGAATATTATCAATCTATTAGAACTAAAACTGGCCTTGAAATCTCATATGATATATAGTATAAAGAAACTCAGCTCAAATAATGGCTAATTCATCAAGTAAAAAAATCCCAGTTTTGTGGAGTTCCTTTTTTATACATATAACATGTCAGTGTTTCACATCTGACAATTGAAGAAAAGATAGGAAAGAGTGGTTCTACGGTTATAAAAGTCTTGGCTATTCTGTCATAATTCTCACCATGTGTGAAATATGCTGGTGTTAAAAAACAAATGTTCTATTGCCAGTTGTGTGTTTTCGAAATGCAAGCAGCTTTATGCAACACACGACAGTGATTTTCCAGCAACAGTCTGACAGTGCATGGGCCCCGTAGTTGAAATTTTTTGCTCTAATCTTTGTTTATAGTAGAAGTAAATAATCCAAACAAAGAACATTCCACTATGCAGGGCTGATGGCTTTGTGATAAGGCAGAGCCTGGCACGAATGACAGAGCCAGCAGTCTATTGAGGTAAAAAGCAGCACTCTGATAAGTAAAACTGTCTTCTGATTTATAGACCTTAAGTTGGCTTTTTAACCCTTGGATCATGAAAATCTGCACCATACAAAGGCCTGTGAAAAAAAAGCAGGTAAAAGAAAAATAAAAGAAACACTTAAAAAGAATTTTTTGAAGAAAAACTGTAGTGGCTAAGATGTTACTTTTCTTATCAGAAAATCACCTTAAATCTGAATTTTAAATATACTACATGTAAGAGCTTTTCCTGATCAATTTTTGTATTGAACACAGAACTTCAAAAAGAACATATGAAAAACTAAACCATTTAAGATCAATCCTTTTTTTGTTTACACAGAAATAAATGGGCTTGAAAAAATAATGAATATTTATCTTCTAAAACTTATGATGTCAGATACAACATGATACATGGCCTTTGGTGTCAGTCATATCTTGTGTATACAAGTCCTGAGAGACTCTGGTCCTCAGGCAGATTGAAAAGACTTTCAGTTCTTCCATACAGTATTTCCAATAGTTAATTCAATTGTTAATATTTAATAGCAAGCAGCCCTGAGAACTGCTTCAACCCTTTTCCAAAGAACTCCTAAATGCAGAAGACAGTTATATATTTACATATATGAATAATCACTTAATAAACAATGTTATTTGATTTTCAACTCTACCCCCCAGCACTGGATGCTCGAAAAATTCATGTGACTTTTTCACCACTGGACCTGGTCAAAATGTACAGTCCTGCTACTGTCTTAGTATCTGAAACTGGTGTTGGACAATTCTTTTTGCAGTCTGTCTTATTAGCTGACAGACCTGTACAGACAGACCTGTACTCATAAGAGATGTGAGGTAGCTTATACATTCATAAATTGGGATTTGTGGACCATGCTTGAAAGGACAAAAAAGACATGGAAGGATAGTTAATAAACAATGCCACAGAATCAGTTACATTTCAGAAATGGAACCATGAATTTTCAAGCCATCAAACTCCAGCAAGACAAATATCCACATAACTTAGGTTCTTGAATTACAACATCCTAGTTCCCAAATGCAAATATGCTTGTACACAAAGTACAATCTTAATTAAATCCACTTTAGGTCTATGAAAATTTGAAGGCATCTCAGAAAACTTTCCATGTTATTAAATCTGTGCAAATTAAACATTTTTTCCAGTGAGATCAGATACCAAGACTAGAAATCATCCCCAAAAACTTTCATTTCTACAAGACCTATTTCACAGTTCAAGTTCCTACTACACCTATGCCTAGCGGTTTCTTCTGTAACACTAGAAAGGGTCCTGGGCACAGAGAGAGCACAGGCTCCTATTTTTGCAAGCTTTTCATAATGATCAAAAATGTAATAGGCTCCACTCAAGACATAGTTCTTTCCCAAATACAATTTCACAGGAGAGGTGGTGAAAGAAATTCCAAGATGAACTTCCTTCTCACTTCCTACAAGCTTGTTGCAGATGGACAAGTCATTGCAATCTTGAGCCATGTCAGAGCAGGAATGGGAAGCTGGTATGTTGGCCTCAGTGGCACTCTATTTTTCAGTGTTGCCTATAGTTCACTAGTAAGTTCTGGGATTTTTTATTCATAGAATTTTAAATAAAAGTTGTTCATATTTTAGAACACTATTTTAATGATCATTAATATTTAAACTACTAAAAACTGCTTGCCAATATTTGACCAACTAAAGTGACCAAATTTTCCATTATAAAACTTGGCCACCTGAATATAGTACCTCCCTTTCAAGAACTATTCCTGTTAGCTATCTGAGTGCCTACACGTGGCAGTTACTCATTGAAATGTAATGTAATCCTACATATAATCCCCCTTATTTTTGAGACAGGATATTTCTTTCAGTGTTGTACAGTTTTTTTGAAAGAATCAAAACCAAATACATTATTTTCAGAATTATCTGTCCCCTTCAAAATATCTAACTGGTTGAGTAGAGCACAGAGGATCAGCAGTCAGCAAGGCATGATAATTTCTCAGCTCTTTATAATCTAACATGGACTTTAATAAGCCAACATAGCCAAAACCCATGAATTTATTTCAGAACATGAACAAAGATGTTATAGTAAGGTTAACTAAATTATTAAATTTGAAATAAGCAGAAAGCAGTTCTTTCAGTAGCATAGGATGATCAAGATGTATGACCACAAAATCAAAACAGTATTTTGGAAGTCACTGTTCAGGAACAGTTCATCCATGTGAAAATACAAGTCATATAAGGCTGCAAAGGTCATTGAGACTTCTGGTGATCAAGTCAGTAAGTACCAGCCACACATGCTAGACTGTCTTGAAGTAAAATTAAAGTGTAGACACCACAAATCCTATTATTTATACATAATAATGAACACCCAGCTTCTTTTGTTGTGATACTTCTACTGCACTGCTTTCTTATTGCTCTTCTAAACTCTCTCACAACTCCCAAAGCAAGTAGTTCTCAGAAATTTATCACAATATTGAAAAATAAAAATGCTATCTCTGACCCTCACTGATACCAAGAGCACTAGCTATGACTTTGGAGATGATCATATTAAAGATCTTGAAAACTTCCCATTACAAACATCTGTTTCATTTTGCTTGCCTTGAGCATGCTTCTGCTGAGCTTCTGGCCAAGTGTCAGTTTCAGGACAATTAACGATAACTACTGCAATAGTGGAATCAGTATTAGAGGTTCAGTATCAATAGCTAATTTATTTCTCATTATCTACTGAACAATTTATATGAATGTTGCCAGCATGTTCCTTGTAGTACCCGTGAAAACCAGCTCCAGTATCATCAAGCCAGGACATAAGGCAGTTTGCAGCAATTTTAGAACTCCAGAGCTACATTCCCTAAAGCTTCAGTCTGAATAGAAGCTGCACCAGCCTGATGTGGCTGAAGTTGAGGAGGCAGTTGTTTGCAAATGTTTTCTCTCACAGCCAGGAAATGAAAACTGATGACGGCAAGACAGATGAGATTTATGGCAAATACAGAGACTGGGAGTTTGGACTGACATCACTGTCAGGGAAAAAATAGGACTGGAAAAGAGCACTAGTGGTGAGGACAGTAAATTCAGTTGCAGATTCAGTAAGTGGTTTGCACAATGAACAAGAGAGGGAAGATGCCAAAGACTAGACAGAGACAAAGCTCAGATGGATCAAAACTGTATTGAGGCTCTGAAGGTTCCTCTATACAGACAAATCACGAGGATAAGAATTTCCTGTATATTCCTTTAAAAATGGCAACATCTTTATTACAGGGATGTTAATTCTTCACAAGCATATAATCAGTCATGGCATTTCCTCCTTTGTAAGGCTCTTGGTAGAATTTTAGGTTGTTGTAGTGATTGCTTCTTCCTCTGTGATTCAGGTAAATAGTGGCAGGGAAGAAGTATTTAAGAGTAGCATTCTTTTCTCCTAATACCTACAAGGTAAAGAACTTGGTGGGATAGACTCCTGCTCATGTCTCTACAGAAAATGTGGCATTCCTAGAATACAATTCAAACTATCATTTTATAGATCTGCTGCAGGATAACAGAAATCTCATTGCAGAAGGACAAGGTTTTTTTCCCTGACAGGAAGAAAAATCTGCACAATCAGCTCATGTGGAAGGACAATCACATACACCTCCAGAGCCAGGCAAGCTGAACTGCACTCTTTAGAACGGAATAGGAAAGTCTGCAAAATGCTTACAAACTGGCATCAAAGAAACTCTGAATTGACCAAATGTTACACAATTTTATGTTTCCTGAAGATCTGGCAAAATCAACTTCAAAAGAAGGGGCAAAAATATTTCTCTTTTCTAAGACATGTTTTGAAAGTTTTTCCAGTATCTTACAGAGCAGAAATAAAACCACCTATCTAAGGAAGTAAGAAAAAAATATATCATCACAGTTTTGGAGCTACCTATTTGCTTGCTACCTATTTTAATGATCAACAGAGAAAAGACCAAAAGTGAACCTGCACTTCTGCTCCAGAGGTTAATTCAATTATGAAGCCAAGGAACTCCCAGAACCATCCATTAAAAGGGCAAAACAAATACTGAATGGCCACTATTGACAGGAAAACAAACAAAGAAAGGGAGATCTACCTCCTAAAAAGTAAATGAACAAACAAACTACAAACTTCACCACCTTCCTCTACCACCAGTATATGCTCATGGAATCAAGAAACATATCATGCATTTATGTGCCCAGGGGAAGGGCATTGAAGCTAAGATGCAATCTCAGGTACAGAATTTCCTCCATACTGAAAAACAATTTGAATATACTCTAATTGTGCTTTGTGTGATACTCACATACCAAACAGGTTACATGTATATATATTTTGTGGAACTTTCAAGGATAGGCTGCAGGTCTTAAATAAAATATGAAGCACAAAAATTTCAAGAAAGACATTAGTAGCCCAAACAAATTTTGTTGCCAAGTAACTTCAAAGTATTGCCTGTGGTTCTTTCTCTGGTGTTATTTATGGCATCTCCATCAGCCTGTATACTATTGAAGCAAAAGAACTCACTTAGTGTACAAAATGTTAACACAAGGGGATACTTGTATGGCATGTTTGTGAGACCTAATGCCAGTATTAAACATTCTCTTTTTTAGAAGTCAACATGTGCAGCTTTCCCATTTTTTGCCTATTCCCTTTGTCTTCTACATTCAATAACTTCTGAGAGGAAGATAATTAGAACATGCAAAAGCTAGGTGTTTCATCAGATTTCTAAAAATGGAAGTTCCTCATCAACCCTTTTAAAACACAGTTGTGTCAACAAAGAATACACCCCCTTCTCCTGCCACCAAAATTCCTTTATCCTAAATATTTTACTCTACTTCCTCTCTACCTGCTTTTTTCTCCTAAGAAAAATTCCTAATCTTCTGGTTTGTTGAATAAAATCACTGAAAATTAAGTTACTATTAAATAAATTGATCTGAAATTATTTTCAGATAAGGAAATCTGAAAGGAAAGAGAAGGAAACTTTGTGATTCTTTCAAACACCTGCTTTCTTGGGACAGTCATATTTTCATAGATGTTTCTATTCTCTCAAGTTTAGTCACAAGGATAAGGTGAGGATAAATGTTTTTTGTTAGGTACAAATAAATAAGAAGTCCCAATTTTTTAGTCTTCACTGCAGAGTAATAATTATTTGAAACTTCTTCATAGTCTTTTTGTATTTTAAATTCTATCTTTTTTAAAATTATCTCATGATGCTCACTACATTGCTGCTATGTTTTTGTGAGTTGATTATTTTCATTTATCAAAAAAAACCCTTTTAAGATCTTATACCTCCCTTTCCCTTTCTTAGCCAAATCTGTAATCCAATATCTGTTTTCCCCGCTGAACTGTCTTTTCCAAAAGCAAGAACTGCAAATGAAACTACTGAAGTAATATCTTTGAATGTCCAAAAGAATGGTGGCAAAAAAAAAAAAAGTGGATTCAGGTAGTGGTTCTCCTTAGGCAGAAAAAGACCTTTAATTCTTAAGGGGAAAGGTAATTTTGGTGAACAGGCATCTTTGGACATATTTAACTTCTTTTCAAGGCTTGATGAGGAGTCTTGGCCCCAAGTCTAAGTAAAAAGAGAATATTTTCACTAATGTTTTCACTCAGTCTTAACAAACTTGTGTGTCCTACTGAAAACTTACACTATTGAAGAACTACTAAATTTATTCTTGCATTCCAGTAGTTCTCCATATATATCATTAACCCTGAAAAGGAAAAAGACTACAGACTCTTCTGCAAAGGGACTTGGGGCTGCTAGTGCATCATAAAGGTGCAAATCATATAATAAAATAATGCCAATTGCAAAACCAATTACTCTTTCCATTTCACTCTTTTCCTCTTCCTTCCCCTCTTTACTGAATAATTACGCTGGACAGGCAGTCAACACTCTTGAGTTGAATTGAAAGATTAGTTAATCAATAAAACCATTTCACTTCTTCAGGTTTTATGTATGGGTCACTTGACAGCTCAGCTCCTTACCAAATGTAGTTCCAAGCATCCCAACCAATGCTTCCTGCCAGTGAAAACAGTTGTCAGCACCCTCAGATCAAAATTTCTAGATTGTTGCATAAGTGACTAAGACAAGACAGGAGGTATGGTATCAAATAAAAGAACTGCACCCTGTTCACTTATTGTCTTCTCTTTCAGGAAAGAAGGCAGACCAACAAGACCAAACCTCTCTTTTTCAATGTCCTTCCTCACAGAATAGTATTATTAAAAAAAATAAAAATAAATTGTTAAAGCAGGAAAAATGAATTGTGCAGGTTGATGATTACAGGCAATAAGGGGAAAAATACAGAAATGCTTTACCAGGGACTGAAAAGAGCTGAGTTAGTGACAAAAGCTAATCAAAGAAAAGAAAATAAGCTAACAACTGGTAGTGGGGAATCATCTAAGAAATGGTGTCATGTCCCCCATAATCTCAATTTTTTCAATTTTATATGTTGGGCTGAAATCCTTACAGAGAAGTGGTTGACTCACGAGGTCCAGGCTTGGCTAGACAGCAGGACAGCAGAAGCTACCTGTAAGTATTTTTGAAATAGAGCTCCAAGGTTTTCAGTTCTGAAAACAATCACAATTTTATAATCAAGACTTTGTTTTCCAAAGTCAAATTTTCTGCATTCATTAAAAAAAAATTTGGAAAAGCTTTAATTCCAGACACTGCAGGAAACTTTTTTCTGAATAGAAGTATCTAACTTTTTTGAGGGTCGCTTACCACCATTAGGAAAGACTGAAACAAAAAGTCATGTGCAAAGCCTAACTACCTCACCATGTGGCCAAATAAACTTCATCCTCATCTTGCAGCGATTAATAGAACTTGATTGATTTCAGGAACTCTTCTCTTTCACACTGGAACAGCTACTATTGTTTATTCTGACTCAAAGCAAAACCAAAGAATTCTTACACTGAGATGGCTGACTTGACTCCTACTACATGCCACAAAGTAATGCAGTTCCTCTGTACTGATTTGGATGGCCATTGCTTTAGCATAAGCTCAGGAATATTAAAAGACAGTGAAATGTAAAATGAATTTATTGTTGGAAGAAAGATCTTCACACAATAGAATTTTAAACATTTTTTAAAGTGGGTTTCTTAAAATCTGCTACAATGGCACTGGAAAATATTCAGAAATTTCAGCATAATATACTGTCTTGAAATTCTGTTACAGTGACATTTGACTGATTTACATTCTTTTAGATTTTGCTCTAACCAGCACCTTTATTATGTGACCTTTATTCTGGATGGCCTCCAGGGCACTATATACAATAGCTGCTTCCACACCACTAGCTCAACTACAAGCCAGCTGACTTCTGTGCTAATTGCTGGATTTGAAACTTCCTTTCCTCTAAAAAGTTCCAATTAAGAGCCAAGTATTTAGAGTAGGGACTCTGGATCTAATCTGGGTATCCAACTTTTATTCTGAGGAAAATTTTGCAGCCTGTTTTCTGCTCAGGGAGACAATTTAGTATTGACACAGTTAAAATACTCTCTAGAACTGTATAGTAAGGAGCAGCAAAAACCAAGAATGCATGAAATGGAGTATTGCTATCAGAAATGCTAGCTATTTGCAGAATTCTTATGTCAACAGGACCAGTAAACAAGTGTTAATATTTCTAGTGGAAGGAACATCCATAGGGAATTCAATGTAGTTAGCTGCACAGAGCAAAGAATCAGATCGGAGAGGGAATTGTGTCAGCTCTGGCATGTCGGCAGTATGTGGCTGTCAGGAGTGTGAAATGGAGCTGCTTCAAAGCTGAGTAGGCTGTGACCTGAATGCTGCACGTCCATGCACTCAGTGTGAGAGGATCAATGACAGCATTTGCTGGGCTCTAGTCATCCCCTCTGCTAATGAAAGCAGTCCTGAAAGGCATAATGCAGGGCCTCTAGGCAGCCTAAAGCCTAGCATTAGCTGAGTTTGTTATAAGCTGGGCTGGCGAGTGCACTGAGCACCAAAGGCCCCCTCCTCTGTTGCTCTATCCCACTAACTCCCCCCGGCTGTCTGTTTAGTGTCACTCAGCTGGGATGGATCCCGTTAAAGATCTGACGCTTAGCAAGGACTCAGAGGTGTCTGGAACGCCTGCCTCTAATCATAAACACCACAGCTGGCAATGATGTGGTCGAGGAAAAAAAATCACCTTGATCCAACAGCACACATTCCCTTTGATGTTTCTGCAGTGAGTTCACTGCCCAGAGAGAAAGGTACTGCTTTAAAAAAAAAAAAAAATCAGGCTTGACATTCTCAAATCATAACCATATGACTCTCAATTCCAAGCTTAAAAAACCCCACAACCCAAGCCCAGGAAAACACAACATTTTGTTCTGAGAAACTCAGGGAAGAAGCATCTGACAATGATAACATGAAACAGGTTTGGAAGATAATGGCAGTTTGAGAAGAAAACACTTCCAAAAAATTTAGACTGCCACTACCAAAAATGGAAGAAGCCTTCTGCCAAAGATTGCAAACTGTGGTGACCTCAAGCAAGAGACTGTAGCTGATTCAAGGGAAAAATGAAACTTTTCAAAGACAACTTTGCTTGTGCTCTGCCACTGTTTATAAGTGCCTTATGCCCTCTTGCCTTTCGGGGTGGCCTGGTAAATACAAGAGCTCTTCTGTATTTTACAGTCCTCTGCCACAAATTTCTGTTAAATATTCAACACTGTGAGCATGATTTTAATTTTTTTTTTTAACCCAGTCAGGCTACAAAGAGAATTGTGAATCCAGTGCAAAAAGCTTGTTATTTATTGTAGGGTTTTTTTGCACTACCCCTCTGTTTCATATGTAGCCATGAAATATACAAATGTCCCATTTATTTTCATAGTGCTTGGATTTCTTGATAGAAAAACTACACCGTTTTTCTTGCATTGATTTCTTTCTAGACACAGAGTGCTGCATATAGCATTTGCTAAAAATCTGTGAAAACTGTTAACTTTTGTTCTCTGACACATTCATGCTACTGCTTTCTTACGCTACGCCAGCTATACTAACACAGATAAAAGGCTGCATTTGAACAATCCTAACACAATATACAGTCTAATTTTCTTTTCCTTATTCATAGCAAGGGAGCATTACAATTAATAATGAAGCTCTTTCCAAGGCTATATGAAGAAAGTGGCATCCTAGACACACTGATGCAGAGACTTATTTGCTTGGTACAACTAGAAAAAATTAGAACTAACTTTGAAAAAGTCTCTAAAAATGCATCTTCAGAATTTACCCCTATTTGGAAATTTAAATATCTAGCATTTTTACATGAAGAATGAAGAGCTGGAAGAGTAGCAACTGCAAATAGTCATTCAGGAGTACTCAAGCTTCTGGATGTTTTTCTAAAATGTACATTTTCTTGATTTCATATTACCCACAAGGTTTACTTTCTTCTCCAGATAAAAAGTCCAGGTTATGTTCCCTCATAGTCAAAAACAATACTAACAGCCATTCCCTAATGAGAAAACTAAAGACAACTCCATCACCTTTGGTATTAATATGCCCTGTTTGTTACTGTGGCTCAAACTGATCAGAGCCATCCTGACATGACTAAAGCAGAGATGTGACATCTCGTATACAAAACACAGAGCTTAAGAGTGTAAATTGAACTACAATGTCACGGCTGGAAAATCTGGGAGCTATGTTCCCAATCTATATGAAGTTTCACAGGCTGTTTGTGCTGACAGTCTTGCCTGCAATTCTCTCAAATGCTGCAGATTCAGATAAGATTCAGATTTATGAAGTTTATGTAGTGTTCTACAGTGGTAGGAGTGTTCATGTGTATGGGAAGGAGAAGGAGGCTAATTCAGCTGGGTTATGAAACATCAGCAATTTATATACCCCTATATGGGAATTTTTCTCTTATACTGTATGTAAGCAAAATACAATTAAATAATAGCCAAGATCTGCCGCCCCAATGATACTTAAAAGGATGTGAGGGACTCAAATTTGTCTTATTTCCTTGTGCACTAATCTCTTAATTTCAACCAGAAAAAATTAAAATCAGTACCAGAAAACTGTTACTAACATAGTGTCATAAACACAGGTAAATTGATTAAAAAAAAAAAAAGGTATTTCCTTAAGCCTTGTGAAGAACTATGGATTTTACTGCAATGGCAGTTGTTTACCTCTGTATATGCAAGAGTTCAGGAGGTGAGAGTCAAGATATGCATTGGATTCTTCAAGGAAAAAATCAGAGTTATCCATCCAGTCTGCTTCCCTTCTGCAATTGAATAATTCTAAGCTTACTGGCAAAGTCTATCATAAAATCTCCCTTTTTTCTCTACTCTCCCATGACTTTCAAACACCACAGGAAAAAATAATGAGAAATCATTCTAATCATTAATATGGTTTCACTGCAAGAAATTTTTTTTTGCTTCCACATTTCAAAGTGATAAAATCAGTGTGGAAATGTTACTTATCAGAGCATTGCCTTAACAAAAAGCATAAGAGAATTCTGTAGTATATTTATTCCAGCTTCATTTTATGGATCAGATTTAAAAGTGTTTTTTTGATTACATGTTCTTGCATGTAATGACTAAAAAAGACCAAAAAAGAACCCCCAAAAGCAAGCAAGCAAGCAAGCAAGCAAAACACCTCCACCAAACACTTTCCTGGTCACAAATGGATATGTACCCATTATGGTCTTAGTTTGACTAGATAAAGAGGACAGCCATCTAAGAGAAAGAAAAGAAAAAGAAAAGATGGTTCTCGGTGGTGGGCTTCATGCTTATACTACAATGAATATAACTGAGCTGGTGACAAGCGAAATATGATATGACTGTGCCTAAAATGCATGTGGGCTCCACCTGTCACATTGCATTCGACTGCACCAACATTCAGTTCATCTTACCAGCACCTAAAACTCACACATTGCTCTAGTGGTCTATTATGACATACAGCACTTCGCCTTATAAAAGGAAGCTATTTTAATTCATATTCACCAAAAATGTAAAACATGACGATTTGTTACCTGACTTGATTTGCTAAATGTCTTAGATTCCATGTAACTGGCAGGGCTGGTATGCAAAGTATCAGACCGGTGCAAAATTCCAGGATGAAATAGCAGTTCAATCAGAAAGGAAATGCTTTATAGCACTTACAAGGCTGCAGTTCAAAGATGCCTTCAGCCCTTCATTTCTAAACCAGTCCAAAGCTGCCTTCAGACAGCTCACTCACACCATGACGGGAGGTTCCACCTCACACCAACTCTCTAGTGACCCCTTCAGATGAATCAGAAAAGAAATTGACAAGCTACAGCAGCATTCTCAGATGAAGGGAGGCTGGCTGGCTGGAGAGTTTAGGATGAGACACACAGGTCAAACAAAAGTCTTCAGGGATTCAAAAGCTCATGTTTCCTGTGCCATTCCTCCTTTAAAGATTGCAACGAATTCTGTCAAACTAAAGTGCTCAAATAACTTTCATTTATTTTACTTTTATGAGATGCAAATCTAAACCTGATTTAGAATTAATTGCACAAGTGATTATAAACCATTTAACTTGGGCACAACCATAAATTCCTGGCACTGAAGTCTGATTGTGAAGATCCTTACCCACAAGAATCTCTTTACTAATACCAACACTGTTCATGTGGAGGAGCAAGAGTTTCAGAGCTAGAACAGAAACCACAACACTGTGGCAAATCCTCTACAACTTTTTTGTTTCTCCTGCTTTTGAAACGAACTGCCTCCTGATGCTTTGTTTCTCTGCTGATTTTGGAAGCCTCATTGGGAACTTAATTTTTGTGCATACATAGCCTTCATATCACTTTCCAAACCTTCAGTGCCAACATTCATTCTATGGCTCTTGCAGTACACAATCTTCTGCTTGCAGAATGGCCTAAACAAGTGGGTACTGGAGTAGTTTATGAAGTTTTGCTCATGGTTTTGCTTTTTGGGTGTTTTCTTACAAGAGGTGATTGAAAACAGAAAGGAAAAGCGTGGTTTTCCTTTTTTTTCCTCTCTTTTTTCCCCCTCCTTTTATACTCTTACTCTGAGACCATGTATGACAATACCTCGTGGAAAATTGCTCCTGTCCAATAACATGCTCAAAGTACTCCTTTGCCAGAGGCATTCACTCATTATATAAATCAAACAAGCATACAAAAACAGACAAAAAGTGACTGGTAATGCCCAGTGAATTTCTGTGCTCAGCTAAGATGATTTGGTGCATTGCATGCAGATGTCAGGTATTTTTATAAAGAGCTCCATTGTGCAGGGCCCCACCACTCCTCCATCGCTCCCAGCACTCCCTTAAAAGGGGGGGGGTGATGGGCAGACAACCATTCCAGCTGGGCTTGGAACCTCGTCTGAGTCAGGAAAACCACAGCTCATAAGCAAAGAGGAAGCATAATGTTCTACAAGGACAAAACATTAGCAAAAATGTCACTCAGCCCCAGTTCCACATGTTGGCTGCCACGGCCTCTTCCTCCTAGCATGCCCGATTGATATAAATTCCATCTGCTCAGCAGCCAAGTGACAGAGAAGAAATACTGGCATCTGGTCTCTATTGCTGTCGGGTTTTTGTTCCATGTTAGACCTTAGCTAGAAACATATGAAGAAATGAAGGTGCTGGCAAGCGACTAAAAGGCTGCACTGGCACAAATGAGACTTTCTGATGCTTTTCACACTTCACTTTGGATTTTTACAGGCAAAAAGGTGGAGGAGACTTGATAAACTGAGTCTGGAGAGCCAATGGGCCTGGAGGTCATTTGGTGTTTCTAACTTTTTTTTGAGTGTTTAAAACTGTAAAGCAAAACAATTTTTTTAACACAACAGAAGGTAACGAAGTCACACAAGAATGTTACTCTTCAGCTAGGTTTTTTTTCTCCTTCTCTTAAACATCCACTGGTTTGGACCTGATCCACTAGCACTTTATATTCTCCTGAGAAGCAGCTGGAAAGTGCCAAACCAGTAACTTTTTTTTTTTTTTTTAACCCCACTGTGTCCAGCAGAAAGCAAGTACTTAAAACCAAAGAGAGCAATAGAGCAAACCAGTAATGTGCATAACTGTCTGAGAAATCATGCCTAAGTGTTTTTTTAAGAGCAGCTCCTGAAGAGATAGGGGAGACTGTGAGTTCATGTGATTACATGTGGATGTGTGTACATTTAAAGATTTTTTTGATGAATGATTCCTCACACAAACAGAGGTGCAAGAAAAAATAAAGGTGTGACAGAGAGGAAAGTAAAAAAGAAAATATATTGGTAATAAAATTAGATACAGACGCTTTTCTTTTTGACAAACAACAACTGGAGCAGAAACTTAGGAAGACATTTTGTATCTAAAAGGAACCACAAAACAACACAGGATAGCTGGTCTGCAGTAAGGTAAAATATTTCTAAAATTTAAAGTGGAACCTAAATATTCCAAATCAATATAGAATTTGATTTTTTTTAGAATAAAAAAGAGTGTTCCATTTATCTATGAGCCTCCAGCCCTTGTTGGTCTCATGATTTTCTCTGCAATACAGCGTCCTTCTCTTTTGTGTGACAGGACCAGAAACTGACAGAAAGAAATGAAGCGAGTGAACAGCTATCAGAGCAACATTATAACACCAATGAGAGAGAACACACGTAAGAGAAGAGCTCTCAAGAACATATAAATATATAATAGAGCCCTGGAACACTTAATAATTAATTGTGAGGAAGAAGCTTTTATTTCAACAAAAAGAAAGGCTTCTAAACCAGCAACCCCATGAGAGTGGAACAGTCCACTATATTGATGCCCAAAAGGCAGTTCCATGCCAGTTCTTCACAAGGTGAAGTTCCCCTTTCATACTTGGCCAGGATCACTTCAACACACTGCCTGCATTGCATCCTCAAGTAATGTCTGATACCTGCCTTCTGTGGTGATTCCCTGCTTGCAGTGGAATTGCTTCCAGTGACTTCAATGGGCTTTGCACCTAAACCAATAAAGTCAGCAATCTAATTTATCTAGTAGGATAATGAGTATTAAAAGATGCCATAACTAGGGGTCAAATATTCCACTGCTGGTTCACCTCACTGAAGTGCTACTTTAGGGAAGTTAATTCTGCTAAGTTAGTGTTCCTCACTGGATATTATCACTCAATTTGTAACCCAGACGAAAAGGTCTTTAGTACACATGTGAAGAATCAGTGGTGCTCATTATTAATAATGTGCCTCCACAGAATCAGTGGTTTTGACTACTACAAAGGGTTTGAAAGAGTATTCCACGTTCAGGTCTCTTTGCATGGGATGCCTCCCTCTAAGAGTTGTCATTTAATCACCATCCAAATGAACTTAATACAGGCACTTTCTCCTAATAATGTCTTGCTCAAGACAATCCTCCAGTGCCACTCCTGAAGAAAAATTCTGATTTTTACTGATTTATTAGAAGGCCAGGTTGGATCACACCCTGGACAACCTGTTCAAGTGAAAGAGGTCCCCACCTACAGCAAATATTTGCAAGTAACTTTACATTAGCAAATAATTAAAGCTCAATATTCCAAATATCACCATATTATGCTGTTAAATGGTGCAACTTGCTTTGTGTCAGTTTCCTTATTTAGCAAATAAGTAAAGCAGAAACTGTCTTTATCGAACAGTTAAAAAAATAATGTGGCAACTACCTACATATCACTTCAGAGCACCTCTCCAAAGCACTACCCTTGATCATGGGACCTAACACTTTTTTGCCTTGACCCTAATGATTTCCTGTTCACAGACTGCACCATGCTTACAGTTAAGTTTCTTCTACAGAAGAGGATCATGTAACAGTAAATTCCCCAGTCAGAGCTTCTTAGGAAAGGAAGCATATTATTCTCAAAGGGCTTAGTATTCTGTTATGTAGAGTAATGGAGTAAAAACATAACCTTTTATAACAAGGTGTCAACCAAACTCAGCGCTATCTTCCCTCCCCTTCCAGTATATAGGCAGATGGCACAGTCTTAGCTGTCTTTTTGTACAGATTTCTGGAGGATGGACATCATTGAGGGTACTACCACAGTAAAAAGAAAGAGTAAGACCAATCTTTTAGCATTAAATGGAGGTGTGCACATACTTACTACATATAATAGTTCAAAATAACTCCAGGGTTACACTTTCAGTGAAATCAACATGGCTGAGTGAGACTTGACTTAAGACAGTTTGTAAGGTGTCTCACTGTCTGCAGCAGACAACATTATACTTCCTGAAGGCAAGGCCTGGCGTGCAGTCAGTGATGAGAGGGGACAATTGAGCTGCCTAGCGCTGGAACCATCAGCGCAATTTCCCGCAAGTCAGGAATATGAAACGGCACAGCTGCTGGGATGAGTGAATAGCTGAAGGAGCTTGTGTGAGCTTCAATAGCAGGCAGGAGCAGTGCTCCACTGTGAATGACAAGTGATGGGCCAAATCACTGGGGAGCTACCGATGAGTTATTAATGGTGACAGGTACACTACCTGGGAGACAGGTTGAGAGGGGAAAAAGATTATTTATAAGCGAATAGTTAACAGCTGTACCCACTGCTAAGCATTACATGGATGCCACAAACTGTAGAATTCAAATCTTGGGTTATTCAAGCACGAACAACTGCCTGTCACCAAAGTGCAACGCATCGGTACAAATTAAGGTGGGAGAGATGAGACGAGGCTGGAACGATGCCTTGCTCAAGTAGGCAATGTCATCACAGAGTGCAGATAAGAGCAAGAGAAGGGCTGAGATAACCATGAGGTGAAATATGGTTCTTAATAATAATGATGAATTTGCAAGAACAGCTTTTTAATTCTTCCTGAGGGCTTTTGGAAGAGAACAGATGCTGAGTATGTCCTGTACTGACATGAATAAATGGGGAAAAATATAATATGCAAAAGAAATATTTTCAAAGAAGTTTTCTTTTGAAATGAGAAGTAATATATTTCTATTGTGGAGATAATTTCTTCTATCTCCAGCCCCCTCCCAGGTTTGAAAGACACATTGTTAAGCTTATAATATAACGTTCTTACAATACCTACAATAATATAGTCACCCCGTTTTTTCCCAAAGGAATGAAGCATTGTAGTAGTGAGTATATTATGAGTGGCCTGAACAAAAACCTTTCTAAACTATTTCTCGAGTACAATTCTGCCCCTAAAGAAGTAGGGAATACAAACCAAATAAAACCCCAAAACATCCAAAAACCCACAAATGCACAAACACCCCTCCCCCCAATTAGGAATTTGGAAATGTTTTCATAATGTGAACATGATCATGAAGGAAACTGCTTTTGAGTCCTTTCCTATTCCACTGCAAAGATGTGTCTCTGCAGTAACTGCTTACATGCAAGGAAAAAACTGAAGAAATAATTTGGTGGCTTTTCCTGTGGACTTTTAATGCGGTAGAAGAGTTAAATACCAGCAAGATCAGCCAGCTCCCAAGACAATAAGCAGGTGGTTCGCTCACTTCTAGGTTTGCACAAAGCACAGGCTGGAAATCACCCACTAGATATCTACACAGAGACAACATTTCCCTGCAACAAAATGTGCCAAATGACTAGTCTTAAAAAAAGGGGAAAAAAAAGGGGGGGGATAAATGAGGAAAAGCATTAACAATCTAAATGCTTAAGCTTAAAAATTTAAAATTCAGTTTTTCTTGAAATAGAGTCTCACCCAGACTCCAAAGTGGTAAGAAAAAAAGAAGGCTCATCAGCAACACCTGGGTTCCTCCAAGGTAGAGGGAGAAAACTGTTTTTATCTATGGTTACTGCCTCTTCTCATTTCTATACCATAGGGACACTGTGCTCTTGTACGCTCTAGAGGAGGGAGATATGTGAGCCAGAAAAGGTTCACACTTCAAGAAGCTTCTAAGGCTTTAAAACATAAAGCAGGAAACTGATTCAGTATTGTAACTGTTTTCTGGATTTAGTCCAAATCTTTCAGTTTTAGCATTCCAAAATGAACATCACTAAAAGGCAAATAGTCCTCTGCATGTGCGTGTGTTGGGGGTGGATGTAATATTAGTCAAGCTTACTCATTCCTTTCTTCCTGATATTCATAATATTTAAATATTTCTCCTTCTCTGTTTCATTCTGGTTCTTATGGAAAGCTGCTATGATTCCTCAGTGTCTGAACTTCTCACACTGTGAATCAATACTTAAATATATTGTCAAAACAAGTGAGGTAGTTACATTTTATCTTTACAATTGATCATTATTTTTATTAAATACTGTGCTTTGTGGAAACTGCTTTTCACACAACTTTTGAGCATAAAAGAAACACGACATTTTTTTTAAAGGTTTAGTAAGAGATTCGGGAACTGAACATTAGTTAAATTTAGCATTAGTATCATTCTGAAAATACTACACTGATTTCCCTAGATATTGATTAAATCTTTGTTTCTTTTCCATCCTACTTTAATTTTTTTTAATGTTTAAAAGTCACATGCTAGAGGACCTAGTCTAAAGGCATAGGAAACCTAAGTCAAATTTCAGAGAGTGAAATTTGAAAAGTTAATTCCCAAAGCTTCACTGTCAAAAAGCATGGAATTTACAGTGAGCAAAGTGAGCTTAGTTTTGATCCCTACATTTCAATTAAACAGTGTCTTACTGCACAATTTTTTTTCTTTCTCGTATTCATAGACAGAAATTGAAATATCAATTTCTTTAATTTCTCTTTAGGGGTAGGTCTATGAATTTAGAAACCTGTGTTTTGATACCCAAGTTTGCATGAAGATATCAGTGCCTGTTGCTATTGTGCTCAAAAAAGGAAAACAAACTTATTTTTAAAAACTAAATGCAAAAAGAATAACTTCAAGGTTTTGTTGTCTACCTTTCAACAAAAGTAAACCAAAAAACAAACATACAAAGAATGTCACAAGGATTACTATAAAGCTTATGGTGCAAACCATGAGTGTGTTTATTTTTTTTTCAGTCTACATTATTTACCATGTTATTGGGTCAAAATTCATGCTCTAAGGATTATACAGAACACTGTATTTTTTTCAGCTCCACATACCAAGTCTATCCACCAAAGAAGGTCTCCTTTTTTTCCTCCAAACAAAATGCAGCACTATTTGTTTTTTTTTTTTTAATGGATTCATGATAAGGTTTTGTGTGACAGAAGGACAAGCTGCCAACAGAAATGAAAAGCTAGGATACTAGGAAAGAGAGCTGGTTTCTAAACATGCCAAAGTTTGTTGGAAATGTAAGATTCAAGGACTTTTCCCTTCCCTGTATTTGATTCTAAATGTTCTGTGCTCCTCATGCTACCCCAGGTCATCATGTATTAACAAGTACTTGTAAGCCTCCTCCTCTTTTTCACAGAAGGTATTTGGTAAATGATGTCCACATGTTTCAAAGGAACAGAAACACATACCTTAACTTGTATGTACTACGTAATCAGGTTAGCAGGCTGGTCACAGTCTTGGCTCACTGTGCAGCCAGAGTCAAAGACTTGTGCTCTAGGGTGGCCTGGAGCCACCCAGCTAGATTGGGGATGCAGCAGCTATCCATAGCTAAACAACAGACACTGGGGAGGGGATGGCAGCGTGGGAAAGGATCTTGTGCTCACCATTATTTTTACACTCACCCCACAGAATTCCAGCTTAGGCCAGGAAAGAAAGAAAGAAAGAGCAACCTGGATCAAAAAAGTTAAGATCTTTAGGGAGGCTTTAGGGAGGCTGTAGACATCATGGGAAATTCTCAAGATGAGAATCTGCTTTATTACTGAGTCTCCTTTTGTATAACATGCCATAAACAATCCACAGCTTGGTTTTGAGAGATGTAATACATGCCTGTGAAGAATTAGATGGAGTCTTCTACAGTGAAAACAATTAAAAATAAAGAAAGAATCTTTAGAAGTCTACAAATTTTAATTGAAACATACTTTTTTGTACAGTTCTTACAACCTGCTATTCATTTCTTTTCAAGAAAATAGCAGTGTGTACATAACAGAGCTGTTATGTGACTTCAACTGACCTACATACATTTACAAGACCCCAATTCAGAAAAACATACAAGCATATGCTTATGTTAAATATGTGAATAGAAGATTGTTGAAGTCAAGGGTACTAACTGTATGAAGTTAGATAGGTTCTTGTGCACCTTGCTAAATCAGCAACCACTTTCTGATTGTGTCTGAGCAGTCTTCTGGGTAACATCAAGTTGGCTCCCTATAGCTTTATATCTCTACAATAAGCTAAGAACTCTTTTGGTTTGCATCTTTCTTCTTTCCTCCCTGCTTCTCTACTGTAGTTTCTTTGGTGCCTCAAAAGAGATGTGTTGCTTTTTCTTCAGTATCTCTCTCTGCTACCTGGCCACATGCACAAAGCGTTCAGAGACTTGATAGATTTTGAGGATTTTCCTTCCCATATATTGAAGCAATCTCAAATAGTTATAAAAACCACCTTTTATACAAGTCCCGATCATTTGAATAGATACATTAAGGGAAAAAAAGGAAGGTGTGGAAGGTGCGGAAGGAAGGTGCGGAAGGAAGGTGCGGAAGGAAGGAAGGTGCGGAAGGAAGGAAGGTGCGGAAGGTGCGGAAGGTGCGGAAGGTGCGGAAGGTGCGGAAGGTGCGGAAGGTGCGGAAGGTGCGGAAGGAAGGAAGGAAGGAAGGAAGGAAGGAAGGAAGGAAGGAAGGAAGGAAGGAAGGAGGACTGACTTTCTACAGCACAGTAGATGCTGAAATTCTAATACAATTGTCTTGTATGAACTGAAGGTAAATACTGTGCTCAAGTAAAAATGGGTACCTTAGTAAAGAACTTATAGAGTGCTACAGCATAAAGCAGACTGGTGGTGGGGGAAAGCCTCACAGACACACACCTAAAGACTGATGTAACTAGTACTGGAAATTCTTACTGTGTTTCTGAAGTAATTACTCAGGCATGGGAGTATATGTATAATTTAATTTTGAATTGTCAGGTTGAGGGACTTCTTAAGCACCTCAAACTGGATTGACATTAAAATTCTTCTTCTTCTTAAAATTTGCTTCAAAGCCTATAAAATTTTCCATTGCACTGGTACTTCTCTTGCGCTCCAAACAAATCTCATAATTGATACAATAATCAGTTCTATGCTAAGTTATAATATTTTCATTGAACTATTTCATCCTGCAGGTTAATATTCACCAAAAAAACAACAAACCAAAGAAACTAAAAAACTTTGGCTCATCCTGTACAATCAATTTCCTAGCCATATGTGGCTGGGGGAACACAGGCTTCTCATGCCACAGACCCCAAATGAAGACTGGAAATGACTAGGTCTGAGACTGTATGAATGCCATAATGGGCTGCTGTTCTACCTCTGGACAACCGCACGTCTGGTGGTCAGCTGTCCCCGAAGAGCGTCTTACATTCTCTAACATCCACGTTCTCTGTAGCCTCACAACAAATACAATACTGTGAGCAATCTGCTACAGACCTTATTAATTCCTCACTCTTTTTGTATCAAGAAACATATCTCTGCCTCCAGCTGTGGGAGAAAATTAATGTCATGGGTCTTTTATCCATTACCTCACAAACCTTTGAGTCTACAAATGAAAGAGAAGAGCTCTGTTTTGCATCCTATGGTACAGTTTGAAATCCTCCTATCAAAAGGAAACCAGTTCCCACATGGAAAGCAACCAAATTAGTACTAGTTAAATTCTCTCACCCAAAATTTAGTTTTATTTTATAAAATGCTTTCTAAAAGAGATGGGTTGGACAAAAGCATTTCTGTGGATTACATACTCAGCATGAGCAAGTTTTCCCAGGCATTGCCCTAGCTACTTATAAACAGTCTGAGAGCTTTTAATGGAAAGCCTGGTGCAACATAAGCTGCACTAAAAGCAAGCTGACGTGTGGCCTTATTTATTCTATTCCTGTTTTCAGCACCATAGGTTAACTTGGACACAACTTAAGGACACCCAAAATCCAGAATGCATGGATAAAAGTGTAATTATGTTAATTTTACTACCATATCTACATCACTACTCAAGCTATAGAGATACATACATACCCAGCAAGCTGACATATACTGGGCCAGCAGTTTCAAAAATCTACTTGTCCTACAAATTACTTCCTTCTGCGCAGACAACTGCCAGTCAGTTACAGAGGTTTCCACACCCTTTTTCCACGCCCTTTCCAGTAGATGGAATGCAAGACTTCAGGGTGCAATTCAGGCAAGATTCATCAAGAAGAATCCAGTAAGACTGGATAAAAAAAAACATACCCTTCCCTACTATAAAAGATAAAAATGAACCAATGACATGGAATCTTTCTCTTCTATTTGATAAAAAGATTGTTTTAAAAAAATTACTGAAATTACTGTTCCAGTGATGGCGATGTTTTAGAATTTTACTGAAGAATAATCATAATTACACATTCTATTTCATTAGAGGATCTCAAAGCACTTCATAAACATTAATTAACAACATCCAAGTATAAATTGGGATGATTAGAACATTTTGTTAAAACTGTGGGGGAGGAGAAAAAAATCAAATTGAAGCACAAAGGACTTGTGCAGCAAGTTAATATATTAGAGCCAATAGAATAATACACACGTCCTGGATTCAAGATAAGTATTCAAAATTCTAGAACATGGTGCAAAATGACAGGCAAATCAGAGAAGATTTTTCTGCACAGGAAAGAAAAGTAAATTTCTTAATTAAAATATGAAAGTTCATCTTCATTAGAATCAAAATGTACCTTGATAAGTAAAAGGGGGTTGTCTGTCTACATTCAATGCTGTCCTCTTACTGCCTAGAAGGCAACAGTAAGTGTTCATGACATTTACCCCTCCTAATAAGAGTCACTCACACTTCACTGTTATTCCTTATTATTGCTCAGGACAGGCACTAGCACCTCATTGAAAGATCAGTGCTGCAAGGGAAAAAAGTCCCCTTGAGATCCCTTGGACTTCAAGAAAAACAGTAAATCAACTGATGCTGGACAGATGACAAGTTTGATTCTCTGTGGCCCTTCTTGATTCCTAAATGGCTGTGGACCTAAATTTCCTAAGTGCCTGAAGTCAGGGCTGACACACAGACAATGAAAACCACATCTAAACTCAAAGCAAGAGGTTTCTAAACTGGAAAAAAGTCTTAAATCCATTTAAGTGTCATGGTCTGGACTCCATACTCTCTGACTGAGTTAATCTCCATTGATGTGTAGCTGAATGGTTAATATCACAACCTTATCACCTCCAGGACCATGATTTGAATTCAGCCCAAGGTTGTCTGCAAAGCGAGTAGCCTATAAAAAGCAGAAGTTCTAATCTCTGAGCTGCTTTTTGTGAAAAGAAGAGAAGAATTATGTCAATTCCTCAGATTCTTGGCACAGCCCACTCCCCTCCACAGGCAGAAGGGGAGTTGGTTCCTTTATTTTGTAACAGGTCACTGCATTTCCCACAAGAAAATTGAGGTGAACAGTAACCCCAAGATCCTGTCCTCAACTCAGTGGTCATATTTGTTTGACATAGTGCAGGATATGTTCTGGTAGAGGCTTCAACATGGCACTGTCAGCAAGAAAAGTGATTTTCCAGGCTACAAGGAAAGCCCTTCTCTCCCCTCCCTTCATCCACAGAGAATCAATCTCAAACCCAGAGATTTTTGTCAAAGACACACACAATAACAGTCTATTAAAAATATAAATACAATTTATAGATTGTGAAAGTACATGTATATATGCACAAATATATATATAAATGCACAAACACACACACACACACACACACACACACACACATACATATTTGAAGGAAAATGTGATCATAAATGGTTAATAGAAATTCAACCACATTCTGAAGCAAGAAAGCTGGAAATAGTTTCCTCCTTGGCTTACCTGCCAAGACCCAAGTTCAGGGCTCTGTTTCTTCTAAAATGCTTGATGGCATCACTCACACCTAAAACAGCCTAGGGAATGAACTATTCCTCCCACCTCCTTCATTCTTCACTCTGCTTTGGGTGTTTGTGATTTCATCAACTATCACAAGAGAGACACAGGATCATGAACTCAGGCCTTGGCAGGTGAAGAGATTTTCAGCTCCATTTTAAAAAGCCAGCACACATGGTCCTGGCACATGCCTGACAGACCTTCAGTAACAGACATTTCCATGCTCTGCAGTCTATTAGCTGTGCAAAAAGTACATCAGTAGGATCACAGCTAGTAGGATCGCCCTAGTACTGTAAACAGTCAGTACACATTCCAGATAGAACAAACACACCTACACAAAACTCTCTCTCTCCCTTTCTCCCCTTTTTTTTTGACCGACAGCCATAAATGTTTTCCATTAAACGGCCACCTTTATGTTTCTGAGCAATGTGAAGCACTATGGCTATAAAGGCTAACTATTTCATGGTAGTCATTAGCAACTAGCATGATGTATACTGCTGTTGATTACCAGGGGTTATACAGCCCTCTGCTTCATTACCCTTGCAAGATGCAAGACACAGAGTAGCAATAGCACAGCTCTCCAGCTGCACATATTCTGGAAAACCCAATGATCTTTGCGTGTACTGAGACATCTGTTGTCATGTAACTTGTTCTGCTGGTATTCAGAACTGGACTTTAGTTTTGTTGTTGCTTGGTTAAAGTGTGAACCATGATAAATATCCTGATGTAGTACTAGTGTGATCAGTAGTGTTACTATTAGAGGTACAGCACCAAAAGCATGAGAGAGGTGTTAGGCAAGATACTGCAGATACAGAAAAAAATCTGAAAGTACTTCACACTACAGAAGAAGTGGCATTGCTTTGCTCAAACACACAACAGTGCTTCCTATCTCTCTTTTTAGTCTTTTAAGGTTTATCTGAGCTTTTTCCACCTGTTTAGGGTAAAGATAGAATAGTCACACCTAGATTAGAACAGCTAAGAAGAATACAGAAGAGCAAGTGGCATAGAAAAGAATCTCTGTTCCACAGAAGTGTAGGAAGGTCATACTAAACTGACACACGGGGGAGAAAAGAAACTCTTCCAGAGTGTCAAATATTGGCATACAGTGATGCCATGGGAGGAATAGAACACTCAGGAGATGGACATCTAACAGATCCTTTTCATCTTGTGCTAAAGAGGCAAAATCAGAGAACAAGAGGAAGTGAAACTAAGGTGGGGGCTGAAGATGGGAAGAAGTAAAAAAGGGAGGGAAATGGGAGGCAATGACAAAAGAAAAGATGAGGAAGTTGAAGAGGAAAAAGAGGAAGGAAGGAACAGAGAGGCTGAAAGAAAAAGAAACAGGCAGAGCACATACAAAAGAGGCACTTTTAAATCCCGTGTGTACTGCAGGACTAGATGTCTGGACAAATGTAACCCAGCTTTGAGTCTTGGTTGCTCTGAGGGCCTCTGTTGAAAAACATCAGAACTAAACACTCATGAGTGCTAACAACAACTACAAGGAAGAAAAGAAAACACAAGACAGAATTGTATCTAACAAAGCTGAAAAAACTGTATTAATCTGTAAAAAGGTAGCTCTTTTCATTATCAAGTAATTAATGTGGGTGGCAGTTATTAAGGGTAACATAATCTTGTATGCATCTTACATTGTACTTTGGCTTCATTAAAATATTTACCAGATAAACTTCTTAATCTTTATCTGCATCACTTTTACAAGTATGGTGTTTTTTAATAAAAAAAGGCATGCTACACATAGAGGCATGGAAACACCAAGTGACTACTTCTTTAAAAGGCATGGAAATCCTCCATTGGTCCCAGCTAAAAGAGTGTAAAGTATTAATTAAGGTATTGGCAAATAGACCAATGAGGAAGCAATGCCAATAAAATAAATACAAAACCTTCACAAATAAATTTTCTTTTTTTATTATTCATATGTGTAACTGTCAATTAATATTTGCTGGGTTACAACGGTCAACTTTATTTTTCTTTCTGTAATTTAGTTAACCATTTCTCTTAATTTTCTTTAACAAATAATATAGCATACCAACATTTTAATGGTGTTCTTGTTGTGACATACAAAAACAGTAAAATCATTTGACAGTACTTGGGGAAAAAAAAAACCTGACAGAAACTTTTCGTGACTCATGATGATAGATAGCAGACTACATTGAACTGAAAGTATGATATCATCACTACAGCAACCTGACACTCCATGTCTACATTGCAAAAGCTCATATCAGAGCTTCATTTGTTTTCCTTCTAATATTCTTTATGTTCAAGCATTGGAGGCTGTTTGATAAGCTGTTAAATGAAATAGTCCTTGCGCTTGGGTTCTACAGCAAAAGTTCAAAGATCTTAAATTATTTCAGACAGAAAAGCTAAGACTCTATAAAGTCTCTAAAAGAGTTTAGAGAGCAACAGAACCCATCCTTTTCTGAAATCCTCCACAGACAAGCCAATGGTGGGCAATATTTAAGTTTAAGAACAGTAAAGCAATTTCTGTCTGTGCATATGGTTAATATTTAGAAGGTGAAGTGCTAAGGGATTACTTTGAGAAAGAAAAGAAAAGAAATTAGGAATATTATTGAAGATGCTGAAGTTTCTTTCTTTGGTCTCTATCCAAATATCTTTATTTAATCTGGATGTAAAAATAGTATGCATGAACAAACAAGTGGTAGTAAACTAGTACAGAAACCAAATTACCTATACTACAAGAGAAAAAATGCTTTACAAAAATTTGAGAAACTGTCCAATATAACTGACAATATTAGTTATATATATGCTGAGATATATATATATGTGAGCATGTAGTTTGAATATGCATATAGCTAATTTTTATTTTAAAATCTCAGAACTGAATTAGTTAAACACTGCTATGTATTTAATAATTTCAATGAGTTTGTTTTAGTTAATGGGATTTTGGTTTTTTGAAATGATGTCTTAAACTGCCTGCACCCCCCCACTCTCTGCCCTGAACCATGTATATCTTCTGAGAGCATTCCTCCTTAGCTGACTTCTTGCTTTACAGTTGCTTTAGGACTACAGAACAAGCGCAACAATGGAAGACTAGACTAATTTTCCTAAAGCAAAAAATGATATCAAATAAATTTTAATTTCATCAGTTTAGAATTGATTTTGCTACAGATAAGACCTTCATTTAGGATTAGTGATTCCCCATGCAATGTCCAGTAAATGAACTTTTGTGAGTGAGTCTCCTTTTGGATCTATAAAATATCAATAGTCTTCCAGCTGGCTTTAGTTTTGAATTTGTTCCGTGTTTTTTATTTTAAAAAATTTCTCATAGCTGTGGGCGGCACCAGAGAGTCTGGCAGCTAAGACATTGCCTATGAGCTACTGACTAATCTACTTTTTTCAAGGGCATGATGATAAGAATGGGAGTCCTAGATCATTTTTGCTAAATCTGCCAATGTTCTATTCTGTGCCTCTGCTTCCTTCTTTGTATTGTAAAGAAAATAGATATTTTCATCTTTTTCACTAAGAGAGTACAACTATTTGACCACAAAACAGTTGAAAAAGTGTTGAGCTGTTACTCAAACACTGAATCATTATTTGCACTGAGTCAGTTTATGGCCTCTAAGTTATAATCACATGTCCTGTCTTCTGCAGCTGGACCAGTGTAAAAGCTGAACGTCCCAGCTGTTCACTGCTAGCGTCATAATTGCTCTCTAGCCCTTTCCTCTCAGAATAATGAGCGCTAACTTACACATGTTTAGAAGGAGGATTTTTCTAACCTGGTTTGTTTAAAGAGAACCTGGCTCGGGAGCAATTACACATGTAGCTAGCTACACTAGCAAATGGATGGGGTAAAGTATTCTCCCCAGCCCTGTGATCTCTGGTGGATCATACAACAGCTGGCAAAGTTACCTCTTCTCTCAGCTTAGCTGGAATTAAACCAGGGTTGGAGACGCACAGTTGAGCTGCTCCTTACAGAAGAAGTAACAACATTCAAATCAATAGAGAGAATAGTCATATACATCTCTTTGAGTATCATGTGCAGCATCTGACCCCAAACATCCACTGTTTTTGACAAAAATAATTTTTGTCATGTAAAAATTGGGAAGTTAGGTGTTCCCAAAAGAGAAAACTTACAGGCTCACTATCGACCACATACAGGTCAATACCAAATACAATAAATTAGTTCCTTGAGGTAGAAAAAACAAGTCTAAAATCTGAAGCACTCTGAATTCCTACGGAGCAAACACAATCCAGAATGTTCCTTTATGCCATAAAGTTTTTTTGAGGATCAGTTCTAAAGATGAGAGAACAGCTCCTCTGCTAAAACATTAATCCTGCGACGGTCTGATGAGATTGGTGACCAAATTGAGACTAACACTTCATTGATAGGCATCTATTCACTAGAAACTCAATTTATTGCATGGAGGCCAGAGAATCGTGCCAGGTGTTAATGCCTTTCAGCCAGTACTGGCAATATTGTGACTGTGCCCCAATGTGAAAGGAGGCGTTATCAAATTACCTCTGCGGCTTCAGGGCTCTTTGACTTTCTGTGCTCTATTAATGCATCCACTGAATGAAGGTATAAATACTGTATTTTTCTCTGCCCATCACTTTTTAATTTGCTATTTGGAAACATTATTAGTCAAAATGAAGGTATTACAAATAATCCCACCCACTGTGCGGCCTTAATAAACAACTGTTTTTCTCTTGTTTCTCCAGTGGAGCAAACCATGTGCTTTTTCTCAAAAGTTACAAGGAAAAAGTTGTGACGTTTGCAGAGGGGTTGCTCATTTTGTTGGTTGTTGGGGTTTTTTTGGTTGGTTGGTTGGATGGTTGGTTGGCTGCGGAAATCATCTGACAACAGTAATTGATTTTGAGTGGATATATCTACCCTACTCCTCAGAATGCCTTCATTTAGAGAAAATGTTAAAATATTTTAACACTTTCATCATATTGAGGGCACATTCAGCATAGGTGGATGTCTTAGACCATCCCAAAGCATAAAACTAAAGTTTTGTGCCAGCTTTACAAATCAATTGAATGGTGGTTAATTAATGAGCACTGGAACTCAAACCCAGACAAAGTATTCTGGAATCTGTTACAGTTATTACATTATTCTATTCTATTACTTCTCTTAGTCCTTGCTACTAAGCTTCCTGTTTTTCCTCCCCTGAGGACAAAACAGGAGAACAGTGATTCTGTAAAGTTACAAATGAAAAATATTATTTTTACTAGATTGTTATTCTCTAACTACACTAGCATAGTAAACCTTTTCCTACAGATATGTATTTCTGCATTTGATGTACAAGTATGTATGAATGTATGGTAAATTTACTAGAATTGAATGCAATTAGGTAATAACTTAGGTGGGGGATTTGGACAGATAAGTTACAAAGAACTGCAATTCCTGACTGAGAGTCAAATGTTCCTCAGTTCACTGCATGATAGCTTATCAACAGTCCCATAGTTTGTGATACACTGGATGAATTGTTTTGGTACTTGTTATTTTTGAAACTCCTGTACGATGCTTACAACATTTTATTCCGTTTTCTGTATGCAAAAGCTGAGTCTGAAAGCCTCAAACAAGTCTGAAAAGTTTCAGTCTATAATGATAAGCTTCATGGAACAATGTCTTTGCCCAAAGGAGACATTACCTGTATGCACATTTACTGTGCTAGTGTCACTACACACTTCCTTTCAAATTTCCCTGCATACCCCTTTCCCCTTTATAACAGATACTTTCAATAGAGCTATTTTTAAAGAAGACATTTTTATTATCATCAATTTAATTCGTTTTTCCAATGTTTCTCTGCATGCATGTTTTACTAAGAATTTTCCTTTTCTGCCATATACTGAGTTTTCTAGCTTTAATGGAAACAACAAAACACTTTTTGCCTAGAGATCCTGTGGAGACATTCAAAAGCCATCTGGACAAGGTCCTGGACAAACAGTTCTAGGTGGCTCTGCTTGGACAGAAGGTTTGGACAAGATGACCTCCCTTTTAACCTTGAGCAGTGTGTGATTCTTTGAAATTAGACAGCTAAATTAACAGGGATGCTCGACTACACACCTATCATAGGTCTTCATTCACTCATTAAGAAAATCCACAGTTGACTGCTAATGAAGTCAATATGTGGCAAGTCTGTAACAGCTGCCCCTAACTTTCATTGATAATTGTTCTCATTTAAATGGCATAATATTCAATATACTGTTGTTGAATATAGTAATGGCGAAATTCATGCCTTGGGGCCTACAATGTGACTGACTTTTAGCTGGATAAACTGAACTGTGACCCAATGGGGTATTACAGGCCTTTACACCTTTCAGATTCATAGGTCACAGTCTCAGTCTGTATAAACATCTATGTAATTCTATTACAAGCCATTCTTGCATATAGTGAGTCATTCCAAAAGATAGTTAAAAAAATCAATATGAGCATGATTCAATGGCCTTTAAAACAAGAAAACTACTGATTTCAGTTGGTCTTCTTGTCTATAAGAAACAAAGAATTACGTTCCATGATTGGAATATATTAAAACTAATTATTAATCACATTTAGTAATCAGATTTCTAATATTGTATCTTAAAAATTATGTATTTTTTACATTAATTCCTTTACAAATCAAATTTCTTCAGCACTCCAGATCAGTGGCATTCAGAATTCAGGAATCTAAAATATGATGCAATATCTACATTATCCCAGTACATATCTCTGTAGATATCTCTCATGTATCCATCTTAATTATATATCATATGTAAAATGTATAAATACATAATATCATATATTTATATCATACAAACATCATAGATATCTGCTGTACAAATATGATGGATATATCCTTATATGTTAATTTCAGATTGGTAATGGAAAAAATAGATTCTGTTCTATTTGAATAGGTGTAACAGCCTTTACAAAATAGATGCCTGAGAGAACCCTAAAACAATTAAAGAGTTCCATTCCATATATGTCCTAACAAGAATAAAAAAAATTCATTAATCAAGTGTAAACCTTTTTAGTTCTCTTTCTCTAGGGCTGTTTTAAAATTCAGTACATTTTTTCTGTAAAAATCCAAAATTTAGGGCATTTAAGAAAATATTTACAAGCACAGAAGGTGAAGTTTTCCATAGAAACCACATAGAGCTAATTTACTTCTTCCACACAAAGTACAGAAACCGGAAGACAAATTAACAAACAGAGTCAGGATTTCTCAGAGCAGGTATAAATCCCATATTTTCAATAAAGTTCTAAGCATGTTATCATTGCCTACAAAATAAAGAAATAAATCAGCAACTAAAATTTTCAAAATTCTTTTGACATGTCCACTTCAATAACTGGATGCTATCTAGATAATGAAGAGCTCCTACAAAGTCAGCAGCAATTAAAAGAATTCAGAAGTATGTAGTATTAGGTTATTAATCAGAAATAGTCTTAAAAAATGTAAAAATTCACTTTGGAGTTTAATAGATTATGAAATTTTTTCAGATAAGCAGCTATATGTATATTTATGACCATGCCCATAAAACAAGCCTGTCCAGCTTTTTGTTGAACATATTTTTCTTTTGATTGTCTATTTCAACTAAAATGCATGCAATACTTAATTTAAAGCTATATTTCAAAAATGGCCTTATTAAAAGGATTTTCCTGTTTATACTTAAGGATACTTTCCAATATAGTCATGGTCACAACCCCAATTTAATCTATACGTTTTTAGGTATCTTTCTAAAGAAGGAAAAAAAAGATAACAGAGCTGCTGACTTGCATCTCAGTTTCCCAAGTCAAATAGTAGCCCTTGAAAACTTGCCAGCTGCCTTTGATGGCCAGATCATGCTTGCAGGTAGCTAACCTCAGTATTTGCAGTATTTAAGGCATTTCCTAAAATAAACATAAGCAAGTACAAATAAATACTATGGTATGAAGGCACCTGTATTTTTTTAGCTTAGGAAAAATTGAATATTTTATTTTGCCAGCACCATCATTAGGCTTCAACATGCCAGACTAAATTCACTTCATATCCTTCTACCTTCTACCTTGGGTGCACCATCACTACATCCATACATCAACCAAAAAAAAAAAAAAATCAATTTACTGGGTTTGAAAACATGCTTTGCTTTATTTCCTACCTGAAGAATGTAGCCTCGAACGTAGTCTCGCAGTGTCCAGCCTAAGCCATGTAGAATATGCAACACCTCCTCTTGCTTCAGTACACTGAAGAGTCGGTCAAGCAGTATCTTCAGTCTCACAGGCACAGCCTGAGTACCGTAGAGCATCAGGCTGCTGATGTCAAACACAACATTGGACTGCACAATCTCCACTTGGGTTGGGTGGTAGAGGTGCTGAGTACTAAGTTTGTCCAAGGCTGAAAGAAAAGGGGTCAAGTATAAGGAAAGAGCAAAGAAAAAACAAGAAAACAAATCCAAAGAGCCATGTGGCAGATACACTTATTTTCCAGAGAAATATCACCTGGATGATTCATAGAAACATAGAGTCATAGAATAGTTTGTGCTGGAAAGGGCCTTAAAGATCAGCTAATCCACTCCCCTGCCATGGGAAGGGACATCTTCAACAAGATCAGGCTGCTCAAAGCTTCATCATTTCACCTGAATATTTTCATGGATGGGGCATCTACAGCCTCAATAGGCAACTACCTCAATGCCTCAACATTTTTGGAAAAATCTCCTTTATATCTAATCTAAATCTACTCTCCTCTTTCCAGCTTAAAGCCATTACCTCTTGTCCAATCACTACATGCCCTTGCCAAAAGTCTCTTCCCAGCTTTTTAGGCCCCCTTTCTTTTGAAAGCCCAATAAGGTCACCAAGGAGCCTTGCCCAAGCTTCTTTTCAGCTTTTCCCCTGGCTGAAGGATTCCAACTCTTCCAGCCTTTCTTCAAAGGACAGGGCCTCCATCCCTCTGATCATCTTGGTGGTCTCCTCTGGACTTGCTCCAACAGGGGCCTGTCTTTCCTTTGCTGAGAACCCGACTACTACTACTAGTAGGGCACTGCTACTCCAGGTGGCATTTCACCACAGGGGAGCAGAGGGGCAGGATCATCTACCACACCCTGCTGGCAATGCTGCTTTTGTGGCAGCCCAGGGTATGGTTGGTTTTCTGGGCTGCAGGTACACATTGTTGAGTCCGGTTCAGCTTTTCACCCACTGAAGTTCTCCAGGTCCTTCCCTGAAGTGCTCTCTCAAGGAGTTCATCTCTCAGAGTGTACTTAGGCTTGTGATTGCCCTGACACAGATGCAGCACCTCGACCTTGTTGAACCTCATGAGGCTGATATGGGTCCACTACCTCAAGCTTGTCCAGGTCCACCTGTATGGCATCTTGCTTTGTCCACTACACAACTCAGCTCAGGTGTCATCTGCAAATTTGCTGATGGCTGCACTACGTCATGAAGATATTAAAGAGTACTGGTCCCAGTATGGACTCCTGATGGATGCCAGTCATCACTAAGGGATCCTTTTACACAGATGCAGTCCAAAACAGCCCTAGTTTCCAAAGGTCACAAGTAATTTTAATTGCCATGACAGAAGGGTTCTCAGGCGAGACTCAGAAACTACAGTACTCATAGTTCAAGAGAAATTTATGATTAACTAATGACCAAGACTGAAGCAATGCCAAATTGAATGGGACTGTTAAAGATTTGATACTTAATCTCTAGAGGAAAAAAATAAAACAGATACTCCCTTAACTCCAGTCTCTTAAACATGTTAAAACTAAGGCTCCTGATTTACCAAAAATCTGATCATTAATTCACTGCTACTAGAGCTGGATGGTTCTTTTCACCTGGCTTTATGAATTCCATGTTATTCACTGTGATTTGAATAATTCAACAATAAGGGAAATTTGCAGGAGGAACGTAATTCTTATCCCCTTGTGAAGTTAAAAAAGATGGAATTGCGTATGACATCATGCATTCTATGATGCATCAATGTTTATACTTAATTTTATTTCTACTTTATAAACTACGTTGCAGCACCTAAGCTTCTCTCCTTCTCCAAACAAAATTTCTGAGCATTTAAACAATCTTATAGGGACTTCTCCTGTACTTGGTTTCTTTTTGTCTTATGGTCACTAGAGAGTTCATGTACTGTTGATAAATTGCCTTCTTACATCCAGAGCGCAAAGGCCCTTATCATTTACTTGCTGGCTTCATTCACCACGTTTACTCCAAGGACTATATTGTCAAAGAGTTACAGTTTCCTCATACTTCATTTCTTGCGACTGAATTGTCTGATCTTTCCTATTCTAGTGGCTAAGTCAATTTTGAATAAATATCTTTAAATATTAATTTCACATTCAAACAAGATAAGAAATTGGCAAGCCTAGGGACTTCAGTCCTACATCTCTCCACAGGACATTTATACTGCAGAACATGAAGAGCAGAATTCTTTCTTCCAAAAGCTCTTCTTCCAAACTACTACACCTATGTAGGCTTCATGATGTAGGACTAATTTTTTTTACAAGGTCTAATGAATGAGATTTGATTGAAGCTTAAGCAGGTTAACTCCTGTTCTGCTTCCCCTCCCCCCCATTTTATATATGATATTTTTCTAAGATGGTTATTTTGCTACTGCCATAATGGATGTGTCATGAAAGTTCTAGACTAGAAAAGCCAAGAAAATTGATATTTTTATTCTGCAGGTTGAGCAGTATGTGTGGTGATATGTATGTATGAGTATCTGAGGGACCAATCAACCATTTAAAAGGAATAAAATAAGGATGTTATTTTTTCTAACACTAGCATTACTCACAGTAGGAATGGTGTAAACAGTTTGGAGTTTCAAATAGATACTCTGTAAGAACACCTTCTACCAGACTATTGAAATTATTGAGCAGATCTAGATTACCCTGAGCTTTTCAACTTCAGTCTTACAGAAAAGGGTCCAAAGATATTAACTGACTTCTCCAAGTTTATGGAAATTTAGACCAGAACCAAGACAACACTTTATGCTTTTTAATGGCTGAATCATATTGTATTTCTAATGTATCCAAATATTTGTTTTTGTTTCTCTCTTCTTAACAGCAAATACCATGCCTGCAGTGAAGAAAAACAAGTTTTTTCATCTAAAGAAGACTTGTCATGCTGAGGATGTTAAGATCATTATTCTACTGTGATCCAAGTGAGAATGACTATAAGATATCTTTATCTAAGGATTCTTGGGTGGATGAAAGATCTAATAGCTTTTAATTTCTCTAACAATAAGATTAGAAAACTCTGTGGACATATATATGGTAAGGTGACCATATAATAGCTTTGGAAACGCTGAGGTGGAATGGAAGAGGGGAAAAACAAATAAAGTCTTTTTCAAATAACTAAGCACACTCTTTGACCAGCTGATAGAAATTTTTGCAATCTAATCTGTACTATTCCATTAAACTGCAATATTAATTTTTTAGCAGCATTATCTATAGACATCTGCTTCTCAACACACACACACATACACAAATACTAATTAGCATAATATTGGAACAACATTCCAAGTGACAGTGATATTATCTCCAATTTTGATTTGTGGCCTTATTATGTGTATTAAATAATAAACAAGCAGCAAATTTTATCATTTTCAAGTACAAGTCAGGATATGCATTAAAATGTGGAATTTATAATGCAACAAAACATACATTATTGTATGGGTACATAAGAACATTTGCAAGCTAAAGACAAACCTCCTGCTACATGAAAATAAAAAGGTTGCAAATTAAATGAAACAGTTGTGTTCATATGGGAAATAACAATACTGTAAAATTCTGAAATTCTTTCAGAAAAATAACTATTGATACCCCTTCAAATTGTCAGAATGAAAATTCTCACTCTAATTTGTAATTTATAAACATTTTTGTGTTTCTTTAAAAGATTGCTAAGAATGTAGTTGACAGAATTTTTGTAGTATTTCTCATTTCTCTTCTGATACCCTTAGTGAACTAATGTCAGTGTTCTAGGTGGATTCAAGATGCCATTTATGTTGATAGACACTTTTTCAGGTAAGAGGTAAGGAAGTACCTGTCTTGTTGGCTTTCTGTAAAGAAAGGAGTATTAGCTTTAGCCTTCTCGACAAATTTCTGATTCTTGTCAAATCTCTGCATAAATAGTTGTATTCTGCTGCCCTGAATTGCCCACATAATCTCAAGTGGATAATGCATTCCTCATCCCTTTCTGCTCTAAACCATTGGTTTAATTTATGCAGGCTAGTGAACAATGAACTGTTTTACAGGTGAGTACATTCGGCAGTATCTGCGGAAGCTTATGGTTTCATAAGCACTAAGAAGGTTTCAAGATTAAATATGCTACACAAAAGAATGTGCTCTATCCTACCTGAAAATGACATAAACAGATGAGTCTTTATTAAGAAGTTATCAGTGACTGAATATCACAAAGTACACATTAGAAGCCCCTTCCTGGTGCAGTATGAGGTATTACTGACCCTTTGTACAGTTCCAGTGGGATCAAAAGTTCACCTATGCATGTTTGAGACATTTTAGTTGTAACCTGCACATTCTTTTCCAAAACCATGACTGAGATCAGTTATGTACTTAAACTAAGACAGGTACCTTTTTTTAACAATGCAATTTAATTGTTAGCACTATCCTGATAGTCTGATATTCTTTAATTCAGTATATGTGAAAAAGTGTTCTCTGATACAGGAAGAAGAGATCTAAATCATCTTAAAGTACTTGCTGAGCAATCAACATTTTCATGGAGTGGCGTAAAAATACCCCTGTGTTTTACTCTGACAACACTCAGTCAACTAACATTTCTGTGGTGAATTCCCAATTTCAAGTACTAGTTTCAGAAATTTAAACTGTTTTAAAAGGGGGGAGTAGCAAGGATTGTGTAGAGGACATTAAAGATTGCCTTCAACAATGAAAAATCACTAACTGGATAATTAGCACAGGAATTAGAAACCTTTCAACATTGTTTTTCCAACTCTGAAGTATCAACTATGCACCATAATAATTGAGAAGATTTTAACTGAAAGGGGCCAAAATTGACCATCGAATCCAGCTACCTGAGCACTCCAGGGCTGATCATCAGTTTAACCATATTGAGGGGATTGTCCAAATGCCTCTGGAACATGGACTGGCTTGGAGCATTGACCACCTCTTTAGGAAGTCTGTGGCTAGACCACCCCTCTCATTAAAGAAGTGTTTCCTAATGTCAAGCCTGAACCTCCCCCGTTTGCTTATTCAGTTTTTAGCTTCTTAAATAGAAAAAAAAATCCCTCAGATTTTTTTTACTGAGACTCTGCTCAGCATAATCTGAAATGTCAAAAGACTTTGAAATTGTTTCAATGTCAATATTCATATTGCAGCCTTCAGTATTCTTATTATGCAATAGTTCAGAAAAAAAAAGCTTCAGACATCTTTGCAATAAATCAATGAACAAACTTTTAGGTTCCATTTGTAGGGTTTTTTTGTTTGTTGTTGGTTGGTTTGGTCTTTTTTAATGTTGTAAAGTAAGGAAGGGAAATGTACCTTATATATATTTTACTGGAGTTTTGAGACTGTGTAATTCAAATGAATTTAAGTACAAAGGATACATTAAAATAAGGCACAACTTCTTCTTCAATTTATCAAAAGAGAGAAAACAAAGAAGAGATTTTTTAATTTCATCTATACTGCATCCATTTTACAGGCTCAGCTCTGCAAATTTACTCATTGCCCATAGACCCCTTCCTTCCCAATATACAGTGAAAAAGGTCAACCAAATTAAAAGCCATGACTCTGAGCAGATTCCATTTTTGCTAAGTAAAAGAAATACAAATATGCAGTGATGAATTTTGTACTTTAGAGGTCTGGTATTATTTTTTTGAACAGCTACAATAAAAGCATGACATTTTGCCTTTACTAAATAGAAAAAAAAATTAAATATTCTAGTGTTAATGCAATTGAAGTTGCAAATACACTTACCTCTTGCTAATTTCCTGATCCTAGATAAATATTTTATTAACCTGAGAGGGATGAAAAGGTCTAGTGAAAGGTCTTGGCTGATTTGCCTGGCTGTGTATCTCAGAACACAACAGAGAAGTCTATAGGTAGCAAGAGGGCATTATGGATCTCATTCCATTTCAGTTTTAGTTTTGAGCTCTCCAAAATCCACTCTGGATTTTCTGGCATACTGTCTAGCCAGTTTACCAACTTGCCAAAGTTGGATATTGTTGAATATGCTGGAGTACACAAACACATACAAATGATGATACAAAATTTTACAACCATCATCTTCTTTCTAGATTACTAGATTTGTTCAAGAACAGGAAGATGGAAAAAAAATGTAGACAATAACAAAAACCTTACCAGACATTTAAAAAACCTAAATAACTGGGTCACTTTTTGTAGCAAAAGAAACTAAAATTAGACAGATGAAATATATAATGCCAATATAAAATTATTCCATAATAACATCGCAACAATAGTATGTTGGGTGTGGTGAAACAAGTGAAACAGTATTATTAATGGCAATGTTGAGCAATGCAGTTTACTCTTGATTTTAGTGGCGAAGATCAACAGCATCACATTTTCAGAGTTTAAGATTTTCTTTTTTTTCATCAACCTCACAAAAAAAAGCAACAAATCCTTAGTAATGACTAAAATGCTGTATGGACCACTTATCACAACCATAAGAGATGGTCTAAAGTAGCCTCCCTCAGTACGTAGATTTAAGACCACCTCCAAAATGATGTAATACCACCTCCAACGTGATGTAATGTGGTGCACTTTGAAGGCAGAAAAAAATTGCTCCTCAAAAATATCATGCTTAGAAAGTGACTAAGGATAAGAAAAATTTTCCACATCTGTTGAACAACTCAACTTCATGGTGTATGAAATGATCCCATTCATTCCCGGGGCAAGAGAATGGGGGACATGAACACTTACATCAGTGCGTGAACATCCTGAATCCTGAGTATAAATTCCAGCTACAACATAGCATCCTTTCATAATCTCTTTTTCACCTCTCTTTTAATTGCTTTCATAATTAATTTCATATAGAAGGTAAATGTTCACTAAGACAAAAATCATGGAAGAAGAGGAAGTAAAGAAATTCCAATTCATAAGCAAAATCATTGTTTTTTGGTAACGCCGTTTTTTGTATTTAAAAACTAATAACAGAAACCATTTGCCAAACACACTGAGTCTCTGACTGAGGGACACATATGTGATCTACTAATTTACAGCTTGCATGTACAGATGTTCACACTTAGTGAAAGGCTTCTTAATAGCATTTTAAAATTAAACATGTGTTGATAATAGGTGTTCCAAACCCAAACAACACAGCAACTAAACTGATATATGTTTTCATGCCTCACCATGCCTCATGCTCTAACAAAAAACCCCCCAGCACTTCAGTTGCATGTACACAAAATAAATGTTATTAAAAAAAGACTGAATGAAAACTTTCATTAATTTTTCTGCCTATGATCTGATTCCAAGTTAAAATATCCAGAATGCTACTAGGTTTATGTAGCCGAAAGCAGAACCACAGTTTGTTCACAGACGTTGCTTGCTGTCTGCAATTTTTTTATCCCTTTACAAAACTTTGAACCCCATCCAGCTTTGACACACTGCCTCTTCAGTTAATAACTATCAAGTTTCCCCTTGTCTCCTGTCTACTTTTCTTTGAGGCAATTGCGCACTCAGCACCCCGAGATAATAACACACATCTATAAGATAAAAGCAATGGCATTAATGTAATTGTCTGCCTTTCTCTCTTTAGCCTAATCTTTTTTTTTCTTCAGTTTTGACTGCCTCTGTGACACCTGTTTTTGTCTCCTCTGATCCTACGACAGGTTTTCCGCTGACAAGGTTTTTGCCTGACAGAGATTCTGCCAGACAAGAACATAATAAAATATGAAGAACTGCTTGTCAGAGTTTCTGCCAATGCTCACATGAAATGGATGGGGTGGGGAGGGGGGGGGAACAAAAAAAAAAGTATCCTGACCTTTTTTTTTAAAGGGGCCCTATGCTAGTTGCTCTTGGCCTGTCAGGAAAACAGCCTCCCTGGCCAGTTCCTGCAAGCCAAACAGGTGTCTTCCTCTATGTTTTCTTTCTGTAGAAAAACATTTTTCCTTGATAGTAGAAAACATGATTGCAAAGAGAAAAAAAAAAAAAAAAGGGACAAAAAAGAGGCCCAAATGCTTTCTCCCAGAAATTCACGTTATATCTAAGTTTATGTAGTGGTACCTCAAAAGCATGTCTTTGATCCAGAATTGGCCATCTAAATTAATAATAAAAATAAAATGGTAGGCTTTTTCTCCCCCCTTCTTTTTCATAACTACTATGTTCAAAGGAACATGCTGAAAAGAACCTTCATACCAACTTCTCAGAAAAATATCTGGGCTAGAAGTTTCCTGAATAGGCATACTGCAGGAATGAAGACACCTAACTATTGCAACCAGGGTAAAGAAGATGAGACAGAGACATTTGTGTGGGCTTTGGACCTTGTAGTACTCTCCATCAGTATGTGCATTGGTGCCTACACAAAAGAGGACTTCAGCTGATTAGTCTGATGATTAGTGATGGAGAAACACATGTAGATTAATCATGTGAGCATTCCAACACACAGCTGCTTTTGTGTGTCTTGGTATCAGCAGTCTCCTCTGCTGAAGACAGCAGCTATGGATTATGGTGTCACAGTCCTCAGTGAACTAATTTTGTCTACTAGCCTGGATTCCAAGTCCAGGGGTTCAGAGCCCCTGCTAAAGCTCAGGCCTGGACGTTTGCTCCTCTCCTAAAGTGCATTATAGGTGTGTCTGGCTGTAGTCCTGTCTTCTAGATTACCCTCACATTTATGTTACAGCCTGTTCTTTGACCCCACCTTTGGCCCTCACTTCTTTTGTTCCTGACTGAAGCCTGTAGATGGACCCTTGACCTGACTTTATTCCTTTGCCATACCTGAGATTGCCAATGGACACAGTTACCAGCTTCTCATTCAGTCTACCATGGTCAGACTTTAAGGAAGTGTGCTCATGGTGCAGGTATGGCCAGTGCTCTCATTGCCTTTGACTACTGGCTTAGAACCTTTGGTTGGACAGTTCACTTTTGCTGCCCCTTGAAACATAGATTAATGATGTCATTGTTGAAATCTCTAATCTATAATGGAAGATGCTAAGTAATCACTTTCTATTACTTTGATTAATAATTCAACTTTGAACTTTCCAGTCTCTTGCCTCCAAAGCTAAATGTCCCCTTCCTATCAACCATTAACACCTTCTTAAAAATATTCTGTCCTCTAATTATGATAAGATGGGGTTTAATATGTATCTTAATCATCCTAACATCATTTGGTTGACATATTATACACACTAAGACATAAGCACATTTGGGAGTCCTAGACTGTTGTCTGGATTTGGAGGATTTCCATCTTAATCCTAATGCACTTCAATTCCATTAATTGTGATTCACAGTTTTACAGAAATTCTAAGTGGGAAGGGATTTCTACAGATTTTCTGGTGCAGTTTCTAAAAGAAAAGCAGCACCTTAGATTAGTTGGTTCTGCCAAGATGTGTCTTTTATATTTAAAGCTGTGGCAAGGGGAAGGGAAATTCCACCTCTTCTCAGACAACCTATTCCATCTTGTATGCAGCCTTGAAAACCGTGCTGAAAATGCAATAGGCACCACCCACCTGTTAATATCATTCTGCTTGAATCATGTCATAGACGTATTTCAAAAAGGCAAGCCAAGACCACGGCGGTGTTCCACTTTAGGGGGTAGCTCTGGTTCAAGCGTATGAAATGCTCTCCCACATGTGCTAAGCCACCTCAGTTTTTCAGGAAAATCTGCTGTCTTAAGGTTGCTAACAGCTGAAGGTGTTCAGACCCTGGGAAGACTGGTTCTTAAAACTAGTTCTAAGATTCACATACATCAGTCTTACCCATTCCAATTCATGTACTCTGCCATTCCACAAAGTTCCTGTTAAATATACTTCAGAAAAATTGACTGTAATCAATTAGGATAGAATTAGAAAAGTTTCAGAGACTGACGCTGTACATTTCTTGTATAATCTGTTCTCTTTCTAAAATCCAGATAGAAATGGGATAATTGAGTAACACTATTGTCTGCTAAATTAAACTGGGGCAAGTGTCCTCATAATGCTATAGCTCAAAATGAAATTCTTCCTAGTAGGTAAAATTTTTTTTTCCTTTCAATTTCACATTTGCAAAAGGGAAAGCTGAGGTAAAGTTACCCATGGTATTATCATTTAAACATCTGAAAGCAGTATGAATTTTTTATTCTTGCTGTCAAATCACATTTTAACCTTATGAAGCTGTATGGAATGAAGTAGTAGGGTTTGTTTCATTTAGAGCTGTTTCAATTTGTGTTCTGCTTAACCTAGTGAACTCTAGTTAATTAGGATGTTCCTATAAACAATTAAGCTTCTTGTAGGATCGTTAAGAAGATATAAAAATTTATGATGTAATAAACTGTAATAAAATGATAAAGTGGTTAGCACATCACAGCAATTCATGTGCAGCAGCATAGGTGTTGAAAGAGACAAGTAAGCAGGTACTGTCACCCAAACATCCTGGATGGATGCATGGCAGAAGTCCATCACTGCTCCCCCCCAAATCTGTTGGTGATTTGAACTCCCATGTCTCACAGAATTTATCCTGCTCATTTGGGAATCAAACAGCAATCACCAGACACTCTTTTGCTCCCATCTGAAGCTTCAGCATGTGGCAAACTTGTTATCATCACACTTAAAGGGCTCAAAATCATGGATTTCACTAACTTCCCTTCCAAAAGGCAGCCTCTACTGTGACTGGAAAGAAGAATTCCAGGTGCTAATTTTAAATCATTGTTTGTATAGCCTTTTTTCCATCTTACACATAGCAAGACTATTTGTTTCCTTCTGGATCCTCTCCTTAAGAAGAAAGGGTAAGACATCATCACCTGAGACATCTCCTAGAATTTTGTCCCATGGTATTGGGCGTCCTAAGTGAAAATAAGCGTTCTCTGTAAAATGTAAATTCAATAATGATGCGCACCCAAATAAGAGTATCTTGCAGTTTTGAAATACTTTTAGTCTAAACGTCTGTGGGCATTTTATAGTTTATCAAAGGCAACAATAATTTTATAAATGTATTTCAGAGTTGCCAATTAGTATCTGATTCAATTTAAAAGTTTTTCAGAATATAAAATGTTCACAGTGAGAAAAGATTTCACTTTTAGTTGTGAATATAGGGCAACACAGCAGAAACAGGCACTGCGCTTCAGAATGGGTCATGGCCTGTTTAGGCCTTAGCAGACACTCACTCAAGTCCTTAGCTGAATGCTGAGTGCCTGGTCAGCTATAATCTCACCTGGCCATGTCCAAAAGACATTGGCTTATTCAAACCTAGGAATGCAAGCCAATGAAGTTGGGTAGAAGCAAAAAGGTCCAACTTCTTCCTGACTGAGTTAAGATGTCCTTTGGGTGGCAGGGAAGAAGAGAAAAAAGTATTTTAAACTGAACAGATTCCTAGGGAAATGCAAGGAGGTGCAAGTATGAGCAAATGTAGAGTAGAGCCTGTGCTTTCCTCCAGGAAAAGATTACTTGACACCTGAGGGCGTCAAATTTGCATGAGCATTAGACTCTTGACCACATGGTTATGTAAGTAACAGCTAAATACAAGGATGAAAAATGAAGGCTTCTTATTTGTTCTTGGGGCATTTAAGCATTATTTATTTTCTGTCACTTCTGTCTCATAAACTTTTAAAACAATATTGTTTATCATGGATTCCCTAATATCTGAATTTGGTTTCGCCTCAGGTTGATTAACACTAAGGGTGATACCAGAGTAACACAAAGCAAACACTATGTCCCATCATTCCTATAAATGTGACAGGCTTTAAAACCAGATTCTGTGTCAGAGTGCCTACAAGATAACAGAGTGTACTTTCTCTGTGCTGCATTGGCTGCTTTGGAAAATCCCGATGAAGGGAAGCATAAAGGAATTACATAGGCAGAAGGGGGGCACTTTAGAAAGTATTTACCAGTAATGAAGGTTAATCTTGTAAAGTTCCTAGAAGCAACTCAGTAATGAAAATTATGCCTCCACCTTCAGGGTCAAAAGAAAGCTAACAGGTGGTCTTGTCAGTAAAAGACAGGAAAATCCAGACTACATCTAAAACAGTTTTACTTTAAAAGTCATTAAAGGCTAGCTTACATTATCAATGAGCTTCAGAAAATTACCTTGCTAAAAATAACTTTTTAAAAGATTTTTTAAAAATCTAAAAATAAATTTGTTAATAATCTAAAAATAGCTATTAAAATTCATTTTCTCAAGTAATTTTAAATAATTTTAAATAATTAAATAAATTTTATAGAAGGAAACAACTGTATTTGATATTATAAATGGTGACAATTTTTTGTATCCTACCAGATGATGCAGATATAACCCAATTATTTTACTAGTCAACTATAATTACATTTCTCTCTTATTTCCTTACCCCCCCCCTTTTTTTTTAAATTTTACTCTCTGCTTAAAAATCTCCATTTTTAAGTAAAGTACAACATGGGACTTCTGCCAGCTTTTTAGAGAGACTCTAGGATCATGACATGTTTTCATTTTGTTTTACATTGTTAGAGATGATCTTTGACTTTGCAAACCCTTCTTTCACTTAACATCTTTGGACTGATACAAATATAGGAATTCAGATAAATTTTATTTCAACATAGCACTCATTCACATCTCATTCCTATGCAGCTCACATTTAAATTCTAAACCTTCTTCCTAGATAAAGTCCTAGATCAAGTCCAAACTGCAGGGTAAGGGAGAGATGTGATTTCTAAAATTTCTGCAGCATTCCTCTCTTTTTTTTCTTTATTCATTTCCACCTATCCTTCCTTCTGTTTTCATTTCAGGTTTCTTTTAACTGACAATTTCATGATCTAACGTGCAGAAATTCAGAAAACTCAGCCATTCTAAATGAAGTAGTCACAGTCATGTTATGCATCTGACTTTACGACATTCTTCATTTTCTAATGGAGGTTGCTCCCATTCTTAGTCTCATTAACAGCAATCACCTGCTTTATATAAATACTAGCATAGCACCAGAAAAAATCCTTTACAAGGTGAAATTCTAACTCACATGGCAAGTCTCTGACTACTACTTTTCACCGTATGGCAGCTTTTAGTCAGAAAAATAATGGATGGGTTCTATGTGCCAAAATCTAGTAGTTAATGTTATTTCATCTTTTTTTTATTACATTGAAACAGAACTTAATCTCAAAGTTACTGGAGAGAACATCATACCAAACCTTATTAGGTCTCACCATACCTTAGAGAGGTGTTAAACCTTACTGGAATGAATAGCTGAGCCCTGAACTGAGCTGATTGGCATGATGCAAATGAAAAGACAATCAAGACCATTAGAAGACTAAGGACTACATTTTTCTACGAGGGGAAAACAAAAAAGAAAGAAAGAAAGAAAGAAGGGGGAGAGCAAAAATGTTTAGAGGATGCTTAGTTTCCTAGAGTAGACTGATTAGTGTAAAATTCAGTTGGTCCAAGTATGCACAGTATACCAGAAACACACTGTTATCTCTGAGATTTACCAGTGACCCATTTCAGGGTAAGAAAAAACCTTGTCATTTCTAATTTTCTGATTGTAGCTGAAACAAAATGACAATGATTTCACACAAACTTAGTAATATTATTATACTGTGGGGGATTGTTTTGCTTTGTTTTGTTTGTTTGGGGTTTTTGTGGGAGTATTGAAACTAAAATAAGTATGAATACCAGAAATAATAGCTTTAGTCCACTATCACTTATGTCACCTTAACACATTTTTTTGGAGCAAAAAATTTATGAGAGTAGGTAAGATTGTACTTGATTAATACTACATCAGGTCTTTTATACTGTTGGACAAGATATAATAAGTGTGTTCCTGCTAGCAGTAGGGTAATTGTTATTCTGACATCAATGACAAATACAAAAGAGAAAATGTAAAGTCAAAGAAATTAATGTCTTTTTACTGCAGACTTGCTTAATTTCTTTCCTCATAGGCTAAGATACTTCAGCTAGAGGAAATACATGGCAAATAGAGTGGGGCTTTTTTATTATTTCCAATAAAGTTTCAGGTTTTGTGCTAAAGAGAGTAAAATGTCATGACTATCTTCACAGGATAGTATGCTTCTTTTAATACAAAAAAATAGCAGGAGAACAAATCAAGCACCTGAGAATTATTTTTTGTAGCCACCTAAGTACCATATTATTTAAAAGCCACAAAATACCAATTGCCTGGGTTAAAATTGACTATAAGATTTTAATGAGATTTTATTTTCCATAAGGTCTATACAAACTATCTTTACCATAAAAAAAAAAAAAAAAAGAAGTCACACACTTATCTGTTTGACATCTTAAAGTTTAAGAAATGGCTTATCTAATTTGAACCATTTAATTTTTGGGTTGGAAAATAAATCCCTACTCAACCTGACAATACAAAAGACAGCTGAAAACACTTTATGTGTGTAACACTGTATGAAAACACTGTTTTCACTTTAGCTGAAAACAAATTAAAACAGCCTAGTCACCCAAATCCCTTAAAATACTCGGAATTCATCCTAGGACCAACCCACTCTCCACAATGCACAGCAGTACTTGATAATGCTGTAAAGCTCTGTGCAGTTTTGGCTTTGGCGTTAAAAACACTGATAGTAGGATTGCTACTGTAGTACAGGAGTCAAAACTTGGTAAGCTGAACTTTCGACAACTGAAACATTTATCTGGCCACAAAAGTACCTTCCAATGTAATCATATGAACAATATGATTGCAATTCTAGGTTTGGCAACTCCAGACAGGTGCATCTGAACTTGTAGGAAACCTTTTCTTTCAAGATGTGTGCACCTTATTTTAGGTGAGTGAGGGAAAATGTGAGAAAGACAATGGAAGCAGGAGAGAAGAAAACAGGCCAGCAGTTGCTAAGCATAATAGTACAGTGGTAGCTGCATGCCCTTTCCTCCTCCCTCTAAGAATTCCAACGTTTTAAATGACAGCTATTAAAAAGAATTAACTCCACACAGATTAGTGAAGTACAGCATGGGTAGAATGCAGTTCTAAGCTATTTTTTGATCTATACAGTTAATTATGATTCTAGGTTATCAGAACTGAGTAAGCACAGTACTTCGTCTTGGAAACACCTATTCTCTGATAATTGCATTCAGTAAAGCACTACATCATGTGTCAAGGAGCTGAGTTGAAATTCATTAATAAAAATTATATGGAAACCCTTTAATTAAAGCAGCAGAAAATACTCTTTGCATTCAAGGAACAACTTCTGAAAGTACTGTGCTAACATTTTTAAAGTAAAGGACTTCTGAGCTGCAACCTGATTTTAGTAATTTTGAAATCCAGGTGCTAGAGTGCAGTGAATTGACCTGTCTCCTGAATGCTGCCCTCAAAATCTTAAAAAACAGCTAAGATCAATAATTGAAGTAGATACATCATTGTCTCCAGAAAATAATTTACAAGACCATGCTTGATGGATGTGAAACATGTATCTGACTTGTCTCACTCTGCCATATATGTAAGTACTCCAGATGATTGTACACAAAGTGCACTAAAAAAAAAAAAAAAAGAAAAAAAAAAGAAAAAAGAAAAATAAAAACAAGAGCATTATTCACTTGGCACAACAGCAAAATAAACACTTCCTAATAATGTATAGCTGTGTTAAGTTTTTCTTTCTGGATTGTTAAACAATGGGAGCAGGTGGTGTATCCCAATCATCATGTTCTGCTTTCAACTTTCTGGATTTGTAAAACAGGGACATTTCCATTATATACACAATGGTAATCTCAGATCGCTGTCATAATATTCTGATTTTGAATTCAATCACTTCACAGAGAAGAATCACGTCACAGGGAGGAAAATCTGATTACTCTCTTCCAAACTCTTCCAAAATGTACTCCTTAAAAAGAAAATTCAGGATGGCCATGAGCCAGAATCTAAGTGCTGGACTCTCAGTTTCTATTGCTCATCAGGAGGACACCCTGGAAAATACCTAGACAGTGCTTCTCTATTTTCCAATCACCAAAAGCTCAAATGCTGGTTCTACACAAATCCTGAAGAGTGCCTAACTATACAAATTTTGTGAGGTTCAGTGATTCTTCTAAGAAAGGTGAATCTGGTTATACAGTGACTGAATATCATTTTCTGGGAAATAAGAGTAACAAAGATATATTATGTCCCTAGATAATCTAGTATACACTTATAACCAGCTACCGAATGACTGGTGCTAGGGCATTTCTAGACAGTCTGGAGCAGTTAGGCAGTGACAGGGGACTGCATGGTACCTGCATACCTGCTTCTCTTTCCATACAGGGAATAAAAACCTCTCTGTCAATCTATGCTGTTGAATTTTTGGAGCATTCACACTTGCCATATGTCAGCATACTCAAGCAGAAAACCACACAGACATGAACTAAATAAATAGAGATCAAATGTATATTAGGAGGAAAGTGCTAACCTTTCACCCAAGTTCTCATAAAAATAAAATCAAATTCACAGAATATAAGCCCCCGAATGTGTGGCTGAAATGGGGGATGAGGGCTGGGCTTGCTTAGGTACCAATATTCTAGATCATGAGAAGAAAACTTCAACAGCAATTTCTTCCACACATATAGTAATCTTTCTTTCCCCTGCCCCCAAACTCTCCCTATTTTTCTTTTATTAAATCATTTTAGATATCCTCCTTATTTTCTTTCTAATGGTGTGTATAGCTCACTCACGCTAATTTAATAATGACTGTCAAGATAAACCCCTTCCAAGAACATTAAGTAGAAAAGGATAAATAAAATTGAAGGTCTTTCTGTGAATTTTTATGCCTTTCATGCATGATCTGGGAATTCTAATCCTTCCTATCTTTATTAAGATACTTAAACATGGGAAGAGAGGTTTAGCTCACAAATCACATATGCAGACTTTCTTTGCGTTATAGGATACACTCTCAACATGTGAGATCTGAATGTTTAACACTGGTAAATTTGAATTTCCATTTGGCCCCATGACTTCTTAGCTGATGCTTTTTTGCAGTACAAACTCTGCTGTGCAACTGTACTGTAAACTTTTTGCCTTTCTGTTAAGCCCTACAGGAAATACATTATTTTCTGGAGGCTACAATATTCTTTTGAGTTGTACACAAGGTTTTGAAAGTGGCACTTGAAGCTGTTGCCAGAATAACAGACTCTTACGTCCTACAAATTGCTGTAAAAAAAGCATGTGCATGCATTCATAAGGACAAACACAGATTGTGCACACATGCATACGTAGACAAATAGGTACCACTATTGTATGTATCAACCCAGTTCTTATTATTTAAAGATACTGGTAAGGATGGAAAGAATTGAAAGAATGAGCCCAGAACAGATATTTCTTACCATGTGCCACCCAGCCATGTTTACACTGATCGCAGGTTCTCAGGTTAATCTTCCCTGGCTGAAAACATTCACATGTGCAATTTACCAGTGTACAGCGGATGGCCTGGAAAAAGAAACAGAAGACACATGTTAATGTATTTCTTCCTGCATGTACAAATTTTTTGTGATAGTTAGAATGATATGAGCTACATAGAAAACCCCAACCTTCTAACATTCAAAGCCTAGCTCCTATTTTAAGTAGAAATTAATTTTCTTTCAAAAACATATGTCAGTATGTCCCATGGAGATGAATAAACTCCTGAAATATTTTAAAAGTTTGCTCTATTTTCTTTAGGAAAAAAAAAAGTTGGTAACATGAGGATGCTGTAGAAGTTCCATAAATATCCTGGTTTTGCATTGACTTCACAAAGAAAGAAAATAACTAGGGATGTCTTACCATAGGAGCATACCAGTTTCAAATCCAGATAAAACTTAGGAAACAAAAACATATGGAAAGGAAAACTACAAATATATTTCCCCTTCCTTCATGGAATCCAAAGGTTATTTTTGAATTTCCTTTTTGGGTTCACCTAACACATAACTCTGCAAAAAGAAGTCATGGATTTTATGTGTTCCCAAAACAATAAACTGATCAAGGTACAAGAATGGGACTGGTTCAAAAAACATCCTGTAACTTGCCTTTACATTTCTCACTTTCTCCAATATCTAGGAATAGCCTTTTACCTCTTAAAATTCCTCATTTGTTAAACATGCATTTCTCTGTTTTAAAGCAGAAATAGTGAAACTCCAGTCCCATGCAGAGATCTCGAATTTGCTTAATAATACACTTTCCTTAATAACAGACTTTCTCATTTTCGTTTTTAGAATTATTTCAAAAATTACACAGGTTATTTTGACAAGGGCTAGCTACAGCCACAGAAAAGTGAATATAAATTGAATGAGACTCTTTCTAATGTAACAGACATATGTTTTTAAATAGTGTAGAAGATGACCTGTGCACTTCAAACTGCTACTAATAAATTTATGGCATGCATTTAGATGTAATATGCATGGAGATTTCTGAGACAGAGAGGCTTATTCTGATCATTCACAGATTAACAATCTACTGTAACTACCAGAGCTGCCAGGAAAAGATATTTCTATAGATTTAGATGCAATCAATGATTAGTTGGGGCTTAAGGTGGGGGAAGGGTGCTTGGTAGCATTGCCACAGAGAAACCAAAGGATTATGAAGACTCTTGCCTTTTACAAAGAATTAATACACATATTTTCCATACAAAAAATATTATCCTAACTGTAGCGAATTTATATAAATTACATTCAGCATTAGCTTGGCCTGGCTAAGCTCCTTGGCTGCTGAAAATGACAAAGGCTCAGAATTATTTTAAATGTTTGATCCCTTCACTTATTTATCTGCATCAGAAGAAATGTAAAGACATTTATAGTTCATGGATATATTTATATCTGTATTTCTCTGACAAATTTCTGTTAAAAGAGTCCTTTATTCCTCTTATCCTGTCTGCTCCTTTACAACCTTTTACTCTCAAAAACCTAGTGAGGGAAAAAATCCTGCTCTATTATGCCTGACACTTCAGGGCCTCAGTCCCAATGTCACTAGTGCAATTACTTATTAGCCAGGTTATAAAACATTGCTCTATGGATGCGTGATTAAAAGAATTAGTAATACGAAATATAAGGGTACCAAAGAACTGCTGACCGTGCAGGAATAATATATGTGTTTGTGGGTTATGAGAAAAAAAATCTCCTGGAAGGTCCTGTTTCATGTTCAATAGTGTATTGACCTGGTAATATATCAAGACTACACTGGTCAGTAATGGTGTTCTTTTGCTAATATGTTCATTAATTAATGAACTCAGTAATTAATTGTACTGCAAGAAGGAGGTCTTTCAAAATGATATTTTTATTTTACCATAGAAGATTTTCTCACATTCACCACTTTTTTCAGATCTCTGCACCAACATGACATACATTGGTTATATTTGATGATATTTTGATTTCTTCATGTGTCATTTGCAGTACATGTACTAGATCAAACTATGACATTTGGAAGAGTTGCTTTATAAACGCTCATCAGCATTTCCATTACAACCCTATCCACTTTTGGCCTAGAGGTCAACAGGTTGCCTGTAAAAATTTGATTCAGCTTGGACCTGAAATACAGTGTTGAAGCTTAAGAGTAAGTTTCATTACACCCATTCAAAAATTACCCATTTAGCCACTATATATTATAAACTGGGGGGGGGGGGGGGGGGGGGGGGGAGGGGGAAGTTTAGAGATTACATGTTTCTTTTCCTCTTCTCTGAAGTAAAGAGAGTATTGATGATGTAAATTGTTGAACTAATTAATTGGTATGGTTTCTATCTTTTATACGTATTGCTGAAAAAATTCACCCACATTTTTTAGAAACATGAAAATATCAGCTATTTCCTCCAATAAATAAACTAGAAAGTCTTCAAAAAGAGCTATGCATTTTTATAAATTAATATCAATTGGTATGAAAAAATATGGTATCAAAACATAATTAGCATGGCCAAAATATTCAGCCTCGCCTTACTTGGCTGCTTTTTCTGCCAAGGGTGTATATTGATGCCAGGACGTAATTTGGTTTTTGTAGTTTCCCATTCCACTACAGAGAATCCCATGCATACTTCTGAATGATGAGGATTACCCCCCAAGCCGGAAGATGCTAATTTAGGACCAGAAATGCTCATTCTAATTCATATTCTGGCATGATCTTGGGCAAATTATTTTGTTAGCCTGATGCCCACATTCCCTAAACAACAACTAGACACAATGACGTTAAGTGTTGCCCGGGCAGATGCAACATAAATTTGGAGCCATTCTGTAGTAGTAGAGGCTATTGAAACTCTCAAATAGGATTTTTTCTATATTTCAGAGATTATTCTTTCACTTTGATTAGTTAATTCAGAATTACTATAACTACCCGAGATCTCTACAATACCCAACATGAAGCAAATGTAACTCAGCGACAGGAAGATTCAAGATGCCAAAAAGAGTGTTTGATCGTACACACAGCATCAGAATGCTAACATTCATTAACATGAAAGAAATTATTGTGCTTTAAGACCTTCACAATGCAACTAGCAAATTCACTGAGCCTTACAAACATATGCATTGCCATTATGAACAGTATTTTCACCTGTTTTTCAATACTAGTTAACTTGGGAATACAAGTCACTGACAGCTTGTGCAACAGGCTCAGGAAGGCCAGAAGGGCAGCCAAAGGTGAATGTGGCATAGATTAACATAAAAACCAAAGTTTGAATGCAGACCTCCATTCCTCAGCAGCAGGATTTTAAAGTACAGTAGCTGGTGTTCCTGTAGGTAGCTGAGTGGGTTGGTGTAACCGTCACTGGACATTTGGTACTGCTCAGTTTTAAAGGGATGGGGTTGGAAGTGGGGATGATAAAAAGATCTTCGATGTAGCAGCTGAATATTGCAACCATTGTTCTAACCTGTTAAAGTTTAGGTATAAAAATCCAAGGGTGTACCAATGTTAGAATTTTTCCAGAAAATGCTTCTGAAAGAGTTTAGCTAGGCATTCCACAAGTCATGCACTGTAATTCTGCCTTCCCAAGATTTTGATAAAAAAGTTTACACAATGGGACTTTACATACTACACCATTTGCTAGGAAAAGAAACAGAAATTTTCCCTGACTGAGATCTTCCTCAGGAGCTTCCCCAAGAAAGTCAGAAAGAAAACACAAGGAAAAGAAACCAGTGAATAGTGAAAGGAATACTAAAATCAGAAGACACCGTCTCCTGTGTATTAGCTCATAGGCAATCAGGTATTTAGATGACAACTTGCAGGTTAACACCTTAGGTACGGAACAAAACACGGTTTCCTACATAAACCTCCTTGAAACATACATGCTGTTATATTTTACCATGTCAATGGCCTGCAGTTAGCAGGAATACATATCTTTTTCTGAGTTCCTAACATATTGCTTCTTGTATTTGTATCAAAATTACAATGGTACTTGAGGACCAATGCAGGAAATGGACTTGACTTCAGTAGAATAATTTAAAATAATTTATACTGCTAACTAAATCCTAAAATTTTAAAATTGACATTGAGAAATATCCTGCAGTTCTCTTTGAGATGCTCTTTGGTAAAACATAATGCAAAAAGAAAGGAACTTTGCCTAATATTAAAGCATGATGTCAGTATACCTATGCATAAGTTTGTATGGCTATTAAAAGATCTGACTTCTCTGGGTTTCTCCCAGATCAAGGATATTAATTTAATATTGTTTGGGTGATTTCATTATTTCTAAAAAGTAATTACTATTCACATGTTAATAGAAATAGCCTACAGCAGTAATGGAAAAATCAATCTTTCTGGCTATTCTGCAGAGCTTCCAAGAGATGAGAGTCAATAAGCTGCCATGAAAGGAATGACAGTGTGGGAGAAGAAGGAGAACATGTAAAGAACAGATATGATTCCTTCTCGGGATTACTTACAAGTGATCACAATAGATGGAGGCAGTTTTAAAGGATGCAACATTCTGGAGAGACAGGTAAGTTTTGCAAAAAGCTTTGAAATGTAACTCATGGTGAGGCTTCAAGAGTTCTGTGAGGTTGAATAGCATCTTACTGAAGTCTCAACTACATCTTTCTATGCAGTGGCAGAGTTAAAGAGTCTTATTCCTAATGTCCTTGCCTTGCCTTTCTCAAATGCCTTTAAAAAGGTATTTTAAAATGTCTTTCTTTCTACATCTGTATCACTGTGCATAATGGAGTAAAGTATACTCATTCTCTGCCTTGATGTTCCATCTACCTTTCTAATGCATCTCCTGTACATTTACACCACAGAGCTCACCTAATCTAAGTCCACTGTTACCAGCCACAGAAGCATCAGGCTTGAAGATAATTTAGTCCTGTGAAATTTTTTTAGTCAGACTGCAAACAAGCAAACAGGTGCGTAAGTGCAGTTCTTGGCAGCTGCATTAAAATCTGTAAGACTAAGTGAGAATGCACTCTACACAAATGTGTTAGTTAGCAAAGATGCCATGGGTTTTAAACATACACACATATACATATATGTATACTTGAAATTTAGATTTTGTAAAATAAAGATTTTGTATAAAGACAATTCACAAGTTCTATGTATTTTTGTAATACAGGCAAGAGCTTTCCACATTTAAGTGACAGAGTAAATAATCTCATTTATGTTTTTAAAACTAGTAACAGTTTGGGTGTTGTATACCAATGAATGAAATATTTGCATGAAATTATGGGAAGTGTTAGAAGCAAAATGCACTTTTTGCAGCTTATGTCTCAACTTTAAGAGAAACCCAAACACAACATGTTAAATTAACATTTTCCACCCATTGTCAAACAGTTTTACTCTCTATTGCAAATAAAAAATTACATAATTTTGAACTAACATTTTATTGAAAATAAATAACAGTCATTAGAAGAACAATTTTAAGCTTTTAAATAAAATAGATGATCTTGAGACATGATGGCACACCAAAATAATCAAAGTTAATAAGACTGAGATCCACTCTTGCTTTGCTGTATGTTGACTCATGACAGAATAAGTTATGAAGTAGAAGACAACAGAAAAGTTCCTCAAATGTTCCAACACTTTCTTAACAGAAAGTCTCCTATGCCATTAATTTTTTCATTCTGCTTCTTTGTTATAAAGCTAAGAAGATAACGTCTATAAGACAGGACTGTACCACACTACTGTTTTAGGTTCAGAGTTTTTTATTTTTTCAGAGCACATGTATGTTCTTTAAAAAGCTCCTATAAGATCTGTCACTACTCTTCTTTACTACTTTATGAATCCAAATAAATATTTTTTCCTGCCAATTAAGTACTTATTTAAAAGTTCACAGCAAAAATTCTGCTGTAGAGATAGCAAAAAGATCCAAATGAAATTACACTACTTTTAATAGCTGGCAAATCAAGAGTAGAATAGTTTATTTTCAAATGAACACCAAAAGGAGGATCATTTGACATTTAGGAAATGCACAATGTCACCTTCCTGTAATGCGACTGGTATTATAGGGAACTGTTTTGGTTTAAATCCAGCTGAAATCTAAGCCCCACACAGACATTTGCTCACTTCACTCACAGCGGGATAAGGGAGAGAAATCAGAATAGTAGGAGTGAAAAAATTGGTGGGTTGAGATAAAGGCAGTTTGGTAGGTAAAGCAAAAAACCCACAAGCAAAATTAAACAAAGGATTCATTATCCCCCTTCACACCTACATTTTAACTTCTAAGAAGGAGGGAAAATAGGGGTGGAAGCGCTTGCTGCACTTTCTCCAGAATGTAGCAGAAACATGCAGAAGTATTTCCGTCTCTGCAGGATGACAAAATGATGCAGGATGACTAGTCCTCCATCATGCAATTCTGATACAAAAATAACAATTTTGAAACTTAAATGTTTGTATTGGTAATTCAGCAGCCAAAACACTGGACTGGAAGCGGGGGAATGCCTCGACACTGACCCAGGTCTGTCATTCCAATAGATGCACTTAACCACTCAACCTGTAACTGCCCAATCTGAAAAAAATTGGTAATGCTAATATATACCTTTTCAGAGATAAGGCTAAAAGCTGCTCACACAACATGGTGAGGAATGAGGAAGCAGGTAAGGCAGAAACAGCATTATTATTTCTTCCGTTGGCACAAAAATGTTACACATTTTTTTAATAATAAAATTTCGCTTTATCATTAGGAAATGAATGATTTTATACATAGGAATCACCTAGAGACAGTAACTTTAAGTGATACATGACCATTACTAACTTCAATACTACTAGCCTAACAATGCCTTGCCCAAAACAAAAAAATATAAGTGGGGATTAACTTTGCATTTGAATGGTCTGAAACATTCATGCAATGTTATTATATTTTTAATCCCTCTCCCATTTAGAGATACTCAAATACCTTCTGAGTTATTCACTGCATTGCAGTATTTTATTAGCAGTTTCACATTATATTAGCATTGTTTCTTACTTGTATTTATTTTCAGTAAATACAATGTGAAAGGTAATAATATTGTTATATTTCTCTGTAGCGTTCAAGAAAACAGTTACTAATATAATATGAAGGGAAGCATGCTAACATGAGAGAAAGCTGTTAATAGGATAAAACAGCTTTTCCTGGAGTAAAGAAAATCTAGTCTCTAAGCATGCTAAAAACTGTTTTCAAGTCTTCATGAGAAAGAGTGGTTAAGTGAATGGGGAATAAGAATAGAAGAAAAAAAAATTGTTTGTTATCTTGTATTAATTTAGGAGCTGCTCTTCATTTCTACCCCAGATGCCAGTAAAAGTAGAAACCTGTGTTAAGGAATGCTACCTGGACTTTTCTAGAGAAATATAACTCAGAATATATGTTTTATTTTTCAGGAAGTGTCTGTAGAGTTTTCATGCTGCTTCTAGACACTCAGCTCACAAGGTGCCTACAGATACTGTACAAAGAACTACAGGCTCAGTATCACCCTATATTTCTATAGCATGCAAAACTAGCCTGAGCGTCTCAGGCATCGAAGTTATTGTACCGAAAAAATTAAGACTGACAAGAGCTTCTTTGCTTAAAATTTGAAGAAAAAACACAGTTGATTTAAGAATGAGATTGCTGGTGCCCAAGAGCCTGTTAGCAAATACAGATATTTGTTCTTATAGATGAAAACCAGATTTCTGCTATGAAACCAACACTGTCAGTCACTGGAGTTCAGCCACACATGTTGCCAAGGCAGCAGTCAGTGTCAGATAGGTATCCACGCACGGATGTTTCACATACCCTTCTCTAACCATGACTCTTCTAGAGAACAACACTGCAAGCTACACCCAGTCACGCATCTCAAGTAGCCACAACTCACTGTCTTCTTTAGAGACCACAGGAGGCAAGTTGCTTCCACTGGCTTTACTGGCCTGTCCTGGTCCTGTGATTTACTCTGCCCTGGTGAGACCCCACCTGGAGTACTGCATTTGTCTCTGGAGTCCTCAGCAAAGGAAGGACATGAACCTGTTGGAACTAGTGCGAATAAGGACCACAATGACCGGAGGGCTGGAATGCCTCTCCTATGAGGAAAGACTGAGAATCGGGATAGTTCAGACAGCAGAAGAGAAAGCTCCAGAGAGTACATATAACAGCTTTCCACTACCTAAAGGGGCTTGGAAGAAGGCTGGAGAGCAACTTTTTACAGGGGCATGTAGTGACAGGACAAGGGGTAACAGCTTTAAAATGAAAGAGGGTAGGTTTAGATTACATATAAGGAGGAAATTTTTTTGAGGAGGGTGGTGAAACACTGGCACATACATGTTGCCCAGAAAGGTGGTGGATGCCTCATCCCTGGGAACATTCTAGGTCAGGCTGGACAGGGCTCTGAGCTGCCTGATTTAGTTGAAGATGTTCCCGCCCATGGCAGAGGGCTGGACTACAAGATCTTTAGAAATTCCTTCCACCCCTAACCTCTCCATCAGCCCATGATTCTATGAAAACCCCAGGTGATAGTTTTCCAGAAAACAAGTGGATCTTTCTGGCAATTAAATTGTAGAAAGCATATTCTCATTATAAGAATATATATACTATAAAGTATATATATTCTTTTATATAGATTACTGTAAAGTAATATTATATATATATACATTCTTATAGTGTGGTATCAGCCTTGCTATTCAAAACAAACTTCTACTGCCTTATAGGAGATGTTTCAGAATAAAGTATGTCAACCAATAATTCAAAACCTGTGATGTAAAAATTAAAAATAAATATGCTCAAAACAATTTTTTTTTTACCTCTAGCATCTTCAAAAAGACATAGAACCTGTGGATCTAGCATGAACATGGAAGGAAACTGTCAAAAGTTTTTAACATTATGTGGATTATTGGGTCATTAATCCACAAAAGAGGATTTTTTTCAGTAATTACTAAGTGGTTGAAAAAGAGTTACTTAAATCTATTAAATCAATTAGCAAATCTATCAAGTCTAATATCTATTATTCATCTATTGTTTCTCCACAAATCAATCAGAAGATGATGAGAATCTTAAAAGTCTTAAAGGTGATCAGATAACTCATAATCTCTAGACTAGTTTTGATCAAGCTCAGTTAGTCTGTCCAGTAAAAATTACAAGTGAATATATCACTTCTAACAAGTAAATAGGGAACCTTATAAGAAAAATGTAAATGTACACACTAAATTATGTTAGCAAAATCTGTTAGATTTTTTATTTTCCACCTTTTTTTCTATTAATTTAAGAATAAGAAAGATCTGGTTTAAACAAAGTAAAATGCAGCATAGCCCATGGAATAGCTATTTTTTTCTGTCCATTTATATAGGAATTCTCCTTAAATAATACCACAAATACATTGTTTACTGTCTAATCTGCTCTTCAGGAAGGTTTTCCTTCCAAGATTTTTTTTCTTTCTCAGATGTTATTAGTTTCTGGATTCTAAATGATGAGTTTTCAATTTGACAAAAAGAATTACGTGGATTTACACTGCACTGTGCAGCATTTTAGCCACTAAAGATAAATATGTGTTCCACAGAAGTTAAATAAAAGAATTATGATGAAAGATTTTATTATTTTGAAAAAAATTCTAAAAAAGAAAATAATCTTTTCTCTGTCTTCAAGGTCAAAACACCATGCTATGTATCCTGTTCTTAATTATACCCTAAAGCAATAACTTCTTATTTAAATTAATAAAATACTCAATCCTGCACAGTTCCTTCAGTGACCAACCCTGTCAGCCACTAAACTGATAGTATAAGCAAATAATAAGAAGAAAAAAACACCCAATTTTTTGTCTTGCCCCCAAAAAGCCGGACTAACAGGTGAAAAAAAATTCTCCTCATTAGATGAAGTAATTAATTACTTAAATATGCATTTCTTTTATTAATGTAAGTTTTAAATTTTGATTATTTGGTATTTCCTGAAAACAAAGCAACGGATATCTTTTCACAAATATTCACTAAAGTATATTCTAACCTTTCACCTTATTTAGGAGAGAGAAGAATTCCAGTAAGTGTGAAATATGTGTCTCTTTGGCCAGAATGGAACATTAAAAAAAAATTATATATATATACATATATACATACATGTAATAAAACAAGAGAGAAAGAGAGAGAGAAAAGAGGAAGAAGGGGGGCAGGCAGTGGAGGGAGAAATGTTATTGGTTTTCTCAGAAGGATTTTCTTTTATACATAGCTTTATCCTATAATTTTGTCCCTGTTGGGCACACTGCCTAAATTTAAACACAAACAGTCAAGCAATGAAGAAACATTACCACATTTACTGTGAACAAAAACTCCCAGTTGTACAGTGAAATTTTAATACATTTCAACTTATCTCTTTTACTAATGGGGAGAGTACAAACCCTGCAGGAATTCGCTCTGCAAACTGGTAATTACAGTAGACTCACTTTTTTATAATGCATATGTATAGTCAGACACAAGAAACATAGCTGCCCTTTTGATGTAGGTTACAATAGGAATGTTTAAAAAAAATTATGAAAATCTGCAATTCTAAAGGAATGCACTATTTCATGGGAAGTTGTCCTTTAGCTATACTAAAGAACAGAAAAAGAAATAATACAATATAACATACATATATTTATTTGCTTTTGTAATCTGAAGCAGAACCTTTATCAGGCTGTTCTTTTTTTCAAGTAAGGTAAGGTCTTTTGTTTTGTTTTTGTTGTTGATGTTGTTGTTGTTTTCCTAATATACCTACTGGTACAAAGCTGGTTTCCATCCTACAGTATCATGTATGAATTCAGAAGATCTTTATTCTCCCAGGCCTCCCGTCTACACAACCTTAAAATTTAAATAATTTTGATCATCAAGTTCATAGCTCATTAAATCATTGTAACATACATTTAAAAGCACTATTTTAATTGCACAGATTTACAACATACAATGTCCAACTCATATAAGATAGGACATGCTTTGTCAGGCAAAACATGTTTGTAGAGTACACAAAGAGACATTTAATTTATTCTGTGAAATCAAAGATCTACTGCCAAGTCATACATACAACAACATTTTTCTTTAATACAATAGTGATATGATACAGCTATATATTAAAATATCTGAACAAGCAAACACACAAACAAGAACAAAGTACAAGACAAGTAAGGGTTTGCAAAAAACCCCCGTATTTCCAGGTCTTTTATGGTTTGCACCACTATTTCTTAATGCCTATTAACAAACCACACCACTTGATTCTGCAAATACTTACACCATCACTCTTTACATATACTCATATTCACATTCTATACAGGTAGGAAAAAATATCACACAATTCATTAATTAAATCATTGTGTGCACTAAGAACAACACACAAAAAATCAGACAAGAATGCCCGTGTCTGGAGTTCCTGTAAAAAGGCACATCTTCAAAACTGCCAGAAGAACAAGCCACACAACCTGGCATTTCTTTGAGCTGCATTTTCACCAGGTTGCACCACATAGCTTGGTGGACACACAATTTGACTGTGAAAAGGATCACAGGCCAAATTAAAACCGTAACACTGATGGTGAAAGTCTCTCCTGTAAGACCTTTAAAGATACCTTCCATGGAGATCTTACTTAAAACCCATGGAATTTCACGTGAGCTGGAAATTTTAATTTCCCTTATTGCTGGAGAGTAGCTTTTTCACAGAGGTAACCATCTTCCCTACAGAGGTGTTTTTTCAGCAGTGAAATTACTTCATTTAAAAGGGAGGTGTTAATGACTGTGGAATTATTTTTTTTTTTTTAATCAAAGAAATCTGTCTTGACTAAATGTGAAGAGATTCCTTCTCATTCAGAATTAGGAGGTTTGGTAAGATCCGACTGAGCATCAGACTGAGGAAGGGTGCTATGCTAGGGTTACTAATGAAAGGCACAGAACTTGATGGGTGTATGCATGGTAAGCATTTTGCTAACTCTAAAATCCACAAACTGCTAGGAGAGTAAGAAATACGTGTGCCAGCAGACCTTTGAGTGTAAACATTCTTCACAGTAACAAAAGTAATTTTCACAGAATAGGAGTTATATTCCGTATGACATGTGGCCCTCCCTGACGCAATCCTTAGGATGTGCCCAGCCAGCAAGTCTTTGTTTAAAGCATATGGGAGGTAACAAAAACTCATCTTCAGAAATTATCTTCACCACTGTACATCATTATTGTCACAGTGATTTCTGTCTGTCTCAGGGTGGGCAGAGGAGATAAAGAGAGGCTCGGTCTTGACTTGAAATCCATAACCTGTGCTAATACATCAGTTTATTTCTAGATTTCAGAAGCAGTGTGAGGAGAAACAAAAGACAATATATCCCATATTATGACCCTTTTTGTGTAGAAGACAACAAACTCAGCCCTATTTCTAAATGGAAGAAACAGTATCTTTGCAATGAATAGGCAGCAATGCAGCTTTCCCGTTCCTGACCTACAAGCTTCATTTCATTTCTAAAGAGTCACAGAAAGGAAATGCCAATCAATTTGAAAAAGATGCTGCTTCCTTTAATGTCCTGTCACGAGCAAAAGTGAGCAATGTCTCATTTAACAACTTTCCATAAAAAGAAAAAATTAAAATACTAAAATTGGTTGTACTAAATGGGTGTAAAAGACTATATGTGAGACAATTAGAGATAAAGGCTTTATATAATGAAAGCATTCCAGATAATTGGCAGTGACCCTCATTATTTATTTCTTGATGCTTCCCAATTTTTAGTATCCAGTTTGATTTGGGACTCAATTTTGGGAAGTGTAAAGGACCTTCAATACATGCAGAAGTTCTGAGGACGTTGATCTTAAGTAACTTTTGTTCTCCTTATCACTCCTCCTTTTTATAATGTTATGTGTAACAGTTGATGACATGTGCAGAAAATAAAACTAATTAGAATCAGGTGGCTGCAGTTTAAGGCAATCGTCCTGAGTGATACCTGAGACAACATAAATTAATTTGCTGACAATGAAGCTAGAGTAAATTTTATATGTTGGGGAGCAGTGTTGGAGGGAGAACAGGAGTTCTTTCTTTCTTATTCTTTTTAACTGATGGCAGTCTGAAAATTCTGTATCTGTTTAAAACACAAGAAGCAGTAAGCAAGGAGAAACAAATTTTTAAGCACAATTCCAGGAAGATGAATAACAGAGCCTACGAAGCTTACCACAGTGTTGCAATGCTTTTCTTATTTGTCACCAGTCCTACAAATACCATTGCCTCCTGTTTTACACCTGCATATTTATTGCTATGTTAGGTAAGACATGCTAGCCTGCTACCACAGTTTCTGTAACAGTAATGTGCCCCTGAGCACCAAAGTAGGTAGTCAAGAGATGCTACATTTCTTCCTTCTGACTTTACAAATTTGTCACAGAATCAGAGAATATGCTGAATGCCCCACAAGAATCATGGAATACAATTCTGGCCCTGCACAGCACCATCCCCAAGAGTCACACCTTGTACCCAAGAGTATTGTCCAAATGCTTCTTGAACTCCTTGGTATTACTGTCTTGCAAAGATCACAGTTATTGTACCTGAACTGGGCCAAATGATTATCAAATTGTTTTTGAAAGATCAATGTGCTCTCTCCTGGTTTTGCAATTAGGAAGGCATGTTCATATAAACACACAGGACATTTTACATTTAAATGCAGAATCAGTTTTTCTTCTAATATCTTTTCTTATAATAGCTTAGCAATTGCATATATTTATTTGAAATCAGATGAGAAATCAGACACTACACTGGACCAAAGGAAAAAAAATCATAGTTGTTTTGTTTATATTTTCTGTTGCTTTTGTGTATTATATAGTGAGAGGACTGGTGACCAATCTGACTAGGATATTATCCATTTCTCTTCTTCACACTAATAGGAGAATTTACACCTTGAAATGCATGTTAAAATATTATCTCTGGACCCTGAAGTCTCATTTATCTACAAATCTAAAACAGATTAGGCAATGGGAGTTATGACTTAGTTTTGACAATCTGTTCCTGTATCTTAGATCTGGAATAAGGAAAATTGTACTCCCAGCATATTTAAACTTTGAAAATTCGGCAGAAAAAGTAAACCAACTAATGAAGAACATTTTCTTCTTTTTTTCTCTCCTTTTTCTTTTCTTTTTTTTTTTCTTCTTAATTGAACATAAGCTATTTTATTAAATAAAACTTATCTATTTGGACACACACATTCAGCCAAAAATGACAACAGTTATACAGATATCCCAGCAACCATCAGGCTACCTCATGCAAAAGAATGTATTCTAATATGCTGCATTAAAGTAACAGCAAGTTTTGCCACTTGGCAGCATACACTGTATTTGAACTCACTTATCTTCTAGTTTATTTTAATATAAGAAGCAAACTGTGCTCATTTGTACCTTGTATTTATCTGACTGTCCATTTTGATTTGTCAGTGTTCAGCACCTCTAAAAATCAACCCATATCCTCATAAACAAGTTAACTGAATTAAGCACATTCCCAGCGTCTTTTACAAGCTCTCTCCCACCTTCATCCAGAGGAATACAATATTCTTTGCATGTTTAGTATTTCCTTCATTTGCCTTCTGTCATGCTGGTGTTAGACCTTGCCAAGTGCAACACCAACTACAGTAATCCTGCTGCTACACAAGTGCAAAGTGTAGTCGGCAGAAAGAGGAATGTTCTCACTCTCTATGCAAAGTCCAGCCTGCAGGCTCTAATCCAGCATGTATACTTATGAGAACATGCTGTGCTCATGCTAAGCCCTGTATTTACTCCTGTCATAGCACCCTCCAGTTAATCAGAGGACAAAAGTTACTTTGGTCACCATGTAATATGCAAACGCTTTGCAGCAAATACATATACATACTGTGCACATTTGTGGAAAAAGCACACTAGGCTGGTAGAAAGTGAAATGGCTTGGTGTATGCAAATACTGGCCCAGAGACTCTTCCCACTGCAATCAATATGAGACTTGTCCTGTTTCACTGAAGGGCAAGTAAGCCCTTCATAGGTTTTTTCATAGTTTTATGAAATAAGAGAAAACATAGTGACCTGGAAAATGTGTCAGTAACAACCTACCCTCTCCCAGACTATAAAATTGAGAGGATTATTATAGTTTCTAAAGTACATCAGCTCTCTAGCTTTAAATTTAAACTTTAAATTTATCAGCCTAAGAGAGTAAAGCACAAAGCTATCAGCCTAACTATCTAACTGAGGGGACAAATCCTGCTCTCAGCATTTTAATGCTTGTAGGGTAGGAAGGCTGCATAGGGATGCTTAAACCTGTGGTGATCATAGCAGGTATAAAGAGCTGGTACTCTTTATTTGCAGACATTGCTGTAGCTGCTCTCTAGTGCCCTTCCTCCCCAGACAAACTCAGCAGCAGTTCTGATGAGCTCTTGCTGCCATCCGCACCATCACAAATGCCACTTCCTGCTGTCATCTACCTACACATACATGTATAGCATTATTAGCTACACAGTAAATGCCTGTCTGTGTCCAGAAGGAGTTAGATCACCACCCTGAACTGCAACTTTTTTCTCCTGTGCGACAAAAGCACAGGCCAGATGGAATGGGTTCCTCTGTCTAGACCTTGGGGTCTATGTGATGGACGGTCCTAATGTTAAACAAGCATGCACTACAGAGAGGACTAAATTCAGCTCCAAGAAATTCATATGTCACCTCATTACAGCCAGCAGATTTTCATTATGAAAAGTTCAAGTCACAATGAGACAAATGGGAGACTTTTCTCTCATTTTTTGTGAGAGTTTCACCAGCTTGCAATTAAAAGCAGTATTTAGCCTAGCACAAACTAGCGATTGGTAAAAACAAGATGCAATCATAAGCACAGGCTCTTTTCTCCACTCTGCTTACCACCTAATACTCTTTGGTGTGAAAACTGGTCTGGAAATTGCTTAAAAGTCACCCTTCTGGTGAGAATTCCAGAGTTTTTGGGTAACAGTTCTGCCAGACACAACACAAAAACAGAGTCTGTTGCAGTATGTTGATAAGTCTGTTTCAACTCCTAGGAAAAGCCAGATGGTGCAGAGGTGTGTGATAGTAATTTCTAAAAAAAAAAAAAATAGTTGCAGTTAGTTTCAGTTTGAGATCAAATTCAGGTCAGTTCCACTTTATTCAGACTGATTCACTTCTCACTATTATTATTTTGTTGCTGAAAATGTGCCTGCTGCTGTGAATTCCTCAAAAAGAAAAGGAGTTTAACTTCAGGAGTTTAAACACAAACATAGAGGAACAAGATGTGCTAAGTAGCTAAGGAATTCAAACTAATGAAATTGCCTTCTCCTAAATTTTCAACAAAATTAACACAAATTTTCAACACATTCACAATTTAAAAAATTAACATTCTTCATACATTCATCTAAATTTAATTGAAGACTTGAACTGTACACGGACTTTTGGTATTTCAAAAAGCAGTATTTACATGAAGAAAGTATCATTCCAAAAACCAGGAAGTGATGCTCTATTAATATTCATTACATGCCAACACTCAAAAAAAAAAAAAAAGGAAAGAAAATGTAGGCTGCCAAGTTTATTTTGGCAAAGCTCTATGACATGATTTGTTTTCAAAGCAAAATCTAGAAAAATGTCTTTAAATCAATGTAAATCCTTTTCAGTTTGAAAAAAATCCCCCCACATAAAACATAAGGAAAACATAAGCACTTCTGAGTTTTAACTTTTTTTTCAATGCTTTACTGTACATTTAACAGTTTAAGTGAAGTACATTGTCACAGAAAACCTACCAACTTAGGTTACATACACTTTTTCCTGTCTTTGCAACAAAGAACTCCATCTGTTTGTTATCAAAAAATTACAAATTAATGATATTTAATATAATTTTCCCTTCCCACTTATTTTCTTTGTGTATATATATATCAGCACAAATCTGAAATTAGTGAGAACACCAAGTACAGAGAAAAACCTCAGTTTTCCTAGTCAAAGACTGAACTCCACAAGAAGATGGCAGTGGCCTTTAGCATGGTGTTAGCATACTTCTGAGAAATGAAAACATTGATTCATTGCCTGGCTGGGCCAGAGGCAGGAAGGGGGCCAGTGATGTCCATATTGCAGAGTGGAATGAATGCCATACAGAAATTCTTAAAGCTCTTCTGCAGAGATTTGCAGAAGCAGCACACCACACACATTTGGCCACATTGCTTCTGGCACCTAAGCAATTTTTTATAAAAGCAGGGCAGGTACAGGACCCGTGCATTGAGATGCCATCGTGACACACAGCACAAAATATCAGTCTAGCAGGTCTGTCCTCAACATAGAAACTGGAAGCCTTTGTTACTCATGTTTGAATTCCACCTACTGTTGCAGCACAGTGCGAAGTCATTCCTTTCAGCTATCCCAGTCCCTCCCAGGTGTGGCAATACCTTCCTCCTCCCCCTCCCTTTGTCTCCTGCTAAGTGCTGTCAGTCAAAGCTAACATTCCTGCAGGGACATCCTCTGGTTGGCAGAAGTTCAAAAGATGCCCCTCATTGCCAAGGTCATTGGCCTGTCCTGTGTGTCACTCGTCCCCTGAGACCCTGCCCCTCCCACCTGGTTGGTGGCTCACCTGTCCCCTCCCTCCCCTTGCCCGGGTCTTAAAACTGACTGCGAGCGCGTGGTTATCTATTCAATGGAGCTGGTTCCTGAGATTCTGATGTCCATGACCTTGGAATAAAAGTCTGCATTATAACGCTCCATTTGAATCCGCTCCTTTTCCTCTTCACCTCGCCTAAGGACTTTCTCCAGAGGTGAGACTGAGTTCCTCCTAGCCTGAGTTGCCCAGCTGCAGCATCCAGCCAGCCAGAGGTGTCTCTGTGGTGAAAACCACCCCAGCTGCTGCCTCAGGCCAAGCAGTGAGGGCCAGAAGAGCCCGGGCACTTTCCATCCAGTAATATTGGAATTTTATTCCAATAACCTACTAATTGCAGTGGCTCAAAAAACAAAGGCATTTCTGAAGCCAAACACGAATACAAGGAACAGGCCCTACATGACTGCATGAAGGCGTTGCTCCTAGACCAATTTCACTGACTTCCTGAGTGACTTAATGCATCTTTTCTTCAGTTCCTCTGCCTTTCAATCACGATTACCAGCTCAGGAAGAGAGGCTGAGAATTAAATCTAGAAAGCAGAAATTCTCAAATTAGGAGACAGCAGAAAAGCAGCCATGTACATCCTGGAGACCAAAGTCTGAAAAGCTACATCTAGGGCATTGCTGTGTGTGCTATTCTTCCACTCTTATCCCATTTTCCCCACCACATGCAAGTTCTGTCCTTCCCTGATATCTTGAGATTTACCTTGTGCCAGCAGGCAGGGGAACACAAGGTGAGGGAGACATGGGCTACAGTGCAAAGACAACCTCTCTGGCTACGTGAAGGGCATCTCCTCTTTCTCAAACACCTCTTCTTTTGGGAAACTGAACTTGCCCAGAGCAGATCCCACCCTGCCCAGGAGAACAGGGCAGGTTGGTCAGCCCCAGGACTGGTGTCTGGGCACAGGATGTGAGGCCCCTTTGAGCAGGGAGAAGAATAAGATAAGGGACCAGAGAGTGTGGATAGTTCCCAGGAGGCAGGGTTTGAAGGAGGAGCTCATTAGACAGGAGAGCTAGCAGAACCCTTGATTTAAAGCTGTTTTCATCTGATTTAGGAGAAATTATCAGGCTGGGATTTTGCCTGGCTAAAAGAAAGAATAAATCTGGTGTAGCAGCAGTCATCAGTAAAAACTGCTAGGCTTGGCTTAAAGGGTAACTGAGAACCAGGACTGAGGAACTGGAGAAACACTGCATTAGAGAGATTGAGTGGCAGTGGCAGGGTAAAGAAGCAAGCTTAGAACCATTTTTGACTAAACAGCAGAAAGGAGGTCTCTTCTGTAAAACTACTGCTCTGAAACCACTGGAGGCCATGATTGGCAGATATCCAAATATTCATGCAGATGTATTACTTCTCAAAATTATCATTCAGGTCTGTTGGTATAGCAGTTTAAAATACACCTTTCAGTTGTAAGCATATATGGTAATGTTCTTCACCTCATTTAAAAATTTCTTCCCTTCTCTCAAACAGTGGCCCCATTGAGTAAGGACTGAAAGATGAAAAGCAGATGCTCCCTAGGAGACTGGCAAAACTGTTAACTCAGAAGGCATCTCACTCACCCAATTACTGAGTAGGACAGTATCTAATAGTGATTAGATAGTAATATTATTAAATGCCACTGAAAGAAACCTGTAACTCTGGGAGCCCTGTAAATTCTCCATTAGAGTCAGTAGCCAAATTCAATACTGTTGAAGGGAATCCTGGCAGATGAGAACAGACTTTCACATAATTTTCCCAAAACAAAATTGGTACTTCTGTGATTTTTTTCTTATGTTTTCAGGGGGTTTTGGTCAGGCACAATTTTTAAAGTCAAATGAGATTTTGCATCTATGCCAAGTCATTCCTTTTTTCCTAAATCCTAAATACTTGACATGCTTTGGGAAATCACTGCTTATGAGGAAGTGACGAATTTTCAACTGTTTACTTAATACGAGGAGAAGTTGCAAAGCTATTCCACTGCCTTGTAAAAATTCAAGGGAGTGAAAAATATGTGGAGAGAAGCAGATCACCTACCTGACCAGCAACAGTGAAGGAAGTAAAATGTGAAGGAAAGCACTGTTTCAGATTCAGAGAAAAAACATGGAGGGATGGACAAAGGCAGAAGGTGGAGGGAGAAAGACAGAGATAATCAAAAGAGCTAGGACAAAGATGCAAATATGAAAATATGAAAAAATGAAAAAATATATTAGAGGAAAATTAGACAGAAATACTGATCTTTCAGATTTAGAAGAATTTAAAATTTGGTATATTAAGGGTTAAGTACTGCATTTTTTAGAGTAATGGGCATAATAACAAATTGATCAGTTTGCCACAGCCCTGCAAAGCTCACATGTGAAAACATGCCATTGCACATTATGTGTATCCATCCTATTGAAATCCAGACAGACATTAATCACCAAAAGAGGAAGTATGAAATTCACTTTAATGACTTCTAGACTAAATACCCCAAATACACACACACACACACACACACACCCCTTTCAAATACCTTTTATTAGTGTTTCCAGGCACATATATTACCTTGATAGCTAATGGTTATAGCAAAATGTTAGGAGCTCAAATTAATTTAGACTATTTTGTAAAGCACCTGCAAGTTCTTGAGGGTCACCTGTGCACCTCTGAACCAGAAGAGTTTAACTACTGAGAACTTATCTGTATCACTGATGGACAATTTTTCAAAAAGGCTTATAACTTGCCAGGTCAAAAAACCACTCATATTTTGAGAAAAAATTATATAAAGGCCAGAAGTATTTAATTTTTATTCTTTATCTTTACTTCATAAAACATTATTCCTTTTATAAACCAAAAGGCTCCTGATCTTTTCAAGAACACAAAATATGAATATAAAAATGGAGTAACATCAGCAGCTTTCTGAGGAATTGCTTTTCACAGAACAGTAGGTTCTCAACAAATAATGAACTGGTATAAGAAACACTCCTCAAAACTCCACGTGCATAGAGAAACCTCAGCATGGAGAGCAGATGGGGCAAATATACCCCAAGAAACACTAGATTCAGTCAGAAGACCCTTGGACTCCAGCTTGCATGTCGGTGAAAGGAAGACAGACAGAAGGATACTTTAACTCCCATTTGTGTCCAGGGTATGATAAAAAGTGGAAAATGTTTGTCCTATTAAATTAAGAAAATAATTATAGTATGATTTAGCAAAAAGGCTTGTCAACCTATCTGACTATGTCTCCAAGGGAAACACTAGTTAAGCAGTTCCAGAGTCCATGTGTCAATCCTCTTACCCTTCCATAATTTCTGAATCCCTGAATGTGCTTTCACTGTCTTTGGTAGAAAAGTAGGATTTGTAAATGTACCTAATTGTTATAATACAGTAGCACAAAATATGGCCCAGAAGCTACATGCAGTCCCCAGATTTTTGTTTTGGCCTGTCAGGTACTTCCAGCCAGGGAATTCCACTGCACTTACTTAATAGTGAGGAGATAGCAGCTGGTCAGCCAGCAGCTCCTGCCTAGAAACACTGCACATCTTCCTTAGCCAAGCAAAGGTAGCTCTGGGTGACAAGTGCTGCTGAAGGTGGGCTGGACAGAAGCTCTGGGGGAAATCAGAGATCTGTAATAAGTTTCAGCACAATAATAAAGCGGTAGATTTGGTTTCACTAACACTGCTGTTCACTCAATGGTATGCCTGATACAGGTAATTCAAATTTCAATTCTGACTCCGGAAAAGAAAAATCCCTTTAATCATGCCAAGCCTGGAACTAAGAATTACTGACATCTAAGAACTCAGAATACCTCAAACTTCAGCTAAGAAAAATGCTAAAATAAACTACCTGAGTAATGACATTGTACAGGTCCTTTGCCAGACATGAACAAGATGTGGAGCACTCAGATATGTTTCTGAGTACTGCGCAAAAAAAGGTAAATATAACTGTAAAATCAGACATGTTAAAACCACATTTGAAGTAGCCTACCAGAAAACAGAGAGATTTATGGACTTGTATAGGAGATGTTTATATAAGTTTCAAAGGTTATTTTCAAAAAAACTGTTTAAAAATACTTCACCAGGAGGCTCCTTGGAAGGAACACCTGTTTAAACTCTTTCCTTAGTATTTCCACTAGAACTCGGAACTCACCAATGAGACAGGATCAATCATTTCAGGTTTTCACAGATCTTGAGCTGTGAGGTGAACCAATTTTAAAGATCACAAATGACCAGTACATGAATCAAGGCAAGTTTTCATGCCGTTACTTTTTGTGAGGGGATTAACTAAATACCATTACTATGTTTCAGTTCTATAAGTACTGAAGTTGTTCTAATTTTTCCCTGTTCTCAGAACTACAAAACATAAATGAAATGGCCTTTTATGTTTCACGACAATCTCACTCATTTTTGCAGCAATTCTATTAACCTAATAAAAACCTATGGACATATCACACCAAAGACAGTAAAAAAGGATGTGAAAAATATTGAAAAAATTACATTTGCTATAGACTTCACTACAATAATTATATTCTAAGGTATCAGAAGATCAGTAAAAACAATTTTTAAATCATACTTTTAGTTAAATATTTTCTCAAAACCCTTTATTTTTTTTTTCCTTTTACTTCTTCTTTAGTAAAGTTAACTTCACAACCCACATTGCTCCAGCCTGCATACATTTTATAAACTCTGATACATGCTAGTGTTTCACATAGTGTTGTTCATACCAGCATGTGGGCTCATTTGAGGACTATTAAGTGCAAAGAACTCAATACAGAGCCCTGGAAACCATAAAGAAATGCAGACCAGATTCCTTTCATATATATGTGTATATATATATATGTGTGTGTGTGTGTGTGTGTGTGTGTGTGTGTGTGTGTGTATAAACATCTGCATTTATATACATACATATTTAAATAAAATGAATGGATTATAAATATATAAACATTTAATGTATAAAAAGGTGTCCCACTTAAAATAAGTTAAAAGGACAGGAGTCAGAAATAGGGAAGCTGGTCACTACTCCTAATTCAAATTCTATCACTGTCACTGACTGATTTAATTACTCCCTACAAAAGTATTGTATGAAAAAACTGCACTTTAATAACCACATCATTAGAAGAAAAATAAACTAAAGGAAGGACTTTACATTACATACAGGACCTGGTCAGACCCTTCCTTTTCATTGATTTCAGTGGGCTCTGGATCAAGGCCATATTGATTGCAGGCAGTATGGTTCAATGATTAAGACGGCAAATTTAAGTTTCATTCTTAGCCTGGTCATTCACTGCGTCTGAGTCTGGGGAAAGTTAATCACTTCTTGTATCTCACTTTTTCCATCCATGTAATGGGAATAATTCTAATTCAGTTTACCAATAAAGGGAACCAATATATTCCGACAAAAGCTCAAAAGCTAAATATTCAACTTATGTGTGAGACAAACATTCTTACTTTAAATTTTAAATAAAGCTTCCTGGAATGTTGGGAACTTCACCTAGTAATTTATGATCCAGATTATGTGGTAATCTTCTATGGTAAGTCTCAGTTCAAAGCCTGTGTGTATGTGTGCATGTGTGCATGAAAGGGAGAGAGACACAGAGAGAGGCAGAAGACACTGTTGCTCACTAACTGGCACTTCATAATATATTTGATTTGTTGTAATAAAGCAAAGAAAAAGTAGTTGTCAGTTAAAATGCCATTTCTGTCACACTTTTTAATAATATTGCCTCTGTAATTACACTGTGGTTCTTCATACTTACTCAGTAAAAGCTTGCTTAGTTTTAGCATGGAAAACAATTTATGAAATTACAGAAACAGACTGAACACAGCAGTTCATTTGCTGAGGCAATTATCCAGATCCTTGTCAAAAAAGAGAGAGAATAAAGACGGTGATGTGCAAAAAATGTTTCTAATTCTATGCTATAATACATACAATATGTCTGTGTTTGTGCTGGATTATGTTAATAAACTGCAGTCGAAATATATTTGTCACAACACAAAGGAAGGGTGCTATCAATTGTCTTGCCAGATAGTTTAAATTAGTCACCAAAACGTCTAGCCAGGGTTTCCTCTGTGACCCTTAGATGAAGGGAGAGGCTTATTGGACAGTTTTTCCTGTGGGAATAGACAGATTCTTCCAATGCTCAATTATTTAAAATAATCTGGAAAATAACTGTAAAGTGAACTGTGTCACAGTTGCTTTTTTTAACAGATATGAAAAATTCAGCCCTGAATACAAATCCTGTGTTATTTTTGGCTGGTTATCACTCAGAAATGAGTTCCCCTAATATTTCATAGAAAAAATGGTGAGAAGCTGTATTCCTTCTTTTGGGAAGAGTAAAGCATGTAAGGAGTGAGATACTGCTCAGAAAAAAAGAGCAAACAAATTGTGACAAAAAATCTATCCCCACAGTCCAGAAAAATTCCATTTTTAAAAGGAAGAGGAAAAAAATAAATGAAATATCGAAAACAGAACACAGATTGTTTGTTCACCTACATATATTCAGAAAGAAATCTATTTTAAGAGTGAAGTCACTTGAATAAGAAGTTGGAAGGAGACCATCTTAAAGCATGCTGGCACTCCAGAAATAGATTTGCTACCATGTACTTTGCTGAAATTCATTATTTTAATATCTGTCCTTTCTTGTTAGATGTGTATCACTTACACTAAAATATCATTTATAAAGTTTAATTATTTTTTCAATTATTTATGTTAAGAGAAAAATATCAAATTTTATATGATTTAAACTGAAAAAGTAACAACCAGTTTCTTTTCTCCAGCTAGATACTTCCTGTTCAGCAGAACATATTGCTGTAGACTCCTCACTATAAACTTTGTTTTGCTGGAAAAAGGCTGGAAAAAGAGAAGACCTTCTTTCTTTCACAGAAAACAAAGCAAAAATGGCATCCAAACACAGATCATGAATTGTGAGCATGCTACTTAAGTTTCATGTATTAAAACGTGGATGAAGTTTCCTCCTTCCCCACCTCCCCCAACATCTGGAGATAGTTTGGTGGAGCAATTTCCAGAAACCAAACAGTATCTTTGCTTGACTAGCTCTTTTCATTCACAGATAAACAATTAATGAAATGGGCAACTAATTTCTAAAGTGTTCATATTCATTAGACTGTTTCCTGAAATTAAGTAGCTGTTCCATGATGTAGTGCCCACATTAATGGTAGTGCTATTCTTTTTCCAGATATACAAGGGGTTTTTAAAAGAATATCCATTCATGTTTCATTAATACTAGGAATCAAAGGTGAAGAAAAAAATGTATTCCACTTTTAAAATAAATATATTTGCAAAATAAAGAATTAGTCCACCTTAATCACTAAAAATCACTGTCTGGACCACACTTCACACTTAAAATCTAGGTTGTATTATTTTGTGATTGTGTCTCTGAATTACAAATGAAGATATCTGAAGTTATGACAGTTTGTAATATATTTTAATTTGACCATCCAATACAGGATGGAGAAACAAACTCCACAGTGCAGAGGTCTGACTTAGAAAAATTGTTCGATATGATTAATTTCAATATTCAATTTGGCAGGTTAAGTATCTGCTAGATATTGGCTACTTAACAAATCCTGGTTACCACTTCTGACCAAAAGCTCATACTAAAACACTGCTCGCTCTTTCCATACCACTTACTTTTTATGTGCTACCCGCTGTCAGGTAAAGAAAGCTCTGTGAAAAATTTTTTCAGCTCATCTTCTAGTCTCAAAAATTTTTCCTGTAGATTTTTCTATGATACAGCTTTGCTTGAGATGTACATATATTAAATAATATAATTTCCACTCAGTGAAGGTAAATACAGCTTTATAGCAATCCATCTCACATTCACTGGTTAAAGGCTATGACACAACATTGCCACCAACCGTATTTTGTCATTTTTACTTTCCCATAATTTACTGTCCTACTAAAGAGTTGAGGATGGAGAAATGTGTCCCAGTTTACACCAGGACATGAACAGAAGCTGCTGATCAATGAGTGTAATTTCCCTCTGCCACGTGGCTGCAGTGGCTCAGAGGGAAGCTGTTGGGACAGACAGCTGGTAGGGGAAGTGCCTGAACCTCCATGCTCATCCTACACTGACTATCACTCCATTTAGAGCTGTTTACAGGACACTTGAACAGCAGCATGAATCAACTGGGAATAACAGCTACTGGAAAATATTTATATACCAGAGTACATTTATTTAATGTTTTACGAACTGAAGCCCTCATACTACAAACATTCACCTCCTGGTAAACACTGCAACGAGTAATTCTGTCACTAATAATTTTCCATTACTTCACATACACAGAAGTTTACAATCCAGGCAACCTTTGCACAAGTCACCCAAGTACCTAGCTTAGGGGATTCTCTGTTTCTTTCTCAGATATCCACTGGTTTGAACTCACATTCTTGTATAAATACATAATTCCATACTCCTTAAATAAATGCTGCTTTTAAAAATAAATGGATAATTTGAGTAACGTGACATGCCTAAGCTGAAAGAGTATCTCTGTCTGTCAACCTCTCACACAGCTGAGAGAGCTGAGGTATGCACACTGAGGCAGGAGTGATCAGGATCCATCAACAGTCTCTTTCGGCCAAATGAATGAACAATGCTGAGAGATGGGAGAATGCAACTCTAGACATTAAAGGAAACAGAAAAATACTTCAGGCTACTCTCTGAATTAGAACACTCATGCACAGTATTATCATGGTTTAACTAAACCACTTAGCAAAATGGATTCAGATGATCTTCTGCATTTGTCACTACACCTACAAGCTCCAGATCTAAATATTACCTCTGATCAGCAAACAGAGAAACCTGAAAGTTTACAATTATTTTATTTGACTGTAGGCTTCAGAAAGGATAATGCCTGACAGGGTCCACCATGATTACATTGGGCAAGTCACTTACTTTCCTTCACCCAATTTTCCCATCTAGAAATTAGAATAACTAAAGTGACTTCATTCCTAGAGTGCTTCAGACCTGGCAGACATAAAGCACTATGTCCAAGCTGTGGGTTCTATTTGCTTTCAGGAATCAAAACTAACCAAAACATACTACTATCTGTTGTGGTATACCCAGAGAACATGTGCTAAGTCAAATAGCAGTAAGATGGTTATCCATTCTTTTACACATACTCAGGGCACAAAAAAAAAAAAAAAAAAAAAAAAAAAAAAAAAAAAAAAAAAAAAGCCAACAAAACAAAAAAAACCCCACGGAATAGAAATTAAAAGATCACTAAATCTTTACAGTCATACACAAACTTCATTTGTACACATGATATGAATGATTTCAATAGAGAAGTAAGAAATGTAGGTGGACATAAAAATAATTTTAAATTATATTTTCAAATTTATGACTTAAAATTAAAAAAAAAAGAATTTTCAATTTTATTATATAAAAACAATTTTTCAAACATAGAAATAACTTCATAGTAACAGGCCTATTGAGATTTACAATGTTCTGATAATATACTCACATTTTCTATATGAAACCAAATTTCTCTTCTCAGAATGTGCCTTTTAATTGAAAATGTTTTAGACAGATAGAAAAGAGCCTGTGTATATACCATTCTGATACCTATCAAAAAAGGAATTTTCACTGCTACATGGGTGATCACTGAAGTCTTTTACAAAAGGCAAAACCACATAAAACAGAATATATTGCCATTTTTAATGTAAGACATAGTGGGAGCAAAAATTATTCTTATTATTAACTTTTATCACTATTTGTATTGAGTCTAAACTGAATAGCCTAATTATGAAGATTGTGAATAACTGATTTAGCTTTTCAGAGAGTGATTTGAAGAGTACTGTAAAGAAGAGCCGTAGATGGGACAAAAACAAATCCAAATCCAAAACCAATTTGTAAGGAGATATGCTTGAGCAAAAGGATGGAATCCTGGGCTGCATCCTAAGCGGTGTGGCCACCAGGCTGAAGAAGGTGATTTTCCTCCTCTCCTCCTCTCTGGAGTGCTTCATCCAGCTCTGTGGTCCCAAAAAAAACAAGGACATGGAACTGTTGGAGCAAGCCCAGAGGAGAGCCACAGTGCTGATGCGAGGACTGCAGCACCTGCCCTATGAAGTCAGGCTGAGACAGTTGGGGCTGTTCAGGAGAACAGAAGGTTGTGTGGAGGCCTCACCGCAACCTTCCCTTATCTGATGGGGGCCTACAGGGAAGCGGGAGAGGGACTCTTCATCAGGAATTGTAGTGATAGGAAAAGGGGGAATAGGAACAAATTGAAAGAAGAAAAATCTAGGCTAGATATTGAGAAAGAATTCTTTATTATGAGGGTGGTGAACTGGCACATTATACTGGAACAGGTTGCCCAGGGAAGTTGCAGGTGCCCCAACTCTGGCAGTGTTCAAAGCTGGCTTCGGTAAGGCCTTGAGCAACCTGTTCTAGTGGGAAGTGCCCCTGCCCATGGCAGGGGCGTTGAGTCTTGATGATCTTTATGGTCCCTTCCAAGCCTTAAAAGTCTATGATTCTAAGATAAAAGTTTAGGTAATAGCTTTTTTAGGCTATGCAACCAAGACAAATTTTAAAAGAAAATAATGTATGCTAAATTCCCTTATTATTTACAAACTTAAAAAATCTCAGGAACAAGTAGCTTCATGAAAACATCAGTAATACATTTACAGGATAAGATTACAAGTAGAGAAATCTTTCAGATAATTATGCTTAGCAAAAAGTAGTAAAAGATGAAGTTCAATTCAGAAATAGTACACATTAGGAAAAAATAGCAGTATTTTGTTTCAGTATAAACTCAAATACTTTTGTCCAGCACCTGAAACTAATGACATCTTTAGAATTCCTGTGCAGAACTAGCAAAATTCTTTACTTTATGACATTGTTATTTTAGTTTGAAGGATTTTTTTTCCAAATGTTTACACCACTGTGCCAGTTACTTCAGCTGAGCTGACACAATGAATTTTAAATGGTCTAATACTTTTGACTTACCACGAGATTAGCACATGATTAACTAAAGCGAAAGGATTATTATTACTGCTTTTAAAAGATATTAACACTTTTTGGTAACTCATTCTATGGATGCTATCCACATTGAAAAGGCAGAATGAATAGAAAGTTTTCTTAGTTTTAGTTACCCACAAATTGTCTTGCAGTTAAATAACAGAATCTTCTCTAATTAACTTTTTTTAACCTTCAGTCTCGGCCCTTATTTACCTAAGGTTCATACACGCTGATTAAAAGATGTAATATGGGCTACAGAAAGAGTCAAACAATTGCAGCATTCAGTCCCTCCTTTAACAACCAACCTCAACTCATACCTGCACACACACACAAACCCACACAAACCCACACAGAGGCTTTATGGCGAGCAATGAGGTTCATTTCTGAAGCAGAGTGCAGCATTAATACACTTAGCAAGACAGAGCTATATTCACCAAAGCTTGACACCAGCTCTGTGAAGAAGGGCTGTATTTGCAGGAGCATAGGGAGGGGAGAAGAGAGAGAAAACACCAAGAGGGAGAAGGATTCAGGGGACAGCTGAAGTGTTAAGTGATCCAACAGTTTTTTGATGTGGTTTCGACTTCACTTTGGGAATGCAACAAAACAACAGCTAGAAACTTTCCCCTTGACACTGGGAAGACAGTCAGTCTCAATGCTAAATACCCCTGCACTGAAATTCTGACTCCAATTCAACAGGTTAAAGGGTAGGAAGCTTCTTCCTTTCCTGCCAAAAGTGGCATGTTCTTGTGGCTTTACTTTTTTCATTTATAGATATTCTTCTATAGATATTAATCTGCCACTGCACTTCATCCTCTTCTTAAATTCAAGATTAATTTTATTATGCTGACATCTGCACAGGTCAAAAAACATACCCATGGTGTGGAAAGAATACAAGAAAACATTAAGTGAATGAAAGCATAGATTTTTCACAGACTTCATACTGTGAAGTATTAAGTTACATAAAGATCATAATTAATGATCAACAAAAAGTTCTAAGAAATCATAAATAAGAAATTAATTTTTCTATGACTATGATAACAGAAGAACATTGAAAGAAAATTTAAAATTGTCATTATTTCCAATATTGTATAAATCAACATGAAATGGAAAAAAAAAAGACAGTGATGTACCTAAATCTTTAAGACATTTTTAAATTTACATTTCAGGTCACATATAAACACTGCTTGTCAGGATGAAAACACAGGTAAAAAGATATGATACATTTTTTTCTGCATATAAAAATCTGCCTTTGTTCCTGCAAGATTATTTAAGCACAAATACAGGTAACAAAAAAATGAAGTTACAAGGTGACACAAAAATTACAAGATGGGGAAATTCTGCTTTGCCTCCACAGTATGATCTAGTTCCCCCTGTTGTCATAAAGCCAGGGAAAAAAACACTTCCAGAAAGCTCACCAAAGATCAAACTGTGTCTGGTGACAGCAGTGTCCAAGCTATAAGTAATGTTCAAAGGATTCAACAATGCCTGTGACTGATCATTCTCTTTCCCCTGCCATCACCTGCTGATTTTGTCCAGGTGTTTTATGGCTATCTCGAGGCTCTGGAGAACAGACAGAAAGAAGACTTTGCCAATTTCTTTTGTCTGGGATTGTGAATTCCTTACACAGATGGTGGACAGCCACGGGCTGGCCAACTCCATGCACAATTGCCTTTACCCTCAAAAACAAAGCATGAGAGCAATTTTATCTACTCAAAAAGTATTGTCTGTAACATTGTCTGTGGTTAGGGAATAGGACAAGATTCCTTTTCCTAAGGAAAAAAAGAGGTTCCCCCTTCCTCTATCACTCTTTCACTAAAACAGTATCAAGAGGGAGAAAAAAAGGAAGGATAGCAAAAAGAAAAAACAAAAACCAAAAAACCAACCAAACAAAAAAACCCCAAAAAACCAAAAAAAAACCCAAAAAAACCCCTAAGACTTTGGCTTGTATTAGCAAACTGAGCATTCCAAAGCAATTGAAGAGGTTTGTCTTAATAAGATAATCTTGTGTTAACATCGTTTTGTAGTATGTTTACAGTCTCTCAAGTATTCCAAACAAATCCTGCTAAATCTTACTCACTAAGCAAACTGAGACATTTCTGGCAGCAATTTTTAAAGATGGGCACCAGACATGAGCCCCTTCATCTTCTTTCTCTTACTCTGTTTGCTTACAAAAAAAGCTTCTTACCTATGCAAATTACTGTTAAATGTGCAGTTACTTAATTGTGTAAGTATCTATTTAGATACATACTTTACTCCTGCAGTGGTGCAAGTGCAATTCTAAGACTAGTTATTTTAAGTAAAACTACACTCCCACTTCTGACCTATAAAAATCTGACTATGCATCAGAGAATGGAGTGTATGTGACAAAATATTTGTGCAACATTTAGAGACATGAAAAAACAAATTTTACAGAAAAATGTGTGATAACTTCCAGTTCTCAATAGTGGAAGGGCTTGAAAAAATATGGGGTTTTTATATGCATTCATGACAAAGAAATCAGGTACAAATCTTGTATGACAAACATGCCATGGACAGCCTCGGTCTTCTCATACTCTTAGAATAAAATATTATGTAGGCAATATATACTTAGTTAGGAAGCTTCAAAATGTGTACCAGAAAATAAGTAGATATCTAAGGCTCAAATTGTGGTCGCACTTCAGGAACCTCAGAACTATACTCATCCGATATGCCCTTTACCTTTGCATATAGGTGATGTGAATAAACTCTGAACTCAGCAGCTGGATGGAAGGAAATGCACTCTTCTTAAACCTGCAAGGCAAAGACTTGTCTCCCACTCTCCATCATCTCACCATCCTGTCTAGGCATCACTGTTAACATACACATACAGAGCAGAGCAATGGACCTGACTTCTACTTTGCAGATCTAAGAGCACAATAATGTCTTGCTCTAAATTATTTATTTTAATGCTAAAGGGTGTCACTTTTTATCTTTTTCGGGGGGGGGGGGGGGAGTATACCAAGTAATTATAAAATCTAGCACATAAATGCTAGAAAAGAATGGACAATTACACCACCCTGCCTTCCTGCTGCCAAACTGGGCTATTTCCCTAATATTTCCCAGCCCTGTACAAAACATTTCCAATAATAATCTGATGATGTCTTCAATGCTCAGAATAACATTAGCATTAAAAAAAAAATCTGACTGTAAAGGGCAAATGTAATGGTTGAGTAAGAGGTGAACAGGTAACCTCAGAACTACAAGTCCCCTTTTTTCTACCACCGCAGGTAGCAGCAGTACAGCTTCTACACACTCTTCGGTCTACCAGCATGTCATAACCCTGACCCAAGAAGGTCAATTTCACGGCTGAAAAAGTAGCTTAGCCTCCATGGCTCATTTCATCCTTCAGCCTCCTGTTGTGATTACTGACAACTTAGCCAATGTATTTATTTATTTTTATTTCTTTTCTGTACCCAAATACAGAGATACAGGCACATAATATAATGGTCATATCGATAAAAAGGCTGCAGTGGGTGGCCCTACACAAATATCACCCAGAAGTCTTTGTGATTATTTCTTCCACAAGGATACAGAAAAATTCTCTGCAACTTTCTATGATTGTAAAAGCATCCAAAGAGAAATATTCCCATGCCCTATACAAAAAACCTGGTAATTTTAACTTTACCCCATTGCCTCTTCCCCTTGAGATATTAATATTAACTTTACCCTCTCATCTTTCCTGAGAGATAAGAATGATCAGAAGGGTAGCCAGGCCGGAGTCTGGCAGCAAATGAAATTAAGTGAGTTCCATGGATGAGGCTGTCTTACTGTAAACAGAAATCCTATCAACTCCAGCACCTCTGCCAAGCATTTAATCCATAAAACCCTACACAGCACAGCTGTGTTTCAGGGAGGGGGGGGGAGTAAGGGGAGGGGAGAACTGTTTATTTTATGGCATTTTTTTGTTTATTTCCTTTTCAGTTTTCTGAGGCAAGTATCTGCCTACTTCACACTGTCTTAAAACATTAAAAGGACACATCAATGATGGTGATGATGGTAATGTCATGCCTGAGTAAATAATATAAAAGAAATGACTGTGGATGAACTATTCATAGGTGAAAGAAAACTGGATCCAAGCATGGATGACAGAACTCACTTAAACTTGGCAGGATGATTTCCCAACACAAGGAATTCAACCCAGGAGAGAAAGACTAGAGAATGGAAGGAGGGAGAAAAAGTGCCTACTGGGAATTGGTCTGAGAATGCCATGATGCTCTCAGATGTTAACAGCAGTCTGATGATGGCCTGGACTGAATTCAAACTGGTGACCTAAAGCAGCAAGAATCTGTATCTAACTAGTAATCCCCTGATCCAGGGTACTTCAGTGCTTTTAATCACAAAAGAAACATTACAGTACCAGAAGAGATTTCATTGGAAGGTAGCATGCTAGATACTAAAAAATAAATTTAAAATCTTATGAAAAAACATGCAGTTTCTTCCACCAAATGATCCTCTTTTAACTTAATCAAGGCCAAAAATTAGGGGGAGAAATGCCGAACAAAAGAACCTTTTTAATAATTCTTGAATATTTTCCCCACTGTTGTTGGAAAGAGATTCGTGGATGAAATTTCTTCAGTTCCACTTCATGACTCCGTTTTCATTTACATCACTGGTCTTCCAGGATTATAATTTTAAAAGACACATAAACAAAAGGGAGAGAGGAAAGGAGAAGGAGAAGGAGAAGGAGAAGAAGGAGAAGGAGAAGGAGAAGGAGAAGGAGAAGGAGAAGGAGAAGGAGAAGGAGAAGGAGAAGGAGAAGGAGAAGGAGAAGGAGAAGGAGAAGGAGAAGGAGAAGGAGAAGGAGAAGGAGAAGGAGAAGGGAAGAAAAATGGAGAAAGGGAAAAAGGGAAAAATGGGAAAAAGGGAAAAAGGCTGAGTAGTCAGTACAAGCTGTGGAATGTAATTATGTGCACTGAAGATGTAACAACAGTGTTGTCAACATTGTCAACTCTCAGTTTAATGGAGAGGGTTCACAACACAGCCTTAGCACTTACTAACTCAGAGTAAAAGTGTAACATGGAAAATAAAATTGACTGCTTCTCTGAAGTGACAGAAGTTGCATTATTTTGGATAACAATCAAGTATGACACCATGTACTTTTACTTGGGAAATTACTAAGCTTCTAACTGACTAGGAAATGATGAAAGAAAGCATGATATGCTTATATTCTAGATACTATTTACAAAATATGACTACATAGTCTTATTGAGTAGTATGCTATCTCAAAAACCTTAAGAAATTATATGCCCAAGATTAAATGGTTGCAAGAGCAGATTTTTTTTTTTTAAATTCTAAATTCACCATGTTTGCCACATTATTCTCCTTCTATAGTGAGATTATCTACACATCATAACTGCAATCATCTATCAACAGCAGGGTGACTTAACGCAAGGTGAGTTTTTAAAAACTTCTTTTTGCATGAATAAGAAACATTGTTTTTCAGTGCCAGAAACACTAGGTCTTGCTATGGACTATATGCCAACATTTTTGGTTTTAATTTAATTTCCTTTGACTTTCATCAGTAAAGAGGAAGAAAGCCTTGAAATGGTAACATTCATTTTATTTCCCCTCCATTCATTGAGCTAAAAAAAAAAAAAAGAAAAAAGATAAAAGATTTGGCCAAAAAACAGTTCCTTAAGGGCAAATATTTCTTTAGGTCATCTTTCAGCCTGGAAGAAAGATATATTTTTTAATATACAACTTTAAACACTGAAAAAAAATTGGGATATGTAGTTCAAGTGTTACTGAAACAGCCCGAATCACAGTGTATGACACACATCTTAACTACAGCTTTTCAAATGATGCTGCTGAAATAAAACATCTCATTCTTTCTTTTTTACTGAGAGGATGCTTCAGTCATTAAAGCATTCTTGCCCTCTGTATGCCTGGGAGTGGTCTGTCCATAAGTTATTAATAAACCATGGTAAGGTGCAGCAGCAGACCAACTATTCATATTAATGAATGTCTCATGAATATTCAGCTATATGTTGACACTTACCTCAGAGGACCAAGGGAACCAAAATCTGGACCCCTATTCTTGAAGTTAATCCTTCTCATGCTGTAATTTAGTTTGAATAATAGCAACTAAATTTGTAACACTTGTGTTCCTCTAACGGTCTGAATGGGGGATTGCTATTAGCTTTATTAACTAAAACCAAAATCCCCACAACAATGAAAACACATAGCAGTTTTAAGTCTTTATTTTAAACTGGAACATTACTTGTAATGTAAAATTCACACAGATTTTGTGCTAAAATAAGAGTTGCTACTGATGTCCTGAAAGTTGCTACATCATGTCCTGAAAGTGAGACTATCTCTTGGGTAGTCACAATTCCCTTCTAGTCAGACATGGATGGATGGGCATAGATGGGCAACTGCAGGTGTTATAAGCACACACAGACGTACCAAAACATTCTGACTACTGTTTTCTCTCCTGCTCAGTAGCTTTTTCGGACTCCCCTTGACTTTTATTTCTCATTTTCCTGTATTTGAAATTGAAATCTCTTGACCATTACCTTTTCCTTTTGTGAGCAACAGTGTACACAAAACATCATTGATGTAAAAGATGTCTAAGTGGGATTTATCAAGAGATTGTTTGCCTGAATTATCTGTCATTTCATTCTTTCTCAATAATTTTATTTAAAGAACTGCTTTTCCATGGAGAAGATATGAATGCCCACTAGATATCGTTTCAGGGCACACACTTCTTTAGAACTCCTTCAATTCTGTACATCCTCTGGAAGTTAGAAGGGAGCATCTTGACATGTAATAACAGGCACCTGGGAAGCCAACAGAAGCAGTTGGAGCACATTTTTTAATAAGCACCTCTTAAAAAGTCAATAAAGTGAGTGGTAATTTGGTACAGAAGAATACATTGTCTGAGCAAATTAAGAAAAGCACTTCACTTTTCAGTGTGTTATATGCAAAATTATTTGTAAGACTACACTAGACATGCATTTGAACAAGCAGATTCTTACATATCCAGTCAAATTATCTCAGAACATATAGAGCATTAACTGTGCTTTTCTTTCAGATAAAATTAATGTCAGCTTTCTGTCCTTAAATCTGAGCCAATGGGGAAACAAAATATGGTTAGCCCTGAAATAGTTGTGGTAATTCAATCCCTGCACTCTCCTTATTTTCTTGATGACAAAGAAAAACTCGCAACTGGCAAGGCCACCTGCACTGATTACTCCTCCATCCACACCCACGGACTAGGAAAATGAGCCAATGATCATTGACCTTAATTTCTTCTTACACAAACCTCAGCTTTTTTTTTTCCTTTAGGTTTGCTTCTCTCAAAATTCTCTAGAGCTTAAAAAGAGGGGGGAAAAATAAAATAAAATAAAATAAAATAAAAAGAGGGAAAAGTCATAACTGGGGAAAAAAATCAAGAGAACTGAAGAGAACTTAGTGACTTTTTTTCTTCTGCTTTACAGCTGGCTTATTATAACTTCACAGCACTCAGATAAGGGATTTTGCAGCACTATCATTTCTCTTGATAGCATTCATTCCCTCCCCAGACTCTCTCTACAAGCAGTAAGGTAAATGATAATGTGCGGGTTTTCTGGTTTCTTTTTTTTTCAGATTTTTAGGTTTTTTCCATGGAGATATTCCTTGGTAAAGACGGTTGGCAAAAACAAAGATGGGTCTGGACAGCAGGAATGCAGGTGTGGCCCAATGTCAGGACTAAAGGGCCATGCACAACTGGGTGGGATATTTCCAGTGTAGCAACTTCAAAATACAGTAGAGAATGCATTACCCCTCCTGGTCATTCACATTTTGTTACTGCCAAGTGGAATAAATTTTGATTCAAGCTGTGTGGGACTAGCTCCCACTGGCATTACATCACTTTCTAATGGATAAGACACTCAGTTGGACCATCTGAATAATACGTTTTAGTATATATATGTGTGTGTGTATATATTATGTATATATATATATATTAAAAATACATACTGATAGAAAATTAAAGTATGTATACCATAAATGTGTACTGAAAACAGATACCTTATTATCTTGTAAAGTATCTGGACAAAGCTAACTAGATCTTAACATTTTCAAAGGAATTGCACGTCTGTGAAATTAAGAACTTATCAATTCAGTGAAGTATCCCGTTGAAGTTATATTTTCCCTGCAAATAATTTGAAAATCTTTATACAGCTAAATAAAAGCAAAACCTACGTCATTTTAATTTTTTTTCATTAGGATTACTAAACTAAAAAGCAAATAAATGTTCAAAGAATATAAAAAAGTGTGATTGTATTACCTTCAAATACATTACAACAAGCTATTTGTCGCCTACCAAATACATATAGTAGGGCTTCTTTGGAGATCAGGAGGCAGACAGTAACTTTGATCACGCAGACATTCCTCATTATTTCAGACCTCAAATCAAGTAGCAACAGTCAGGGGAAGAAAGGGGTGAGAGACATGGGGCTGCTGGGGAGGAGAAGGAAAGCAGACTGCAATTTTGTCCTGGATTCAGCATCCTAATTTAAGCAAAAACAGGCTGTTGGTGTCTCTGTGCTTCCCTGCAGCCCCCTCCCCTTCCCCATACTTTCCAGCCTCCTGGTTCACTAAAAATGACAAGCACATTTCTAGGCTCTGCTTTTTTATCAAGCTGACAAAGGTCAACAATACTAGCCAGAAGAGTGTTGAAGTATTCAGTGCCACAGGTCATCCTAATAGATACTGGAGGGACTCATTGCAACACCACTGTAAGCCAAGACAGCATGATTTTTAAGAGGCAGCACTTTGCACGTTCACAGTCTGGTTAATTTAATACAACAGTGGCCTCTTGTTTGCAAAACAGCATTGCCAGATTTCAGAGGTGGTATCTTTCTGTGGGTGACAGTAAGGTGACTGAATTCAGGCATGTTAACAGATGCACCTTTTTATGCTCTGTTAAACCATGTCACAGAGTACAGCCCCTAAGTGCATTTCTTTATTTATGCTGCAGCCAGCTGAGCTAATTATCAGAGACAGACCTGGTTCTAGTTCTATAAAGTCCAGTGATTGTGTATACATATAAAGAGGCTGGGAGGGAAAATGAGATGGGGGGGGAGTGTGAAAGTACTTTCTAAAATACACGGAATTGAAGTTTTCATGTAATTGGTGCTATGAATGTGGGGGGAGCTGTATTAACAGCTTGATGATAAAATAATGTTGGTTTCAAATTAACTGTTTTCCCCACAACCCTCTTTTTTTTCTCCTTTCATCAGTTATGTTTAGATTCAAACGGTGATGAAATAAACATCAGTACAAAAACCCTCTCCAGCAGTTAAAAATAGTGTAAATGGTACCTCAGGAAAAAAAAAAAAATAAACAAAGGAGCTTATTACATCTCACCTAAAATTCTGGTCTGTTTTATCATTTGTGGGCACAGCAACAGCCACTTACAGCTCTCCTTTCACCAAGCAGTTCAATACACCAAACATTCGCTACAAGCCTTCATGCCACAGTTGTATTTTATCAGTAGAAGCAGCTACCTCCTCTCAAAAAATACAATATTTTTGGCCTGTTTGTCTGTGTTTTTTTACTAAATTAGTGGTTTTTGCTTGCATGTCTTCATCCTGTACTACAGTTTTCATTTTAAAAGTTTGTGGTACTCCACAGAAAAGATGAGAAAATGAATTTGATGGTGACAATTCTTTTTTCTCTTTACTATATATGACTAAGTGACCCTCAGTAAAAAATGAAATCATTTGTCATAAGAGCAACAGTTTTTTGTTGTTTGGGGCTTTTTGGTTTTAGTGTGGGTTTGGGGATTTTTTTTGTTGTTTTTTTTTTTCTTTTTTTTTTTCTGTTTTGTTTTGGTTTTGCTGTTTTGTTTTTTGGGGGGTTTTTTGTTTTGGTTTTTTTTGGGGGGGGGTTATTTTTTTTTTTTTTTATTACAGCATACAATTTAGCTAATAACTGGTTGGGGCCAATCTTTAACAAGTCACATATTTCCATTGTCCCTTCACCCCCTGCTTATGCTTTTACCACATCCTAACAAAAACATGACCAGAACTGGTGAAAAACATACGGTTCCAACTAATGAATCACATACTTTCCCGCAAGTGCAGTAAGTACTACCAGCTGTGACAGTCTTGCTTTGGCAGTGGAACCAGTGCAGAACAAGGCCGACACATCTGAAACCAGCTGTACTGAAAAACCACAAGCAATTTAAGTCCGTCTGCCTTCTCAGGGGCTTCTTTGTCTCTGTCTATGTCTCTGCTCTGTCCCTAAAACTTGCCAGCCATGTTGTTTTGACAGAGTTCAGAGTTTCAGAAGTTTCAAGGGGGGAAAAAATCCGCTGATTCAGGAAACTGCGTTTCAAGAAATGATAAGGAGGTCTTTGTCAAACCAGCCCGAGTCAGGAAATTTAAAGAGACAGAGTATGCATCTACCCGTCTGCTCTGCTTGTACAACAGTTTAAAGCACAGAAAAAGACACGTGTATACTTAAAACACACGATGTCCACAAATTTGTGTTTGTACTTAAAAGCACAGAATTCTCTGCACAAATGTAGAGGGATCTGGGGAAGAATGCTGCTTGAGATCTTCAGATTTTATCAGATTAAATCTGGGAAGGTAACAAAACTCACAAATTTTTTCATTAATCTCTAATTGCATACATCACCCCAACACGAAAACCAGTAAAAAAGCTACTGCCCACCAAACTATCTTAAGTGCTGTAAATGCCACATACTTTACTGAATACTTTCCAGCAGTGTTTCAGAGATTTTTACAAGTTTTCACTGTGACAACTTTTTGATTCTTCTATGTGAAAGCCCAGGTAAGAAAATTAATATACACTTACTGTAGCTGACTGAGAGAGGTTGGAGAAGAAATTAAGCAATTTAAAAAAAAACCAACCCAAAACAACAAATAATTGGCTTAGGGTAGGTTTCCTTTACATAAGAAGTAGAAATGTTATGAAATGCAAGTCTGGTGTTCCCAGCCTAAAAGCAAGTACTGAACATCACATTGGGAAGCCTGTTTCTCCTCTATCACATTCAACAAAAACCCAGTTCATGTTTCTATGCCTGCAGAAATGCATAATATAAATCCTAATATTCTTTAAAATTTCAAGTGTTCTGTGGAGGACTGGTATTTTGTTATCTTACAGCTCACATAGGTATGTATTTTAGAGAGTATCCATACAGCAAAAGGTGAAATTTTTAAAAGGAATACATTTTACATTTACCACCAATTTTAAGAATTTTTGAAAAAAATTTAGATTTAAGTAATTGTCTCATGATGGATTTTTGAGAACACTGCAATCAGTACAACACACATCTATCACAGGTTTTTCCAGCAGACAGAGACATCCCCCCTTTAATATATATTGGGAAGCAGGTAAGAAAGGCCGAAACGCACAGCAGTCTGTCTACCTGTGGTGACTGTTTTTTGTACAGAGCCTACATGTGCACACAAGCACTGTGAGCATGTTTAGCAGCTTTCAGGCTTTTGTTTCACACTGGGGATGGTCACATTTCCCCAAGCAGTAAAGCCATTAAGTGAGCTATTCAGAGACTCCCAATCAAGAGCAAACAACACTTCAATGGAGTATGACATTTTATATTTTGTATAGGCATACTTTGTAGGAAAACTATTTTAAGTTTACAAATATATATACTTTTTATAGTATAAATATAATATAAAATATGTGTACTTAAATATACTTAAATATACCTTTGAAGTATATACAAATACACAGACTGTGATCTCTCCCTATTGAATGCACCTGTGATGTCATGCTGACATAAAAAGAGTAATGCATGAACTGCAAGTCAAATTGCACAGACTTGCTTCAGTAATCAGGGAGCTAAACAACTAAAAAGAATTTCAACTCACAGTACTAACAAGTGATGAAAAATTATTCAAGTCAGCTTTTACATACCAAACAGCTTCATGATTTTAAGAACTGCTCAGACTGTTCATTCCTAGATGAGCCATGTATTCAACAAGGAAGCATGAACTTAGTCCATTTTCAGAGGGTAAACAAATCCCCTTCATGATATTTGTATTCATCCCTTTCTGCTATATGTATATCACCCTGTGAATCTATTTGTAGTCAAGTTTCCTATACCACATATAATCCTGATGCTGTTCTTACTTTACAACTGAAGCTCTCACCAGCAGTGGAATAGGGAGGAGTGATCAAAGGATGCTGAAATTCATCTCCATCCTCTCCTTCTTGATAAGATAGACTGAAGACAGCTCAGACATATGCCCTTCAAAGAGGTGCACTGGATGGTCTGGATACTAAGGGGTGTTTTTGGGTGGGATAGGTATAGCAGGTTATGAAAAGAATAGAAAAGTTCTTTAAGCTATCTTGTGTATTAGCCTAACATCAGCCCTGCAACAGCAGCAATCAACTGTTAATCCTTTTAGTAAACATAAGCTAAAAGGAAATAACAAACTTGAGCTCTTTACACACTTAAAATCACTTTTTTTTTAAACTCTAAGGCAGAAGGTGGTTTTGTTTTAATGATTTACTGGTTTACCTCAAATTAAAAACTAATAAAATATATTTCCTCTTAAAATGGAAAAGGTCTTCAGGAGGTCTTTGGAGATCCAAAGAAGAATAGTCATAATAATAATAAGCAGCTATCACTGAATTAGCTCTACTATTTACATTACTTTCTAATGCAAGCATCATTTTTCTGTGAGTACAAAAATGACACTCATTCATTTTTCAAAATTCAAAAGAAAACAAAATCAGTCAAGCAGCAAAGAAAGATCTGGGAGAGGACAATTAGAAATATCCAGCATCAACACAGGAGAAATACCTTTTGCACAGTGTCTTATAATTTAATGTACAATTATACAGCTGATTCTAATTCCCTATTACATTTTACTACAATAAGAACTGACTAAACATGTGCTTCACCTTTTCAGTTAATATTTTTATTTCCATTTTTTTCTGAAATTTATATATTATGGAAATAAAAATGAATATAAAATTATTTCAGAAATAACAGTACAATGTGCAGTACCCTGTATGTCAGCTCACCTCACTTTAATTTCCTGAGAAGAGCAAAATGTATTCATGCACACTTCCCTGAACAAAAATCTGAATCTGTTTGCCCTACTTCAGTTAATGGTTCCTTATATTTGTTTGCCCTACCCTATAATTAATGGTTCACTTTTCTACATTCAGATGCTTAAAAAATTACAGGAGAGGAATTTCTGAGAATTAAACTGAAGAACCAAATATTTTTCTTGACAAAAAGTTTTGAATCATTAATCCAATCAATTATGATTAAAATACAATGGTCAGACTGTTTGAAGTGAAAACTACAGTTTGTTTTTTTTTTTTTTTTTCCCATCAATTGCATGATTTATACGAATTGCAGATCATTAATGCACTTTTTATAGAAAGGAAAGAATGAATTTATAGTACAATTTACCAGTTTGACTAAGCCAGAGTATAACCAAGAGCAGTAATTATAAAAATGTGGTAGCTGCCTTTAGTACTTAGATAATATTCAATATATGAAAATCATATTATTTTTTCCAAGAAAAATAATTATAATCATTGTAGATCTGGAAACAACAGTACTACTCCTTGCTTCTCTGAGGGGCAGATTCATATCAAAATCACCAATCAATCTACCTTCAGGTCTACCTTGAGTTTCTTTGGAAATAATTATCCTTCTCTCCCAGAGGAGTAAGAAGCCGAGGCAGTAGAGAATGCTTTGAGGCTATCTCTTCAACATGACCCAGACATAACAGTGCTCTGGACATGTTAGCAAGGCAACAGAATGGGCAGCTCAAAATGAGGCATACAAACAGTAGCCATAGAGTGCTATGAATTTACAATTTGGATTTTGTGTGTGTGTGTGTTCCTATGTATATACTTTGATGGCTCCATCGCAGTTAAAGGGGGGGGAAAAAAACAAAACAAAACAAAAAAAAAAAAACCAACCCTGAAGATTTTTCTTCCTAATTGTAAATGTGTAAATACAAGTTTTCAGGAAGAAATTTGTGCTTTTGCCCAAGAACAGAACTAGGTAACACCATTAGTTTTGGGAGGTGAGTTGTTTTCCAGTTTATTTTGGTTTGGGGTTTTGGTATTTTTTTCAATGGGTTTTTTGGGTATTTTTACAATCATAGTCTAATTTAGATTGAAGGAAGCTCTGGAGGTTCTGTGGTCCAAGTCTGTCCTAAAAGCCAGGATACTTCTCAGCAGCTTACTCCATGTTTTTTCCGGCTGAATTTTCCTAGAAATTATTTTATTATGGTTTTGCTTTTTTCTTAGTTTTAAAATGTTACCAATGCAATTTTTTTTTTTTTTACTTAACTTCTTAAGAATTACAATCTACAGTAAGAAACATAAACATGGGTTTTGGAAAATCTGTCCATAAAGAGATGGCACAGGCAGAATCAGAGGCCAGGAGCTTGCAGTTCAATCCATCAAAAACTATTATCTAATCAGTGTTTTGTTGTCTTTTAAACAGACTTCATCTTCACATTAGTCTTACCTGCTAAGCAAACTAATCCTGTGTACTCCTTTCCAGGTAAACAATGAACATACAAAACATTTATGGGCTAATACTAAAGTTTTTATCACCTCAGAAGGGAACATTTATTTTCATCTCATGCTGCGTTCTTGTACAGTTTTTAACCTAAGTTAGAATATTCCCATATATTGTCGAAAACTCTCTCCCAAAACAAAAGCATGTATAAACATCTTATTTCTAATTTCTTGCCTTTTATCGCCTCTTCTTACTTTCCCAATTTCTTGCCTTTTCTTTAGGATCACCACTATTAGGTACCTCATTATAGTTTGGAGTAAATAACTTTTACCATGTCTTTACTTCTAACCAAAAATCTTATTCCATCTTTTCAGAATGAAGAGTAAAACATATGAGTGCCTGTGCAGAGAAGGTTTAACAGATATTTTATATTTTAGATCAGTACTATTGGTGGTTTATTACAAACCAGTTTCTTTCACTTCCTGTCTAAGCTCCAAAATCATCTTATTCAAAGCAGGCATTGCTGCAGATGTGAGTTGTGCTATTTTATAATGGGGACAGCAAAGGAAATATTTTCCTGAAATATCTCACCGGCCCTAGTAATACCCACAATTTACTTACACACAGTCTACATAAACAGTTATGCTGGATTTAGCTCGTGTTTAGCACCACTTGATAAAAACTATTACCAATGTGGTTTACATAAATTACATGTAGTCTGCTCCATATGGAAACCATATTTTAGCAGCAACCAGTGTTTAATAATGAACACTCTGCCCTGCTCTCACACAGGCAGGCTCTTTCTCGCCTCTCTCTGGCTGTGCAACTCCTGTGATTTAATAAGATACTTAGCTCATGAAACAAGCAATTTGAATATTCACACTGCAGTTAAAAAGGGATTAATTTTATCCCATGCCATATTGGTAACAAGATGACTGGCCTCTTTGGAATTTAGTGCACTAAATTATCCTCATCTAAAAGTTTTTTCAAACGTAGGCTGATAACAACAATTCACTGCATGAACATCATTTCTCTAAGTTATTAATGACTTTTAATTGTTTACTATACGATAAGTCTCTTTACTTCAGCTCCTATCATATAAAATTAATTAACCAACTGGTCACAAAGAAATACAATCACAAAATGGTCCAACATTTTATGATAACTTTGTGTACCTCTGTAACATTTCAGTATTATCGTTTAAAAATTATGGTACCTTCTACATTTCATTAGACATGATATAAGGTATACATTAAGCAGAAGACATGGAGGGCTAATATACTAATGATAGGCATAAGTGTCTTCTTGCTGATTTCAAGCTTATTTAGATTTCTCTACCAAGCTAAGGGCAAAAGAGATAATTTTTCTATCAGGTCTGTAAAATTTGAGGCTGAAATTCAGATCCTTTTGAAGTTCATGGCAATTTTATTCTTTTGCTGTGCCCAGATTAAACTCTCAAGTTTGTAAAGTGTTTAATATATCAGTTAGCAGGAAGAAAAAGCAAGTTCTAACAAAAGCACTTCCAGAAAAATAAAAAAAACTATTACAGCAAGACCAGGCCTATCCCATTCCTCTGTTCTTTATTTAAATCTTTAAGATATAAGAAAAAAGCCTAAGGATTTTACCTTAATAAGCTAGTCAGAGAACTCTAATGAAAACCATGAACTAAGAAAAACAAATGTTAAAAGGAAATTAAAAAAGAAATGCTATTTTAAGTTAGTGCTTACCAACTTAGATGAAATCTTCTTAGAAAACCAGAATTAATTTCATAGAAAATTACAACATAGCTAAAATCTTAAACTTAGTCTTTCTGTGTATAAATACCTATATCATAATTCCTACCTATAACATAATTCCATACAACTCAGAAAGCTTGTATTAAGGATACAATTTTTCATAGTTCACATACAATGTAAACTTCCAAACATCTGGTGAACTTCAAGGCAGAGCTCTCTTTCTCCCCAGAGAGTTATCAGTTGGAGTATAATGTTATCAGCTTTCGCACACTTCTCAGTGAGATGCAATCTATTTGCCTGAGAACATGAGGGAGAGCCAGGAATTCCTGTTCCAATTCCAAATTTGTGGACTATCTAAGATTTCTGGTAAGTCAAGAATTCCCAGCTGCCTCACTTTCACAGACTCCAGAAATGGGGATATTTTTATGCCTACTTTTCTGACAAACAAGGACTAATAACTGCATTACTGACCACTATATAAATACTTATACAAATTTTTTTGAATTGTAGGGTTTACTTCACACTGCCTGAACACAGACACTTCAGTATGAAGAGGAAGATTTTGAAGTATAAGGGACAGCCAACACTGACATGAACAACACCTCTCCTAGGTGCAGATGAGGTGGTGCTGTTTATGAAAGCAAAACAGACTTTCAGTTGCCCAAACATTACTGTAGTACCTTAGTGCTTTATAATACCATAATTCAGAGGCAGCAATTCTCTCCAGACCAACTGATTCATCAAAAGTAGAATCCCAGTTAAAGCAGAGTGAACAGTTACCTGCCATCAGGTGCACAGAATACTTTGATGTGTTCTCCAGAGTTTGTGACAGCCAGAGTTGTTTGGCCACTTCCTGAAGACAGAGCTATTCCACAAACCTAATGAGCTACTGGACAATACTTGGTGGGTGTAGAATCCAGGTACTACCCAAAACCTGCCTTCTGACATGACTTTTATCTATCAAAGACCAATAGCTTTCCCAAACACAGGCTGTGTCATCAGCCTCGTGTTTCAAGGGCCATTAAGAAATCTGCACTCCAACAAGGCAGAAGGGAGCTGGTAAATACCAACAGCAGTAATTATTGTAAAAACGTAGGGACGAATAATAAGAAAAGTGATGACAGCTTGAAGACAATGAAATTACTCTTTAAGGGCACTTTTCAAAATTTCTTATAGAAGAATACATTTTCTTAAATGAGTAATCTCATGAACAGGATAAAGTATTATATCAGCAAATTACAACTAGCATGATCACTCAAAGCTTGAAAATGCTGCAAACACAATTTACAGATTTGATTTACATACCAAATGGAAATTGGAAGTAATTAAACAAAGTCCCATTAAGAAAGTTCAACTTCAAAGATTTAGAAAACTCAGAAATCAGTGAGAGAGAACAGCCAGAAACCAAATGGTACTACTCATTCTTATAGATCCTTTTACTCGACAAATTTCTTTTATACACAGGTGATGAAAAGACCTATAAACAGCATTGCAATGGGTTTATAATTCTAATACAACAAGTAGAAAATGATCCTCACACTACATAAACATCTACAAATTATCTCTATCTAAAGCTAAACTGCTCTAAATTTCTGGGTTGAGTAAATTAAATCAAGCATCCTGTGAAATTTCTATGAATTTCTCATCCAAAACTTCACAAATTTTTGGTTCCTTTTTTACTGATGCTTTGAATCCAGCTATTCATAATATGCTGAGGTTCCTGATATTCAGATACAAGTACACAGAAAGCTACTTAGCATGGGCAATTTACATGGACAGTTCAGGCAAATGTCTCAAAAAATATTTAATTTTCAGATGAAAACCTCATGACTGATTCTGTTTTATAAAACCAGGTGTAAACACTGATAGTGATTACTTATTTTTCAGATAGCAATCTGAATTCTTGGAGAACCTTGTGAGTTCCTATTCACAGAGAATACATATCTAATATCAATAAACAATCATATCTTTTCCTTGTGTAGCTATTACTAAATTCTGAATAAAATCATGTGTTGTTTTCACAGATAATTATGTACAGTTTGGGTCAGATCTATTTAATACAGAAAAACTGGCAGACTTCTCACTGTTATTGTGTGAGTCTGTTCCTACTGGCATAAAATTTAAGTATGTTCATACTTTTCTAACTTCTAATTTTAGTGTTCTGCTACTAATTACTAATGTCAAAACCAGAACAAAAGCTCACTGCTTGGCTCATTGACTTCTGCACACAGATGTCAAACACACAGAGTTCATTAATGATTTCAAGGTGACGAAAACCAAAGAGATGGCCAAAACTGGGCTGTTGATTATTGATTCTTTTCAGATTAGCATGTTTATTACTGGAGAAAGTACAGTTAAAACCAAAATCTTAATTTGGCATGCATTCCAATTAATTTTACACTTACATACAGTATAAAGGAAAAAATCCAGGAGTCTAGAAAAGTCAGGGATATAAAAAGCCATGAATATAAACCTGCTTTGATGAATAGCATGTCATCAAGTGGTTACCATAAAATAAAGTCTAATTCTCAAGATAGATAGAAATAATGTGTTCTGTATATGTAATCTTCTGAAACAGAAGATGTAGACATCTATCTACCTCTGTTCAAAATGTTTAATTTGGTCAATTTTTAAAAATTGCAAAGGGGCAACAGTGAGTAGTTACCTGTGTGAGAAATGTAAAACTAGTATAGGAGATAATTTAAAATGTGCATTTACTGAACATTACAGAGTGGGAAACTACAATGATGATCTCCCCTTTCAGTCAGCATAATGGTTTGTTTTATTAGAAAACTGTATTTTAACAAATGTCAAACCTGCAGATTTAAGTCTATTCTTGCACTTAGTCACTCTATTGTAATATAATTCTTTCAAGCCAATAAAATAGTAATTATTACATTCCAGTTTCTACATACTCAATATATGGCTATAAAATAGGGTAAATGTATTGTTTTATGAAGTTCTGAATTGCACTGTTTTTGCAGAAGCTGAGATTAGCTGTTAGGATAACAGAAATGTGAAATTGTTAATGTGAACTCAACCCATAAGAGAGAAACCATCAAGGGCTTTGCACCCTTACTACAGTCTCTCCTAGCCATTTCTGTAAGCTTGCATTCACATGTTCTCCTCATATCATAATGCAGAAGTTCTACAGAAACAGCACAGGGAAAGCAGCTATGCACTGATGTCAAACTCACAATTAAAATGGGGTGGGATAGTTTTCATATCCAGCACCCTTCAGTTCCACCAATCTGTGGCAGTACATGAAAGGAGAGCAGGTAAATCACTTACAGATGTATGAGGCCGTTCCCTTTACAGTACCTCCTAAAATTATTCAGTTCAATACTGAACAGTCTAATCCTCAAAAGCACAGAAGCATTAGAAAGTACCAAGAATTAATTGTTACCTATATTACTCTGGAAGAAATGTGGGACCTCAGAAGGCAGCTGCCTAAACCAAGTCTCCACTATGCTTGCATACTATGAAGGCCATTTTCTGAAATTCTCTATATTACTCTCCTGATTCACATTCCCTGACCTACTTTTTGCTCGACTAGAGTAAAGCTACTGCAGCTGCATTTCCACCAGCTACACAAAGTCCACTGGCAGACAGCAGCCATTTTCTGATCTTGCTTTGTTTTTACCCCCTATTATTTGTCGATATTCCCACCATTAAGAGATTTATTCAAAGGTGTCACTACAAGAACTTGGGAGTTACAAGGACCGTAACACCTGCAATCCCATTTTATCTGTGATAAATCCAAAGTCAGTTGGTTACTTTTGTGCTTCTGCTAGGCTGCCTGGTTACCTATAAATCATAACCATGTCCTGCACCTCCAGGTAGGATCAACCCCATTTATATGTACTTCACAGATGGCTTTTAGGACAATTTATCTCTCTGGCAAGCTTTCAAAAACTACTGCACAACTCATACACAGTTACTCTGACTTTTCAGGAAGGGTCAGTAGCACAGGTGGTCTATTCACGTGCACTAATCCCAACAGGTCCCACAGGCACTGTCCTTCCTCACTTTGCAGAGACTCAATGCACGTGCAGTAGGCCTGGCATTTCTTGGAAGCGTGAGACTCATTGAGCATGTGCTGCAGAGAATGTGAAGACATTTTTATGTCCAGGAAATCCTAGGCAAAAATACAATGGGCATAGTTACACACCACATCAGCCTTTCAACAACGCAATCAGAAATCTGCTTGCTTGCTGATGGATTATTTGTCCTCATGATGAGAATTATGTAGAATAAACAGGACTAGTTACAATAACTGAGTGGTTACCCACATGATAATGATACCTTTGTTCTATTGAAAAGCACCTCCTTGGGAGATCTTTTCCATGTGAAATAATCCAGTGCAACAATTTCTGTTGATTGTACCAATCTGAAAAGCAATTTAAAATATTTCAAAATAGCCTTGTTAATTCTTAGCATATTAAAAAATATTTTCAAATAAGAAAAATTCTAAAACATTTAAACATTTAAGCAAATACTACATGTTTTAATCTGTGTGGTATTTTAACATTATTAACTGCTGTACTGTCAGCATTCCCTTCTACAGAAACTATCCTGTAAATCAAAATAAATATTTTCAAATTGCAGCCTTTTATAAAATACAAACAAACAAAAAAACCTCAGCTATTTCTTCCCCATGAAGAAAGAGATTCAACGCAGATACTTGCAAATTAACTTTTGAACACTCCAAAAACTGTGACTACAATTATTCTCTCTGTCAATGTCTCTGGCTGGATAGTAGGAAGGGAGGCATTCTTTTCAACCCCAAAATGTATACAGACAAAAAAGTCCATAAAAAGTGGTGAACCTCTATATACTTGAATGAATATGTGTACATATATATATATATATGCCCACTCCCACAACTTCCTTTTCCAGGCTATCCTTTACCCATTCTTCTCAGATGGGCTGGGGCTAGGACATCAGGATGAATATGGTTGCAGAAAACTATCCATAGATACTGCCTTGAAGACTGAGCCTTATATCTTAGAAAGTGATGGAATTAGGAAATCCGCCATATTATAAAAACACCAGGTACAATCTAAACCTTTGGCTAACATTCATTAAATTATTACCTGTATACCCAACTGCATTCAGTCCCATAGCAACACCTTGCTTCTGTTTTAAGCACAAATATAGTCTTTACTAAAATTCAAAGATTTGGGAGAAAGAAAAAAAGACAACTTTCCTGTATTTGCCAAGTATTCTCGTGCCATAAGCAAATATTTAAAGCAACACGTTGCTTAGCAACATTTAGCATTTGGCTTAAACCTGCTTTTTGCAGTTAAGATTTATCTTAATTGTTTTGTAAGCCAAAAAAACCCACTGACCCCCCACTCAGCACTCTTCTCACAGTTAGAGTTAGCAGAAGGACATTGATCACTTTTACATTGTATTACATTCTTAGCATAGCAGTTTTAACTTTTCTCTTCTGCTTTTCTGGTCATTTCTACAAAACAAGTTTTGATTAAAAGCAAGTGGACACACAAACAACCAGACCTATGCACAGTAACATGTGAATCGAAAAATTGAAGTGATTAATTATCATTCTTTAGACACTTAAATACCAAAATGAAAAAGAGAGCAAGCTGTTCATAAATAAATTCTGTTAAAAGTTACTAGTGATGACAATGATTAGAAAACATTACAGTTTAGGTAATGCTTTCTAGTATCTCTTCAGGCACTTTAAAGAGGAAAGAAAAGGGAGTGGATTCTGTTAAGGTCCTAAGAAATCTTGTAAAACCATTATTGAAGTGAGAACTCAGTAACTGGGATAAACACGTTGAAATTAGGCAATCAGCATGACTGAAATGCTTTCTTAACATTTCCCCCTATTTCTAAGCCACCCCTTAGCCATCTTGATGCTTCTGAAACAAAACCAAGATGCCTCTTTGATTCACAGTAGTGGAAATAAATGACGGAAATAAATTACAGCTGTGCTAAATACTATGCCCCTCTGCATTACCATCACTTCCCTCATCACTTCAGCGATGGGTGCATGGCTGGGCAAGAAGGCAGGGGTAGAAAGAAAACTGTCACTATTCTTTAACCTGGGTAGTACCTGGGTAGTAGCAGACAAGGCAGTACAATCTCACAGAACCTCCCCAAAGAGAACCCTGACCTCATACTGAGAAAATACTGCATGAACACAAAGGAAACACAGTCTCTGGGTCTCAGCTAGGAAGAGAGAAAACCTCAGTCAAGAAGCAAAACAGACATTATAAGTCTTCAGGAACATAGGCAGCACTACTGTGCAAACAGGAAACTGTTTGCTCTCTTGTGCTGATTGCCTAGATCAGACCTGTTTTGATTTATTTTTTTTTAATTTCAAATTTGTTGGGGTTTTTGCCATAATACAGTGGCCAACAGGGTTACAAGAAATGGTACAGCAATAGAAAGAATAATGATGTCACAAAAGAAAGAAGATGGCATAAAGTGAGTGGGAAATAAGAAGATCAATTAAAAGAAAAAAGTGAAAGGGAAAAAATGAGCACTGGAAGTCTGAGATAATAATGCCATTCTGGACAACCAGTGACAGTAAAAAAAGCATCTCCATTTCACTGCAAATACACAAAGGGATGTCGTGGGCAGGGAAATCTGCAGTCCCTATCTGCACAGTTCCAGATAAAAACTGTTCCAAGCCTTCTCTGGATATGGAGACATGTCTTCTTCCTCATCCTCCATCGCTCAGAAAGACAAACACACCCTAATAAGTGCTCTAGAGAGATGTTCACATTAAATTATCCTTCCTCATCCAGTCAAACATATATTTAATTTGGGATTTACAGGGGTTTCATTTGCTTGTTTCCACCACAAAGAGTAACACAAAAACAATTTATTTTTCTAGAAATGTAAGGATTAGGATCATATGTCATGAGGTAAACCTCATGTGTCACGAGGTCATTGAACACAAACGGGTTGTAATAGTACTTCACAATATCAGTAGTAACACTTTACTAGAACTAATGACCAGAAGAAAAGTTGAAAGAAATACTTACACTAAATATTGTGGATATTGCTATCTGTGAACTGTCCAAGCATCACAGTAATTCTTAGGGAGGATCATGTCCCTCAACACTGCATTTTCCAAAATTCTCTTTAACAAAACTAGATGTGCATCTATTAACAGAGTTTTATGAGCAGTTACTCAAATTGCTTCTGAATTCTCTCTGTCTGTTCATGTCTCTGTGTTTATTTTCTGAAGACTGTTTTCTGCCTTGAAGGTCTGCAGAAACAACAAACTTAAGGGGCAGCTTTCTAGCAACAACTTCCAAGAATGTAGGAATCTGCATTTGCAGGAATCATTGCAGGAAAAGTATGACATCACAAGGAAATGTGATTATAACAGGTTATTACGTTTCTAAAGTATAGCAGCTCTGTGCCTTTTCCATACAAGTCTAAGTTTCCCTATTTACACAGTCTAGATACATCACAAAGAACATTCCTATGATTTCAGCCAAGTAAACACTGAAGAAGTAAGAAAATACACTATGTAAAAAGAGTAATGCCCTTTACTGCAAAGTGCAACTGAATCATGGAATTGTTAGGACCTCTGGAGATCACCTAGTCTCACCCCCTTGCCAAGACAGGGTCTAGAGAAGGTGACCCAGGAACTCGTCCAGGTGGATTGGGAGTATCTCCAGAGAGGGAGACTCTGTAGCCTCCCCAGGCAGCTGTTCAGTGCTCTGCCACCCTCAGTGTAAAAAAGTTCTGCCTCATGTTGAGGTAGAATGTCTTATGCTTTAGTTTATAGTCATTTCACCTCATCTTGCTGTTGGGCACCACTGAAAAGAGTCTGGCAGCATCCTCCTCACACCCTCCTTTGAGATATTTCATTTCTGTGTATTTGTGAGATCCCCTCTCAGTCTTCTCCAGAGCAAACATTCCCAGCTCCCAGAGTCTCTCCTCATGAGAGAGAAGCTCCAGACCCCTGATCATCCTTGGCTCTCCACTGGACCCTCTCCAGTAGCCCCCTGTCTCCCTTGTGCTGAGGAGCCCAGAGCTGGACACAGCACTCCAGGAGTGGCCTCACCAGGGCTGAGGAGAGGGGCAGGATCACCCCCCTGACCTGCTGGCCACGCTCTTGCCACTGCACCCCAGGATGACATTGGCCCTGCTGGCCACAGGGGCACTGATGGCTCATGGACAGCTTGTGATCCAGCAGGAGTCCCAGGTCCTTTTCCACAGAGCTGCTCTGTGAGAGGTCAGCCCCAGCCTGTGCTGGCACTTGGGGCTGTTCTTCCCCAGCTGCAGGACCTGGCACTTGCCCTTGTTGAGCCTCACCAGGTTTCTCCCTGCCCAACCCTGCAGCTGATCAAGGTCCCATTGAATGGCAGCAGAGCTTTCAGGTGGATCAGCCACTGTCCCCAGTTTAGTGCCATCTCAAAACTTTTCACAACCACCCTATATATTCATAATATTGAAATGCTGATACATCTTACTAAGACTTGTAATTTCCTCTAATACACACAGGATTAGTGTAAAATTTTATAGGACTCTGACCTGTCCAAAGTACTACTAGAGATTTTTGTATTTTAATGGTTTTTGCAAGGTGAGTAGCTCAGGCCAGTAGAGCTACCATAAGGAGGCACAAGATTTTTATGAATATAGATTGAAGACCCTTGTACTTACAGATAACAGAAAACATTTTGGCTAATTTAAAGATCTCCTGAAGTCCTCATTTCAAACAGTAATCTGAAGGACTAAATAGACTATTTATTGAGAGACTTGAACCTAGTTTCCCAGTCTCAGCTTTCTTGCTCAGGCAACGGTCCCATTGTTTCAACTGGGATCTACAACATAGGGTTTGTCATGGAGCTTCAGGATCTGCCCTATTTATTTAGATCTGAAAACTATCCTTACCCTTCATATACCCTGCGTAGTTGTACTGTAAACCAGACTGGAATACAAAATGTGTAATGACATAAAAACTGGAAGGCTGTCTTAAATCCAAAACATAAATGATATGCACAGATTTGTTGTAAAAAAGGGAGTTTACTTTTCAACCACTTTTAAAGGGGTAAATAGGATATTAATGGGGCATCTCCTTTGAATTATGTGAAGAATATGGATCCGCAGTATATAAATCCTTGGCAAACACCCTTATGGATTTGGCCATTGCTCAAATGTTTAGGCTTTTCATGCAAAACACTGTTACAAATTCTGTAAAGAGTGTTTTCAGAGCTTTGTCTTCTAGACTATGTAACCAAGGCTTTTTTTATGCCTGAACTACTGAACTGCTTGCCTGCCTGTCTGCTTCACGTTAAAAAAAGATTAAAATCGACCTGTGAGTTCTTAACTGTATACTAGTCTCTAAACTGTTTTTAAGCCATAAAAGTAAAGTTTTCAAACAGTAATCCAATTTCAAAAATTTTCAAGGACCTTTTAAACTAATAGATGACAGATTATTAATTGATCTCTTTATTTAAAAATTAAGTTTTAATTCTGAGTTTAAAGATGTGTTTAAAATAATATGATCTAAACAAAACATTTCTACAGATAAACATTTGTGCATAAGTTTTGAAACCGACTAACTCCACTAAAGGTTTCTTTTGTTGTCACTTTGATATAATCAAGATTTGATACCAGATCTTTGACAGTAAAGTTAGAGATCAAGAGAAGTTAAAAAAAAAAAAGGTTTGAAAACATCATATTACTTAACAATTCCAGCAGGACAGAAAGATTGTTAACAACAAAGAATTCACAGGAACAAGAGTGGCAAGAGGCTAGCCAATTTGTTTTTGTTCTTTCTCCTTCACATACAATTTTTCTACTTCCTTTCACTGGCATTTCCATACATGAAAATAAATACGTGGTATGTAGTACGCTCCTATTGTCAGAGGTTTGCTGTTAAGCAATTTCTCCCATGCGCTGCATGATACTCATTTGCCCAAAATTATTATGCCGACAAACAGTCACTACAAAACAAAGTCCTGATTTTATATATTTCTGCAGAAATTCCTGCTACCTTACTACACAAATCTGGACAAAGCACAAACCAGTAAAAAATGCGCTCCTGTAGAAGTGTGTTTGCTAGCCATATTCCAAAAAAAAACCAATCATAGAAACTCGCTATTTTTCATTGGTTTTTCTCCTTTTATTAATTCCTTTTTTCCTTTGTGTAATGATTTTCTTAAATATTAATAGCTTGACTCCATATATATCAACATAAGTCTTGAGGACTTTTGGCAAATTTTGTCAAATATAACAAAGAACCTAATCTATTTCATAGTTATATCAAAGTTGAAGCCTTTCCTTATATCCTCTCTCATAACCCCATAACTGCCAGATTTTATAAGATGTTATACACAATTTTGTGATAGTATTGCATTACTATCCTGTTTAATATAGTATTCAAAAATGAAGGAAAAAAACCCTCACAAAACAAGGAAAAGTGTTTTGAAACTTCTACATTTCTGGCCTTTAAAATTGAATCACTTGGTCTATGAGCTTAGTAGTGTTTTCAGCTCTCTGGGAGATTATAACTGGTAGCTCATTAGACTGTTTTTCACGTTAATTTACTGAAAAGGGTGATATATTTGTAATACAGCTTGTAATGCTATAAAATGGCTCATCAATCTGTTTTATTCATGTAAAGTCCACATAAGGCCACTGGTCTGTTACTGGCAATAAACCTTTGGTGCATTTTCAAAAGACCTGCATATTACTTAGTGATTTATAGACTCTGTCCTGACACCATACTAACAAGGAAAGGCATAACCCAGTCGACAGTACTGAAAAGCGAAGTACGTCATGTGCCTGTGACATACACAAAGAGAAGACTACCTTGTTCTTGAGTATAACACGGGTTTCACAAGACTTGGAAATATCCAGTGCACTACCACTTTTAGTTTTGCATCACTGGTCTTCCAAAAAAATTAAATATAGTCTCTGCTCCTTTTATGTCTATGCTGTAATACTTGAGTTATACACTGGTTTTATTGCATACCCACCCTGTGAATCCATGTCACCATAAAGAAATTTTTTTATCTAGGAATCATTTACATCTCTGAATACTACCCTCATTCAATGTTTTGTCATGGAATAATAAAATTTTTAAATAATTTTTTGTTCAATCTGGAAACAGGTTGACAAAAGCATAATTAGATTATTCTATAGCCTCAAAAAATTATTCTATAGCCTCAAAAGCTTACAAATAATTTTATCTCCTTTTTTTTTTTTTTTTTGCTTTTTGTTACAATGAAAACGATTTTCCTAAATGCTAGTTTAGAATATGGAAAAATAAATTTAATTACAGTAGTGCTAGAGAGGGCATAAGGAATAGAAAAGGTATATCTCCAGTTTAATTATGCTTTTTATAACAAATAGAAACAGTTTAAAGAGGAGAAAGCATAGGTTCCGCTTCAATATTACTCATTTTCCTGGTGACAGGAAGTAATTTGGTATGGAAGAATTCTCAAAAATTTCCTTTAAGATTGGAAGGTTTTCAGAATGCTACATAAAGCATTGAAATGACACAGTCTGCAAGACAGCTCATTTAGGAAGTTTCATTTGCATCCATCTCTCAAAAACCTATGCAATTAGATAAGTTTCAATCAATTTCAAACTGTTTGCAATGCCTTCTTTGCAGTTACTGAGTGAAAAAGGGAAAATAACTATAAATGGGAATAAACATGCAAAAACCACTATAAAAAGCACAAAGCAAATAATACCAAAAGAAGAAAACTATTTTCTGCCAATATATTTTCATTACTGCAATAGCTAGCATTTGACAGATCAATGACAGTGATGATGAGGCCCTATGTCTCCTGGAAGCAAGGAGATTTTTTCTGTGTAAGTATTTTTTGAATGAAGAGCCATACTAATATGGTAGTAGGCTTACAAAATGTGAGACAGCATTTCCCAAAATCTGTGGGGTTTCAGTTAATTGTACAACATTGTATGAATTTTCAAAACTCACAAGTTTCAAAAGTTATTTTGCTTAGGAGGACTTACAAAAAGTTGTAATATGCTGGGATCCTTAAGGGACTTCTATTACCAATCTGCTTCACCTTTTTCTGACATGATAAAACCAGTCTAACTTGGTGATTTAATGCTTCCAGAACACATAGTATGGTTAAGTGACAGACTTCAGCAGAAACATAGATTTAGGTAGTTTATAGTTTATAATACAAAGCTGAATTAATCTCTGTTTGGATCAAAACTCTTCCTTGGAAAGCTGCAAAAAATATGGAATATGCCTTCAAGTTAAAAAATTAACTAAGTAACAGCCATACTGAAAATAAGCAACTTTTATAGAGTAAAACAAGTGACTAATAACATATAAGCTCTATATGCTCCTTTCTTCATTTATCCTTTTGGATTTTCTTCATCTGTTAACTACATTAACTTTCTGGTTTAAGTAAAACAAAAGTAAACTATTTAAGTAAATGTAAGTAAAATGCTCGTACTTTTCTCTACATTCTATAAAGCCCCTTAAATATAGATAGCAAATACTGCTTAAGTTATGAAATAGTCCTAGGACCAACTGCATTGTGTTTTAAGGTGGGATTTTAAATAAAAAATAGCCTGAACTAAGATATCTACAGTGAGTTTTATACTCTATATGCTCTCACAGCAAAAAATTATTAAGGATGATGGAACCTGGTGATGTCTAATGTCAGAACATGGAGCTGCATTAAAACTCAGATGAAGAAGGCTTACTACAGACAGATTAAGGCTTTACAAAGCTTTCCTACTTTCACAGATACCAAACCACATATACTTAGAAACAAATTTGTTACTCAATTTAACCTTTTGCATAGGGATAGTATTCCTTAATACTGATTTCTGTTCATCACAGAATGAATGAGGGTGTTAGGGCTGGGGCAGGAAACAAAAAGATGTTTAAAAGGAGGGAAATAATATCAATAAAACAGTGAAGCCTTGAAAAAGACACCACATAATTCTAGTGCACTGACATACAGTTGTAAGAAAATGCAAAAGAATGTTTAAAGTCAACTCAAATATTTCCCAGAAGTACAGTGATGTTTTTATATGTACAATATGTCTAGGTGATTTTACTATACTAACACAAACAATTACAATTCTATTAAAACATTTCTGCCTGTGATTAGTGCAAAGTGGGCTTGTTTCTCACACATCACAACAGGCCCATAAAAACAATGCCAGTGCTTTTTCTTTGTGAGAAGTAGATGTTGTTGTTGTTGTTGTTGTTATTATTATTGTTATTAATATTATTGTTGTTGCTGTTATTTTCTGTATACAGTTCTTGAATTCCTGAATGATTAAGTAGAATTAATGTTTCTTGGATGTTGAAAAAGTGGAAAAAATAAAATTCTCTGTCATAGGGAATGTGGTGCAGAACTGCTACCATGGACCTCTGGAGGGTGAGACGGGAGCTGTTTCGGCAGGCTTGGGTTTCTCTCTGTTTATGTGAAACGGACATTGGCATATCTTGCCTGGACTTTTCCTGTGGGGTTCATATGGTAGGCAGGGTGGGGAATAGTTGTCTGAGCCATACCAAGGTCAGCCTGCTAGAGCTGACAGTTTCTGTCTCTGTACAAAGAAAAGAATCAATACTTTTGGACTACGGCTGTGCCCTCAGTGTAAAACAACAAACATGCAGCGTCTGACATGTTTCTAGGTGATTTGTGGCAGAACCTCTTGTCTGATCTGTATCCAGGAGCTGCTGTGTTACTGCTCTGTGCTTTTCTTCTCTCTCTCGCCCCCCCCAGCTCTGTGATGTCTAATACTTTACTCAGGTACAGAGGCGTGTGTTCTACCCTACAGCTACTTGTCACTCAATAAATCACACCTACAAGCACAGTCTGCACATAGTGATCTGGGCTTTAACAAAGGATCAGAGGGACAAAGTGCAGGCAAGATACTGTAATTATAACAAAAATAAAACATTCAGGGGGTTGTAGCAAAGGCACGGGCTCCCAGGCACTAATAAAATGTTATTAGAATTGCAGTTTTGTCTCAGTCCTTCAGGTTTCATTTTTAGCAAATTTTCCATCTTAGATTCTCTTGTTCATCATCCTTCCAAGCTAAAACACAAAGTTTGGGCAGATGACCTATTTTTGCCTGTCTATCTATCTAATCTATCTATCTATCTAATCTATTTTTTAAAAAGTATATATGCTTATATACACTATATATAAGCATATACACTATATATGTACTTTCCCCTGCTTTTTCTTGGTTAACAGAATAACCGTGCATTTTATTCTATGGGTCACTGTCACCCACAGTCAGTGCCAGTATTAATTCCTCAATTTCTGAATGTTGAATTATTGGGCCAGTTCTGTTAAAACAGGACTGTAACTGTGACCCAAAAGCAAAACCAGCACTAACAAAACAGTTAACTGAACATAATTTGAACAAAATTAATTGGATAGTCTTGAACCAATCAAGGTTTATGCAGTATGTATTTGTTTTGTCTAACAGCATAATTTGTGTGGAAACATTTCCTCAGTAAAATTTAACATATATCACACAGGTGTATTTGCCTTGGAAGGAGTTTTACACCAGGCTTGTTCTTCCAGGTACACTACATCTCGGAAGTTAACCTGTTATGCAACTCAGATACAAGTGCAACGGACAATTGTTACCCATTCCAAGTACATCAAATGCATCCATTCATGTAAATTTAGCCATTTCAGTCAAACCAAACACCTTGTAATTCAGGGTGAATAACTCATCATCGTAAAGACATCATGAAAAGAACATTGGTTAGAGAAGCTGCAAATTTCCTTCCGATCCAGTCAGCAAACAAGAGGCCAATCCTCATCCACATAACACAAAAGCAGCGGATCAATAATTGTGGTTTAACAACAGTTAGCCACCAATCGTTGTGTGAGGGATTGAAATGTGTCTGCATGGAAAATACATTTTAGATTGGCTGGGTCACAAGATCAAAGCCTCTATGCTGGATTTGAGGCTGGGGGATGAGATCTCATTGGGAAGAAGCCCAGGATAAGGGGGAAGGAAAGACAATCAAGGATTAGGCAAACTCTGGAGCAAATGCTTTTAATTCATACTGGTTTTGGAGAAGTGAGATCACCACATCTGCTCTATGCATTGTTCACCTTGGCACCTTCCCACCATTTTGAACGGTGGCAAGCTTCCACATATATCCTTTTGCTGTTCCTTATTAAATCAGCATCTCACTATTCACAGAAAGAACAAGCAGCTTTGCTTGCATATTTTAATGAACAAAGGCTTATTTAAGCACAGTCATTACAAATGAAAGTCATGTTGATGAGCTTGCAAAGGGTCAGCACTTTCTGACTAGGAACAACTGACCTTCTGCCCATACCATACTTGCTGATTTCTCCCACTGAGGAAAGCACAGGACTATCACTCTTGCTTGCCCACACACAACAGAAATGATGTCACTGTCCCAGAACACCAATATTTTTATGAAGCACCTACTATTATTGACCTGAAGACCACCCCTGAATAAACAGAGGAAAACAACCAAAAAAAAAAAAAAAAAACAAAAAAAAAAAAAAAAAAACAAAAACAAAAAACCCCCAAACCACTCCACAGAAAACAATGTTAGAAAGTTAACAACAATCCTAAATCTGCTGAACATTTACTGCTGGCCTGAATAACTCCAGATGGTCCAAGGAGAATATCACTTTTTGATCCTTTAACTTAATACTCAAAACCACAATTAGAGTCCTGAATGTCAAACTCCTAATGATTCCCTTACTTTTCAGAATTCTGGCTAACTAGCTACACACTGTGACCCTTTCAACAACAGATCCAATTCTTTTCTCAAGCTTTGTGAATCTGTACACAGTTGGAGCTGTCTACTGGGAAAGAACTGCATTTGCCATATGGTTGTCGTCCAAATAAACAAATAAAAATTATCCAAAACAAGAATTCTCACATTCTTTTTCTTTAGTTATCATAGAGTCCCATGGAAGTCATAAGTATGATACTTCACAAAGAATATAACAAAGTAGCCCACATGCCCTTTTTCATTGAAGTAGACGGAACTCACTGGTTGCCAATTAAAGTCCAGTAAAGGACTTTTCTATCTTGTTCTTCCCAACTATAAGTGTGTTGCTTTTGATTTTCAGAAGGCAAACACCACATCAAAAATAAAGAAGGTTTTCCATAATTTGTCCAAACCATTCATGGTCTTCCTAGGAAATAAGGCAATGTACAGATTGAAATGAGTAATTCTTCTCCCACATTTAAAGTCAAAGATAACAATGCACCACAATCAAAATTCAGCTTAAGGGGAACGTGAGGGTGTAGAGACTGGCAGCAGAAATGTGTATTGCACAATGTGCAATAAAACTACAACAGCACTTTGTACAGTGTCTCTAAACTTGTAGAGGCTTTATACTGGCTTTTCAAAATGTGCCATACAACATGTATGCTGCAAATTCAACTCACATTTCATACAGCAGCAGACTTTCATGGTTTGCAGAAAACATATGCACAAGCACATCTCTAACTATTTGTAACTCACATGCTTTAAATCCCAGTAGGCTTTAATCTGTAACCTTTTTTCATGCATGTTGTTTTCCACAGCATATTGTTCTACAATTAGCACCAGTGATACCTGGTAGATAGTAAACCAAACCATAACATCACAGATAATTGTAAATTTGTAAAAAAAAAGAGAAAGGTCTGGATCCAAATTTATTCTCACATTTTATATTGAAATTGAACATTAAATTTGGAATAAATAATTTTAATACAGGTTATTCTGATGTCATATATTTGGCAAATCTGTTATGGTCTTTTTCTTGCTGTACTTTGTTTTTTATATACCCAGGCTTCAATACTGTGAAGTTTTAAAAACATATTTAACTTTATACACTTAAATAACAGTACAGGTCTCAAGGCTCTATGCATTCTTATTATGAATTTTTGTCTATGATAAGGACCTCAGTCTTCTGTATGAGTAATGCTTCTCAGAAACAGAAATATATGTGTGTATTTTTAGTATGTGGAAACCTTAATTACTATAGATTTATTTGTATCACTTGGTAACCTCATAATGACTATGGATTTCACTTCACTTTATCTTCTACTTCAGGGATATGTTATTCCACTTTTTAGAATTAAGAGATTCACATTTCTTTTACATATTCATTTTTGCTTTTATTTCATTCTATTTTATTTCATTTCATTTTAAGTTATATATTAAATCACTATAGTGTTCTTGGACACTTGCATCAGAAGATGTACTTTTCCTCTTGGGCTCTCATTTCTACATGTTACCCTAATTTTTATCTCATCTTCAATTCTCTGCTTTCCTTCCTTCTAGTAATTTTGGCATCAGATTGATCTTATGTTACTTATTGAAATTCCCTCTCTTTCTCTCTTTCCACCCCCTCCTTCTCTTAATCTGTGTGCATGTGTGTGTATGCCATGTCATGGGGACATACTTCCTGTTATCTGCAAGTCAAAAATATTAAAAAGACATAATTTGTTGCCGACATCTCTTCATAAAAATCCTTTCATTAGGATTTTTCCAGCTGAAGCTGAGAAGTCTCAGCAACAAGATGTAAACAAGTTGTTATCTGCTGCTGTGGAATGTAACAGGTTCACCTGTGATTGGCCCATCTCTGATGTTTATAATTAATGGCCAATCAAAGACTGTGCTCTCTCGGACAGAGTCCGAGAGAGCTAGATTGTTGATCATTCTTTCTATCCTATTCTTAACTTTAACCTTCTGAGAAACCTTCTCTCCTCTCCATGTCTTTTTAGTATAGTTAATATATATATATCTTAATATAATAAATTAAGCCTTCTGATAATGGAGTCAACATTCTCGTCCTTCCTTCGCCCTGAAACACCTTGTGACCACCGTCACAATAATTACTATGTAACAGATCTCAAAACATAAGAAAATAATTACACACATGTTAAGATTAACAGATTATTTGAATTTGTATGTGCCATATTGATAATCAAAGACATGTTACCATAGTAGATATCAAATTTGTATTTCTTCCAAATATCACTGGTAACCTTTCATCCTGAACAATATTTCTCATCTAACCCAAGCAGACTCCTCAAAAATATTTTCAGCAATGACTCTTTCCCCAGTCCTCTTTTTTTTACTTCCTTTTTAAATCAAAAGCTCCTAATTCACTAAACTTGACATAATGCATTTTTATAATATTCCACTGGTTAAATTTGCACAGATATTATGTATTGTTAAAATACTAATTCTAGACACACTTTAGATCTACCATTACAGTGTAAATCTACAGTGTAAGTAGAACCCAAGTTTACCAGGCTCAGAGAAACACTAAGTCAGTCAGATCATGCACCGAAATTCCAGGGTCCACACAGAAACATCCTCAAAAGGACTTTATCACGATGGAATGAAGACTTGAGCTTTGTAAAATTGTCCCAACTAGGTGAGAACAAAATTGATATTAAAAAATACAGAAACATCATCTACATCAAGCCACAAATCTTCAGAAAATGATTCTATCTGGGCTAGACAGTTTGCTTATATTTGTCTAATGTCGTAATGATTTTTCAGTCTAAGACACGCAAAGAACATTACTGCTCCTCTAAGAAACATAACCTTTAGCAAGTAAGCACTAGGAAAGTTAAGGAGTGAAGACATTTCTAGCAGCTGCTAGCCAAAGGGCATATTAACTGACTTGCCATACCACGTAATTTTAGCCCAATTATGAGTTTTTAGTCAATAATCAGTGAGCAAAATTATCACATCCTATTAAATTTTGCTATTGTTATTACTAGAAAGTTAGGTTGTGCTACAATCATTACAGCTATCTTTCTGTGCACTGCCCTGGGCCAAGTCTATGTACTGCTGTGGAATGGACTACAGAGGGCTATCAAAAAGGGTTCAACTCTTTCTCTTGATTAGGGTCTTTTCACGGGTAGTTTCAAAAAGGAGCAGACTACAAAAACCACACTTTCTATGCTTACAACTAAAATGCAAAAATATTTCACAGTAAGTCATTAGCTACAAAAAAATAAACTAAAATGCATCTGCAAGAAGCATTGTAATAGTTATATACATGCACTTCCAACCTTTAAAAAAACCCCAAAACAAAAAACAAAATATGACTGGCTTACCACTGAAAGACATAAAACTCAGGTTTGCGTTTACACTGTACCTCTGATTGGAACTTGGATAAAGCTCCTGTTGTTAGCTGGAATAAAATGTACGCTGTAATATTGTTGACATTACTCATGTTGGACAGACTGTAATGTAAACATACATTTTGCTGCAGTTAGAAATATGGTTTTGATAGATTCTCAGATTTTAAAAATTACTTTAAATCAGAGCAGGTCTCTGCCAAAATTATTTGATATTTCACAACCATATGAATGAAAAATATATGACAATTGAGCAAATCTGGATCTGAATAACCTGACCTAGTGGCTTATGTATTGTAATATCTCTCCAACCTCTCCCAGAATTTTCATACAAAGGAAAATATCTGACTGTGCTGAGGGGAATAGAATTAGTCACACTTTCAACATGTTCAGTTTTTAAAAGACTTTCAAATTTATCAGTTCTTCATTAACCACATTTCACATTTTTAGGTCATATAGTAATTATGAGGTATATAAAATAATTCATATATTGACTGGATTGATTGAAAATGGTAAACCATTATTACCAGATAAAGGATGGCAGAGAACAAGATACAAAGCATATATTAAGCTATAGATTTCACTTTTTAAAATCTGAGAGTCAACAATTTTCAAAGGAAACTTCCATCTCATCTCCCCACAGTACACTTGAAGCCAGGAAGTATCTTATTCCTCCCAAGTGCACATCAGATTCTATTTTGCCTGCAGAAGCTTTTGCCTACAAAACTGTATCACAAGCCTCTGATGCCATTTTGTTATGTCTTCTTACCAGTATTTGGTTCAGCTGACAGACTCTGTTATCTGATAAGAAATAGCTCTCATAGACCTTCTAAATACTTATTGAATTTCAGTGTGAATAAAACAAACAGAACCACCATATACTACTACTGGCAACCAGGAAAACTCCAAACACATCCAAAAACTCAACTATATTGCCTCCTTTCTAGTTTCCTTCCTCAGCATCTTCCTGCTTGACTATCACTGACATGACAGAAGAAATTTCCAAATAATGTGCACAGCAAAATGAAAATTGAGTCAAGCACATGCAATTTTAGCTAACTTAGAAGTTGCTCCACTTCTTTTGAAGTCCTCTCCTTATTTCTAGATCAGTAAGCATATAAAGTTCTTGATAAATCATCACAAATCGTTGGGACAAAGATTTACGATACTTGCAACATCCCACCCTAGAACTGACTCATTGTAAAAATAAGGTTTGTTCTATGTTTGCATAATACCCAGACTCCTGGCCCATAGCTGGAACTTCTATGCACCATTGTAATACAAATAATGAACACAGTCATAACAATAAAGAAAAATAACATTTTTATAAAGCAGCTAAACTTATTTCTATACTGGTGCTCTCGGTTATTCAAGCTGGTGACAGCATCCAGCACTGACATATGTTTCCAGTTTTGGAGACTCTGGGCTACTCCTCATTGCTCCTTGTACAGCACAGAAAAGAGCAGAAAAAGCGCTGTGTAGTTTCTGCAGCTACACAAGCGAATACAGCATTAAAGAATTTAGTTTCACCCTAAGGCCTTCTGACTTAACCTTTGATCTTGTTTCATCTGCTTATCCACTGTCTCTTACCTGGTAATTTATGAAAATAAATGCATAAATAAAAGTATTCCACTATGAAATCAATAAAATAAGCAACAAAAAATAAACCACAAAAAAATCATGTTGCTTCACTCCCATTATAATTCATGAAGACTGTTTACATAATTCCATCTTCAAAGTCAGAGATTTGCAAAATTTAGCAGCTATCACCCACCTCTGAAATGCAAAATCATATGCAGATCCCCTTCAGCTAGCTACCTTATGATCCCAAAAACATGCCCCAAGTAGCACATCCCAGGTTATTTACCAGTCTCCAGCATCCCTACTTGCAAAAAGAGAGTTAGATTAGTTGATCCCAATGGATCCCTTCAAACATCAAACATTTTATGATTCTACCTTGTTCTCAGACAATTTTAGCTTAAATGAGTCTCTGTCTCTTATGGTGGTAACTTACAAGTCTCAGAATGATGGAGAAATACCACATGGTTGTTGCCACACCGTGGCAGTGACAGCCACCGCTTTAGAAAATAATTTTTGATACCTATCTGTCCTGGTTTACCTGCTCCCTCAAACCTCCCTTCGAGGCAGCAAAGCTCACCTACACATGTGAGAAAGTATACCTAAGGAACAGAACTCAAGCACCACACAAATTGAGTATCTACATCTATTCAACTGTGAAAACATGTAAAAAAATTGAAAACCAGGTGGGAATTGGTAGATTCAAAGAAAAGACAGTGGCTTATGTGGGCAAATGACAGACCTCTTTCAGGTTTCTTTTCACTCCCTCTTAAAAAAAATTATTATAGTACTGATTACTTTTTCCCAGTTCTAGCAGTGATATCTATCCAATTATTTGTTTAACTTTTAATCACAAATCTAACAAAAACCACTTTGCCAATCCCACATTCCTGTTTATGCCATTCTAGTTTTCCACTACAAACCTCAGCTCTAGTAGATATATATATATATATTTCAATTTCAGGAAAGGCAAAATAACAGCTAGACTCATCAACTTCTAGAGAGCAGATGAAATCTAGTTCAGATTTGTCTACATGGCTCAAATGAAAAATGTGTGCTTTGTTTCACCGGCATGCTTAAGGTATTTCAACAGAAGTCCAGGTATAATGCCACAATGAATTTGTACCCTTATTGTAATGTGGTTTTATTATCCTCTTTTTTTCATTAGGAAAACATTGAACAAAGAACTCATGGATATTTTATTCAGAAATCTTCATCCTGATTCACAAACACAAATGAGACATATTCTTAAAAATAAAGATGGTGCTAAGCAAGAGATTACTAAATCATTGCTTCATTGAAGAAAATCTAGACACAGATGCAACAGCCTCAATGCTTAAATTTTCCAGTAACTACTTTTTATTTTTTTAATAGCATTAGTTCAGCCATTTTTTTATTTTTTAGCACAGAATAAATTTAAAAGAACCCTTCATGTTATGTACAGATTTCTACTGCATCAGTTCACTGTAAATTGGAATAAAACAAACATAATCAAGGACAAGTCTAGCAAGTGCCTGCTACACCAGACACTAATTGCTCAATTCATAAAAATAATATTTGTGGGTATATCACATGGGTTTTGTGATACCTGTTGATACCATAGAAAACAGCATGTTTCAAACCAGTTTCTCAAAAGAAAATATGTACACATGGTAGGAAAGCACTGGGAGGATTTAATCAGACATACAAAAGATGCATACAGGTATGTAGAAAAATGTGGCACTGTTTATTGTCTACCAGCTGCTACTGAAATGGCACTCAGAACAATTTTCATTACTTTTAATGCGGATTAACCCTACTGGTCTGGTTCTCATAAGTTCCTGGCTTCCAAAATTTCACTGAAATTAACCAGTGTCTTGCGCAGGAAACTCAGGACCCACGTAGCACCCATTAGTTCTCCTGTTTAAAGTCAGGCCCCAATCCTTGCAGAGCTCCCAGCCTGTAACTGAGCAAGCCTAAGTGTTGGTGCCAAATGCAAAGATGTTCTGTGGACCTCTCAGTTACTCAAATTCATGTATTTTGTTTTCTACTTAATTGTTTTTTCCAGCAATGAAAAGAACTCTGTAATCAACTAATGCAACATTTGAAGGAAGTTTCTTGTACAACTTACCTAGTGATTTTATGGTTAGTTGCTAAAACCATTTCTCTAAACATCAAAGAACACCTCTTTGGTTTGCATAATGAATATCTAATAAACTTAACATGCCAGTGAAATATTTTTTGTACCAAAACAACACAAAACAGCACTGCCCACAAAGGTTGAGCTGCATTTATAATAAACTTTGATGTGCCTTGAGAAAGGAGTGTCTGGAGGGTATTTGTACTTAATGAGGCAGGGGACAATGGGTTAAAAGAGTACAATTCCCATCCTGAGAAAGAAAAAAAAACCCAAACTTAACTGTAATTGAGAGTAGAGCATGTAGCTGTTTTACCCAGAAGTTTCAGCAACTTTGTTCAGAGTTCTGTTATAAGAAGTGGCGAACAAAAAGATCCTAACAGATCACAAAAATATAGCACCAAAACTTGTCTGATAATCACAATAGTTGTTGTGCTATTATATCAAAAACCTCACCCAAGAGCTTTACAAAACAAGTTGCCTTAAAAGCACATTTATATTCCATGCACAAAATGGGTTCAATTTAAATCTCTGAATATTTTTTAACCTAACATGATTCTAGAAAGAGGGGGTGGCTTGTTTCTTTCTGTCAGAGAAAACAAGGTCTTTAAAATATTATTTTATAAATACTAAAGTAATTTGAACAGTTTCCATTACACTGCAGCTAGCCCACTAACATTTACACCCATTTAGTACAGCCACCCTTGCCTCCCATTCTCAGGGTTTACTTTCAGATTTAGTCTAAGTTTTAACAATGTCTGCAGCACTATCTGTTCATTCTGTAGTTATTTTGTTCCTTCTTACTCCTCCTCTACTCTGTCATATTTTAACTCAATTATTTAAGTAATCTAAAATACACACACAGAGTGTTTCACAGAAATATCTCTCGGTGTATATTAGCTCAAAGAAACTAGTCTGGGGAACACAATTTTTTTATTTATTCATTTTCTAGTGACGTCACTAAAGAATTGTTTCTTCATAGACTCATGCAGGATGAAAAAAAATGTGGCTGATGCATAGCAGGGATTAGGCAGCAGGAAAGTGACAGTCTAGAAGGCCAGTAAGTAAATTGCAGAGGTTGCAGAGGCGTTGCAAAAGGAAAAAGTTCTTTTGAAAGGATGAGTAGAGAATTCCAGTATCTCAGATATGGCAGAATCATCTAAAACCAAAACATTTCATTTTTTCTGCAACTTCATGTCAGCAAACTCAATGACCTAAATATACTGCAAAAACATTTGAAATATTTTCAAAGTGGGGTACAACCTGTGCTATTAAACCACTCTAGGGAAAAAACATTTAACATGCTTTTCATTTAGAAATACCAGCAATATTTTAACTGTTCAAAACCAAACTTTTCAAATTCACTGACCAGCAGTTCAGCACCTACAGACATATTAAAATCCCTTAATCTGACATGCACCATTTTTCCATCTTACCTGGAATCTCAACAGGGATTGAAAGTGCTGAGCACCTCCAGGCCTCAGTGTCTGCCAGTTTCCTTACAGGGCCCAGGCGTTCACTTTCTGACTCCTGCTCCTACACACTTAAACAGCTCCCCAGCCTTCTACAGACTGCCCTGATATGAGCCTAAATTTGCTGATAAACACACACACAAAACACAGATTTCTTGTTACAGGCAGAAGGAAGGACTGGTACAGAACTCCTGGCTGCAAATTTTAAAATCTTTTGAGCCAAAGCTCTATGTATATAACTTTTTTTATCACAAGTGTTTCCTTAGTATTTCTCTACTACAATAACCAGTTTCTTCACCTACAGGGTATGCAAGGAGAGGTTTACACTCCAGAAACACTGGTGTTCTGTACACTGTCTTTCCTGTGACCAAATATTTTTCACCAACTGCTGTACCATTGCATCCTGTTTGGCACCTTTAGACAACATAATAAAAGTGACCAACACAAAATACTTCCAATTTTAGCAATGAAAACAGTTTTAAAGTCCAAAAGAATACCTTTTTTTTTTTTGGGTCTATTTTCTAATTACTGTTTTTGACACTGACTCCTTCAAGGGAAATGGAAAAATTTACCAGGGATGCCAGACCTACCTAACCAAAACTCATCCACTGCAAATTCATGTACTCAGATATTATAGTACTCTCTATTCCAAACAGGAACTGACCAAAGAAAACTGGAATTCCACAAACAGGCAACTGGACAATGGAACAAAAGTGAGCACAATTTTAGAAGCTGCCTGTAATACAGGCAGAAGAAAGTTCCAATCATGAATCCATGGTCTCTTCTGCTCACAGGAAGAAAGCCCAACAATAATTTGCTGGTAACTGTCAGAATTTAAAGCAGCCTTCCAGCTGTATCACTGCAAGCAGCCTACCAGTACATATGCTGACGATAGTAAAAGCATGGGCTGTGACCTCTGGCTGGGTGTCCTACCTTCAACTAGAGTCTTGCAGAATTATTCCAGATGCCAAAAATCTGCCTGGGATGAATCTGTAAATTTCTGAAATTTCTTAACATTGGAGATGCCCACGACTATCACTTTCAACCATTTCTGCTTTCTCAGGCCACTGGTCAGCAAAAGTCAGTTTGTATCTGCCCATTTTTAGAAACAATTGCATTTGAATTTAGCAACGATTTGAAATAACGTAGCTTTGTACAGTCATTTTCTCTGTATTTTTATGAATGCTGAATGTTCTTTACTTGAGGAACATTCAAGTAAAAAGGAAATTGAGACTTTTTACCCAATAGGCTTTTACTCATTTCTCAACAAGTTCAGGATTATGTGTTTTCTTACTTCTCTGAAATCTGGTGCAGTATAATTTTTTCATTTATTAGGACAGTTGGCAAAAAGTGAAGAAATTATCATGTCAGTAAATGCCCCTTCTACCTCCAACAAAATAAAGCTGACAAAATTTTAAAAGCATCCCTCTGCACAGGGGTCCCAAGCCCTTATTTGTAAATATCTCTGCTATGGCCCAGTTCTAAATCTATCAGACTGATATGTACAGAATAAAGGGTAAGTTGTGCTAAGATCTGTAGGCAAAAGTTCTGTTCACAAGATAGGCTTCTATTTGGAAACTACCAGGTAAGTTTTGCAAATCATGCACCAAACCATTGCTTGCTTTACCCATCATCATCAGGTGTAATCTTAAGCAAAACTTTATCAAAGTAACATGCCACTTTCCTGCATGCTGATTTTACAAAACTCACTCTCTGAATGTTGTTCAACATGATGTCATCACACTGTAACTCACTTCATTTACAGTATCTGTTTCACTTCTACTCACAAGCTAATATAACTCATTTCTTTTTTTTAACTGCACACAGGCTGCTAGACACATGTGCACAGCAAATGGAAACTGAACTTAGCTTAACAGCCTCATTTATTCCTGATGGTTTAAATTATTTCATCACAATTAATGACACCCCCTCAGCTTCCTGTGCAGCGCTGCCAGATGTTCAGAGACCACAAAGCCACTCTCTTCTTTGACGGCTAGTGACAAGTCGTCCTCTGAAGGACGTTCCCTGAGTGCACAGGCCGGATGACACCTCCATTGCTGAGCACCTCCCCAAGTAACCATGGTGAAAGGAGAAGGAAGACATGAGAAACCAGTCAGCACATTAGTAAGGACAAATTAAGTGAAGCATTCTGAACTTGATGTATCTCATCTCCTCCTACTGGAGTTTCAAGCCTGTTTGTTTCATGAGAAGATAGACAACTCTTTGTCTTGATCTTCAAGGTGTGAAGCTTCTGTGTTCCTTCAAAAATAACTTCTCCTTTCTTTAATGGAGGAAAAAAATAAAGGAGACATTTAAATGGTAACCACATGGCCAATGATCTCTAACCAACAATGTTATCTCACTATCAAATCATCTTCAAAAGCAAAATGCAAAAAACCTGGAGTCTTAGAAAAGTTTTAGTCACATTCAGCTTAGGTTTTGGGTTCTGTTTTTCTCAGTGGGAATATGATTTTCCCTTACAGGTTTCTTCTCATAAGTTTCAGGTATTTTTCTCTATGGGAGGTATCTAAAGATCTTCGAAGGGGAAAAAGTGAAATAGTGAGTCTGGACATGCTAAAGATGAGGATACACCATCATTTCTCAACAGGCATAGGCAGAAATGGTAACAACTGTACAACAACATTTGGAATAACAAAACAGTAAGTGTCTTGCATTTTTAAGATTAAAACCCAAGTAAGTCTGCTCTGTTCCTGAAGTTCCATCCGCTATTTTGAGCACATATGGCAGACATTCTACTGACTTTTTTTTTTTTCTAATTAAAAAGAAATTGCTGATCTGTGTTAGGGGCTGAAGATCTGCTCAGTTTGCCAGAAAGTATAGTCTTAAAACAGAAAGGACACCTGCATTAGCCCACCTGATAGGAAGGTCAGGAGCTGGAAAGCCTGTCCCTGTGTCTCTCTCCCTGTTTTCATTCCTTTGTTTGTTTGTTTGGGGGGGTCATGTTTGCTTTGGGTTTTTTTATTCTTTTTTTTTTTTTCTCTTTCACTAGACATTTGTAAAAGCAGACTTGGAAGGGAAAAATAACCCCCATCAATACAAACTCTAGACAGCAGTGCCAGAAAACTTTTGTATGTGAATCTGATTATGTGTGTGGCCACCCCAGAGTTATTTCTGCTAAGGTAAAAATTAGTTCATTCCTTAGATTACAAAAAGTTACTTTGAAGGAAAGTTTCCTCAGAATTTTCCTAGAAATCCAGTAGTAAAACTGGAGGAAAGTGAGAGCTAACGCATCATCTTACAGTTTGTAACAGACACACTTTTTTCCATCTACATTTTTCAAAGTGTTTTAAAATCTTTCACAGCACAGATATCATACTGAGTTTCTTTTAGTTGCTCATTTCAATAACTTCATCAGACAATCCTGTAAAATTTTACACTTTAGCTTCAGCTTCAGGAGGAGGAGAGAGTCATATAATGTGACAAGGACAGGAACTTCTGAGGAGTCTCAAACTGGCATTACCTTTTCCAAATAAATATGTGCATTTATATACATATGTTGGTATAAGCTTATATGTGAAATACAGGCCAAAAATAAAGCAAAGTTGCCTAGATCTGTACAAATGCAAAAAAACCAACCTACCCTGAAATGCACTGAGATTTATGGAGAGTCACATGGACTTCATTCTGTTGTCTCTAAATGTTTTATTGGGGGGAGTGGAGGAGCTGAATAAACTTTAAACTCGCATGTAGGGATGTATAGCCTGTGTATCTTTGGCAGATGTGGAAAGGAGATGAAATGGGCAAGGGAGAATCGAATATCCCATCACTGCAGGTTTGTGAAGGGGAAAGAGCACAGCAAAGATTTCACATCTGGCAATCATTTGTCAATAGCTGGAAAGAGAACGGCAGGAAACTTTCTGGCTCTTGTAGAAGATGAAAAGACAAAAAACATGTGTCACACATGCACAGTACTAGTACAATGACTACTACATTTATTTCCCTGCACCACCTTTTTTTTAATTTAATGATCTTCAGATATACTTTAATCCATGGTCAAAATCATGCAGTCACTTGACTTGTTAAAGCTGCAGTGTACGTACATTTTTCAAATAAACCCCAGGGCTGATGTTAGAAAATCAAAATCATTCAAGCGTAGGCTGCCTGGTACTTTGGGCAGGAATCCTTGTGGTTTAGTCAATAAACAGAATCTAAATGAAAAACACCGCAGTAACTAGACAGTAATGTTTCAAACAGCTCTTAACACAAAAAGAGAAAGACAGAGAAACAGAGGCTGACCAAGTGTCCAGATGCAGTGCTACTTAGTCCACAGAGATCATTCTAGTGCAAGCAGCAGACCTTGTGTATTTGAGCTCAAGGTCACTTGCTGTTTCTTAAAAAAAATAAAATTATTTAGGACTATTTTTATTATTCTTCTATAGTTCTGGGTTTGATTTTGTTTGTGCTTCCTCCTCTCCCTTCCCCTGCCCCCTTGTTTTTTTTCCATAGAGATTTACCCTGCAGAAATATTGCTAAATAAAACATAAAAGGGTCACTTTCTCTTTCCTGAACCACAATGCCAGATTTAACTAACTCACAGCTATCACACGGTACAACATTACAAATACTCCTAGGGAAAACATCATTACAAAAGTTGAATAGCTACTGGTACCACTGGTGGCTTTTCATACCTAGCTATCACTTTATTTCTCTGCTTTTAAGGAGAAACTGCTGCAGCAGAAGCACATCTTGTCCCTGTGATTCTGCAAGTAAAAGCTGCAGTTTGTTTAAGCTGGCAAAATCACAGTAGCCTGCCAAATTATAACAGGAGCAATATCTCTGCCTAACAAGTCTGATCATGGCTAATTACAATGCAGACCAGAGAGCAGCCACAATTATTCATTATTACAGGAAATACCTTATTTAAATTTTATGGAAATTTGCACTTGTACTTCAGTAGGCCTGGGAAAAGAACTCCAGTCACACAAGGAAGGACCTCAAACATCTGAAACACTCAAGATGCTATACTTACAAACTGGAAGAAAAACTCTGCCTTGATATTTAGATCAAGACATAGCAATAATTATATTTACTGAGTTAAACTGCCATGAAATATTGTTCTCAAGCAACTCTTTTTAGTTTAATCATAGGAGTTGCAAACATCAGCAAAATGCTATGAAATGTATTTTAACTGAAAAAGAAAAAAACCCAAACCTGTGGCTATAAAGATATAGGCAGACAAAAAGATAGAGAGATAGACAGATAAGTATTTTCATCTACAAACATGTACATATGTATCTTTGTGTGCGGTGTTGCACAAATTGCACCCACCCTTTACAACTGGCTCGTGCTCTCCTTGATACCCTCCACAGTGCAATGGAGATCAGGTTCCAAACTTGCAGACAGTGAGAAAAGAGGGGCAGAGAGATGGAGATGCTTTCAGGAAGCTCCTCAGTATCAGCATATCAAGAAGACTGTATCATGAAATCTCTCTGGCATAAGCAAGTGCAGCAGGGCACCAGGGAAGAAAATGCTTCCACACATGTGGGTATGGCTAGGGAAACACACAGTTTACTAAGCATTAGGGCACAGAGGTCCTTTTTTTCTTTTTTTCCTCTTTTACTTTCTATGTGTGTATAAACAATTCTGCTGATTTAGCTTTCGCTCAGTGTTCCTCCACCAATTAGCTATATATCAGATGGTGGTTGTACCCATCCCATTTACGCTCTGAGCTATCATCTCACTCTCACTACAATTGCAAATATAGGCCTCAGAGTATAAATTTACATGAATCATTATTCCTGGCAATATAGGGAGCTTCAAAAACAGGTTTAACTTTGTTCTAATACTTCAATATCACAAAATATGACAAAAGATAACTCCAGGGATGAGTTACCCTGAAATGGTTTCCCAAAACATCAAAGAAGGTGATTTCACCTCAGATCATTCTACAGATCAAGTTTGCAGCATAGCCCAGTGAACAATTGTGTTAGTAGCAATGGAATGGTGACTGAGCAAAGGTGCTACACCATACAGAAGCCAGGATGGAGAAAATATGTGTTTTCTATCAGAGAAAATTCTGAAAATTTCACAGCAAGTAGGAATAAAGCATTAGAAATAATACGTTACACCGAAAAGTTCACTATCAGGATTGTATGAAACTACAAATGGAATAATTATTTTTTGCTGGTAGATCCTCCTGACTAGCTGTACATAAAGCCACACATAACAGTAAGAGGTAAGTAACAGTGACAATATTCAACACTTAATAAAAGCATTCCACCTTCAAAAACCTGTCTAAACATTAATAAACAACTATTCTACCAGATATATCCTGTAAAGACAGTAGGGTTACTATTTAAGCTGGAAGTAAACTTTAATGACTGTTGCAAGTCTGCCACTCTGCTTGCACTTTGGGATTATGTTTGCTTTTATACACTAATAAAACATTATATATGCACTCACTGACATACTAAGATAACGAAGATATACTTTTTCAAAATTCTTTACTGTGAGGGTGGTGAGGCACTGGAACAGGTTTCTCAAAGTAGTGGATGCCTCATCCTGGGAGGAGTTCAATGACAGGTTGATGGGCCTCTGATCAACCTGGTCTAGTGGAATTTGTCCCTTCCCATGGCAGGGGGGTTGGAACTAGATGGTCTTTAAGATCCTGTCCAGCCCAAACCATTCAATGATTCTACGGTTCTTACTCTGCTCTCTGCTCTCTGCTGTCCTGTGTAGTACTCTAAGTAGGAAGAAACGCCACTAGCTATCATGGCATCATCTCCAAGCTCTCCTAAGCCACTAAGGAAAACAAATAAGGCCTGGAGCACACTCTCTAAGTCCACTCACACAAACATTTATTTTAGTAAACGTGGCCTCTTTATTGAAAGTTTCAGGTCCATTATGAACATACTCTTTCTCGATCACTGCTTGACAACAGAGAGATGGCATTCTCTTATCTGAGGAGGTTCAGAAAATCAAATAGTCTCCAGTTAACTGAATATGTGCCCATTAGTTGATGTGGTGTTTGGTTTTTTCCCCTTGCTTTATTCGTGTTGGTTTTTTTCTTCATAAAAGTATCAAATAGGGCAAAGACAGGGCTGGACAAAACCTAGCCTTTAAAATATGATGACTTTTGGATCAAGGGAAACATTCATATCTCTTTCAGTACTGGAAATATTTTGTTATTTTTAGTGGAAACAATGTCAGCTTCCAACAACTCTAGACCCAGCTCACAATGTTCACTGGGCAACACCAGCACAGACTCTGAGAAAATAAGTTTCTAACCCACTGCTTTCCTTTCTGACCCACTCAAAACTGCCAGCTCTGATTCTGCTCGAGAGATCCTTCCAAATGTCCAGTGCAAATCCTCTCCGTTGAATGAAATAATGAAACATGCAGATTTTGCCAAAATTCAAAACTATGTGTGTCCCAAGCAGTACTTTTCTTTTTATCATCTCAAATCATATTTTAAAGTTATTGTTGGAGTTCTCTACACTGCAGGTTGCCATGCAGGGATAGTAGAGCTAAGACAGAAATTAACTTGGGCAAAGCAAACATCTTGAATGACTCTGAAGCCATGAGTTTTGCCTTCTAATCACAGAATATGTTACTTAATTTTGCTCTAGAGAAAAGCAGCCCACACAGAGCTTTGTGAACTTGCTGTTGGGCTGCTCTTTGGGCTGTAAGCTATTTTGAATCACTCCACTACAAGGCACACTACCACACAGGCAAACTGAATCACCTTGCACTATTCAAGCTGCTTTCAAACAAACAAACAAAAAGCTGGTGACCTGCTAAAAGCCAGTGGCTGCTAAAACAAAACTGAAGGCTGTGTCCATTTTTTAATGATTTACCCTTTCTGGTTCTGAGCATAAAACAACACAGGAAACACACCATGTTCCCAAAGCCAGTGCATTGCATGCTTTTTCACCTCATAAAATCAATGTCTTGTGGATCTGTTTCTCCACTGTACATTCAGTACAGTAGTCAACATTACTGTGCAGGCCTGCTTTTGCCACAAAAGTAGTGCTAAACAAAAGATGGCTACTAACTAAACTGCAGTTTGATTGTCAAATTAATATTTCTCACCTATAGACAATTTTGTTAATACTCTTTTATTTCCCCCTCTCTCTTAAATGCCTCCGTTTTTAGGTATGTTTCCTATTAATGTAGCATGAAACTTGTAATACAAGAGCTTTCTCACCTATTGCCTGGATCATGTCACTCCCTTCTTTGATGTGGAAGGTAAAGGAAAATGATTCAAGTCCAGACTCTTCATCCTAAACTTCAAGGCTGTGAACAACTCTGCTTCTGGCTATGTTTCTGCTCTCCATCATATTCTTTTCACTCTAGCCCCTGCAGCCAATAGCCTTCCTCCTCCCTTGCCTATTTAGCTACCTCTTGTCTTCCATGTCTTTTTTCACACCTGTGCAGCAACCCTCCTCTCCTGCAATCCACTCATCCTTTAAAACAACTGGTTTCTTATGTAAAGCACAAAGACTTAAAGTCACATAGAAAAAGTTGTCTGTGTCTTACATAGAATGTCAACTGCGGAGCTCAGAGAGACAGTTGCCTAGGGCAAGTGTTTCACACTTGCACCACTCTGAACATTAGTTTCAGTTATGAAAGTTTACAAGAGAGGGCCATCTACTACTGCTCTTTCACATAGTGCTAGGTATACTAACTACCCTTCAATAAAACACTCTTTTAAAATCATCATTAATACTTTAATCATCATTAATACTTTAATCATCATTCAATCATCATTAATACTTATCTTTTTCTACAAATAAATCTTTCTATCATTGGCTGTTACTATACATACTTTTTGTAAGAATTCAAATAATTTTAAATGTAAATGATGCCTTCACAGGATAATATTTATGCTGAAACATTCTCAATAATCAGAAAACTGTGCTGTTTGGGATTTTTAAGAGATTTAGAATCAAATATAGAACAATCAAAGTAGAACAATCTTCTGTCCTTAGCAGCAGGATTATTGAGTAGGTGTTACAAGAGAAGAAAGTGATCATCTGAACATAATCTTATTCAAACCTGTAAGAAGAAAATTGAAATAAAAGAGACAAACTGGGGAGTCCTTACTTTGGAAAATAAAGCTAGAACCAAATTTAGTTGAAGTGTTACACCTTTTTAAAAGAAAAGGAAAACAAAATATTGAAGGCAAGATAACTTTTTTTCTCACTGTCATTTTTTTGTTAAGTATCAACTGTGCAAGACACCTGTCATGTCAAAAAAATTTTAAAGTCTGGAAGAAAAATAGCCGAAGACAATCTACACTGTGAAACTGAAGAGAGAGTATCTTCAGGCAACTTCCTTCTGCATTCTGTAGTGATAATTTTGGAGGTTTCTTTTGAGTTTGTAAGCTTTTTTAGGAAGACACCTACACAAGGATAACATGTCTCAAACAGCTTTGGAGATTTTATATGGCAGAGACATGGACAGAAAACTACACAGAGATGGCAAAGACATAAAGGAATTCCAGAGCTATCACATTGAAATGAAAGCAGAAATGCAGTTTGATAAGAAGGCTAAAACATAGTACCAGGTCCTATCTGAATGTTTATGCTTTCTCTGCATAAACCATTAGTTTACATTGAACTCTTAACCTCAGAAGGACTAAAAAGTAGTAGTGACCTGATATACCATTGCAATATTCCAGCCTTAGAAGTCAGCTTCCTTTGTTATGGATGGAATGTTATTCTGCATAAATGGTGTTAAACACCTGCTCTCTCCACCATTTAGTCCATTTCACAGCTTAAAAAAATTCATTTCAGAACTCATCTAAAAGGATAGGGAATCCATCATTCACATGAAAGCCCTTCCATTTTGGGCAGTCTAGCAATTGAAATCCGAGAACATATCACAGAATGGAGTCACATGTCTGAAACATTGACAATGGTAGCTCACCATTAAGTGCAATGTGGTAACTAAAACTGACCTCTTTAATCTAGAAAAATATTTAATTTCCAGAAAAATACTGTGCAGACAAAATTCCAAGTTTGAAATTAAGCATTTGTGGAATTTAAAATTTCCTCATAGATTATTTTAAAAAGTATCTTTTCCAAGACCTCCAAAAGATTTTAGATCCACTATTAACTGTAAAAAGTAAATTAAGTTGTTTTCTTTTTTTCCTAAATGAGCAACAGACTTTTATATGATGATGTTATTTTTCTTGTCTAGTCCTCTCACAGCCTCAGAGTCACAAGCTGTGCTCTCTTCAGAATGAGACTATTGTGGGTTTTACCATGATGATTAGCTCCTGTACCTTACTATCCCACAGTCAGTTCAATCTGTGATATGACACAGATTTATTTCTGAGTCTTAAATCTTAGGTTATCTTGGTTATCATCCTGCCCACTTTTAGAGTCACAGTATAGCTCAATGCATTCTGATCTAATAAGGACCAAAACACTGAATCCCAAACAGAAAGCAGATTAATATTGTATCATTGTTCTCAATTTCTGATTTTGACCTATATCTAATTTGAAATTGCCATCCTAGTTTTCAAATGTCTTCATGGAGGCAGAAATCTGAATTTCCAGGGATCTGAAATTACTCCAATGACTCATTTTGACAATGTATTTTAACACAGTGCAAATAGCAAAAGCATGGTCTTAGTCCTGACTTCTTTTATTCGTCCTTTTATCTTTTTACTTCCATTGTTCCATGAATGTGGGACTTTCTTCGCTATCTTTTTCAAGCCATTAAGTCAGCTTTCTCTAGGTCTCAGCCTTTTCTTTCCTCTTCAGTGTGGTCAGTTCAGCCTCAGTGACTTTTTATTTTCCATTCCGCATCTTTCTGTTTTTCCGCAACTATGGTATCCTATGTAAACGTCTGCATTTATAGTCAAGTTTTTCTTTCTCCTATGCTTCAAGGATTCTCTTGCTGCTTAAGAGCTTGGACAACATCTTAAGAGACAAAATGCTGTGTGGGACAACCTTTCCTCCCATTCATGGTCATGTGGAGCCCCTCCCACCTGCTGTTACTTAACATCCCAAACTGGTTGAATACCTAGAAGACTACAAGCAGGAAAATGTGCATGCAATGCAGCAGCAGAAACCAAAGAAGAACGCCAACACCACAGAACTAGTCAGCTCTCTGTAAGCCAGCAGCAAGTGTTCCATAGACCATCAAAAATTAATGACTCCGGAAGCTACTCCATCTTACTTTTCCACTCTTGATCATCACTGTAACTGTTCAAATCAATATAAACAGCAATACAACAAATGAGAGCACAAAGTAATTTCTAGAACCTGTTCTTCACCTTAGCTCTCCAGGCTCAATGGATTCCCTCCACTCCAAATTATTATATCCCATGATCCATTCCATTAGGGTCTGAACTAGAAGTTAATTTTCCAGAAAGGTGCTTGGTATCTGCTGAACTCCAGGGTAGCAGATGACAAGTTTTGCATCAGTTTTGAATATATTAAAAGCTGAGGATTTCAATTTTAAACTTTAAAATTTAAATATACAACCATATACATTATATTTCAAGATATACTACCATATACATTATATTTCAAGGAAGACAAGAATGTTATTACTCTGAATGTTAGCAAATAGATACCTGTACACACAGAAGCTCCCTTAACACATTTTAAGTCACACAAAAAGCTGTCAGATAAAGTTGATCTCCCAGGAATGACAAAAGTACTCTCTAATAAATGTAATACAGAAATATACACTACAATCTGCTTTGTCATCTATTTTCCCAAGTGGTAAAAATATTAAAACCAGGTTGAGAACAAGTATAATTAGCCAAGCATTTAGTGTCTTTCACTTGATGAATTCTAATATTATCCAGGTCTCTGAACCTTATTTGAATGATGGGTGAATAAATGGAATAAAACCCCATTATTACACTGATAAAATTTGTATCTGAGCTGTCTTTTTTCTTTGGTTCTTTTTATTAGTGTGCTATGTTGTACATGGCAGGCAGTGTACGAGGATTCAAATGCTTTGGATTCTGAGTGTCATGCAAATTCATTGTTTAATATTGTGCTGACTGCTACTAAAATTTTTGAAATAATGTTCAAGCTTTAATGATTGGATGACATTTTTCTGATAAAAAGCTAAATTTCTTTCTGTCAAAAATGCAGAAATGAATGGAAAGATCTTTTAAGTGTCCTTCTCTGATCCCTGGGGCATAGCAGTGCTGAGAGCACAGCTACTGTGTAGAATCTCTCTCAAAGGAATAACTCTATCTGAAGGAGCTATTTACAACTTGCCTTGTGTATCATCAGCAGAAACAAAAGATACAAGAAACATAAAGGCATTTTGCCTTGTCTATGCCTCCTGACATTTATCCCTCCCACCCATATAGGAAATAAGGGGCAAGGAAAGTAGAGGCATGGCCTTTTATGTAAACCAGGGGTGTTTGAGGTAATAGTTATTCTGAGCTATGGGAGAAATATCTGCCAAATCCTTCAGTCATTCCCTCCTCACACTGATATGAACACACATGTACACATTGCCTTTCCATACTAAGGCTGTCCAGGGACAATAAGAACATGGAATAAAATAGGAATGATGCTGTTCTGACCAGGAATTGAAAAGACAGGCCAAAGGGAGAGAAGAAGTGACAAGAGGTAGACGTGAAAGACACTTCAATGACTGGTGCAGCTAATGGAAAGCGCCCAGAGCCAGATGTTTCTTGTAAATAACAATGAGACTCAGAATGCCTTTTCAGGCCAGAGCCAGTGACTGTCAAGGAGAGGTTAAGAATTATGGAATTTTAACAGGTCATAGGGAAAATCTCCAACAGGCAATGGACAGATCAAAGACATGTCACCAGTGTGGGCATGTGACTGACACTGTGGAAATTTTTCTGTAGTTCAAAGGGACTTGAGGGCTGCCAGAAGGCAACCCTGAAACTCTTGTGGAAGCACTGCATGTTCTTCAGTCCCAGAGATGGTGCCAGGAGTCTGGATACTGAAACCAGATGCAAGTTCAGGAAAAGATGGAAGTACAGTCTTCTTTTCAATATTTTTCCCTATTTCATAAAGGCAATTTCTGTCCTTTCCCTCTAACAATTTTTATTCTTTTACCTAAACCATGCTAGAATGCAGGTTAATGCTAGTGGGATTTTTTCCTCATTTAAAGGTTCTGCTGTGGCTCATTAGCGCCAACAGAACCCTTGAGAGACATGCATGCCTTCAGAAATAGAGAGCAAATGTAAGGATAAATCAACAGATGGTCCATAGACTCATATGAGTAGCACAAAAAAAATCAAGAAGAGGACTTCTGAAGCAGAAGGCAAAGCTTGCAGCACTTACTTTACTTAGTTCTGACATTTATGACACACAGTCAGAGAAGACACCTGTGCAGACCAAAGAACTCAGGTACAACTGTGGGTAAGGTAAGGCTTAAGGACTTTGGCAAGAATACCATTTCACCAGTAGTGTAATACTGGTGAAATGGTATCACTGGTGTGTGGATATCACTTTGGATATCCACACACTAACGACTGAGATGGAGAGACACTGAATGCAGTATACAATGTTCTCATCAGAAAATTGCAACAGAAGTTGCTGCCTGGAGGAAGAGAAAAATCCCATGAGACAAAGCATGGAGACAAAAAAAAAAAGTATTTGATTCAAGAAACACTGTTGTGACAAATATATTGTTAAAGGCTATACTTCCAGCTGGTTCCAAATATGCCACTATTTTACATGTTAGTGTTATATAAAATATTACAAAATGTTACTATCTAAAGCATACTTTACAAGAAAATTCAATAGATGATTACCCAACTTCCTTCCTAGTGCAATTTTCTAAGAAATGAGCAGCATATCAGTAAAATCCTAACATTAAATCAACAAGTTATTAGTGACAGAATATGAAATACAGTCCTTAGAGCAAGATCAATAAATTAAGGTAGTTTACTCCATAGGAAGGAGGAATGAATTGGTTGTGGATAAAGGAAGAAGAAAAGAGAGCAAACATGATTTCCTCTATAAGAAATAAGAACATTGCCAATACACTTCTTGATTATAGAATATGGCCATTTATATAAAAACTCTTTCTTCTCCGTTATACAAACTTTTCAAGGCCTAAAATCAGAAGTATCTTACTTTTTCTAAAATTTTCATCATATTCTTGGTCAAAATTTAACAGGACACCTGGAGAGGCTGAGGAGATTAAATGCTATCAGATGGAACAGTAGTGCAGTAAAATTCTCCAATAGTACATCAGTACAGCCAGCAGCTTCCCTTTTTTTTTTGTGAGCATTATGCAGAATCTTCACATTAGATGTTAGATTTCTCTTTCTTATTTCACTGTATTTCTATTCTTCCTGTGTTTCTGTCATTCTAAGCTCCACACATAGCCCTTCCCAATTAAAATTCTTGAAGATTTATTAAGTATTTTCAAATAAAAATATTGGAACTTAAAGAGGCTAGTAATTTATACTTGTGATAGCATGATGTGGTGGCTCCCATGTTCTGTGCCAGTCAACCAACTTAATGTCAGACTGAGGTAAGCATCCACTGTTTTTCAGAGAGGAGAGGAAGGCTAGCTAGATAAATGATCTAAATATTAATACCCTGAGTCCTTCAACATGCAATTTATTCCTTTAGATAACACTACACATGTAAAAGGGAGGAATATACATTACTCTGTAAATCAGTGCAACTTGGCACATGTTTTATTGTCCTTATCCCTGCTTATTCCACCACAGATAACACTAATCAAGTGGCAGTGCTTATGCAACATTTCTGCTGTGAAAAATCATCTCATGTGCAAATCAAAACAAGAACTACATGAATTTATTTCTAAGCATTTTATTACCATTCTTCAATTTCCCTTTAAGGAATGAGCAACCTGTTGGTTTGCTTCTCTCTCTTTGTTAAAGATAGCCTACTCCCTGGAGAAACCTATTTATTTGTTTTAAACATGCTTTTACAGGCCTTTTAATAAAACAGGAATGGGTGGGGGGCCAGGGTTTGTGCAGGTAAAAAGTAGTGTCTGAAAGTGGCCTTAATAGTTTGTCAGCTAGTGCCAAGGAGCATCAAGCTTAGTCCATATTCAGAAGATGCAGATGTGTGTATTTCTGTCTTCCACTTCACATCCAAGGCTTAGAAAGTAGAGGGCTACTCTGCTGAAAACATACTGCCTGTATGAAAGGATACCACTTAGGTCTGCCCACGGGTCTACACTGTCCTCTATGGGGATCTAAAAATCCATTATTTGGTTGAGGTTATGTGCTTACCTAAAAACACAAGAAAACAGCTAGAAACAGGCCAAATAAGTAACTAAATATTTCACTAGCAAACAGTGTACATATCTACATTCTAGGGCAGCTTTGGAAACAATTCTACAAGGCAATAATAGAAAACTTTCAAAAACTACTGTGGAAATTTTATCTTCATAATACTCTAAATATACCTACAAGCAGTCTTTTTTTTTTTTTTTTTTTTGAATGAGTTAAGAACAAATAGAGTTAAAAGAAATTAAAGCATATATGCTTGCTTCAGTTTACATTTTATTTCTAGGCCTTGCAAGTGCTTAATTTTGCCACTGATTTTTGCCAGTCAGATGGTAATTTTTTTAAATTAACAAATCTAACAAACTAACAATATTGCTACAAAGTCAACAATGAAACAACAAATTATTTATGTACCTTTCAAACTTTTCCTGTAGATACACGTACATATATTGCTTTGTCTATTTCTCATTTTCTTTCCTAATTCAGATTACACATATAAGTCAAGTATATAAGTGTAAACATATGAAACATCACTTTATGCATAAATGCTTTGCTTATTCATAGCCGAAATATCCAAATATTTTTTTTCAAATTTGGCCTTGAAAGAACCTGCTAACAAGAATTATTTACATAACAGTGTTTAAAGCTATATATTGTTGTGGGGATTGAGCTATATGGGAAAAAAATATTGCAAATCTTTGACATTATAAACCGGCTGGAACTACTTTAACCAAAGTGTAAAAGAATATACTGAAAACACAAAAAACAACCCACATTTCTAACAGAGGTGCAATCAGGAAAAAAATATAGCTAAGTGATAAGAAGTCACTGATTTTTTTTTTTCATTATTTGAGAGCATGGTATATGAAGACTGAACTTAGAAGCCCCACTTAATAGAATAACTCTACAACTGGTAATAATGAGGTTTGTGCCTTCAAGACCTTTCTCTTTTGATCAACTTGTCGTGACATGATACGCACACCACAAACATGAGAGAGATAAAAAACTCATCCTTAAATGATATTTCAAGACCCTTTAAGAAAAATGCTCAAAATGACAATTTAAACTGTCTTATTATTAGAAATAATAACATTTGTAATGATTATAAGTTAATATAGGTATAATGTATGTTATCATCTTTTGAGGTCTGTCTTTATTAGGAAGGTTGCATCAAAATACATTAATTCATCTAAAAATGGATCATTACAGTAGTTCAAAACCATAATTTAGACATATTTAGATAAGATCTACTCATGTTAGTATAAATCTAGTTTTGAGTTCATACACATTATCACGGTTTAAAAAATTGTTGCATCTCAGCCTAACAATGATACCTAAAGGCACGTGCATTTATCATCCACTGTAATTCTGAGGTAAAATGTGGACAATTGAAGTTCAGTGACAGAGGGGCTTTGCTTACATGTTTTACTTCACATTTGTTGTGCTAAGTAGATGGACTTAATTTGTGTGGCTCAGCAGACTTACAAGACCAGATCATATTTTGAGTCACTGTTCATTGAATTACTGGTCTAGTTCAATGTAGTTATACCAAAATTTAAACAGGTCTAAACAAGTAAGTCTACATTTCAGCTTATAGTAGCATAATTAGATGAGTATGTACATGGATATACACACCTTACTGATCTGTATATAGATGTGTATATACAGATAAATGCTAGGTCTGTGTGTATGTACATGTATGTTCCTCAAATTACCTTTTTTTTTTGTTTGAGTTTTTGGAATTTTTTTTGTTTGTTTGTTTGTTTTGGTTGGGGGTTGATAGGGCAGGGGCAACTACTGGAAGCATCAGTGTAAAATACAGGGTTAATTTCTACTTTATATTTGCAAGCCAAAGTCTGAACTTAGTGTATTATCAAAAGGCAAAAATATTAATCTGAAATGTAATATTTTAATTACTTCATTTTTACACCAGTATCACTGTTTTGTGAAATCCAAAAAAGGCTTAGAAATGAATGCTTAGCATTTTCTGAAATTCCCAACTGTCGTGTATTGCAGTTATTCCCTTCATAATATAACACTAAAATCAAAATGGTTCTCTATCATTTTTCACCCTGAGACAAGATAAAAGAATAAAAGTAGTGCTAGTTCTACTTTACATGGAAAGTTAGTTGTACTTTCACATTGCTATGCGTACAGAGAAAATGCATCTTCTGTTTTAAAAACTATCAAAGAACTTTATTTTATTTTAACATCAGACCAGTAGCTAAATTTGACCTTCTGTAAAATTACCTCTTTTAAGATTGATACAAGAAATCTGATTGCAGGGAATTTCCAAAATTTTCTTCACCACAGTTTATAGAAGTGTGTTACCATTTACTGCAATTGACTTGGAAAACTACTTTTAACAGTTACCTATAGTAGCATAAATATATTTACATACATTATATGATCATCGATCACTGACCATACATCTTCAATAAGAGTAATTTTAAAATTTTAATTTGCAGGCCATCATGTGCAAACTCTTAGTGAGTTTGTACTGAATATAGTTTGAAACTTCTAGCATAATAAAAATGCATATTGTTTAGAATTTATGAAAGGTGCTAATAAGGGTTTCTGAAATTTGAAGTAATTATTCTGTCTATGAATCATTATTTTCCTTTATGGCTGACTGCTTATTGAGTTTATAACCTTCAATAAGCCTTGTCAATTTAACTGTTTAAAAACACCACCCCTAAACCTTCATAAATGAGAACTAATCAGATTAGCATCTTTAATTGATAAAACTTTCTCATTTTATGCAAGCAAAAGAATTAAGCATAAAGCCAAACACAGATGTCCTAACAGCTCTTATGCAATATATAACACAGGATATAGTTTATTATAGGTTTTTTGGTGATTTGTTTTCTTTCCTAGTGCTACATTCTTTAAAGGAAAAATGTCCAGTGTAACTGGATTTTCTGGGAGATACATGGAAAAATGAGAAATTACAGTGTGTGCATCTGCTCCATACTGCAAAACATTTCAAAGAAGTCTTGTGTTTCTCTTTGCTGCTAAAATGTACTACACTAATTTTTACCTTCAAAATTCAGGAAGAATAAATTGTACATCTGTACAGAGAGGCTATATACATACTTACATAAGGTGGAAGAAGTTCCTCCTATTTTTATTCATTAATTTTTTTCTTATTTTAAGTACTGTAGGCTTACTTTCACTGCTTTTCATGCTAACCTGTCAGTATTAAGCATCATTAGTTTTTATTTACTCTTGCATACGTTTGATATCACTGATAGCGTATCATTCAGAAATCAATTATATTTCTACATAATACATGGCCTGAATGAACCCTAGCAAGAAAGGAAACCATCTAGCAGTAAAATGCCAACATGAAAAACAATAAACTTAAGACCATAGAAAACCTTTGAAGTGACATGGTTATTGCAAATGACTGCAGGACAGTAAATCTTCTCGGTGACCTCTGTGACCATTTCTCACTTGCAAAACCAAAACCCATCACATCACTTGTGCCACATTTTTTGTAAACAAAAATATGCATACTGAATTTTTGCACCCTAAGATGTTTAGATAAATATATTTAAATATCTAGAACATTTTGTCACATGGGAGACATAATCAGTCTTTATTTACATCCTCACTGCTTCTTTGACTTCTGCAATTTCCCAAGAGTACATGCAAAAAGCCTAAGGGAGTTGGCTTATTGGTGTGCACATGTGCACAAACTCCATGGCAAAATTGTCCAAACACAGGTGTCTAAATTTTGTAAAATTATCTGATTTTTAGAGATTGAAATAACCCACAAATGTCACAGACATCCCAACTTCACTTCCACATACATAGCCACATAGAATACTTTCACATTAATCACCAGTAATTTGTACATAAAACAATTAATGTATTGCATACACTATAATTTTACACCACAAAGAGCTCTGAAGACTTCACAGTAATTTATTTTTAAAAATCCTTTAAAAAAATCACACATGGCACATGACTTGAGTAGCCTGAGACCATATAAAAACACAGAGACACTGAAAAAATCAAGTATGACTCAAGACAAAGTTTCTTTCCAGGGACTGTATCTGCAGGACTGTTGTTCCAAGTTGCCTATTCTTGCTCTACTAAACAGTCCTGTTTAAACTTTGCTTAAAAGTTATTACTACAACTAACGCCAGTTGGAAGGATAAGCTTATTCCCTTAAAGAAATAAAATCTCACAAATGTGCAGTATTGTTATGTTTTGTTACTTAGTCCTTTTGCAGTCTAAAATTAAATCCTCCTGAGTCATGTCAACCATTAATACAAAGAGATGTTTAAAAAATGTAAAAAGGAATGAGGGAGTAGTAATGGTAACATACAGTACCATGAGCTGCTTTGGCCTCTCAGCCAGGGGTGTACAGTTAACAGATCATTCCTGGCCATCAACAGACAAGGAGGGGAAAAAACCTCCCCCCCTTGTCCCAGGCCATGGGCTGGGGCAACAGAGCAGGAGGGGAACGGGGGAGAGGTCTGGCAGTTTACAGAAGGCAACCCAGCTCCCTCCTAGTGCATTCCTTTCCCTCTACCTCCCAATCTCTTTGCGTGTGTCTTGTCATATTTTCTTCAGCTGCTAATTGTCTGGACTGAGAGATTTTAAACAGCCGCAGCTTAGGAAAAGCGAAACCTGTCTAAGTGACTATTGCAGCCCGTAAGCTTTGTGCTGCCGGGTAAAATTTTCCAGGGGAAGTGCTCTTCTGATAGTTCTCAAGTCACTAAGTCACCCTCCCTCCTCCTTTCCCCACCACACACACTCCCCTTGAGGCCTGAATGCACTTGTGGCAATAAAACATTCATGCGACTTGGAATTTTAACACAATGCCATTTCCCTAGTTTAACCTGAAAGGAATGCACTAGTCACAACAGACTACATCATCCTGCCATTAAGCCCTGCCAAGGAACCGCTTTTTTGGCTGTGCTGGGCCAGCGTTGACGGGAAAGGAGTACACAGACCCACACACAGAGCACAGAGGGGCCACCTCTGCTTCCTCAGCCTCCTGCAGCAACACCCAGCTCTTAACCATGACCCCTGGCCTGTGTCAGCACTGTGACAGCCCTGTGATGCATGTGTCACTTCAGGACTTCTGCAGAGTCACAACACTGAGCAGGCAACTCCTGCCTTTCACTGACTTGCCGCTCTGTCTCAACACGCACTTGAACATCTGCCAGAGGGTGGTTGCTTACCCCCGTCTTCTTTTTTCCTACATTTTCCAGCAGTTTTTTTTAAACATATACACTATTGTTACTGTTGAATGTCTTCTCTTTAAATCCAAAGACCTTTCAGCAACTATACACCCTCACACCCTCCTCCATCCAAGGAAAAAAAAATTAAAAATCAACAAAAACCCAAACCCAAACTTTCCAATTGCCAGTGATAATTAGGCTTTTTTTTTTTTTGTAATTCAAGAAAAGCAGAAGAAAAGAAGAAAAGACAGAAGCATTTCCTTGACAATTTACAAAGAATAATGATGTCAATAGGAAAACATTGAGTATCTCATTTGCCTTTTGTTAGTGCTTTTGTGTAACAGGATTGCTGCAAAAACAGTAATGCACCAGTGCAAAACTCAAGAAGTCTTTACCTGTCATTTTGATTTTTGAAACAGTGAACACAAGAGTTCTAAAACCCGAATTTACTTACTTTGTTGTACTTACTTCTGAGTAACAAGCAGCAGAGACAACTTCACCAAAAAGAATTTTGGTGATCCTTACCCTTTACTACTCCCTTTAATTCTTCTGCAGTTGAACTACCTTTGCTTAAAGTGGACAGAATGCACTGAACAAACAAGCAAGGAAACATTTTCATAAAACTGGAATTATACCTTTAGCCATTTTGGCACTTGCTCTAAAAAGGGAACTGATACCACTGATACCATGTGTCCTTGTTATGTCCCTTATGCAGGTGTCTGTCCATTATTACAGATGTCTGTAAACCATACAAGAAGATAAAAGCATTCCTAGTTCTGCAGTACACAGCATTGATTGTAACTCATGACAGCCAACTAGCACTCCCTCATGACTGACTATAATGTTATCATAATTATTGACATGCCATTGTGGTTCCACAGATGCTTTACAGAATGACCCAAGAGGATAGGTCCCTCTGCCCAAGGAGTTTACAAAGGGAATGAGACATTAGCATTTGTGCACCAAGTATAGGGTGCCTATAGATGAGAAGGAGGAAGAGAAAATGGTTACCACATCTGAAGGCCCAGGAGATATGATTTAGTCAGATAGTATCTCATTCCTACATCATAACATCTGGAACTGTATCTTCACATGTAACCACCCAGAGGTCAGGGGAAACAAACACAGGTTAGAAAGATATTCCATCTATTCACAGCATCCAAGTGCTGCAACAGATTAACAGCTTTGCTGATGAAGAATGCCTTGTGTCATTGGCATTTAAAATAATTTTTCTGTGATTTTTCCATTGAGAATCATGTTTCCAGAATTGAAAAGAAAGCAGCAATTCCTCTTGACTCCAGGTTTGTCTGAATAAAGTGTATGTTTTTAGGAAATCCAATTTTGATTCGCTGTTTTCTAGAACATCAGAGATTTTATAAATGCCAAAGCAACCACAGCGAACAGTGGTTAGTATCACACACTTCACAGAAAGAAATCCACTGTTGGACAAACATAGGCTAGATTGCCCACAGAACAGATTTTTATAATCTCCACCCTGTTATGGATTAGTTTATGGCACGATGTGAAGATGTAGATAATCTGGGGAGAAAAGCTTCTGCTTTGCAAATACTGTTCTGGTGTCTGCAGAATTTCCTTCTGATTACAGCAAATAATCTTGACTCTTCATTTAAATTGCAATTAGTACTTGTGTTAGGCAATACGGAAGTAAAAGAAGTACTTCCTTACACACACAAAGTATTTTCCAATATGCTTGGATGTACAGAGTCAAGTTTGTTTTATGCTTATCATGAATATGTAACACATGTAACTGTTCAGCATGAGGAATTTCATTTGAAGCAAAGACAAAAGTTAAGCAGGCATATATGCAATCAAAGCTGTTCCACAGCTGAAGGTAAACAATCCTTTAAATTTAGTCTATGGATGATAATATAGTGACTCAGAACACAGAGTTCCCAGAAACTGTTTTTCTGTTCTGAAAAATCTAGCTTTGAATCTAGCTAGAAATTCATAATTGTTCTTTTAGAGGTACACTCTGCAATTTAGAAAATTTTCTACAGTTAAATGACCCAAACCCATGAACTGTAAAAGACCTGCCATCATTTTAAAAGGCCGACTTTTAACTTCGCCTAGAATAACTGTATTCAGCATTTATATAGAAGGCTTGTAGACTCTACAAACCTATGCCTGCAAGCTCATATACAGACAAGTAGCCCTGGATTTCTAGTGCTCAATATGACCTGTCTGTGCCTATAATCACTTCTCATTTAAAGAGGTTTCTTCTCATGCAGTTCTGATAATGAGCACTTGCTAATTTCTGCTAAATTCTGCTTTATACAGCTCTATTGAGTCTTTCCTAATGGTCTTTCACCTAAAAGAAATATCCCTGATCTGCCATTAAATTATTCTGTTAACAGTTCACTATAGCACAGACTAGTCAGCTAGAGGGGCTTCCTTATTTTACTATATCCATTGAGAGAAAGGAGGGTAATGGGTAGATAGAAGAGCAGATTTGTCCCTGTTTCATACAGTTCTGCTGTACAGCATCCACTCAAAAAAGCAGCAAAACAAACAGTGCTTACACAACACCTTGGAATAAAATTTACTTGAGACGCAGTAGAGTTTAGATTTCGCTTGTGACAAAACTGTTGGTCGTAATATGTACCTAAGTAATTTAGACTTCCAGTACTGAACCTGATTTTTTTCCTAGGATGCCTAAAATTTTCTTATGGTGAATGTATAAACAGATACAGACTGCTGTCTAGGATATATGATCTGCCTCCCTGCTCTCCAGGATATATGATCTTTCACAGGCAGCTTAGACACAAATCTCAAGGAGCATGTAGACTACAGATGGAGAGAACATAGCTACACTGCAGAGGGATCAAGAGGTCTTTCAGGGCTGCAGAGTTGAAGAATACAATTTAATTTTGAGTAAAGTTGCAAAAATTGTCCGTTTGCAACTACTGAAATAAGGACTTTTATCATATCAACATCTGTACTGCAACAAAAATTTAAGAATGTGTATATAGCACGAGCTGATGGCTCTCTTAAGTCATAGCTCAGAACATCTATGGGTGGTGATATACCTTAAGAATTTCAGTCATACATTCCTGCCTTCACTTCAGACAGACATTTTCATGGACTGACTTAGATACAACTTCAGTGTAATTACAGAATCAGTTGATTTTTCTATTTTAGGAGTGGTTTATTTGCCCTTGACCTTCTAGACATCATGAAGTAATACAAGGAAGTGCCAAGAAGCCATTAGGCCAGCCAAAACAAAACTAAATGCTTAGAAAGATACTATGAGGCACAACATCTATTTTTTTTCAGGTCCCTCAGCATTTCTCAAGGAGTTAAAATTAACATGATGTAGGATAGGGAAAAAAAAGTGATTTTTTACTGCGCATTCTGACAGGCAACAAAATGTCCATCTGGGAAAGACGAAAGATCTCTACTCAAGCTCCTCTCCGTAGAAAGATCATCAAAGGTATCCATTGTGTACACACTTCCCCAGCATACCAAGAATCTTACTATTTCCTAAATGTTTCACAAAAGGCTTGGTTTGAGCTGTTTCAAATAATCCTCAGTCCCTTCTACTGAGAAAGAAAACACCCTGCAATCCTAACATATTCTTTAAGTTCTGTTCATGGCCTTGTATTTTATATGCTGTTTTCTCTAAGTTAATTGATGAATCCTTGAATGGATGAAGTTAGCAAGCAGGTACTAAATGTCTAGAAATATCTGTGCTCCACTAGCCTTTATTCTGCTGACAGGGTAGAAAAGAGATATTAGAGTATCAGAAAATCAACCCAGTCCATCAGAATTCTGCCCATACAGGATATGTGTGAAAGCAGGGCTATACGGGGTGGGGGAAAAAAAAGTTCAACCATTTTTCTGAGGGAGGTTGCCTTGAGTATTGGGAGTTTGGCACAAAACCAGAGAAAGTAAGATAGTGGTCTGAAGAAAGCAAACAGACTCCCTGGAACTGAAAAGCTAAGGTAGTATCTCTAAGAAATATAAATCACATTAATGCCTTCATGGAGGACGGACATTTAGCACAAACAAAAATGCAGTGAAAGTTGCAAGAGAATTAACATCTGGGTGCCTGTCTGGCTCCTCCTCCACAACAATAAGAATCTTTTGCTATTTAGGATTTGGAATCAATGCAGCAGCTAGTGCCAGAGGAGACAGCTGCAGAGTCCTGAAAAGGCAGCAAATGAGTGAATTCACATCTTCAGTTAAAGGTTTTCTGGCCGCTTGTTCAGGTTCCTGTATCTCCGGAGAAGCATCTGAAAAGACAGTCTTCTACTGAGTTCATAAGGCTTGGATGCTGAGGTATCAAACTAGTACAACTCTTCTGTTCCTCCAAAGACCTGGAAGAAGCAGCTTATTCAGTTGCCAGGGTCTGGCTCTGGGGGCTCCCACATCACCATCTGCACAAAAGTCTTCCCAAGAGGCTCAATACAGATTTCTTCCCAGGCAAAATTAGTAGAAACATTCATACAAATGCATAATTCTGGAAGAAACTAGCCTTTACTTGACATGCTAGAAAATGGCTGTCTGCTCTGGAAATTGGGAATAGGGAATTTGGGCACAGCAAGACTGCTATATGAACTCTGCTATTTCCATCAACTACCCCCTTTGACTCCTACACAGATATTCACACAGTGTGTTCAGGAAATTAGGCAGTTCACACGAAAGACTCTTTATCTGAAGCCTGGCCACCAGCACTCCTTTCCTTCATCCTTCCATCATGACATTAGATTAGGGTCTCAACCTGAAAAGTCAATATGCATGCCTGCATTTATTTCAAATCACTAAGGGTTGTGGAACCAGATCATGACCTGACATGACTGATATTCATTTCAGAAGGCAGGTGAAGAATCATTGTTACTGAAAAGAGGTTTGTGGAGTGCAATAACTAAAATGTAGAGAAGAGTCTGACAAAAGAGCTGCAGTTCAACCTGTCATTCATAATTTTTTCTTATTTAACAGCCCTGGTTATGAACTGTTCCCCTTACTGGCAACTCATAGTGATCCTGGAATCTCTGGCAAAAAATGATCCACAAATACATTAAAAACCTGAAGAATTTAATTGTGGAGCAATAGCAATACCTCATACCAAATTCTCTACAAAGACATATCAGTCAGTTCCTTTGGTTACAAACAGGTGTGTCATGTAGAAATTCAGTTTCTACTTTGCCATAATATCAGGGAAGTAACTTAATTCTCTATTTGGGTGCCACCTTCCACAAGAAATAAAGTACTATGGCGCAGATTTATTTAACACTATTTTTCTTTCCTAAAAGCGAAATGGGTCGTGTATATATATACATATATATATATATATATATATATATATATATATGAACCTCCAGTCAAATGCATGTAGCTTACTCATTCTAGTAAGTCCAGCTTCTAATGTGTGTCTCATAAAAATAATAACAAGACTGAACTGAAGTCTTTCTTATAAACCGCAATTTTTAAAATTTTCTTTTTAATTGTATGGAATGACCACTCCAGCCTTGCTTATAGTCAGATTATCTACAGATGTAGTCCATTCTCCACATTTTCTTGTTCCTTTATTGTGCTCCCATTGAATTTTAAAGTCTGACAAGACTGCATAGATTTCTAATATGACAACAGAAGGCATGAGCACAGCACCAACTGAGGTTTCGATTCAACCAGTGCAAGGAATAATCCTAGTGAAGGTAGGAAACTACAATCAGGACACTGCTCCATAGCTTCAAGAAAGAGCCTGCTTAAAATCTGTGGCTGCTAAAAATGCCAAATATATTACCCTTTTTTCCGTGGCAAGATGGTATGTATACTTCTTGCAGTTTTATTATAACCCATGAAGTGACTTGCAGATATGAATGATCAGATACTACAGATTTGAACCAAATTTGGGATAATGAAGGAGACACTGATCTCTTTCAGATTTTGGTATCCGTATTGTGAGTAGCTTTATTTCTAGCTGGTCACTTCTTCATTAGTCCTTCTGTACATCCTTACTCTTACCTTACTCTTACTCTTTCACCTTTTCCTCAAATAGCATCCAGAAGCTTCCGCAAAAACCTTTATTAAAGGTTAAATTATTCCTTAACTGAAACTAGGTGCTCTGAGATCACTTACACAACATTAATTTTTGCAGGGCCCCTAAGCTGAGTGTGCCACTTGCACAATTAAATCAGTCTCCAATGGTGCAGAGACCGTCTTTGCCTAAAAAAGTAGAAATTGATCTATCTGCACCCACAATGTATCAGATGCACATCAGCACAGTACCTCTGGTTTGCATAAAGTAAATACAGCAGGGCACAGTTGATTTGTCCTCTGCAGCTTGCACGAAGTTACAGTGGCAATACTGGCACGGCACTTAAAATACTGACACGGCACTTCAGAGTGCCTTGAAGAAAGAAGAAAGTGATAACGTGCTACTGAGACCCACTGTCTTCTGTTTCTATTCTGTTGGTGGTTTCAGTTCATATCTGACAGCACAGTTTAAAAGACAATAGTTGTCTAATCCCCTCATCTTTATGAAGCCATAAATCTAATACCCCTATCAACCAGAAAATAACTCTATGGAATCTGGACTGGTTACTCAGACAGGACATTATTTTAATCTTTGTCTGTTGAGTTTAGTTTTAAATGTAAGCATCTCAAGGCAAAAAACACTTTTGAATCTATATTTGAAAAGTGATATACATTTTGCAAATAACAAATACTCTGGTTTGACTGTGTTGGAAGCCCAATAGATGCAAAACTTATAAAGAGACAAATAGGCAACAAACCTAATCCAGACTTCCATGCAGTTGAAATGTCTCTTTGTGTTAATGGCAATTAAGATTAACAAAACTTGGCCCTTAATTAGTTTAAATATTATGCAATTATTAGAAGATTATGCTAGTAGATATTAACAAAATAGATGACCCACATGGATCTTACTCAGTTTATTTGAGACTTCAAACCCAGTTCACACTTTGTTTCCAATGTCTAGAAAAATGTACCACTGCAAGAAGAAAATGTTTTCCAGAAGTACTGTCCTCCAAACAACAGAATTTGTCGTGCTATAAAAGACAGAAAGGAAAATTTCTGTTGATTATTCCTGCAATTCCCATTATCAGAAGCAAAGCTTTGTAAGGAAATCACCTTAAACTATCACTGGAAAAAATGCTAAGGAAAAGATAATCAAAATAATACCAGAATAATGAATGTGCAGTATGCAAGAATGCCATTTCACTACTCAACTCTAGAAATTTCATTCATCTATGCCAAGGAACCACAGATAAAAATATGAGCATTTTATTACCATCTTAAATGAAATATAATATTAATTTCATGTACATAATCTTCATTACTGCAACATACATATTACTGGTGCAATTAAGTCAATTAGGCCAAAGCTACAAATCAGGTGCCACCATGAGAAATATAAAATGGGAAGTTACACTGAAAATATTAAAAGTGAATAGCAAGGCAGCAGTAATAGGGACAGGCTGAGAGGAAATGAAGGATGGGAATAAGAAAGTCTTTAAACCAGATAATTATAATCAGACTAAAAAAATCCACAGTTATAAATAACGTATTTCAATACAAACATGTAAGCACAAACAGCCTTTAGATCCAAGTAGGCATTCACTAATGATCAACTAGACAAAGTAATAAAGGCTCTTAAATTCTGACCTAAGGTATGTAGTTTAATATTGCATTTCAATAGCTTTTCTGACTTGACATATATTACTTTTTCTCTCTTTTCCCTTTGACTCAGCTGCTGTACAGAAGACCTCATCACAACACAAATTAAATACAAGAACAATGTGTAACTTCAATAGAGAATTAGGCTGGTAAATGCATACATTCATCCTTGCAGCCTTCTCCCCTCTGCCCCCTGCTCATTCCTTCCCCAGTCCAACCAAAAATATTACACACGCGTGCACACAAATATACACACACGTGCATATTAGCAGCTTTATGCAATGAGAAATATGTTAATTTACTTAGCATGGCAAGGCACATTTGGTGAGTGTGGATTAGCTAAAATAACAGAGGGGAAAAGCTGGGGTAAGCAGGCTGAAGCCCTGTGTGTGGCCAAGGCAGCGGGAAGCAAGGCAGAGAGAAAGGGAATGAACCCAACAACACAACAGTGGAACAGGCAGCTGGCCTGAGATGCTAATTCAGCGCTTTAACAAATCAATGCCACTTGAAAAGTACAATGCGAGCCCTCACTGGGTAGATGTCAGGGGACTGAGAAAATGCATTCTCAAGTATTTCACATTAAGAGGGAATAATGTGTTAATTTATAACTCTTCACCCTATACACTTGGATTATCCATCTGTGTCAGTGATTTGACTTCTTAAATTTATCAAAAACATGCGCAAAGGGAGGCATCTTCTGCTAAAGCATTGGGAAATAGCGATTCAGGAACAGTCTGCCCTATTTTGTTGTTGGGTGGACGGCTGGAGGGGTTTTTATTCCTTTTTCCTTTTTTTTTCCTTTGGACCCTTTGGTCAAACGAAGGCCTTGCCGTAGTGGTGGCTGATTGCATTAGGTGCCATCCGTCAAAAGTGACACCACAGAGCAGCAAAATCTTGAATCAGCAACCTGAGATGCCATCATCGGAATTTAGTTTAAGGAAACTTGGCAAAATCCCTCTGCACACCTAGCAGAAGAGAAGCTGCTACGATTAAAATGCCGTTCTAAATGCCAGCTGAGATCTACAGATGCTACCTGAAATACAAAGGAGAGGAGGCTGGGGAGGGAGAAGTAAGTTGGGTTTGTTTTGAGATGGCATGTATGTATAAGGAGCTTCTATGCAAACTTGAAGTGGAACTGTCATAAGAAAAGTATTACTGATTGTCTTGAGGTCAGGTTCTTGAAACTGTTTCTTGACAAAAGATATGTTTGTTTCAATTACATAGACAACACCATTTCATATGCATAGAGAAGTGAATGTCAGCCTAGAAAACAGATCAAACCTAAATTGCTTTTGTTTGTCTGTTTCAAATTTTATTTATTTTTTTTTATTTATATGTTTATTGGTAAACTTTGCATTAATTTAGAGTGTCAAGCTACTTGCATGAGAATGAAGTCTGGTTTATGTCAATTGAACATATATGTCATGGACAGTGGCAGTGTACCTTGCCACATAAATATCTTCATCATAATGCAGAGAAGCAAAATCCAAAGGAGCAATAGGGATAACATGTACTAATTAGGATCAGCTCAGTAAAATTTAACAAAAAGATATAGTGCTTTCTGACCAGCTTCAAACAGTTACCCATCTGTAGGTTAGATATTAACAAACAAAACAAAATTTAGGCAGAGAAAATAATTTCTAAAAATTCCTGGAAAGCATAAGTGGCTTGTACCATTTCAGATTAAATTAAATAGTCATGGACAACTTTCTAGGTGCTTGCATATTTGCCATTTATATTTCCTTATATTTGTACTACACAACACATATATTGTTGTAGGAAATTTTTTTTGGTCAATTATACAATTGCAATAGAAACAGACACTCTCTTAATTTCAGAACATTCATATGTAAATAATATGCTGATGAATGGAAATTAGATGCTATAGATGATACATAAGTAGCCACATCTAGTAAATGGAAATGCGACTTCACTTAAATGGACCTCAGTACTACCGCCTTTGCCATTCCTTGCTTCCCTAGTAGAGGCAGGAACCACATAAGATAAGGGTAGGTGGCCTTTCAGGGGGTTTCTGATAATTGTGAAATTAACCTGGAGAAGTATACACAAGCTGGAAAATAAATCTAGTTTTGACTGAAAAATGTTTCATAATTTCATTCTCTCATATGGGTGCTTTGTCTTTTCTTTCTGGTTATTTTTTTAAAACAAAGACCTTGAATATATGTATTTTCTTTTCCATGAAGAATGCAAAATTATTTTCTTGCAAAACAGAAATCCCTTAAGGAGCACTTCATATTTTTGGCACTGCGTACCTCTTTTCCTTCTCCTTGCATGAAACCTTATGAAGGATATAACATGCATGCTTCATAGGCTTGTTTAAAACCTGAAAGGATCCTGAGGGGGTCTTTAGGTCTGTTTATTAATTATAACCCAGAAAGGTACCACATATGTGCACTGAATGCAGAAAGTCTGCATCCTAGCCTCTCGCACAAATTTCTAATCCTGTCTGTCCCATCCAGACTTCTCCCTAATATAAGCTATCTATTCTTATCATTATAGTACATTTAATCCCCCTCTGCTACTCCCCTCCCCTCCTTTCTGGACTCACCTAAGGGGTTAAAAGACTAGAGTACATTTGTGACTTGTCAGTGACATATAATACCCAGGTCCTTCATGCAATCAACTTTTACTTGACATGTATTTGCTCATCACAGGACCCGCATTACTACTGGGAAAATGAAGAAAAACCTAAATTAACACTTGACATTCAATATGGTCAAGTCCTTAATTGGCTGGGCTTCCTGAGAAAGCAATTTTCTATTCCCCAAACTGTTCGTGTGTCATGTGTGGAGTGCAGCTCTTGGCCATCACTGCTGTCCCTCGCTCACTCTAATGAGAGCAGATGAATTAGTGCTACGTGACACGATTTTAGCAGGGCTCCCTCATTCCCTCCCCCCAGTCCTTTTCCTCTGTTAGTGACAGCTGTGTGGCGGGGGGTGGGGACAAGGACACTAAGAAATGCCAATTCAAATAGTTGTGTGAAGACTGAATATTTTTTTTAAATATTAAGTATTTCCTTGATATTCCTGGAATCTTGAAATTTAGAAGTAATAGGATGGAAAAGGAGATGCGGCAGTATAAAGATGTAAGAAATTAGCTGAGTTTGCCTGGATACAAATTAACTTCCAGCATCTCTCCCATCCCTCTATTAACCTGTAGCAATCTAATTAAAATGGAAATTTCCTACACTGGAAAAGTAGTTTAAAAATATTTACAGAGTTTCTTGCTAAATGAATTTGCATTTTTTTAATGTATATTTCATGTAAATAAAAAATCATTTCTACAGCAAGCTTCCCTGTATGACAAAGATCATGTACTACAAAAGAACATTTGTGTTTCTGTTTGGAAATGACATCCATTGTATTCAATTTATTTTTAGTATATGGGAAATTTCTTTCATCCAGAATGGGACTGCTCACTTCGCAATATAATTTTAAATTCTAATAATGGTTTAACTATCTGGAAACCAATGGAATTCCCATAAAGAGCTCGAGTCTTTCCTGAGTATTTGTTGACTGACAGACAAATGCAATTCCTACTACTAACATAAAAACAAAACAAATTAAAACAATATATAAAAAATGGAGTTTCAGCTGGTATCAAAGGTAATAAATTAGGAAAAATGGAGACTACAGAAACAAGACATTCAAAATAAATTAAAGTGCCCACCAAAAAATGAAGCTTATAAATACTTGAACATGTATTACTGAAAATGCACAAATGACTACAAAATATTTCAAGGAGACAATTCTATGAGACCATACTTTCACTTGAATTCTTAAATGCAACAGAAAAAGCAACATGTGAGTCATATATTATGAAAACTTTAAAATTAAGCCTCACATTGCACAATCAGTTTAAGCAAAACAATTGTAAGAGTTATATTAACAGTATAGATGAACTTGCCTCAGGAAACGCCTTTGTCTCAGATCAAAAAAACGTAGCTTTGGAATTTGCAAGTTATCTCTCCAAATCTGAGCCTGGCCTTGAAAAGTCATATTACTTGAATAATATAACACACAAGTGCAAACTTTTAGTTACAAGGTAGAACAAATAAATTTTTTTGCTGTAAAATACATCCATAAACATGCATTACGCAAACAGAAATGAGATTTTTCACTGTATGTTTCTGCACCTATGACAAAGGTGTGCTGATTTTTATGGCTATGGTTGTAAATATTTCAATAAAGCAACAACAATGGTGTTTAAAGCCTCACTTTTTCCTATTTGCTTTTAAAACACCCTTCAGTCATTTCAGTGTTTCCAAACTACACTGAATGAACACATACAGCTTTGGACACCAGAATTTCTAGAAGCTTTAAATGTTCCTCTTTGTCAGGTGCTGTAATAAGCCTTCAAAACACAATGAAAGCTCTAAAAGGCAACTATGAAAAAAAATTAAAATATCAGTCATTCTCAGTGTTACATCTTCCCACAAAAGAATGGCAAAGAACAGGACTAGACCACCGACCATACCTGGATTAGCAGAATGCTAAATTTCAGAGCAGTTCACTGACAACAAACAACTGCACATTTGAAGCACTTGTTGGTGAGAAGTGGTTAAGGTTTCCCTTTAGAACAAACCCCAAAGTTTTCTCCTCTAATTTTTTCAAGAAACCAGTACTGTAACAGAAGCATCCTCAAGAAACAAAGGGCATAGTGCTCTAGCTAATAGTGTTGTGGTGACCTTTGAGACACTGACTAGTCTGTCAAGCACCATCTGCAATATGTACGGCATAGTTAAGAGGAGGATTATTAAATAGTCTAGAAACTGGAGAGCCATTTCAGTCTTAAAAAGAATATTAACTAAATTCATTGAACCTGTGCAGCCTGAGCATGTGACTAACACAGGTTAAGAAAGTCTTCCAGTTCACAGGGTATGATCCAAGAATTATGTTGAATATATGGCACCTCTCATCTTAAATTCGTCCTGAGATTGGGAAAACTAAAATCAAAGAGGCACTGTACCACAAATCACCTTTACTATCAGCAGTATCTTCTGTCAACAGATATCACAGATACAGTAAAGTTCCTAGGAAACTCAGGACTACTCCAAATAGCATAGAAAGACATGCATTAAAAAAGCCTTAGCTTTCCCTAAAAACATTAATCCTATTTGGTGTAGGATATGCAGCACCAGCATCTTGATTCAGCATGCTCAGACTTTAAACACATAACCTCCTTCACACTGCTGGATGAGAAGTAGAAATGACAGCAAATAATGGGTCAGAGGAACTACTTGCTGCTAAACTGAAAAGCTCCTTTCCTTACTGCCTACAGTAAAACAGCCCATTAAGAGTTGCTTTTTGATTAAAAACAAGTAAGTAATTTCAACTATGGCAAAGTGACATGTTTTAACTTGACATTTTGTTAAGGATGAGTACCCTGTGAAGCTCATGAAAGAGTGAAGAGATTCAGTGGAACACTAGAATTTGCTATATATACTCAATGCCACTGTCACTCCTGTGCAAAACATGTCAACCCAGAAATATCTGACTCAACAGCCCTAAGGTTATTTAGAATAGAAAGTGAGATTTTTACATGTTTCACTTTGATGCCATGAAAGCAGCTGCATTAAGTTCTCTCAGTGGTTTTTAAAACCCAAATAAAATGCTTGCTCTGTGTTTTAAAAGTTACTGTGAAAATGTGTGCCACCCACCCAGTCAGTAATAGCTTACATTCACCATTTTCAGAAAAGATAAACACAGCAGAGAAGGAAATGATAATACAAAAACAGCCTGGCACGTGAAATGAGGAAAAGCATTGTAGAGTATCTGGCAAGACAAAGCACACAAATGTTATTTTATGAAAATTAATAGCATCTGAAATTATACTCCTGTCCCAGTACTCTCACCCAACCTCATGCCCAAATTAAAAGTATTTTATCTAATTCCCAGTTGAGAAGGTTGCTAAAAGTGGTAAGTCACAGCTGTGTTGACATCAAACTTCTTGAACACAGAATATCAACATCACACAACACACTTTGCAGATGCTTTGTTACAAGCAGCACCACTCACTTGCTTTGAAATTCCTAAACCAGCTGTAAAATAAACTGATAGTCTCCAGCTTCTTTGTCAGTTAAAGTCTTCTTTACAGTTCTGGAAACACAGCAACACTTTATTATGTTTAAACTTATCTGCATTTTGATTGGAATTTCACAATGACCAGTGGTTCAACTTAGTGGTACCTCAGACAGAGGTACTGAGGCTGAGAGCAAACCCCACTTATTCATCATTTTATTTAGATATTCTCCCTTTCATTCCTATTGAAATCTCTAACACAAACACATTCAATTTAAAATACAAACTAATTAACTATCCATTCCTTTTAAAAAAGTTGGTATAATGCTGATACCTGGCTTGCCTCGAGATTTTCAATTATGAACAGAACTTATCTTTCCCTGAACACAATACACAAAAAAGGCATTGGACATCAAATTCTGCACACCGCTAAATGATGATTCCTTACAGCATATATCAGTATTTGCTTTGATATACCTTGTTTCAGAAAACTGTACTCTCATAACACTATTCTTCAGTCAACAGAATTACAGCTATCTATATGAGCAAGTGTGCTGTAATTGACTGTATGGAAATTACAGCACTGCTGTAACATCTGCACAGTAACTTCACTTCTGAAGATGGAGAGCATTTAATCCAGTTTCAGATATGTAATTTTAATTTTTTTCTGAAGCTAAAAGCATTGGATGCAACAACTTGCAAAAACCAATGACCGAATTTAGTGCTTTAATAATGATTTTAATAATTACAGCAAGGTTTTATCTTCACAAAGACTGTGACTTTCTAGACCACACCTCTCTAGCAAATAATGCTGACTTCTGCCGCACATTTTGAGTGGTTTCATGGTAGTCAATGACTATCACAAATAAAACTTAGTGCAAAGCTCTCGCAGTACTGTTCCTTATAGAGATGACCAGCAAACGTATTTCAGTCCGAGTAGAATTCTGGGAACATGTTTCCGCTAACTATATTATAATAAGTTGACCCAAAAGCCTACACTGAAATTCAGCTAGCATTTTCAAACCCTCCCTTTGTTTTTTAGTACTCTAAACTACAGGAATTTCTATACTCTTGGGGCCTGGATACCTTAATTTCTAGAAGCCAATTTCCATATCTACAATATGGCTGCAGAAGAAAAAATACCCTGAATTCTAATCTGAGGAATATCATGAATAAGAACAATATTGAAAAAAAATTATGAATTGACATATTTGGTACTGTGGCACCACTGATGTTTTTGCCATTCTTTTCAGTGAGTCTCAAGGAGCATAAACAGTTAACAATTGATATTACTCATAATTCAAAATGAAATTCCTTATGAATCAATTACATGCTTAAAAATATAAATACGCTATGTATGCTAGCTACCTGAAATTATTAAAGATAATATAAGAAAAATGAATTTATAGTAGATAAAGCAAGATACAGATACTTTTAAAGACTGAATTATTTAGGACTCTGATTGTTTTAAGGATCGCAGAGTTAGCTTCTAGAGAAATTTCCAAGCAGAAAGTATAATGTTTTTTAGTATGTCCAGTCTTAGTGTTACAGTGGTTACATGGAAACATTATTTACATACTTTATTAGTTAAAAAATTATTTTCAAGGATACTGTATGATTGCAATGTGGATTTTTGCACGGAGACTAGAGTGTGTGATAATTAATTCAAAGGAGAAAGAAAGAAAGGGTTACAGAATTCACAAAAAGCATGCAGTCAAGATTCAGACTGGCACACAGTGTGTGATAAAAATCAAATATGGAACATAATGGGACATATGGAAACATATCTTTTGTGCAGGGAAGGATGAATCACGAGTTCACAGCTGGAATTTATGTGGATCCTTATTTAGTGGAGCATCTGTAGCCACTGTTTAGCTACATTCCCACATCAACAACAAAACAGTGCCACAGAAGAGAACACATGCATCAAGCTCCAGCTGGTATCTGCGCCCACCACTCCTTTCTTTTCCCTGAAGCCCCATTTAGTCAGTTTTCTTTTTACAGTTTTAGGTGTATAAACATGCGTATGTAAGTCAGTAGATAGAAAAAAAATGCCACACCTGACCACTGCTGAATTTTGGAAGGGATAGGGATGTGGTATAAAAAGGACAGGCTCAGGAAAAAAAAACAACAAAACAGTCATTTAAAATCAGTCCCCTGTTTACAGTGTTACTTATGCATTTACAAATTTAGGTATTTCATTAACTTTACATGTTAGGAGAGTTTTATTTCAGTTTGGTATGATTAAAAAAGCCATTAAAAACATAAATTTAAAAATCATAGGAATCATGATTTATTTTGGTTTGTTTGTAGAAAACCAAATTTCAACTTCCTCTTTATAAAACTGCTTATGGATGGAATTGCTTTAACATATTCACACCTGACTTTTTTATCCTCAGCATTAAAGCAAAGCAATAAATATTAGTAAAATAAAATAAGCATGTGGAGAAAGACATAATTTTATGTCTAAGCACTTTCACGCAACAGTTACATAAATATCAACTAAAGATGTTTAAATTTGGGTGAGTTTTGTTTTGGGGGTTTATGATGTTTTCCTTTTTAACATCATTGCTGTCTATGCTAGGAGTTAAATAATTTTCTTCCACTGCCTTCTGAAAGATTTCATAAATGAAGAAATAGTTTAAGAAACCATACATTTTTATGCAAGATTAAAATTGCACTTTAAAATTTAAAAATGTATTAACTATCAGAGCTATTGAGCACTGAGTTATCAGAGGATTGTTTGTTTAAACTAGCATATGCCACACAGTCTCTTGTAAGTGTATAATTAAAATTTTGAAGAATCTAGATTTCAAAGGTTATGCTTTTACAAATAATACATTATTTGAAACTAGAGTACAATGCTTTAATTCGTTCCCCAAATTTTACTTCTACAATTATTTCTTCATTCAATATTTAACAAGCTCCATCACAGACGAAGCAAACCTGAATTATGTTTTTCTTGAGGAAAGACAGTGGGCAAAACCCTCACAACAATTCTGTGATTACAGAAGTATACTTGTATTGATTTCAATGAGAAAAGGACTAGGCACTTAAAATTACAATCTTCTAGTGTTGTAAAGAATTGGCTTTCCAAAGAAAACCTTTGCATAAGCAGAAAATTTTGAGATACCTGGGGTTTCACCTATAATTGTGTACTGACATGGTGACTAACTCAATAAACCTTTCACCACAAGAAAATAGATAGAAATTATTTTAAATAAATTTTCAGATGGGTCTGACAATGTTGAAAAAATACTAGCCGTGTTTATTATTGTCTGAATATTGTCCATATTCTCGCCCATGTTCTAAACCCCAGCTTTTGCAACACCTCTTAGACAATCAGACAATCAGGAAAGCCACTAATGAAACTACCCTCATTAAAAAAAAAATACATTAGCATGTGTACCGGCTTTATTTTTTCTCAATTTTTAATGAAAAGTAAACAAAAAATGCCACTTTACAATAATTGTTATGCCAAAACTGGAGAAGTACCATCTTCCTTCAAATGAAAATTCACTCATGAGAGAGACTATACATTTGTCAAATTCTTGTAAATAAATGGTCTTGTAAATAAATTATCTAAACACTAATTTAATATTGCAGCTTGTACAAACAATTTTTTGTAATATTTAGGAGAGACAATGTCTTCAGAATGCTGTATCTAAAGGTTAAAAACCGAGCAATATTTTAAGAGGTCTTTCAAAATAGTATAATAACATTCTGTTTAGATGATTTTGTCTTTTGTGACAAAATTATTTTGTTTTATAGGAGGAGGAATCAAAGTATGAATACAGTGGATATTACACACTAGAAACAAACACAGCCAGTCATATACATTTTACAAATTTAAAACAGTGTTTACTATTCAGCTGTCACTATTACAGTAGAAATCCAACTTTTTTTAAAGAATAGTACAATTATTAAAAAAATGCTGAAAGTAAAATGTATGATAATGAGTTCCCATGTCAGACAGACAGATGTCCCTTATTTCTATACATGAAAAAAAAAATAGGGTGAGTTGAGGGCTTTTTTCCTAGCAGAAAGGAAGTCATTGATAGACCTCAGGTTAAAATATATTTTCTTCTGATCTGACCATTCACTCATTCCCTATCTCTCTCCTCCCTTCTCTGCCCTAAACTGAACTTCAACATTGCCTTAACAATGGACTAGCGGATAGGAGGATCTATTAAAATGAGTAACTCACTGTGTAAGGTACTTCCTTTGCAGTATGCTCCATCTGCATGAAGCCAATGTTTTGGTGTGCTGTCTGCTGCTGTAACTAGTTCTCTCCCAGATATCAATGAAGCTGTGCATACATTCTATTTTTTTTATGCAAATTATGGCTTTGGAGAGGTCATGTCTCAACACCACTGAATTAATAAGCAGCCAATCTGTGATATAAATAACATATTTAAAATCATCAATCAACTTTCAGATTATTACATTGTTTGCAGAATGTAATCAAAACTGCTAATGGGTAGTTCTCGCTGGGCATTTCTTTATGCCATTCTGCATGTAGATGCAGAAAAGCATATGAATAAATCTCTTTCTGGAGAAGTTGGTAAAAAAGAGCACTGTTCCTGCCATCTTTAAGAACATGAGCAATTAAAATGAGCTGTTTCATAAAACTGTTTGTACACCAATGTTTGAGTTATACTTGAGGAACATAGTAATTCAGAAAACAGATTTCTGTTCAAGGCTTTGAAAGGTAAAAAAAAACCCCGCTCTACTCCAAATCCTGAAAAAAAAATCTATAAATAAGCAACATTATTTAATCATGAGCAAGACCCAGAATCCCTACAATTTTCAGAACAAATGATAAAGTTTTTACACAGTTGTTATGTTTTTCCTGATTTAGTCACAGTAAGCCAGAAGTTGGTTTTACTTTTCATACCTGCTTTCCACAATCCTTTCTTCTGCGCATTCTAATTTAAAAGAAAAACTAATATTAGATAAAGCAACACATAATTTGACAGCCTACCAGTTAAATTCTGACAGGGTCAATAAAATGAGAGCTTGCAGGAGTCCCAGATGAGGAACACTTTCATGAATGCCTCCATTGTGTAAACTCTCCGTATATCCTGCCTGCAAATGACAGTCATATGCCACCAGCTGCAGGAGGCATTCCAGCAATGTCAACTGCTGTGGGGCATTAAGGCAGGGTAGATGAGTTGGTACTTCTTAATATTTTTCCCTGGCTACTGCGAGAGCTGTCACACTTTACTCATTTAAGTGTTATTTTTTTAAAGACTATACTGTTTATTTAGAAATGTAAGAAAATATATAATTAAAGCCTTGCTAATGGAGCTCCTCATTTTAATAGTAGTTTTATTATATAAAGCCAGCTGGAAGCAATTATTTTTTCCTTGCATACTCTTCATTAGTTTTTACCTCCCTCCTCCCCAAGACATCTATTTCAGATGTTCTTATCAAATTTATGTATTTTAAAAAGTAAACTGTTCAGGGAACAAACAGCTACTAAAAGTTATGGTACGAAGTGTGAAAACACATCCACTACTCAGAAAAACTGCTGCTACCACTTCCGAGGAGACTGTTTTCCTATGAATTGCACTTTACAGACTGCCATAAAATTTTTAGAGAATTCCTGCAAGAAAGAAAAGGCACATTTTTAATTAAGAACCAAGTCTGAACACAGTGATAGAGGTTTGTAGGTTTGATTTCAACAGCTTAATTTGCTTTTGAACAACTCACTGAAGTTCAGTCTGATTTATTTTTGTCTACTAAGTCTGTGTGGAAAAAAATAGTATTCAAGTATTGCATGAGTTTAATTTTCCCATTTTTCTTGATATTTTCTTTGTAAAATAAACATATTTGATATATTGAGAATACAAATACAGTGAGGTTTTTTTTTCTTCAAATATTAGCAATGCCTTAGTTAAGAAATTGTACAAAGTAGAGATCAAACTGAAATGCTTTTCACCACCTTCCATGTGATAATCCGGCACGTCACACATTTTTACCATGTTTTTTGCATACGGATATACTAAAATAAAACAACACTGAACTCTCCATGTCAGCATTTACATTAAGCCATCCTTGGAAGTGATGCTTCTTCCCTCTGCCCCTTATGTCTTCCTATAGACCCTTATAATCAAGACTGCTTTAATTATTCAATTACTATCAAGAAGAGGTCTTCTTTTAATACATATTCAGATATAGATACAGAGAAAGAAAAACTGCAGGGAAAGAAAAATGAAGAAAGACATAAATAAATAAAGGATATCAATAATGATCTATCATAAAATGACATTTTGCTGTTGTACTTCCGCAGGAGCCGTAACATCTCACAAGACATCCCTCTGAAAGCAGCAATAAAACTGCGGTACAGTACACAAGGTTTTGTATTCTGTGCAAGCAAAGGGCAATGAATATGCTAAAAGAAAATCAATCTGCATAAAAAGATCTGACAAGAACATCTTCTGGTTTGTTTTTACACATATATATTTCTAATGAGAAAACAGAGAAGAAAGAACACTTTGGGAAGCCAAATTTTTATGTAAACTAGAATAATTCCTGTCAAAATGCTACCTTATTGATTAAATCACCCTTTATTTTGCTATTTTTTCTATGGAAAAGTTTGCAATTTCAGTTAGCAAAGAGTCCTATAAACAATTTTTCTCCAATTTATTTCATGTTGGATTACCCTGCCCAAATTTCATTCTGTGATTTCTGGTTGGAAAAATGCAAAAGTTCACAGACAAACAGAGAGCAACCATAATTTTGCAATGAAAGCTTCCAAGGTAACACACAAAAACCCTGAGATTTCAGTAAAAGAGACATAAAGCCATACAGAGGCCCATAATGTCTAAAAGCTCAGACTCAACTTTAACAGAGAACCTTGTTTAATTTCTGGGCTTTAATAGACCAGGAAAGCAGGTTTAGATTTCCTTAAGAAAGTGCAATAGCTCTTTTATTTTTTTTTTTTAATTTTGTTCCTTTCCTTGGTGTCTAAGTAATAGAAGAGATTAAAATACACAAGAACAACCTTCTCTACCACCACAGAATCTTATCTTGCAAAATACCTGCACATTTAGCTCCATAAAAGTTACACATGTACAGAAGGCTTATAGAACTGAGCTCTGCTTACAGCTTGCTCTGAAGGCTAGCACACTGGTATCTGTGATTCTGTACCTAAACTATATGTTGTCCTTGATGCATGACAGAGCCTTCAATGACATGAATGGAAAACACATGCTTGGATCACAGTGAGGATGTGATCCTTTATATTCTGTTTTCTTATTACTAGTACACCAAGTGTTGAATTGTTCAGATGAAAAGAACTAAACTGTTCAAAGCTAGAAGTATTGCATTTTAAAGACACCAATCTTTATGGAATACACTAAAGAATGCATGGAGAAAATACACATGATGAGATTCAAGTAATCTATCTCTTTCTATAGAATTCTGGTAAAATAAAGTTTGAAAAGAAATACCACAAATAAACAAACTGTGTTCATTAGGTGTGTCTTGCTGTTCCCTGGGTTGTTAAAAATTACTGAGGAAAAGAACAATAAAAGCACTGTTTTCAACATTAATTGCAGTAGGTATCACAAAAAATAGACAGGCATTTACCATGACACTCAATTTCCTTTATAAGGGAAATATTCCAAATCCCACAAGTAGGCGGACTGCAGCACAAATCTCTACTGGTGTATTTGTGTTGTGGTCCATTTTCAGATAAACACCACCTCAAATAGTACATTAAGTTTACCCGCCAGTTACAGTATATTTCAACTTCAATGACAAGCTCAGAATGAATTTTCTCACTTTCCATAAAACTTCTTGAAATACTGCTTATAATTCACTTGTAAGAGCAGATTGCTGAGTTCTGTGTGGTGCATGGGAGGGAACAGCACGATCGTAATCATGACATTTTCTTTTCTAAACTCCCATGTTCTCTAAGTGGCAGATGACACTCTCCTTTCCTTTGCACAAGTGCACAGATACGCATCATCAGTAGAGGATGGGGATGCAATGGCTTCCCGAGAGAGTCAGAATAGCATCAATGGTATACTGTTGGCAAGTTCACACTGATCAAAGCAATCCTGAGATGCTCACCTCCCCACCCTCCAAAAGAGATAGCTTTTCTGTGACAAAATATTGTGTGACACAGTCATGTAAGTGGGACTGTTTTGTCTGTCAGTGAACAAAAATAATTTAGAAAACAATTGTCAAGTATTTCAATAAAGGAAAGGAGGCATTAGGGCACTATGATAATGAGTGGGGTGAAGAGTAAAGCAACAGATGCCTGTCCACTGGCTGATGTACAGTCTCTTATCTTAGACATTTGTTACACAGACTGATGTTAAACTAAAGAATGCATTTCAACTCACTGAAAAACTGTACATAAACACACAGAAATTCATTATATAAATTCATTTTTAAGTTTACTCTTTTCTACAGGTCAGCCGGGCATAAAATAAACCCCTTGATTTAGAGTTTCTCTAGATGCTGAAATTTTGCCTTTACACCCTCTGAATTATAGCAAAAAGCTGAATTACTGGTTCTCTTTCTGAACTAAATGATTGAGACAGTAACAGTGGAATTCTCCCTTTCTCCCTCTTCTCTGTTTCAGCCTTCTCCTGTTTGAGCCAGTATGATTCATCACCTCCTGGGTATACTAGGAGCCCCAAGTTTGGAAATTCTTTTAAACTGTGAAGAAACATTAGTCTACAAAGCAAATCCTTTTACAATAGCACAAGCACTATTGTTCAAGAAAAATAACTGAGCGAAGGAAACTACACACAGCATAGGTTTTGAGCATTTCTGGTAAGAAGCAAATGCTCTTTAAAGCTTTTGTTTCTGATTCTACTTTATGACGGCAGTTCTGTATCAGTGAACAGGGTGTTCCTTAGCAATCAGCACAGTGTCACAATGACCTGGCAAATGTGAATGCTTTCACTATCACTACAGTCCTTGCAATCTTGCCTCAGCTGTGACCCATTCACTTTTGCCCCAACTTCACTAAGATGCCTTACTCAGCATCTAATTAGTTAGGGAAGATTTGCCTTGGCTCTTAACCCTGACACAAGAGCAGGAGACTGCTGCTGTTTTATACCAAATCTGTTCCATCACTACATTAATCAAATCCCTATAAAACTATACATGAATAAATAACTACTAAAATAGAAATTAAAAAATATGAAACTGTGTATTTTAAATTGTTAAACACTAGTACTTATTGCACAATATATATTTAAGCATGCGATTTAATATGTTTCAATGATTCATGAAGATTTTACAGTGCTGTGCATACATATCTCAAAGCTCTGACAATGTTAGCACATCATCAACAGATATAGAATGGCTCAAATATGTTCAAACACTGTGTGTGTATATGTTCAAGATTAATATGTATAGAAAAGAATACAAAACAATGTGCTGTATTTTAGTTCTCCTTTAAATACCGAACACAGTGAGAGAAGCTGTTGAAATTTTTTACTTTTGATCATGTATCATGCACATAGCTATGTATCTAGCATTGTATGTACTTGTATGTCTAGTTGTCTATGCTACACAAAACATCCTGCATTTTTGTCAGGTACAGCATCTCCCAATGTTTCTATTCTGAAGTACATTGGAAACAGCAAGAAATTCTTGAGGCAAATATTTTTTATTTGATACAAGTACATGTTTAAACCATGCTTTACCAAAATACCCCAAAAAATTAAAGAGAGTGTCTGAAATAAGACAATGTAACTGATAAATCTTCTAAATTCATATTAGCATGTGAACTTAATCACAAACAGCATAAAAAAGGAGAAAACCCCACCGGGGTTCAGCTAATCTTTAGAATTGTGTGAGATATATATATATATATAAAATTATAAGATTATTATATTTGCTGATTCTTACTTACAAAGGTGATTGTTAGCTACTTTAAGCTATGAAATGCGTTTTACCAAAACCAATCTTCCTCTCAAAATGTTCATAGTAAATCAATGTATGGTATTACAGCCTGTTGTCAAATTAAGTTTGAACTCTTTTCACATGTACGTAGTTATACGCTACAGTAAAACAGTTAATTACTTAATAAATGTTAAAATTGCATACAACCTCTATGACCAGCAACCCAGAAACATTTAAAAAGCTTTCACCTTCAATCCATTAGACATTACACTACTCTCCTATTTTTAAATACAGGTTCAATAAACAGTTTATGTGCCTATGTCTACATCAATGTTAGGAACTATCAGATGCAAGAATACAAGCACAGCTCAAAACAGGCAGTGCACATTGTATGCAATTTAATACTTCTAGTAATATAAGCACATACTCCACATATTATAAGTATTATTTAGTTTTCCTTGGAATAAGCATGCATTTATGCAAGGAAAAAAAGCTGAATTTACTGTACCATATCTCTTGTGAACAGATGCGTCTATATTAATATACATCATTGATTTAATTTTTCGTTTTCTTGGCTTCTCGCTCACCTATCTAGAAGTGATTTCTCTGGTGATAACTAACACATCATGCTAATGAGAGAATCTAATGTACAATAGAGAAATGTCACTACTAATAATATTTGCATGAAGTTAAATAAAGCAACTGTAAGAGAATGTCAGACAGTTGTTCTTTAATAAGATACAGTTACACAATGAAATTATGTTGTTAATTTTGTTACATCATTGAGTGAATCCTAAATTACAATATAATGATGCACAGATCCATTTATAATTCTGTATGCTGCTTTTTCACTCTCATGTTGAAAATAGCTTCTGGAAAGGCTATTACCTTTTTATCTGAAATGGATTAAACGTACTTTTTTCTCAACAAAAAGGTGGATGGTTCTGGCATTTTGTGTCACTGTGGGTTACAGCCATTTCTCTTACAGTGTCATTTCTGAAATGACTTTTAAGTATTTTAGAACATTACAGCCCTTAAGGTAAGTGGATGAAGAAAAATGGCATTTCTTATTCTGACCAATGCACAAAACATTTATGAAAGCAGACAATCACAAAAGCCTGTTTTTTTGTTTTTTTTTTTTTAAATCAATCAAGCCCAGACCTTCTTTTCTGTTGTTAACAACTCCTTGCCAGAACTAGAATGGGCAGTGCGTGCCCTGGACCTAACCAGATGAGCATGGAAAAGAAGCCAAGGGTTTCTGCTCATTCTCGACCTGTCACTGATCAAAGTGACCCAAAGAAGCACTCCTTTTTAAAAGTTAAGATTTACGCCCTTTGAGGTTATCAGACATTCTTCTGTATACAGAGGGATGACCCCTTTCAAGCAAATCAGAGACTTTTACATTGACAAAAGGTACATAGGCAAAACAATGCAGTCAAGTGGCCATGTCATAAACTTCTCACAGGTAATTTAGGATAGTATTCCTTTTCCCCTCTCACCCCACCAAAATCTAAATTTGCTCTGGAATGTGGAGATACCGTTTTTTGTGCTCTCATTTGCAAACGAAAATAGTGCAAAAGTAAGTACCATCATACTTGTTGTTAATAGTCCAAACTTGTACATTCAATCCTAATTTTTCTAAGACACATATCACAATGAAGTTGATTTTATTCTGAAGAAAGTTATTCACTCCTATGTTATGCAACTAGCAATGCAGTGTGAGTTGAGAGGTAAGAGGAGGGAGGGATTGAAAGGTTTGTTTTCTTCTAAATAAATCTTCTTGCTATGTTTCAATTTTTCCACTAAATCCTGCTTGAGATTAAGTTACAGTTCCAAGGAAAAGTGATGGTGCTCAGTGTTTGTTTGCTTCTAAAAATATGTGGAAAAGCAGCATTACACTTAGAAATTTTAAAGATAAATGTCCCTAGCACTACTGTGTATAGCTGGAAAAGTTTCACTAAACAGCTCTTTCAAACCATGCCAAACTTTGCTTGCAACTTATGCACATTTCATAACTTCATGTTATTTGTACTCGTGAAAACAACTTTTGTTAAAGCATAGAAAAAGTTGAAAAAATACTTACATTTCCAGAAGATGGACTGAAAATAATTGACTAGCAAATGAATGAAAATAGATAATAGAAAACAATATTCAAAATTTTAGTGATTTACAAAGAAACACTGGCAGTTAGATACAAATTTGCAACTGGACTTGCACACTGTATGTGCAAGCCAGCAAGTTACAACAGTCCCAACAAATCAGAAATTTAAGGCAAAAATGCTATCCTTAAAGAGGAGAGAAATGCATTTAGCAAAATAATTTACCCTCCTCTTAAAAGCATGATGAAAGCATATTTGCAGTGGATAGGCTTAGCACATGATAAACAAACAAACAAAATATGACAAGGAGATTAACAAGTATACAAACGTGTCACAAGCAGACTTTTAAGAATAAATCTGTTTGATGTTACCACCTCTTCAGTGCGACTGTGTATGTATGCCAGTTCACACTGATGCAGCATCCACCACACATTTAGTCATTTAGTACATTACTTCTCACTTTCTATACAGAATATGTGAGCATTCATGTTCAATAATGTACAAAATCCAGTTAATATTCAAGAATTATTACATAAAAATATTATTTAAAAAGAAAATGGCAACCAAATAGCCTAGCTTGAGTGCATACACATTTGGTCTGGTTTAATAAGCTAGTTGTCTCAAATTATTTTACCCCCTTACACATTGTGATGCTCTTCTATTTAGTTTTGTTTCCTTTCTTTGTCAGTGTTGAACACTTTCTGGTATTTAAAAGATCACACAGTCTAAATCTATTGAAAAAGATCTAATACTAAACAGGCAATCTAGTGCTATCTACGTGGTTCAATCATCATTTATCAATTGATTGTTATCTGGATCTAGTTATGTTAACTCTTTTGCGGCTGAAATGTAAAGAACCTTTCCTCTACCCCTAAAATTTAATCCGACTTCTTGTTAAAAGAATACAGCAGGTAATTAGGATAACTGGTTTCCATGCTATTGCCTAATATCAGTGTAACCAAACGTTATGTATCACAGAGAGGCATAGAGCTGATAATGTTTGTAAGCAGCGTGGTAGCAATTCACACTTCCTAGTGCCAAGCAGTGTTTTTGAAATGTGAATCTCTACCAGGAAATGAACTTTCTTACTTTCAAGAATGGGAAATTGAACAGAGTTGCTTATTTGCCTTACGTTGATTACATTCTATACCAGCATACTGTATCAGCAGTAATCAGGGTCCCTCTACAGGATATATCAAAATATTCCTTATTCAAATGCCTTCATCCTGTCCTGAGCTATACTGCTTAAATGGTCTCCCATAGACAACCGCTATTGGTTAAAAACTATCTGCTTTGGAGTTTTTCTTGGATGTAAAGTTTTTTTTTAATATTAAAA